>CM070714.1:10582826-11182826 GCA_036346275.1 Otatea glauca
CCGTGCGGATCGAGCCACGCTCCGCATGGAAATAGGAAAGCGCTCGTCGACTCCTCCGCACCAACAAAGGCGTCTTCGCATGGAGGTCCTCAGAGCATGCCGGGAATCCCAGGGAAGTCGCAGAGCACTCCTTGAGCATCCGACCGGGCTCAAAGCCGGTCGCCTAAGCGCTGCGCGCTTCGACGAGGAGAAGCGCGAGGATCATAGGGAGGAGATCGCCAAACTTCTGGCTGCAGGGTTCGTAAAAGAGGTGCGCCACCCCGAGTGGCTAGCCAACCCTGTACTTGTAAAAAAGAAAAATGGGCAATGGAGGATGTGCGTTGACTATACGGGTCTCAACAAAGCATGTCCCAAAGATCCGTTCCCTTTGCCCCGCATCGACCAAGTCATCGACTCCACCGCAGGGTGCGAGTCCCTCTCTTTTCTGGATGCCTACTCGGGCTACCACCAGATTGCACTAAGGGAGTCCGACCAGCTCGCGACTTCCTTCATCACCCCGTTCGGCTCATTCTGCTACGTTATGATGCCGTTCGGCCTAAAGAACGCGGGCGCTACATACCAGCGATGTATGCAAACGTGCTTCAATAACCAGATCGGCCGTAACGCGTTGAGGTGTCACGTCGGCGATATTGTCGTAAAACCAAGAAGGCCGACGACCTTGTCCGGCACTCGAAGAGACCTTTGCGAACCTTCGACGATTCCGCATAAAGCTCAATCACGAGAAATGCGCTGGGGTCCCCAAAGGGAAGCTCCTTGGCTTCATTGTCTCCGAGCGAGGCATCGAGGCCAACCAGGAGAAGATATTATCAATCGCAAGGATGGGCCCAATCAAGAACCCCAAGGGGGTCGAGGTGACCGGATGCCTAATGCTTTGAGCGTTTCGTGTCTCGCCTCGGCGGCGCGAATGCCACTCTACAGGCTACTCAAGAGATCCGACCGCTTTAGTTGGACCCCGGCTCGAGGCCCTCACCGCTGAAGGCCTTCTGTCCTCGCCTCCAGTCCTGGTCGCCCGGCACCGGGAGGCCGCTGTTTCTCGTCGCCGCCACTACCCAAGTCGTCAGTGCGGCCCTCGTGGTGGAGCGAGCGGAAGAAGGCCGCGAGCTTAAGGTACAACGGCGGTTTACTTCATTAGCGAGGTCCTTCCGAGTCCAAGACTCGCACCCGCAGTGCGAAGCTACTCTACGCGGTGCTCATTGCGAAGAAAGCTCGCCCACTACGCCGATCGGCACAACATCACCGTGGTGACCACGTCCCGTTAGGCGAGATCGCCCGCAACCGCGCCGCCGGAAGGATAGCCAAGTGGGCACTCGAGCTCGGCGGCCACGACATCACATCGTCCCTCGGACGGCGATCAAGTCGCGAGCCCTAGCGACTTCGTCGGCCGAGTGGACCGAAACCTGTGCACCACCGGTGATCGAAGACCCGAGTCATCGGACAATGTACTCGATGGGTCTTACAACAAGAATGGCGCTGGCGCTGGAGTTATCATCATCTCCCACTTGGGAACAAGCTCCGACGCCATCGGCTGCTTTTCGACGCCACCAACAGCGTTGCCGAGCACGAGGCCCTGCGTCAGCGGTCTCGGATCGCTGCCGACCTCGGTGCTCGCCGACTACGCCCACGGGACTCCAAGCTCGTCGACCAAGTCATGAAGGCCGCGAGCCCCGAGACGCCCGTATGGCGCGTCTTGTCGAGAGTGCGCGGGCTCGGCGCGGTTCAAGGGCTTCGAGCTTCACCATAGCTACCGACGCTACAATAGCGACGCCGACTACCCGCCAATCGGCCTCCAGCAGAGCCGGTCCGCCCGAATCTTCGTCTGCGACCTCCTGCGGCCTTCCATCCAGTGGGCCGGTGGCGAACGGTCCCCGACCTACCTAGACGCAGTCGCCCGGCCGCGCCGTGATCGGGCGTGAGACTTGGCGGGTCGAGCCACGCGGCGTAGCAACCGAGTCCGACCGAGAAAGCCATTCATAGATCGTTTGTGGACGGGTCGCTTCCTCCCGACCGACCGAGGCGGCACCTCGCCCGGCGAGCAAAGTCTTCGTCTGGTCGGTCCGGACCTTTACAAAAGAGCCTCCGGTCCTCCAAAAGTGCATTCTCGCCGACCAAGGAAAACAACTCTTCGGGCGACATACAGTGGAATTTGCGGTCACCACGCTGCGCCCGATCTCTGGTGGGAAAGGCCTTTGGCAAGGTTTCTATTGGCCGGCCGCCGTGTCCAACGTAGAGCACATCGCACGCACTGCGAAGGATGCCAATTCTTTGCGAGCGGACACATCTGCCCGGCTCGGGCCTTGCAGACAATCCCCATCACGTGGCCTTTTGCGGTTTGGGGGCTCGATCCGTCGGGCCTTTCAAGAAAGCGCCCGGGGCTTTACCCATTTGCTCGTCGCGGTGGACAAGTTCACCAAGTGGATAGAGGCCAAGCCGGTCATAAGCGTCACGCGTCGGCTGGCGGCCATCTTCTTCCGCGACATAGTCTTTCGATTCGCGATCCCAAACTCCATCATCACCGACAACGAACGCAGTTCACGGGAAGGAATTCCTCGAGTTCTGCGATGACTTCAACATCGCGTCGATTGGGCGGCCGTGGCCCATCCGCGGACCAACGGCCTGGTCGGCGCGCAAGCGGCATGATCCTTCAAGGGCTCAAGCGCGGATCTTGATCGACTCAAGCACTTCCGGCGGTCGCTTTGGGCGGCCGAGCTACCTCCGTCCTCACGGAGTCTACGGACCACGCCGACGGGCGACGGGTTCACCGTTCTTTATGGTATCACGGCGCTGGCCGTTTTTGCCGACACACCGAGTATGGCGCCCCAAGATCGCAAGCTTCGAGGAGGCTCGGGGCTCGCCGCACAACAAGACTCGTCGACGGATCGACGAGGCGCATGACGTGGCCGATCTGCGATCGGCGGATATCAACAAGCTCTGCGGCGTTACCACGGCCGCCAGTTCGAGGGCGGTCTTTCGATCTTGGCGACTGGTCTGCGTCGGGTCGGACCGGCAAGGATAAGCACAAGCCCCACAGGAAGGCCCTTCACCGTCGTGCAGATCCTCCGACCGCACCTTTCGGCTCAAGGACACCGACGGCGCATCCTTCCAAATGCATGGAATATAGAAAAGTTAAAGCGATTCTATCCTAAACTCTTTTCCTCTTCCTAGCAAGCTCTTTACTTTCTTCCTTCCGAGCACTGGTCGCCATGCGACGACTCGGCTGCCTTTCAGCGCCCGTTAGCTACTCGATCGGCGCTATGCGGGTTGATGACAACCGACCACAAGGTCCTTCCCAGCGGTAACCCTTTGACCCAAGTGCTCAGCCCGCCGCGGCTATGGTTGCTAACACTTGCGGAAGAAGGAAGTACGAGTGGAGTGACCTTTGGTCGGCAGGAACACTCCTCCCCGCACGAACTCGGCTATCCCACGCGCTTATGAGGGTACGTGACCGACCGGTCATGAGGTCCATCCCAGCGGTAACCCTCTCAACCCAAGTGTTACGGCCACGCCCCACGGCTATGGTTGCTAAGTAGCACTTGCGGAAGAAGGAAGTGCCCGAGTGGAAAGATCCTGGCCGGTCTAGAACACTCCTATCCTCACAAGTCGCGCCTAACATTGCATAGCCAAGTCTCCAATCCACCTCGCTCCTCCCAAAACGACCCGACCCACGATAAGTGACCCTGCGGTCCTTAAGGCTATGGTCGGCCAAACGCTCATCCTAAATACAAAAAAGGGCGAGGGACGATTCTGGGACTTGATAAATTCAAGATTGTTTAAATAGCGGTCTTTACAATCTAAGAAGGATAAAGCTAACTTTTTCTATTCTTCTTGGCGGGCGACCGGTGGCGATGCGGAGAGTTGGCGCCTCGCTTTCGGAGGCCGGTGCATGGCGGGATGCGGCTGGCGATCTCCCGGGCGTGCGGCTCGACCAGGAGCTCGAACCGGTCGATCTCCTCGTCGATCCGGTTCCCAGCTACGCCGCTCCCCACCACCGCGAGGTCGATGCCGTCGTAGTACGAGATGGTGTTGACCAGCGCCGATGAAGCTCCAAGCGCAGCGCCGGTGACCACCGCCTCTTCTACAATCCGCACTCGGGCCAGCGCGGGGGCAAGGGCACTCGGGCCTGCCCCGGCTCCAAGGATGCGGTCGCAGACCTCCCGACCGGCCTTGCGGAGGGCCTCCAGTTCGGCGCTCATCTCGGCCCGACCGTCCTCCGCAACCTTCAACGCCGCCCGGGCCTCGTCCCGGGCCACGATCGCCACGTCGCGGGCATCCGAAGCCGTTCTCTGCGCCTCCACAGCGATGCTCAAATTCTTCTGCGCCTCTGCAGATTGCGGAGATTTTGGATAAGTTCGCCCTGTGGGTCGCACCCCCCAAACTTAATTGAAGAATTGACACACTTACCGCCGCGAGTTGGTCGATTGCGGCCCGACTTGGCGCCTCGTATGAAGTCTTGGCTCGGCGGCTCATACGGCGGGCCGCGCGCTAGGAGCGAACTCCGGCAGCGTCCCCCTGAGCCTTGTTTCGCTCGGTCCGCAGACGTGTTACCTGCGTCTGCGCGATCCCCTCCGCGGCAACGGCGGCATCCTTGGCCTCGGTGACCTCCGTCAGGGAGGACTCCAGTTCCGCCACTTTCGCCCTCAAAGCCTCGGCTCCTAGGTGCTCATCATGAAGGGCCTTTGTGGCCTCTTCAAATCCTTGGCGGATCACCACCGCCTCCGACCGCCTAATGCCAGGGCCTCTGGGCTAGGCGCGACTCAAGCGCGGCCGATTGCACTCTCCACTGCGGACGCACGACGCTGTCGGGCGCTGCAGAACTCAACTCGACGACGGCGAGCCCGCAAGTCTTTGCAAAAATATGGACACTCCGCTAGTCGCACGGAAGAACTATCAAAAATGTGCAACGAATCAGAACTTTTGGTGACCTACAGGCGTGGGTGGACTCCCGACCATCATATCCGGTATACGGTGGAAGACTTGAGCAAGAGCGGACCTTCACGGATTTGCCTTATCTCGGCCAGCGTCGGTAGCGCCTTGCCGGAAGGCGGCCCACTCGCCTCGTCCGCGACCCATGATGCCCGACCCGAATTACACGGCGGCGCGCCTTCGCTCGCCGTTCGGCGGGGCGTCGCCGTCCAAAGCACCATGGGCAAGGGTGACGAGGTCAACCTTCGAAACCCCTCGGCGACTGCGCTGAGGAGCATCGGTCGGCACCTCCCCGACGGGGCGGGTCGGGCACCTCCATCGCCGGCCCGCCACGATCGGGCGCGATCACCGGCGGCGCCATTGTCTCATCCTCCAAAGCAGCGATCACGTCGTCGGTGGGGTCCCGCCGAGGCGCGGAAGTTCTTCTTCGGCACGACCTCGGTGGGGCCCGTCCCTCAGCGACGCGCCCTCGAACGCCGACGCGCGACCTTCACCGACCCAACCGGGTCACGAAATCACCGGCGCCGTTACTTGCGGAGCCGATGTGGCACGCCCCACGATCACCCCAGTATAGGCGCTGCACGTTGCAAAGATTCAAGAGTCGCTCGGGCGGCTTTGCCAAAAAGAAGAATGCTCCAATAAAAAGAATACACTTACAAGGCCGAGCGGGTGCGTGGCACGCGCGCCTCTTTTTGCCCCCCGCAAAGGGCAGTCGGCCGTCGCTTCCTGAAGCCACCTCCGGTAGAGGCAGCTGCGACGACCGCAAGCGCAAGATCACCCCCCGCCTGGGGATCCGTGGCCACGGGGCCCGTGATGCCGCCCTCGGCCGAGTCCACGCTCGGGCCGCCGCCAGTCGGCAGGTCAGGGAAAAACCCACCATAGGGGTGGCCGGAGGCACTCCCGCCGCTGTCAGTGGAGGTTGTCCCCACGGCGGTGGTCTCCGACACATCCTCGCCGCGCGCGCGCTTCGTCGCGCGTTCCTTACTTTTCTTCCTCCTCCTTTCCTCCTTCCGCTTCTTGCGGGAGGAGTCAGCCTCTGCCGTCCTCGCCCGGGCGGCCGCCCGCGCTTCCTTATCCCCCGGGAGCGGCGCCTGGGAAGACATCCCCATGAGCCCCTGAGAGGATGCAGGAATGTCGGTCAAGTGCTAAGGACAAAGAAAAGAAAGCGAAGGAATTTCACCGCTTACGATTTGGCGGAAAAGCGCGAGAATGGCTCGGGTGGCCATCCGCGCCACCGTGGCGCTTCCGCCAGAACGGCCGCCACCGGGCCTCCACCTCGAGCGCGGCCAGCTCGGGTTACGCCATCCTCGCCGGTCGGGACGGCCCGCATACGGAGCGAGGTGCGGCCTATGCACAAGTGGTTGCACGCGCATCCCCATAAAGCGCGCACAACCACGCCCCCGGTGAGCCCCGCCTCCTTTGAGCCCCGACCGCTCCACGATCGGGGCGGCTTGTTCTTCTCCCTCTTTTGGCGCCCAGTTCCCCGCTCCTCCACCATGGGAAGCTTCGCCGGTGAAAGCGAGGGCGCTGTCGCCGACGTTTGAACATAGAGCCATTCGAACGCCGGCCCTTGTTGGACGGCGGCTTTACCTCCAGTACTCCGTGCTCGACCGGGCGGCTGGAGGGCGAGCCACCAGGCGCCGCAAGGCCGACGGCCTGTCCTTCGAGCCTTGCACGGAAGAAGTGCCTCCACAACGCCAGGTCGGCTCGATCCCCAAGAAGGCCGCGCGGCGTGATGAAGATGGCGATGTGGAGGACCCCATTGGGGTTGAGATGGTGCACCTCCACCTTGTAATGAAACAACAGCCCCCGGACGAACGGGTGCAGCGGCAGGCCAAAGCCGCGCTCGAAGAACGAGGCGGGCACCACGATCTCGTCGCCCCGCGGCGCGGGGGTGGCAGCCCCGGTCGGCACCCTCCAGCCGGAAAGGTCCTGCGGCATGAGGAAGCCCTTCTTCACCAAGCCGAGCGCACGGCTGTCTTGCGCGGAGCACTCCGGCCACGACATCTTCACAGGGAGACAGTGGAAGGTGAGAAAGAAAGGCTGGGGTTTTCTTTCCTTAGCTCTCTGGTGCTTTTCTTGTTTCAGAGGCAGAGACAGAGAAGGCAAGAAAGCGTGACCACTCGAAAGCACCCAACGGGCGTATTTATAGAGGACGAGCGAGCGCCGCCAGCAGCGCCCGTCAAGCGAGCGTCGCGACCGACCTCGCTGTCGCGCCCCACCGTAACTCCGGTTTCCAATACCACTCCGCTTTTAATCCTGTCTTGTCGGCGACAAGGGCCATAAAAGCGCCCCGAACAACGTGTCTCGTAACCTCTCGGTCTCGCCTTTAGGCGGAGCAGTTACTCGGCGCGCGAAGCCCATCGGGCAGCTGCGGCCCCAAGGCAGCAAAAGCTTTGTGGCTTGCGCCGAGGCCCAATGAGGTGTGGGTTCAAAAAGGCCTACCCCACCAGATGGGTATAAGGCCGCCCCAGCAAAACTTGAGCAAGGGGCAGGTATGAGGTGAGCCCCACGGTGGGCCCTCGGTTAGGTCGGCTGACGGCCTAATCACCTCTACTCGCGTCCGAGACCATACTTCACACTCTCCGGGAGCTCATCAATGGCGACACCGGTATGTGTTCTGGGTCGGCGGACGACCTAGAGTCCATCTGGGATTGAGTAGAGAAAGGTTTTTATGGGTCGCCCCACAGGGGGCGAGGACACCCTACTCGGGACCGTCGCTCGGAAGGGTCCCCCTTGGCGGGACCTCCGGGACCCACTCGGACTACCGCTATTAGCTCCACGAGCACGGCGTTCAAACCAACGCAGTAAGCGCGCCGCTCACCCCTCCAGTCCCACACTGCGGATGGGGTATACATGTGGGATAGGCGGCCATTCCTCTCGCAGCTACCCTCGCCCGAGCGAGGACTCGAAGCATGCCCCACGTCCACTCACGACGGTAGCGAGCACTCACGTCCAGCTACGACGGTAAACGAGCACTCACGTCCAGCTACGACGGTAAACGAGCACTCACGTCCAGCTACGACGATAAACGAGCACTCGGACACCCGAACCTCACAGAGGCATCTGGTCGTCCTGCCGACCAAGGTAGTCGGACACTAGAACCTCACAGAGGCATCCGGTCATCCTGCCGACCAAGGCACTCGGACACCCGAACCTCACAGAGGCATCCGGTCGTCCCTGCCGACCAAGGCACCTTTGTCTAGCTCTGACGTTAAGCGAGCACTCGGACACCGAACCTCTCGAGGCATCCGGACGTCCTGCCGGCCAAGGCGGTCGGACACCGAACCTCTCAGAGGCATCCGGTCGTCCCTGCCGACCAAGGCACTTTGTCTAGCTCTGACGTTAAGCGAGCACTCGGACACCGAACCTCCGAGGCATCCGGTCGTCCTGCCGACCAAAGCGATCGTACACCGAACCTCTCGAGGCATCCGGTCGTCCTGCCGACCAAGCGATCGGACACGAGAACCTCACAGAGGCATCCGGTCGTCCCTGCCGACCAAGGCACCGTCCGGCCTACGACGGTAGCGAGCACTCACGTCCGGCTACGGACGATAAGCGAGCACTCGGACACCGAACCTCACAGAGGCATCCGGTCGCCCTGCCGACCAAAGCGATCGGACACTAGAACCTCACGAGGCATCCGGTCGTCCTGCCGACCAAGGCACTCGGACACCGAACCTCACAGAGGCATCCGGTCGTCCTCGCCGACCAAGGCTTTGTCTAGCTACGACGTTAAGCGAGCACTCGGACACCGAACCTCTCGAGGCATCCGGACGTCCCGCCGACCAAGGCGATCGGACACCGAACCTCTCGAGGCATCCGGTCGTCCCTACCGACCAAGGCACCGTCTAGCTACGACGTTAAACGAGCACTCGGACACCCGAACCTCACAGAGGCATCCGGTCGTCCTGCCGACCAAGGCACTCGGACACCCGAACCTCACAGAGGCATCTGGTCGTCCTGCCGACCAAGGCACTCGGACACCAGAACCTCATAGAGGCATCCGGTCGTCCTGCCGACCAAGGCACTCGGACACCAGAACCTCACAGAGGCATCCGGTCGTCCTGCCGACCAAGGCACTCGAACACCCGAACCTCACAGAGGCATCCGGTCGTCCCTGCCGGCCAAGGCACTGTCTAGCTACGACGTTAAACGAGCACTCGGACACCCGAACCTCTCAGAGGCATCCGGACGTCCTGCCGACCAAGGCAGTCGGACACCCGAACCTCTCAGAGGCATCCGGTCGTCCCTGCCGACCAAGGCACTGTCTAGCTACGACGTTAAACGAGCACTCGGACACCCGAACCTCACAGAGGCATCCGGTCGTCCTGCCGACCAAGGCACTCGGACACCCGAACCTCACAGAGGCATCCGGTCGTCCTGCCGACCAAGGCACTCGGACACCAGAACCTCACAGAGGCATCCGGTCGTCCTGCCGACCAAGGCACTCGGACACCAGAACCTCACAGAGGCATCCGGTCGTCCTGCCGACCAAGGCACTCGGACACCCGAACCTCACAGAGGCATCCGGTCGTCCCTGCCGGCCAAGGCACTGTCTAGCTACGACGTTAAACGAGCACTCGGACACCCGAACCTCACAGAGGCATCCGGTCGCCCTGCCGACCAAGGCGCCGTCCACAACGATTAAAATTAAAGCAAACTCATCGCAAAGACATTTTCATAAAGAAAAAGAAAATTTCATTATAGGCCATGAGCTCAAACTTTACACAACTTTACACACGATGCAAGCGGATACAAGAGTGGCCACGCTGCACCACGGCAGGACTCTACCCACGCCTAGAACCTATCAAACATCCGTGCGGCATCGGTGGCACCGACGGCATGCTGGTAGGCCCTTGCCTGGTCGACGGGACAGCCGCCGCGGCCGCGAAGTAACACGCCGATGCCTCCGCTGCCGTTCAGCGACATCGACGCGGCCGCACTAACTCACGGTCGGCGCCCTTGCGCCATCGCCTCGAAGGGCCCCCTTACCACCTCGAGCCTCGGGCGGCCTCGGCGTGGCGTCAACGAAGCGGCGTCACGGGCTGCGACTTCTTCCTCCCTAAGCTCGGCCATCGCTGGTCGAACTCAGCCCAAAGCTTCGGCGGAGGATCTTCTTCTTCCACCGCGACGCCATCGCCGAAGCTAAAGACTAGAGGGTGTCTCGAAGCCATTTGAAAGAACAAATGAAAAAGCTCTCATCCCCTTCAAGCAAGCTACATCGCACATAGATATATATCCGGACGAAGGGAGGCTAAGAGTCTCCAGAGTAAATGCGGGTGCCGGAAAACGAAGCATCCTTCACCAGAACCCGAAGCAGTCAAGAAGACGAGCAGGCGCGGTGCGCCAAACTATACTCGGCATGCGCGCGGCGAGTAAAACCCCGGCGGTTCAAATGCCCCGGCCAAACTCGGGACAGCCGTCGGATCAGCAAGCACACGACGGAAATCGCTTAACGGATCGGTGGACCGACCTACGAGCCCGCCACCACTTTCGTCCAAGTTCAACCCCCAACCGAATCTGCCGAAATCGCTCGGGAGTTCGGGGGCTACTTACGAATACTAATAAAAAGGATACCCCAACAGCCCGAAGCGACGAGGCAGCGGCCTCAAGCATATCTCCATTAACAGGGCGCGCCGCCGCCCGCCGCCGAATCGCTGCGAGACCGCGCAAGACATCCGCTCCCGGCCGGCGAAGCGAATCCGACCAGACAGCGCTCCCGACCCCTCTTGGCGGGCGGGATCTCCGACTCCAACCGAACCAAGGCGGCGGACGCCGAGTGCGCGTGTCAGTCCTCATCGGCCTACCGCCACGTACCCCGAATGAGGTCAATCGGGCGACTATACAAGGCGGTGGCTCCTTCCCAAGAAGATCGGTATTGCGAAGACAAAGCTTCGGCCCCATCAACCCGATCCACGTAAAGACGAGCGCACGCTCCTCCCGAGGCGGCACCAACGTCACGCACCTCGGCGTCGGATTCGCAAGGGTCACGAGAGGGCAAATACGCTATTTCGGGAATACCTAACCTCACGACCACCAAGGCTACCAACCCGGCATGGGCAAGGCGGGTGGCGACCATCCACGGGACGAAGGACCGGAGCTCTAGCATAGGTCACCTCGCTCTTCCTCCCAACTCTCGATGTAACCTGCCCTTCCTTCAGTATAAAAGGAGGCGGGGCTAAGCGATTCAAGGAGAGGCGAGCGAGAGGAGAGGAGATATCGAACACGAGGAGACTAAGTCATTTAGGGGCCTCGTCAGAAAAACATAGTGCAAAAAGCAATACAATACGGCCATCCGAGCTGGAGTAGGGACTTTTCGGCCGAACGGTATACATCTTGGACTCACGAGTCTAACCATTCAGGGAGTGGAACGCGCGACCCCCTAGACTTACAAATTTACTTGCCGGCGCTCTAGAAAACGCCGACAAGTGTGCATGTCCAACTCGTAAAGACCAGACCGTATATACTCAGGAAAGCATATAAAGACTCCGGATATCACAGGCCCCAATTCGGTGGGATGCGATATACATGGAGAAGATAGTACCATATTGTGAAGGACTCGATATTCTTTCCGTTACAAAGAAACCAACTCGAGTACGCCTGATATCTAAGGAAGTTTGGATACGCGGTGAAGGTCACACGTCGACAGACATTCTATCCGCTACAATCTGGGATTCCAAGATGGCTATGACTTGGATAGGTGCAAGGCCACCTCTGCTGTAAAAGGCCAGGGGTATGCGCCATCAAGGGGGGGATGAGAGCGAGAAGATTCCTTGGCACTAAGAATCTCATAGTCGCATAGCCAAGCATTGCTTTAGCCTAAGGTCATATTCTTTGTACTTAGGCTTGAGCATCCCGATCTATACTTAAGATTCAATATACAAGCATCCACCATACAGGAAGTATGGTTTTACTCCCCGGCGAGGCCCGAACCTGTCTACATTGTGTGTCATCGACCCTGTGCTTAGCTTTTCTCCACGAAGGTACCTGAAACATAAAGTTTATTGTCGACTTCTGACCCTTCGACAATGGGTATATGCGATTACATATTAACCATGCTTAGCTATGCTTTAGTAGAGAAAATTTAGATAATCAGATTAAGCTGCTTCTTGAGAATTGAAAAAGGTTCGATATGACATTGTAGGTTGTTGGTATTTTGGTATAAAAACTCAAAATAAAACTATGATTTTGACGCTAGTGATTATTGATAATAGCCGAAGGTGCAAGTGTTGCACGTAGTGTAGGGGAGATTATCGCCCATGTCGGATTAAGGACCGAATTATGGGTTGTTTTTAAGCCAAAAAAACTCGTACAACCACAAGAGCTGGTTAGGACAGCCTTAAACTAATTAAGTTATCTAGTTTAACTTTGCACATTGAAAGGCTGAAGTAGTAGGGCATTCTGGTGTAAGTTTGCTCGGATAGACGCCCACACCGAGGTGTTGGGAATAACTTTTGCTGATACAACGGTGTACGCCTTGCTGTGGGGAGAAACCTGTGTGGTAGGGATAGACTACCTGTGTTGCTATGTAAATAACAAAAGAGTCGATCATGTCTTGGGTGTGTTTCTTCTATCATAGCAAGGGTTTGTCGTCACTGGGCTGGTGCAAAGTTACCTAGTTAATGTAAAGATTTTCATCATGAAAATCCTGGACAGACACCAAAGGTGCGTGAAACATGAGGCAAAAAGGAAAGTCATAACTTGTGGGTAAAGTTGTACACCTCTGCAAAGTACAACACCCGCGGTCAAGGGAACTTGTTAAAGTCATCACATAGTTAGATGTTTTATTATTTTCAAAAAGGCTTGGTCTTATCTGTTATGTCACGTGTTGGCAAAGAATGGTGTTGTACCACATGTTGGCAGGAATTGGATGACTCGTTGCTCACGTCGTGGAGGACTGTGAGTTGATACTTATGCTTTCCATACTGGTTATTTTTATATCAGTCAAATTTTATTTTACAAATTTTGTTTTACAAATTACATCTTGTTTCACAAAGTTCAATTTCTCTTTATACAAATTAACTGTAAAAGCCTCCTTTGACATAGCCTGCATTACTGCATTTTAAAAATACCACCTTAAGTCTTGTTGAGTACGAAAGTATCCAACATTGCTTAATTTGTTGTTTTATATGGAAAAGAAAACGAGGCTCCGAAGATTACATTTTGTCGCAGGATACGGGAACTTCAATGAAGCGATCTTTCTAAGGATTATGCTTTATCAGTTACCTGAGGGTTAGATGGGCACACTACAAGACTTTTGTTTCTTTCCGCTGCAATATACTCTGAATTGTAATAATACATTGTATAAATAGCTTCCGCTTTAATAATATTGTGTATGGATGTGATTCCAATTGTTGTAAATGTGTACTAGCTACTGATCATGGGACTAGTACTATATGCACATAGATTCTCATTTTAGCATTTTATGCAAAAATAAGGGTCGTTACACGTGAGTAACTAAATTCTCGATGTTACACATTGATACAGCTTCTTATGTGCAACAGTCTATTTATGGGATCAGAGTTTACCAGATACAGATATAGTATGAGTGCGCACAGTGTCAAGAACGAAGAATTTGAATTTTACAGAGAAAACCAAAATAATAACATTGGAGCAACCATTACAAAAGAGAAAGATTTGGTAGAGCCGACTGTAAATTATTTAAGCACAACCTCAAAAGAGTATAAGTGATTGTCGCACTCTCGTAACCCTCTCGAACCTTCGACTCTGGGATCCTTATCCTATACAAGAATCTAATGCTAAATAATAATCTAGCATCTAATCCTCTCGTGCACCTCTATCTTTGAATGAATGGCTTCTTTGCTTTGTTGTTTGGTTGCTTGGGTTCTCCATAGCCACCCCCTATGAGTTTATATAGGCCCCTTAGTCTTCATTCAAAATGAAGTAGAGATCCTACTCTAAAAGAAAGTAGGAATCATAATCCTATTAGGATTCATCTAGCCCTCTTTGGAGCATACCTTTCTAAATCCTAAAATACTATATATGAATCACCATACTCAACAATCTCAACCTTAAAACTTATCCATTGAAGTCATTGTGCTCTTCCAAGAATTCACTCCAAGTTAGCTCTGTATTTTTTGTTTTTCCTCCTACCTTTGAGAATGTCCCCACCACAAGGGCTCATGCACATTATCGTAATATGTGTGTTGCTGTTCGGGCTTGACCGCCTGAATCCTCTACCTGAGGTCTCTTTCTTTGTGTAGTTTTGTTAACCACACCTCATGTTCCTATAGTCATCCATACCAAAGGTTTGTATCGCCTTCGTGCTCTACTTGCTCGTTGGTACTGTGTCATCGATCCCACTATATCTTCCTTCTTCCAATAGCTCGCACTTTCATCTTTGCGCCTGCTAGATTTTGTAACCTTCTTTGCAGTTCCCCGCGTAACTACAATTGAGATCTGAGTACCTACCATTGATGACACGGTTTTCTTCTCTTGATCAAGATTTTTATTAGGCCTCCCATTGATTGCCCTTTCTTTAGGTTTACCCATCAATCAACATCCTCTATTGCTCTAGATCTTTTTCATAATCACCTACTCTTTGCAAGTAATTCGTATCACTCCAACTCGAAGTGATACCTCACAATCTTCGAGTATAAGCAACCTCACAGATATTATATTCTTCTTTAAGATGGGTTGATACTGAACTCCTACTAATATATGATGTGCTCCATCATATATTTCTAGTGTAACTATTTCCAACTCAATAATTGCATACTCTTTGCAATCCACTAAGTGAACAGCTTTATCCGTCTAGTGTAGAGACCCTTCGTTGAGCATCTCCCTAGCTGAATATATGTGGAAGCAAGAACCTAAATCTAATATATATATATATATATATATATATATATATATATATATATATATATATATATATATCCATGAAAAGTACCTCATTGACTGACAATAAGTATGTCTGAATCATCTTTTGCTATCGTCATTGAGCATGCACCATTCATTTGCTTCAAAAATGGATAATCCTTTATCATATGACCTTTCTCGTCACATAAATAGCATACATATGTGCCTTTGTTCTTGCCCTTCTTCTTACCGTACCTCTTGCTTTTGCCTGCGATACCTACTGCATCCTACACTTGCTTATCCAAAGATGAAGATTTCAATGCCTTCCGAAGGACTCCGCCTCTAACAGATATGCAGCTCCCTCATTGAACTTGAGAGTGATTTTCCCGATGAGAATATTCATTACCAATTGCTCCTACGATGATGGTAAAAATGAACCATGTACCTTCCTCTATCCGCAACATATACAATTGTCGCTTCAACACCTACCGGTTTGGCAGTGACTTTGCCATGTACAATTCTTCTAATTCTTTTCATAATTTCTTCGATGAATTCTCCATGATCACCGAGTACTTTACCTCATAAGAGAAACATAGATGGATTGTACTGGTAGCCTTCAGCTCCATCACCTTCTAGTTTCTTCAGACATCTTCTTTGGTTTGTCCCCTTCAAGATTAGCAATTAACTCTTGCTAGATAAGGACAACCTTCACCACACGTTGCCACATGCTAAAATTTCCTCTACCATCAAATTTCTCCAGTTGATTCCACATCGTCAACATCGATATGGATTTTGTGCTTCCTAACGCTTTACTAACCTTCTCACAAATATGATTAATCCGGCCTTGGCTCTGATACCATTTGTTATACTCTGATACCCCTTCTTACGCGTAATAGCCTCTAATAGAGTAAGAGTTTGTAAGATACGGCAAGAGCATAGACGGTATAAAGAACAAAAATAAGAATGTTGAAGCAACCATGTCGAGAGAGAAAGTGAAGTGGATCAGAAGCCTAAGAGGGGATGAATTGGAATTCTTTTGGCAACAAATGTTTAGTTAAAAATTTGATCTTTATTATCCCAACCTATGTGCCAAGGGTTTCCAGTGAGTTTTGAAAACTAATTTCAACCCTACACAATTCTAGAAATATAGGAATAAAGATACAACAAAGTAAATGTGGAAATGTAAAAGAGACAAGGAGGACAATCAATTTTTTACTGGGGCCTCAAAGATTTGGCTCTCCCCTACTCCTCATTGGAGAACTCTTTCAAGAGTCGTAACATCCCCATTGTTACTTATTTATAAAATTTTATAAAAGAAAAACCTTTAATATGAATTAATCCCTGCTTTAATGAATTTTCCAAATAGAAAAATAAATTAATATGGCTAAGCGAGATAGAAGTAGGTCGTGTAAATAGTTTATTCAAGTTCTTCGTATTCAAATATGCGCCCTTTTATTTTCTTGGAATTTTTTGATCCATGTTCCGAAAATAAGAATATTTTCTTTTTCCCTAAAAAGCCCACAGGCCAGATCTCCCTTCTAGCCCATTGTCTTTTTTCGCCAGCCTCCCTACCTACCTAGGGCATGGCCCATTTCTTTCTCCCTTCCCTACTTGGCCAAGCTCTAGCTGCGGGCCGTTTCTCCAAGCACACCTGGCTAAACCCCACTGAAACCCTTGTAGGATCAAGGATAACCGACTAGAGGGGGGTGAATAGGAGGTTTTAAAATTCTTCGGGTCTAATTGCAATAATTAAGCAAGCTAGGCTAGAAATATGATTTTTGATAATTAAGCCTAAATCGTCTATGTTTTGCTGTGTGCATCGATAAGCTAAGTCTAAGCAACAATTACAATCCAAAGGCAAGATCAATATACTAAATAAGCTAGGAATATAAATTACACAAATTAAGACAAGTGATCAAACCACAAGACAAAAATGAACATGAATTTATCCCGTGGTCTCAGAGGCTTGCAGGTCTCCCCTAATCCACGTTGAGGTAGCTTACCCAACACAAGCTGGCTTCTTTGCCCAAATGAGCCTCCCTCGATCACTATGGTAGCTCTTCCCCACTCCGGGTAGGTGAGCTCCGACCTTCACAAGCGACCGGGCTTTCTCAGAAGCTCCTTTGAGAAAGTCACCGGTTCCTTCGCCTCCAAGCCATCTAGGAGGCAGCAACCTCCAAGAGTAACAAGTCTTGATGCTTGCTTGAGGTCGAATCAAGTGTCTAAAGGCTCGAACTTTAAATGCACACTTGAATGCTCCTAATTCTCTCAAAATGAGAATTGAATGCAAGAGAGTGTGTAGGAGATTTGCTAGAGCTCAAATGTATTCAATGAGGTCCAATAGTTTCTCTAGTATGCGGTGTGGGGGTTTTTATAGCCCCCACCAACATTTCCAACCGTTGGGGTGAAATTATAGAAAATTTTAGCATTTCCGGTGCTACTGCCCATGTCGGGCCGGTAGCACCAGACCCATGTCCAACGGTTGGCTCAGTGCATTAAATGCACTGCCAGTAGCTGTTGCTACTAAGGGTCAGTGCTACCGCTCAACTGGGACCAGTAGCACTGGGCTCTTTTTATTTTCAGCTCGGCCAAATGCACCCTCTCTAGCAACCCGATCTTTCTCCAAAACACCAAGATCGACAAAAGCTATGAAAAAGTCCTTAATTTTATACCTTGGCAAAATAGCTTGACGCGTTGATCTTCTTTTAGCTTCATTTCCATGCTTCATTGTGTGCCATGTCTAGGACCAATCTATTTTCAAAAATCTCAAAGAAAAATATTAGTCCTTTAATCATGATTGTCATTAATTACCAAAACCAAAATGAATTGGGGGCCTAGATGCTTTCAACCCTAACACAAGCCGGCCAACCACCAATGTGGACCCATCTCTCCCTCACGTGTCGCCTCGATAGTAGCACCGCCATCGCTCTCAGCTTTTATTCCCTACACATACCCCAAGGCTATAAATAGCCAGGTGAACCTCACATCACGTGCCCTCACTTCACTACCCTCGGTGCCCTAGTTGCTTTCACAATAGACAGAACCATCGCTCCGTTTGAGCTCGCCTAAGTTGGACCGAACCACCACCGACATGGAAGCCAATTGATGCTTTTCACCTCCATCGATCTCGATCATGGGAAAGTCTATGTCGCCACCTCATCATCTCCTTCACTGATCGAATGTAAGTTCAAGCACCATTAAATTGGTTTTGGTGGTTAATGACAAATCTAAATATAAGACTAACTCCTTTGTTGAGTATGATATTTATTACTCATTTAGATGAAAAGATGTAAATATCGGAGGTATGCATCCGATGTCATATTTTTATATTTTGTAGCATTATTTGTATTCAAAATACAGGGTGAACTCCACAAAGTTTCAAGTTGGGTATGTGCATATTGTTTCCAATTCATATGTGTGTGTATATGTATATATGTATATACATACATATATACATATATATAGGATGAGTTCATTCTATATCTTGAGGATTCACTAATATTGATCCGTTTGTTTTTCCACACATATCGATGATCTTTACTTTATCCTTTGAGTATATGAAGCTTTCGTAGTTGTAATTTACTCATGCTAATTTAAATTCAATTATTAGCAATTGGGATGTCGTCAATTACCAAAGAGAGAGATTAAAGCATCTAAGCCCTCCATTATGTGTTAATGGTGTGCTTTGGTGATTAGCGACAACCGGATGTATTGGACTAATATTTTTCATGAGTTGGTGAAATATGTTAAGTCCAATGGTGGTCATCATGTGTTCATGGTCATCAATTCAAGGTTCAAGATCAAAAATATCATCATGTGTTGAGAGCATCAAGATAAGATCCCGAAGTAAAGGTAGTTCACCATGTGTTGATGAACAAGACAAGAACCCATACGTGGAGAGAAGATGATCATAATCAAGTAAAAACTACAAGTGGACGCATAAGGCAAAGGTATAAGCTAAGGATGTGTTCCTAGTTTTTACCGGTCTTTGTTTGGTTGAAAGATCATATTACTAGTGTAGGTTGCCGTACTATTAAGAGAGGTCTTATCTAGTAGTTTGAGTCTTATTATATGTTGATACCTCAATCCCACGATCTAGCTTTCCATTGCATGATGCTATTATTTATGAATGTGTTTTGTAAATAGTTGAAGCTCATATACTTACTCTTTGTAGTAGGTGATTAAAATTTGTAAATGTATTTTATAAATTGTTAAAGTTCATGCAATGATCATTTCTAGACTTTTGCTAACCTGTAGTCATGCTCTTGACCAAGTCTTGTTAGAGATTTCGAGAAATTATATTTTAGACTTGTGTGGATACATTGGAGTTTCAGTGTTCTATAAAAATATCTATGGCTTCTTAGATCTTGAAAATATATAGAAGTTGTAGCCCTCTAGATAAGCTTTTCGTAGAGTCCAAGATTAGTCAAATCAGACTTCAAAGAAAAAAGTTATGATCCTTTTTAGATTGTGCTGTGAGTTTTTTTTCCAAATTTAGTGATTACGAATGTCCTAATTGGGGAATTAGGAATGTCAAAATTCGATTTTAGGATATTTTGACAGAATATGTGTTTGAAGCTGATTTAGATTATACGATTCAGAATGTCTAAATTTAGAATTAGGAGTGTCTGAATTTGATTTTAGAACATTTTGACATATTTTGCGAATTAGGATTGTCCGAATTTAGTAATTAGGAATACACAAATTTGGGAATTAGGAATATTTTAATTTTCATTTTCAGATGATTTTATTCCAAATGGTAGTTTATTTGAGGGGAGCTATAGAAGAGGCCGAGTATGAAGGTATTTGCAACTACTCCCATACTCCTTTTATGCATACATTTGAGAGCAAAACATTGAAAGCTTATAGAGCAATCGTTGAGAGGTTTGTGAGACATTTGAGTTAGAGTTTCTTGTATGTGAAATCTCTTGGCATTCCATTTCACTATCTTAAGTTAATGTGAGCTTCTCTCAATTGTGCATGTGTTGCACCTAGTGAGCAAGAAGAAAGGTCTCTAGATGCATGTGTTGCTTCTAGAGATGGATTGAGTATCCACTTTTGCATATTTTGCACTTGGTGAGGGTCAAGAAAGAGATACAGCTTATTACTCTTGGTTTTGCTGACACCTAGATGGTGTGGAGGTGTCGTGATCCGGTTATCTTCTCAAGAAGCTTATGAGAAGGCCTGATGTATTGTGAAGGATGGAGCTCACCTACTTAGAGGGAGACAAAGCTATGACTTGTAACACCCCAGCACTCCATATGCCCTAAATATCACTTCATCATACTTTTTGCTAACTCTTAACCATTGTGCACATAAATTTCAGCAAGTCATCACCTCTTTTAACCACTGAACAATAACTAGATCAAATGACAATGTAACTAGTAGCAATGAACGAAACAAGAAAAGTAATAGGGTTAAAGTTTTCCTCACTTTTACCATAATACTAACCATAATCTCAGCATACAACCTAAATAATTATCACCACTACTAAGCCATCAATAACAATAAACTTGCATAATCATTTAAACAACAACAAAACAATAATAAGACATGGAATCACGTGCCCAAGCACGCCCAACAGATAAACAAACCACACCTTAATTTTTAACAAAGACAACCGACTAAATTCACATGCCCATTTTTGCAAGTATTTGATTTCATCATCTAAATATGGTTAAGCACTATCTTATTCATGAGTAAACACTAAACTAAATTATTGTGAAGACGATGTGACAAGTGACACAATGACGCTATTTCCATCCCATGTATGTCGCCTTCAATATTCACCTGAAATATTAAAGAAAGCTAGGGTGAGTTCACGACTCAGCCAAGTGCATAATAAAATAATAACATAACCATTTACCACATCTAAAATCAGCAAGTACATAATACAATAATACCAAAGCCATTTGTCGCATTCATCTCATTAATCATATTTGGATGAGTCCATGACTGAATAACATAACACCCATCATATTTACCTGATTAGTCATCTTTGAATGAGTCCATGACGCAATAACATAACCACTCATCACATTTACCTCCTTAGTCATCTTTGGATGAGTCCACGACTCAATAACATAACCACTCATCACATTCACCTTATTAGTCATCTTTGGATGAGTCCATGACTTAATAACATAACCACTCATCACATTCATCTCATTAGTCAGCATTCATCATTAGTGATGCAATGCAAAGATGTATGGATGCGCATATGCACATCTCATAGCTTATATTAGTATAGCTCAGTACACACTTGTCGGTGTCACACCATCGCTCATCCCCCTCCATTCCATGGAGGAGCCTTACCGAAGTAGGTTTTACTCAAGAGCACCCATGACCTAGTCATATAACTTTCTCACCGACCTGGCGCATATACTCCGGATTACTTATATTACTTTCTCACCGACCTGGCTCATATGCACTTTCCATAATGTGAATACAAGTGAAGCAATATTCTTTCATATTCATTCACCATATATCAACATTACCAAGTGGCCATCACTTCATGTACTCGTCATCATCATCACATCACATCATATTGATATAGCATGGCGAGTAAATTTAGATAATCAAGAGTAAGAATAAACAACTATCTATTGTTCTACCATGCACTTGCCTCTTTACCCATGGGGAACGGAGTGGAGTGAAGTTGAAGCCACTCCCAAAGTCACACCTTTTGCAATAGATACATCCATCTCAAAATCATGCAATTACAGTACATGTATCAAACATAACGATGTCACACCTACGCACAATCGCAATTTTAATATTCTCTCACTGGACAGTTCAACCCCTTACTGTCTCGGCGGTCAAAAGGCCATAAGTTCTACCTTAAGAGCCCAAACATAAGAAACCATAAACTTTATGAAAACTACAGAAGATTACCCACAATTTTGTAGTTAACCATTTTTTTAATAAATTCATCTAACCCCTTGATTTCAGCCCTAAAAATCGATCTGTTGCCTTATTGGACAGTAAACTTCACAATTCCGTAATTATTTTTATACAACTCTAAAAATAGCAAACCATGACATTTCTAAAATCTACATAAAATTATCTAGCTTTCTCAAGTTATGTAGATAATTTAATTTGGCTACTATATAGCAATAATATGAAGATTACTACGACTGCTACCAGTAGCGATCCTAATCTTGACAGCTAGCATCAATAGGTCATAACTTTTGAACCACTTAACTAAATTTTACATTATTGTACTCTAATAAAACTTTATACAAAGATCTACAATTTTTACAATTTCTGGACCCTCTGAAACTGACCATAGGTATCTCGAAACTCGACTCGAAGATCAAACCAGCGACTACCCAAAATTTGAACCTTCCCCAAAATCAATTCGGTGATCACACCAACCCACAACCACTAGGGAAACCACCAAAATTCCATTCTATCACAGCACAAACATCATCGAAGACAGCCTAAGGGTTTTACCTTCACCTGAAGACTCGTTGGAGTAGTGATACCAGCGTTCTCCCCTTGGATCGTGCGTTCCTCGCTCTCCACATGATCCAAATCCCTACCCAACTCCTCCAAATCCACCCCACCTCTTGGGGCAGCAGAGACAGCAGCTCGGGAGGGCAGGGGTGGTGCACAAGGGGAGGGAAGAAGGCACACAAGGGGAGGACAGGGCTGCTGCAAAGGGGAGAAGGGGCTGCGGCTAGAAAGGGATACCAGGGCAATTGGGAGGAAGGAGGCAGGGGGAGGCGTAGGGGCAAGAAGGAGGTGGCTGTAGAGGTAAGGGCAGGGAGGGGGCGCAAGGGGAACAAGGAAGGGGTCTAGGGTTGGCTCCCTCTC
Source organism: Otatea glauca (assembly GCA_036346275.1). NCBI lineage: Eukaryota > Viridiplantae > Streptophyta > Magnoliopsida > Poales > Poaceae > Otatea > Otatea glauca. The sequence goes on from CM070714.1 coordinate 10,605,390, forward strand.
GTCCAGGCACAAGAACCGGCCCAGCCCACGAAGACAAGCCACCTTTTCCTCCTTTTCTTTTCTTAGCTATTACAGCCCAAAAACCAGCCCACGAAAGAAAATCCCCCTAATTTATCTTTCTGAAATTATATATTTTCTATTTTCCTACTGAGATATTACATAAATAGTGGATTCGAAGTGTTTGGCTTAATTCATGGACCGATCAAATTCGTTTGGACTTACCTTAACATGGATTAGGGGAGACCGGTAAGTCTCCAAACACCTTGGTAAAAAGATTGTGTGTCATCTTTTGGTTTGCTTCTTTTGGCCCATTTATATCCTTGCAATTTACATTCTTATAATTAAATTGCTTGCTTGTCACCCTATGATTGCAAACCTTGATCTAGACTTAATTTGTTGGTGCACTTAGCGAGACTAGTTGATTTAGGCCTTAATTGGCCAAAACTATTTTGATTTATTCTTCCACATATAAAATCGGTTTTGGCCAAAGAAAATTTTAAAATTGCCTATACACAAATTTTAAAATTGCCTATACACCCCTCTAGTTGGTCTCCTTGACCTTACACCGAACTGCCACCATTCTCCCTTCCTGCACCGCCATATTCAATGACCTTCAGGTCCTGTGTGCCACCACACGAGATTGCTCACCTCCACTGCTTCGTTAGACGCCAGTGCCACCGGCCGCAATTGTGCCACCACTAGCTAAACAGTGTCATTATTGTTGTCACCGATGTCGACGTGGCATGCCACCTCAGCTCTGAATTAGCGCAGGTTGCTGACATGCCATCCCCGTTAGCCGCACATGTGGGGCCCACATGTCATCCACACAGCCTCCAAGCACCGAGTGCATCATAGACCGATCCAAGCTGTGGACCTAGTCAGTAGACCATGGCCCCACTTGTTAACCATATTAGCTTTTTACCAAATTCTTTTATTTAAAAAATTCCAAAAATAAGTGGACCCCACCTATCAGCCTCTCATAACCTCTCTCCTCTGTTATTTTCAAAAGTATTGTTTCATATCATGCATGCTACTTTTACATCAATATTACTTACTAGTATTAGCTAAATACCTACTTATCATTATGCTAGCTTGATTATTGTATACCAAGTATCCATTGTCAACCTAGGACTGGATCATTATTAATTGCAGTTAATTGTACTACCAACATTGGGTTGACATAGCTATTTCTAGCCATGCTTAGTTATACAATGGACTCACATCACATGATGAATTATGATAAACTTAACTAAATGAGATATGGAATCATGGTGGGTAGGCACTATTGTAAAAATTATGCCATAGCAGGGTATACCATTGGTCGTGGTTAAATAAAATAGTTTTCACTCGAGTGAGTGATCGTGAAGTAAAGGGGGTGCGGTTAGCATATTTGGGATGATGATGTCTAGCTTGGGAATAATTAAAGATTATCTTGTGTGCCATTAAACTAGGCCATGTCATGCAACCACATGTCCAGTATGGGATGGACCTGGCTAATTAATTTGTAATGTCTTCACTTGGGTACTACCATTGGTGGTGTGGGTTCCATGATGGACGGGTAGACTCACACGGTGTAAGAGAGGCTCCTGAGTGTGGTCGATGGAACACTTCAGTGGTGAAAACTTAGTGGGTGGAATCAGATTGAGATATAGCATTGTAAAGGCTTTGTGATAATCAATTAGTCGCATGCCTATGGAAACATGTATTGGCCGGTATTATAGTTTGATTATCTCTTATGTATAAAGTTGTGCAACCCTCTAAACAGTGTAAAACTGTTTAAACAGTCGTGTCCGCGGTCATAGACTTGTCTGGGGATTTTAGACGAGGTATAGAGTTTTCATAGAGTTATTGAATGGTGGAATGGTTGTGAGGTGAACAGGTAGTTCACTTTTTGTTTTAAATGCAATTGGCTTACTTATTTATTATATCATTTTCAAATATTCTTTACAATCTATTTATCATATTTTAAATAATTATTTCTTTCTACAAAAGAATTATATGGCTATTCTTTGTCAAGCATTGCATGATTATAATTGCATCGCTTTTTTATACTACTTGTTGAGTACTCTATGTATTCACGGATATACACGTTGTTACTTAGTTGCTAAGAAAGTACTAGAGAAACCAGAGTTCTACGAGAAGTACTATAAAGACTTCACGAATTAGGATTACGTTCCTAGACGATTTCCTATGGCATGTCGGATGGCATCAAGTTATTTTATTTCCACTGCAAGAGTTTATTAGTTTCTTAAGCACAGTGGGATTGTCCGGGTCAAGTTAGATCATCCAACCTACTAGGACTATCTGACATACTTGGATCATCCTGGCTTGTGCAAAATCTCAAGAGCGCCTTCTCTGTTAAATTGATCCGACCGATAGTCCGACCCATTTGAATCATCCAACTCCCATTGAGACTTCAACATATGTCCTCGATGAAATTGATCTGACCCATGCTCTTGGTCACTTGGATCGTCCGACTCCAATTAAAATTTTCAGGATATTCTCTCTGTTGAATTGATTTGACTTGATCGGATTATCCGGCCCAAACTAAATTTTTCATACCTAGTTTCAACTCTCATACCTGTTCCAAATTTGACATTCTTACTTGGTTTCTTGGCTTTCTCTGACTAGATATGAGCTAAAGAGACTTAGCATGCATCACAACTAGCTATCCAGCCTCACCAAGCTCAAGCTACTAGTCTTGAACCCCCTTAATAATACGGCCAAAACAAAAGCTAAACATATTACTAAAATGATCCAAACTAAACTCCTCATATCATTTGTAGTTACAAGGTCTTTAATCTTCATGCTTTGCTATTAATTATACATTTTTGGGGATTCATGAATACCAAGAACTCTCATATGTCAAAGTCATCTACTAACTCAAATTGAAATTTTGAAATATGGTTAGTCTTGACAATCAAACATCATTAATCACCAAAACACATAAACAACTGACATTAGGGGCCTAGATGCTTGTCATTCGGTACTAGAAGCGATCGATACTGTCATCTAGCAGTTGAGTGCTTTGTAACGTTACTCCTTTCATTTTTTTACTTATTGTTTTAGATGTCTCCAACACACATTTGACCACTATTTTTTTCAATTATATGTTAAAAAATGTAATGATATGGACATATGTCTTTATGATAAATATACAACCCCATTTGGCACCGAAGAATTAGGCTAGAATTGTGGATTTGGAATTGGTTTCCAATGATAGGGGTGTTTGCCTGCTGCAACTAAACCCAATTGACAGTTCCCACCACGTCAATATTGTTTGGAATTAAACATGTTGACCTCTTCTCTCCTCTCAACCCATTCTCAAATCTGTGGCCATTTCCATGTACCTCTTCCTCCGGTCACCATCACCGTCTCCAGCCACCGCCATGTGCCTCATCCACCTTCCGGGCTCACCTTCGCCTCCTTTGGCCACCACTTCGCTGCAATCCAGGAGATCCATCATGACGGGAAGCCGAGGATGAGAAGTGGAAGCGGCAGCCAGCAGGGGATCCATGACGAGTGGCTCTGTGAGGCGGGAGATGATGGAAGCGGGGTGTCATGGTCGATATTGAGGGTGGAGAGCATGGCAGCAGACTGGGTGACAGTGAGGCCAAGGAGAACGAGGGTGCAGTGCACAGAGATGAGGACGAGGACGATGGGGTTGCGGAGAACAGCAGTGGATTGGGCGACAGCGAGGCCAAGGATGACATGGATGCGATCGCCGGGCATCTACGTCTGGACATGAGATCAATATTAGATGACAACATGTGAGATAGAGAAGGAGAGGTGACTTGTTAGGTTGATCTTGTGAAAAAAATATCCAATTCCAAAGGACACCCAAACACAAAAATTGTAATTGATCGGAATCAAATTCAAATTATGTTCGAATGGGATTTGGAATTGAATTGAATGAATCAAATTATATTCATGGGAGCAAAACATATATCATTTCCACGTGACAAATCTAAATATATGTATTAAAAGTTTGATTGCACTTATAAAACAACATCTATTTGAGAAGGTGTTAGCACCAAAATTTGGCAAGATATACGACCAATTTGGAAGGCTAAGTTAAACTTAGATTTCAAACTAATATCGGTTTAAATAAGGAATTTTATCTTTGAGAGGTAGAGGTCGATACGGTTCATGGTTTGTAACGAATCGGAGAAGGATACGATCTGCCTACACACTATAAAAGGGGACCTGAGGCGAACTAAAAAACACAACACAACAATAAATCAACAACTGCTCCACTTTTTATTACTTTTTGTCGACTAGGAGTAGTTTCTTAGACTTATTAGAATATTTCCTCTATAATTCATTTTTATCAATAAAATTGCACATCGCCAATTTTTATTGTTGCCGATTTACACAATTTACCTAGGTTTGTTTTTTCCCTGATCTTGCTGCGCATCGCCTTTTTCAGAAAAATATGCCTTTATCAAACCATCTGATCAACCGTAATAAGTTGTTTAGATTTATCTTACATGCGATCTAATCGGCTAAATAGCTATTTGGATCAGATCTTTATTGAAAGCCTAATCGGTTGAAGTAGCTATTTAGATTATAATTTTCTTAACGATTGCAGGATCAAATCGGCTAGCACGCCCACACCCTAATTGAATCCGGTGTTCACGTGTATTTGAGCCAATCAATCCTTCGTCATATTTTTCGGCGCCAACACACTTTTAGCATGCTCCGTGGGACGAGATGAGTTCTTCAGGGAAGTCGATTCCCCCTTCCGATGTAAGTTCTAATGGTATAATCGTCTCGACAATGGATGATTTAACTCCAAAACAACGCAAACATATCGAGAATCGGAAGGTTGTGCTCAAGAAGATGATGTTGAATTGCACCACAAAACAAGAACCGGTCGAGCCACATATTGAGGAATGCCACATATTCTTTGTCGGATACTGAGCAGATTCTTTTATTATCACTAATATACTTGCTCCAAACCTCCCTCTTGGTAGAGAATAGTTTGTGTTGAGGTTTGGTACTATAAGCCAACACCAGATCTCCGTCTGGTCTCAAACAACAAAGCTGGGCAACATCCAATAAAGTTGGGCCGATCAGACTCGTCCTGAACATGGAAGCAATAAAAGTGTCCGACCAAAACTAATACACTGTGGCCACTAAGGGCTCATTGGCTTTAGGATCGGCTAAAAATAAGGGGAGACACTCTAATATTCTCATCTACTCCCACACAGGCATTTTTTGCACTGCTATCCAATTGAACCAGCCACACCAACCTTTTAATGCTGTCGGCCAAGCTCTAAAACTTTTACTCCATCCATCGATATTATACTCGGGAGCGTGTAATGAAAGTTGAGGGATATCTTACTCTAACGGCCGACGAATCGAGATTTCCTACTAGGCCTAAGTAATATTGACAATCGCTATTGGGTACGGGAATGAATACCTACTGAGGGTCCATGTTTCCTGAGCCGATTGGAAAAGTCTATCAAGCCAATGGAAGTTGGAGCACTGGAGCTTGAAGTCCAAGGACAGGTTTGAAGCCGATAGTGAAGAAGTTATGAGCGAAAGTGCGTGAAAATGACGGGCGAATGGCAATATTTATAGTGAGGTGAACTCAGTGGCAAAAAGTGGGTAATTTTTTCGAAATTTCAAGAGCAGTTATGGTAAAAATTGTGTGTCTTGAGACAATTACGGCGTGATAAATGGAGAGGTTACCGAGAAGAGCAGCAAGAGTGGTGCGATAATTCATGGTTAAGCTAACAAAGAAGATTTTTGGAAGATTCACATCTCCCAAAAATGAGGGCATATGTTAGCACCAAAATTTGGCAAGATATAAGACCGATTTGGAGGGCTAAGTTAAAATTGGATTTCTAGCTGATATTGGATTAAATAAGAAATTTTATCTTCGAGAGATAGAGGCTGATATGGTTCGTGGTTTGTAACGAATTGGAGAAAGATACGATCGGCCTACACGCTATAAAAGGGGACCTGAGGCAAACCAGAAAACACAACACAATAATCAATCAACAAGTGCTATACTTTTTATTTACTTTTCATTGACTAGGAGTAGTTTCTTAGACTTAGACCTTTCATCTGTAATTTTTTTTATCAATAAAGTTGCGCATCGTCGATTTTGATCATTGTTGATTTACACAATTTACCCAAATTTGCTTTTTCTCTTATTTTGTTGTGTATCGTCTTTTTCGAAAAAATCTACCTTTGTCAGACCATCTGATCAGCCATAATAAGATGTTTAGAGTTATCGCTGCGTACGATCTAATCGGCTAAATAGCTATTTGGTTCAGATTTTTATTGAAAACCTAAGCGGCTGAAATAGTTGTTTAGATATAATTTTCTTGCTGATTGCAGGATCAAATCGGCTGGCACGTCTGAACTCTAATTAAACCCGGTGTTTGTGTGCTTGAGCCGGTCAACCTTTCGTCATATTTTTTGGCACCAACAGAAGTGTGGAGCGTTTCTGCAATTTTGTGAGTGCAATGCCATTTAGTAGTTGGACTATGTGATGATACCGCTAGCTTAGATTAAATATATTGTGCTTCGTGTGCACGAAGTTCTTGCTCTGGTCTCAACATCGAAGTGTGCATTATGTCCTTCCCAGTATTCCAGAACACAAGATATCCATCTCGATTGCACATGCATACATGTAGTTGGACATCATATAACTTACTTTAGGACAATATTAAACACGATAATCACGTACCAGAAGGCGAGGCAAGATCCTATCAGCTTCTCCTCAACATTGCAGTCCAGCTTCTGTTCCATCTCCAGTCAAGTGGCACCCACAGTCTCCCGATTGGATCAACTGGCAGGCAGGATCTTCAGCTTCTTGAAGTTTACACAACCCCATGACCTCCTCCACGACTCCGTCGCTCTCCTCCTCGTCGGTGGACAAGACACAGAGGAAATTCGGCGAGCAGCGAGGGTCCTTAGCACTTGGGGAGGTGTTGGCCTGTGCCGAGGGTGATGCTGTCCGGCGTGAATCAAACTGGCTGGCACGAACATGATGCTCTTCACCGATTGAGGCGTCAGGCAGCCACCAGTAGAATTTAGACGACCGTGGTCTGCTGATATACTGACTAGACACAACAATCACTACTACACGAATATACATCACAATCGATTCTTTTTTATCATCACAGTCGATTCTGGTGGCGACACAAAATCATAAAACAGAGATGAGACGACGCTATTACAGTCGGTTCTTAACCGATAGAGATGGGCGCGTCATCTCTATCCAAGAACCGATAGAGATGACGCGCTCATCTCTATCGCTTCTTACAAAGAAACGATAGAGATGACCCTTTTGTCTCTATCGTTTTCTTCTCAGAACCGATAGAGATGAGAGGGTGTGCTGTTTTCCAATTCACCCTTCAATCAGCACATATTTCACACAGTATGCACATATCACATTCACACCGCAATAGCACACATTATGCATATATCACATTCACAAAACACAAACATTTTATTACAACACATCACATTCGTTCACAAAATAAAACTCAAACATGCTTCATAGTCAGTACACGTGAAATCGCATTCACATATGTAATATTGTTCACATGTGGACTAGTAGGAGCATTCATAACATGTAATTGTTCTAGCATATTGTAGTAGAGTAACAAATGAATGAATGATCTTCAAGAAAAGTCTGTATGTTGATCAACTAAATACGTACGAATGATAACTCTCCTAATCTCTAAATTGGTTTGGTCCTAATCCCATTCGAGGATATGTGGATCGGGCAAGTTCCTAAGCCGTTGTACAACTCCAGAGAAAATTTCGGCAGCATCTCCCCGCTATTCTCTAGATACACGTCTCGACAACAGGTCAAGAGGGGTGTGTATCCAGAGAACACCAGGGAGACGCTACCGAAATCTACTCTGTGAGTTATATAACAGCTCAGGAACTTGCCCGAACCAGATATCCTCGAACTGTCCAAAAAACATGAACAATTCGAGACTGCTCGCTTATAAATATGCTATTCCAACATATTTATAAATAAGCACTCTCGAACGGAAGACGTAGGTTACGCAACCTAAACTCTATCATCATGCTGAGATTAAAAATAAAAGTAATATACCAAAAATAAATACATGTAATATACCGAATTAGCAAGTAATATGTCGAAAATAATCTCAAACATACATAGGTAAATCTAGCTAATAACAATTGTTGCAATAACCAGAATGACTATATAATAAAAAGATCAAGAATCAGTAATGTCCGAGAAACCCTGCATTTTCAGCAACTTAGACTAATCAGTTTGAACTAGTCTTTGCTCAAATGAAGTATTTGATGTTTTACATCACCATTCTATTAACATTTCCATGTATACATGAGGTACAGATAAGTATGGAAGGAAGCTAAATTCTAGTATTTGATGTTTTACATCACCATTCTATTAACATTTCCATGTATACACCACAACAACCATCCAAGTCGATCAAAAACCAGCAAATGTAGCATCTATGCCGTGCTATAATGCTTTATTAGTTAGGGAGAAAAAGAAAGAGAAAACTTGCCTTGGAAACAACACTGCAATCTCAGTGTGTGACAGATATAATAAATATGTAATAATTCCTAGGTTTATTGGCAGCATTATATAATTCCTAGGTTAAGTGCAGGTTCATTGGCAAGATGGCGAAATAAACATTATCTTGACATATTTCTACAGTCTTCGTTTGCATGGCACCAAAGCTGGATGCTGTTTTCTTGGTCAGAGTTCATAAGGATTTGGTTGTTAGGAAATTGATATCATACATCAAGGAATTAGCAGGGCCTTGTAGCAATGTTTGGGTGATTGGTGCACAGAATGCTAGTAAATCTACACTGATCAATGCTTTCCCAAAGAAGCAGGGTGTTAAATTCACAAGATTGACAGAAGCTGCCGTCCCAGGAACTAGTTCTGTTATCTCCTCATGAAGGTAGTTGGCCTATATAATTGTCTCATATATCACATATGTATTGATGTACAGAAAGCATTCTACCAAAATTCACAACTAATTAACAAGAAATGGCTGCTGTCCTCAAACTATTATATCGACATTCTTCTTTTGTTTGAATTAAGAGCCCTGCACTAGTGGCAGAATATTCAAGGCTTATAAAAGTAGAAGCTTCAGTTCAAACTATATATGTAACTATTTCGGCATCTCTCAATGTTTCCCTCCACATTAGTTAACTAACAAACTATACAAACTATACAGACGCAAGTAACATGTGAGAATCAGATACACCAAATGATAAGTACTCTGATTAGTTAACTACAATCTATACAAATGCTAGTATATCATCTCATAAAACACATACAAATTTTTAAAGGGAGAGGAAAACCTTAGCTAGGGTTTGTTGTCAGTCGCGGCCGGGGTGGTGAGGAAGCCGGAGGAGGTGGATTAGTGTAGGGAGGTCGGAGGAGGAGGAGGTCGACGAGGCCGCGTGGGCGGACCAGTGCGCGGAGGCAGATGGAGGCGGACAGACCAGTGCACGGATGAGTAGACGGACCAGGCGGAGCTGCGGGGAGGCCGAAGAAGGAGGAGGCAGACCAGGCCAGCAACGCGGACCAGTGCACGGAGGCTGACGGAGGCGGACCGACCAGGACAGTGGAGGGAGGAGGCCAGAGCAGGAGGAGCTAGCGCGCAGATGAGGCTAGTGACTGTCGGGTGAGGAATTAATATAATGGAGGATAAACTCATCTCAATCGGTTTTGTCCGAAAACCGACACAGTAATAAAAGCCTTCTCAACCGGTTTACTCGAAAAAACCAACACAATAGTCAAACAATCTCAATCTATTTTGTACGAGAACCAACACAATTGTGAAAGCCATCTCAATCGGTATCTAATACAAAAACCGACTCAAATGAAACACCATCTCAATCGTTTTTGTACAAAAAAACCGACATAATTGTGACTATCACTATCGGTTTTTAAATAAAACCGACACAGATGTATCTCATTGCACAAAGCTAATAATAGAATATCACTATCAGTTTTCCATACAACCGACACTAATACTCTTTCTATCTCTACCGGTTTGTCATAAAACTGACACTAATATTCTTATTATCTCTATCGTTTTCTATATAAAACCGACACTGATAATTTTATATTTCTATCGGTTTTTTTAAAAAACCGATACAGATAAACGTAACCTTCACATGATAGCAAAACATGAATCCTGAATTGTCAGTCCTGTTTGATCAAAGATATAAAATGCCATAACTTTTAGAAATATAATTGAAATTATTTGAAATTTTGCAGAAATATACTTTGAGATACTACAAACATTTTCCAAATAGATTTTTTGAAAAAAGATTTAGGATTGAAAAAATGTGCCAACATTCACTTTGTAGGCATGATTTTTGCTACTAAGAGTAGAAAAGTCAAAACTTCTAAAAATGAAGTCCAAGTTTTCTGAAAATTTTCAGAAATGAACGTTGGATTATTTACAAGCTAGCTTTCTCATAATCTCTATCAGTTTTTACCAATAAACCGACACAAATAATATACATTGAGACTACACCATGTAATTGCAGGACAACAACGCATGAACAATATAAACATTTCAAGCAGATAGCAAGTGATACAATGATGCACTCCCTTTATTTACAATACAATCCTCGATTTGAGCTGAGTTGTTAAATCTTCTCATATTGGTGCAATCAATGGAAGAACAATATATGAAGTTTACACCCCTGCTCATTATGTCCTCTTCGGCAATTTTTTTGAACTCCTTAACAACCCTCTGAAATTCAGCACTCACACGACTTTTCTGATACATCCATTCCTTACGGTCCATCTGCAATTAAACTTCGCACAACAAATTAAAGAAAAAACTGGAGCGACACCTAACTAGCTATTTGAAATATTGAGACATCATTTCAGTTAATATTACCTTTGCAAAATAGAGGATAGATTCTAAGATATATAAAATATATACTCCCGATCGATACCTAAATTCTTCTCCGGTTTAGAGCTTTCAATTCTCTAGATAGGAGACATCCATTTGTAACATCAACAATGATATCAAATAATCTAATTATATAGCTAGTGCAGTAGCTTGCAAATCTTTTGACTACAACGAAACAAAACAAGGGTACCAACGATGACTCCTAATCTCTAAATAGGTTAGGTACTAATCCCATTCGAGGATATGTGATTCGGACAAGTTCCTAAGCCGTTGTACAACTCTAGAGAAAATTTCGGCAGTATCTCCCCGCTGTTCTCCATATACACGTCTCGACAACAGATCAAGAGGGGTGTGTATCTAGAGAATACCAGGGAGACGCTACTGAAATCTACTCTGGAGTTGTATAATACAACTCAGGAACTTGCCCGAACTACATATCCTCGAACTGTCCAAAAAACATGAACAATTCGAGACTGCTTGCTTATAAATATGCCATTTCGTTCGGCATATTTATAAACAAGCATCCTCGAATAGGAGACGTAGGTTCCACACCCTAAATTCCAACATTTATCACATGATAGCAACAATAATACCAGATTAACACAAGAGCACTACAATAATTAAATAGATGCGTGCTTGTCAAATAAAGAGTGTGAAATCTGATAGCATATACACAATTCCAGTGCAACCTAAACTTTATTCACGACATATCGAAATTACCTAGTGCAAAATTGAAGGGGTTTAAAGGATTGCTCATATTTAAAAAAAAATAGCAAATAAGGGCAAAAAAAAAGGGAATCTCCTCAAGATAGGTCTTCAAACTTGCCCTCTTAACACCCACCCTTAAGGACTTCAAATTTTCTCACCCAAGTATTGCTTCCAAGCACACAATATGAGCTTTTTGCTCGGGTAGCGGCGGAGAAATCTCCTCTGGAACAACAACAGAGAAGAGTAGCCCGAGTGGTATATATAACCTAGCGAGACACATCACAATCGCCTTCAGTTCTCAACTAAGAAGTAATGGTGATGTGCATGGTCATCACTATCGGTTCCAACAAAAGAAGCGATAGTGATGAGGGCGATATCATCACTATCAATTCTTTTCGAAGCGATAGTGATGTGCTTGCGATCATCGTATCGGTTCTTTTTATGGGCGATAGTGATGTGACGCGTCATATCACTATCGGTTCTTTTCGAGAAGCGATAGTGATGTGCACGGTCATCACTATCGGTTCTTTTCATAAAAGCGATAGTGATGATCACGTGCACATCACTATCGCTCCTTTTCTTGGAACCGATAGTGATGTATACGCACATCATTATCGCTTCTATCAGAAGAACCGATAGTGATGTTTACGTGATCATCACTATCGCTTCTTTTGTTGGAACCGATAGTGATAACCGTGCACATCACTATCGTTTTTTAGTTGAGAATCGATTGTGATATGCTCGGTGCTATATCACAATCACTTATAATCTCATAATCGATAGTGATTATTACTAACACCCCTCCGAAGTTATTTATCACAATCATTTTTTTCTAAAAACTTAAAGAACCGAAATAGATAAAGCGATAGTGATGTGCCGTGAAGGTATGTTTTGATGGTAATCCTTGTGTGGTTGTGTGGCACATCCTGGGGGCGGCGCCGGCCCGAGGCGGCGAAGAAAATGGGCGTGCTGCGCCTCTTCGCGCTTTGGCGCCTTGGAGAGAGCTCGCCGTGCGGATCCGCGGGCGGGACAGACCGATTGACTGGCGCGCCGCATGGTTGCGAGTTCGGCGTGGAGGCAGTGGAAATTGGGCCTTGGCTGAGAGAGTTCAGAGGAGTTGGGCGGCAGCGGCCGACGCGGATGAGCTGGGGCAATCGAGCGGGCCTGACAAGACGAAGTGAGCAACTAGTTGGGCGGCGTTGGCGAAACATAGGTTTATTTGCCCCCTTGCACTTTTTTTCCATTTTAGGCTTTTTCTTTTTTCATTGAAATTGCAAATCTCGCATCGGTCTCGATTATAGAAACACCGGTGGGCATCACATGTCACCTACCACGTTTTCCTACCACAACAATCATCGGCACCATAGCTTCCCTTCCTATCGAGCTCAGGTAACACGGCAGGTACCTACCAATCTCAAGTGCTGCAGTACCTATCCTGCCAAGCTTGGGTACCGCAGTACCCTGTCATGTTGAGCTCGGCAAGTAACTGCACGACATGAAAACTCGAGCTCTGTAAGAAGAGGAGCTGCGGTGCCAGCGACCTATTGCAGTAGGGAAGCACGATAGGTGATACGAGTTGTATATCGTCAATTCATTTCATGATAGGTGATTATATCTGTAATTTTTTTGTTTTGACTGTTTTTTTTAATATTAATAAAAATGTATTATTAAAAGATCCACTTTTGTCCGAAGAAGTAGGAAACCCCACGGGAAGACAAAATTGCAGTTTGTGTACTGGTTACACGCTTTTTATTATCTATAAAATTCTTTGTATGCCATTGTTGCTTAAATACCGGATATATTATCTGTTGTGCCACATGTCAGTGAGACCAGGAATGATATAATTCGAGATCGTGAAAATTTGCATTGATTTATCCCTTTAATCTCCTCCTCCTAGATTCCAAGGCCTTCTCAAAGAGAAGGAAAGGACTCCTAAGATAAAATATTCATCGTGCCTGCCTCTTGTTAGGACTATCTTCATTGCTGCTAAAGGAACACTTGTATAGATAAACCGGAAGTCATAAATGATGTACAAATTATACTTGTGTAGATAAACAGGAGTTCATAAATGATGTACAAATTATTAAGTTTCTGGTAGAGGTGCGGCGTCTGTTTCAAAATAGATGGCATTTTAGAATAAAATAGACAACCTTTGAAAACTTTGATCACTATTTGTCTAATATACACAAAGTATTTAAGTCTATCGTATGAAAATGACAATAACATATTTGTCATCAAAATTATTTCAAAATTATTATATTTTTTTAATCATTTTTGTTAACATATAATTAAAAAATAATTATCAAACGCGTCTATTATAGACCATGTTATTAACATACATAGCATCTATTTCGGAATGTGGGAAGTATTTAAGATGATTTAAAGGAAACAAGGATCATTTTGATCAAATAGAAATCGCTAGAATTAATTGAACTGCCTTTAAGTTTCAGAAGCAAAGTTTTTTTTTAAGGAGAAGCAAAGTTATTAGTAACAGAGTCTAGTATCTTGTTGAAAAGAAACCAATTTATTTCGACTAAGGGTAATTGGTTAGTTTAATCATATTAAAGCTCATAAATTCTGTGTTCACATCACATATTCAAATTCTAAATAAATCTCGGTGGAAAAATCCACACATGTAACCCACCTAAACTAAGGTTGGTAGAAACTAAACTCTGGCCAATTAGCAAACACAACACACATGTATGAAAGCTAATTGAACGGATTTAGCGACGGGTTCGGGACAAAAATCCAGAGGGGGTACTAGTGAATCGCACTAACTGTTCTATTTTATTCACAAAAAATTAACTTCAATGTTGTCATGGTTAAATACCTGCACAGTATCTTGGCCTTAAGGCACTCTCAATTCTCCGATGTCAGCGGTTTGTTCAACATGTCAGGTAGAATTAATGTTTACGCGGAGAGAAAATTAAAGAAAAAAGATATGAGCTATTTCTTACATGAGAAATAGCTTGGGCATATAAATCAAAGGAAGATACAACAAAAACATACATTGAGAAGAGGAGATTGTATCCAACTTCATTATATATCTTGCATGATATTTATTTGAAGTTCTCTATATATTTGTGAGGGGTAGTATCTAGTATTATTTATTGATAATGTGGATATTTTTAGATATAAATATAAAAATCGTGTATTGGGAGTGCCTTTAGAGCCTTCTCAAATTCATGTGTCCGGTCAAAATAAAAAACGAAATGGAGTACTACAAATTGCAGCAATCACCAGGATCTTAGGACGACTTGTTCATGAAGGTTTAGGCTAAAAGTAACATTTGAAAATTCCACGAGCAAAGTTGACGCAATAGTGAATTTTGCTTTAGGACAAAATAACGTGCTATACCTCGCAAAATAAAAATGTCTTTTAAGTCTGGGCATAATTGACGTGGTTATGTAAGTTCCAGAACTTGTGATGCAATTCTTTTCATTTATTACAAAATAATAATTTTGGAGTGAGGCACAAACAAGTCAATTGATCTGAGTAGTTTGACAAGATTTCGTGTTGCGTGAGGTTAAATAGCTAACAGGACAGCGACCCAGCCTGGAGCACAGCACATTTCCAGGTTTAATGGAACTTTGTGTTGAATGACTAGCTAGTAGTACAGGTTGCAGCAGCAGCGTCAAATGTGTCCATTAATTTTTTAGGCCTACCAAACTACTACTCCATATGTGAGTGTGACTTGGAAACGGCAGCTTTTTTGTTGTACCTAATTTAAACAGCAGCCAGCGTTTGATTTCCGCGAACTTTGAAGTGAGAACTCTTCAGCTCTCTCTGAAAAAGAAACAGGAACAAGCATGAATTTTTTCCTTTTTTTTTGTGCGAGGAAGGAACAAGCATGTTGCTGTTGATCCCGAAATGCAAATTATGTATGAAATAATGAGTAATCAAAATTCTCTCGCCACTGTTCACCTACTTTTGTAAATGGTGTTATTGTAGCGCCATGGAAACAGATCGAGAATAAACGGTCCGGGTCAAGCACCGCGGAAAATGACGGAAAATCTTTTTTTTTTTTTCTAGAAAGACAATGTCTTCTTCTTTTTCAGACACACAAAATCTTTTATTATTATTATGTTCGAGTCCTGACTTGGCTTAAACAGTTGATTGCATAATTCGATATTCCTGCCTGTGTCACATATAAATGTGAGGTGAATACCCGGAGTACTTGACGCCTTTGAGCAGACAGCACGTATGTTCTAAGCAAAGAAGTCCTTGGCGTGCTTTTCTGGAATAGGACCAACAGTCGTTCCACTGCAAGAATGGCACATCATTCTTTGTGCCTAAGGTTGGACGTGCCTTGCTCCATTTCTCTTCCACTTTACTCTTTTAAAATATACGGTAGAAAGCACAGAAGAACACAAAAGCTTACAATACTTTATTGTTCTCGTTGTCTCAGTTCTTTTTTTCTAGGTGTGGACATGTTGATATATGTCGAAGATCATTTGACGACCATGAGTGGTCCGCTCAATGTCTTTCCCCGGAATGGGCATACATGCACACACACCATTTGTTTATCGCAATGGAACAAAGCAACAATATATATAGATATGGAACAATTTATAATACATCCAGGAACATCACACAATCTGATGCATACATCAGTGAGTACTTACTTACCTGTCTACATGAACACTGTTCTGTTATAGGAAACCACCTTGTCAATTACATAAATAGCAGCTAGTTTCATTCACCTCTGCCGCAAGAACTGTTACTATGGAAGAAAAAGAGGTTACTGATTGGCTAATTTATCACTTGTACTAGCAAAACTTGTAGAAAGTCACTGAAGGAAAAAAAAAGGATCCCCTCAATTGGTTCTGTTCACCGACAAAAGTGACTCTGTAAAATGGTTCAGTATCCTCTGGCGTCGAATTGGATGAATGTGCACATTTGTTTAACAAAAGAACAAGGATTTCTTGTTTCTAAAAAAGTGATGAGCGCTGCTTTTAGCAACCTATCATATAAAATGCAAATACTTGATATAAAATGTAATGGAATTTGTGAAAAAAAAAAACTTGAAGCTAGGACACACATGCGAACAGTCCTACATTTTATTAGAAAGTTTCGATTAAGGTGCAAAATTAATTAAGAGAGGTTTTTTCTTTTCTTTTCTTTTTGAAAATTGGATGGCATTTACTAAAGAAAGAGATGGGTACTCAAGACAGTCCTAGGATTAAAGTCTACCAAGCCATTGGCCTACTATCGGTAGAGGATATTGACTCCTAATTTATCAACCATTTATTTAGACCTCCCAATTTCCGATCACATACACGAGGACACGGACGAATTTGCATTTTAGAGATTTTGTTTGAGGATTATAATCCTACTCAAAGCTAATAAAGCGCCCCCTTAGTTTTAAAAAACATGTATGCCTATCCAAGTGATGGCGGCGGATACAAATCCGATCATCTGACGTGTAATCAGTCCATGGCAGCACGTATACCTCTAAACTTATGAAATCCATGATGATTTCTCCTCGGGTAGTTGCTGGGTCACTTGTGCAACGTATAGTGTGTTACGCTCGTCAGTTCGCCGTCGTACGCACGACCGGACGTCCTGATAACGAACCCGTCGTCCTTCGCCTACCTACGTTTACGCACAAAACCAAAAAGATTGCTCAATGCACCTGAAGTTCCTCTATTCCTTTTCATCTTCGTCATCGTCATCCCTTTTCTCTGTGGACGACGAGAGAAAGGTGCCCTGCTGCTTTTCCAGTTAGGTGCGTGCCCATTTCACTCTCACAACTTTCTTGCACAACCGGTTAGCTGTCTCTGCTTTTCATTATTAGTGGGTTTTAAGGGCGAAGTGGGCAGACAGATTACTACACACTTGTTCAAGGGTGTTCGACAAAGCATCGATGCTTTTCCCTTCCCCTTCAATAGCAGTAGCATTACACGCTGACAGATCCACACGAGCTAGAAGCTCCTCGTGGCCACGAACGCGCAAGCAGATTACTGCACAGATCAGGAGATCCTAGAAGCCTCAGAGACCGGTAGTAGTACCAGCAAACCAGAGGCGGTTCATCAATTGATACGTGTTGCTACATCGACAGGAAGCGCCTCGTGATCGCTGGTGCCAGGGGAGTAAAGGTCTTCTGCATTGCGATATGTGAAAAAAAAAAGCTCATGGCCTTTTTGGTGTGTGGATGCTGCCGTAGTTTCCCAGATCGATGTAGAAAGGCCTTAGAAGAGATACCAGTATGGAGTCATCCACTGTTGCTAATACGCGTACACTAGAAAGAAATCCTAGAATAGAGGGGCCCTTTATAGTCAAAACGTACTACCATTTCTTACTATTGAGCATACCGGCAGGTGGTCCCACTGGCAGAGGAAGATGGAATGTATAACTGTGCGTCTGTACCATACAGAAATTTCAGACCAA
The DNA here is from genome assembly GCA_036346275.1 of Otatea glauca. Classification (NCBI taxonomy): domain Eukaryota; kingdom Viridiplantae; phylum Streptophyta; class Magnoliopsida; order Poales; family Poaceae; genus Otatea; species Otatea glauca. The sequence goes on from CM070714.1 coordinate 10,623,398, forward strand.
ACTGCACAGTAGTAAATTGATGCAATGCAGGTTTCTTCCCATACCTCGTCTGCTTTCTGATCACCCCGTGACATGATGATGCACAGAAACAACCATAAATCCTCCATTTACAAGGAGCATGAACCCCCCCCCCCCCCCCCCCACACACACACCACAAGGGAATTCTCTCAAGATCACCAAAACACATTGCTTTGCTGGATTAACTTATGAATATATGGTTCTAGTAGCTACATATTATGACTAAAAACATTAACTGTTAAATAGAATGTCAAGTGAATCGAAGAAAAAAAACTGTTAAATAGAATGGCAAGTGAATCGAAGAACAAGAAAAAAATTAATGAACATTTTTCGTGTGTAGTGCACTATACCAAATTGTTACAATCCAAAAGGCAAACCGACCAACCAATGACCAATTTGACGCGTCGTCGTCCTCCTTTGATGGGATCCTCTCTTTCTGGTATTTCTAGTAGTAGTACTAGTATACCTTGTTACCTTTTCTTCTTGTGATGCTTGTGTTTTGTGAGCCGGAAATCAACACTTTTCCAGCTCTTGTGATTTTTTCTTTTTAAATCTGATCTCTTACGAATGCATTTATAAAAATAGTCATATTCCTGACCACAAAAGGGTTGGAAGGTGATACTTCCGCAGTCGAGGATAGAGCTACCTTTGCAATTAATTCGTAAGAGAGCCAAACTTACTTAAAAAAATTTAATATGAGCTAGAAAATTGATGATTTCCTGGTGCTGCAGTTTGCTGTTACTGCTGTAGCTTGTCGAGCGCCTGCAGCAGGAACGGCCGGAACCTGGTGAGGTTGACCTCGACGTCCTGCTTCATGATGGTCTCGGCGAGCGTCTGCCACCCCTGCGTGTGGAGCGCCTTGGGGTCCTTGAACACCATGTGGTCCCTGGGGTACTTGTCCTTGAGGCTCGTCTCCTCCTCGCCCACATAGTACTCCACGTACCGGAGCTGCATGTCCCGCGCCGGCTGCGCGAAGAAGTTGGTCGCCATCCAGTCCATATTCCCCCACGGCACGATCTGCACCAGCACCGCGTCCGTGGGCAGGAAGATCTGGTTCGTCAGCCCGGCCCCGTGCACGGCCAGAAGGACGTCGGCGGAGTTCACCAGCGACGCGAAGGCCGGTACGTCGGCGCCGGCCTCCGCCACCGTTACGTTGAACCCCAGCTCCGACGCGGCCGCGGCCACCTCGTCCAGGTTCAGCAGCTTGCGCGTCCCGGCGCGGGAGATGATCAGCATTCGGGGCCGCATCCCGGGCTCCTCCCCGAGCACCGCGGGACGGTCGCGGGGCAGCCCCAGCGCGCCGCGGACGAAGCGGTTGTAGTCCACCATGGTGTAGTTGCGCGGGTTGCGGGTCGGGTGCGGGGAGATGATGAGGTCGCGGTCGCGGTACAGGCCGACGTACCCCTGCGGGAAGCAGTGCACGCCAGCGTCCTCGTCGAAGTTGATCACGTCGTAGTTGGAGAACTTGCGCAGCAGCGGCGTGTACTTCTGCACCCACCACGACTTGTAGTTGGTGATCAGCAGCTGCACTTCGCCCTTGAGGTGCGCCGTCGTCAGGAACAGCGGGATCATCACGTCCGTCATGTCGTGGAAGAAGTTGTCCGTGTACCCGGCGACGGAGAACACCACCGCGGGGACAAGGTGGTCCTTCGTGCACTGCGGCGCGGCAGCCGCGGAGGGGACGGACTTCACGGTCACCTCCACCACGCCCGGGAGGAGGAAGTCGTCCTTGCGGGCATAGGGGCGAAGCCGCTTCTCGCCGCTCTCGTCGAAGCCGCCAGCACCGGACGGGTTCACGAGGTACATAGTCTTCTGCTTGGGGCTGACGCGGATGTCGCCGGAGAGCTCGCACACCGCCGGCCGAGCGTACGGGAATCCCTCGTCCACGCCGTTCTCGTCGCACGTCATCTTTGCTGCCCCGGCATCCGCCGCCGCGCCGCCATTGCTCTTCTTTTCCTCCCCCACCTTCTCAGCTGAATTAACCAACAAGATTACCAACAAATCCCCATTAAAACACGGCAGATCTGGCGCATTTCTAACTAAGCCAACACAAATTAATTGCGTCAAGAAGTGGGCATTGTGGTGGGCGCAACAAATTTTTTTGCCGAGATTGCGAAGTACAAAGCTTTAAATTTCTAGGAGATGGCAGTAAAAGAAGTTGCCTGCCTGCTCGGTAGTTCTGTTCTGCTTTCCATTTAAAGGTGCGCAAGAAAAAGAGCAGAGAAAGAGGCAAGATTCCTTACATGGCCTTGGCTCCGAGGTCACCGCCGCCTTCTCCGAGTCGACCTTTCTCGAGAGCGCCTCCGGCAAGCCGGGCTCTTCAGACCCCTCTGTCGCCGCCGCCGGCTTCTCCTCCGGGGGATCGACGCGATCCATGTTGTTGTCGTTCTTGCCGCCACTAAATGTTTCTTGGGGCGGAATGGCCTCCGTCTCGGGCACGGAAGACGACGGCGGCGAGTTCTGCAGCAGGGCGGACGTGTTGGCCGTGCTGGCTGAGGACGAATTCAACAGCTTCGATTAGCTCAGATTAGATTAAAGACGAAGCCTCGGGATTAATCGAATGTATAGCCTGTTGGATTGGATTGGAACCAGTACGCACCGAATACAGGGGAGTAGATGGCGAAGAGCTTGGCTAGGGACACGTAGGTGAGGAGCGCGAGGCAGCAACCGGCGACGAGGCCGACGCCGAGCTTCTTGGGCTCGATCTTGGTGGTGAAGCTCCTTATCAGCCGCGGTGGCAGCCTCCGCTCGCCGCCGCCCGTCAGCTTGGACGGCCGTGAGTACGCCGTCGACGTCATCTCAAATCCTGCGGCGCCTGAGGGATCGATCGACACAATGCTGCACACCCACCAAATCGCACGCGCGCACCGGCGCACACAGAGATGGAGAAGTCAAAGAAAGAAGAAGAAGAGAGAGACACAGAGAGAGGAAAGAGGGGGGGGGGGGTGGTGGGGAGCAAGAGCAGTGGAGATGGTGGGATCGCTAAGACTGAAGCATTTGTAGCGAGAAATGCTGGTGATGCTCGCGTGATGATTAATTAGTTAGTAGAATGAGTAGTATTCCGTGGGAAAAGTTTTTCCTCGCGTATTTCTTAAATATACTACAATCGGAATTTATGAGGAAGGGGTGGCGTGGTGCTGCCGTATAGTTGGCGGTAGGCTGCTTCGGTGCTTCCTGCTTTGACGATCCGGGACTGAACGCGAAGGAATTTGGTTGGACTGCTCACCGGATTTCTTCTCAAAAGTGTTTCACAGGTGGCTCTTTTTTCTCTATTTGTTTGGACTCCGATTCCTCTCTTTTTTTTATTGCTGTGGTTAGGGGTTGGTACTTGACACTGGAAACCCACTAGCACCTCCATGTGGAACATTTTTTTTTTGGGTGGTCTCCGGGCTTAGCTTCGTTCGCACAAACTTGTAACTTGAACAAATTTAAATGGATGCAAAATTAACTAATATAAGAAATGCAGATGAAGGCTCTCCATAATACTAGTTTTGTGTATATTTCATTTGTACGTATAGCAGCTAGTCAAACTAAAGAAGAACTATAGTAGCAGTACCATCAGAAGGTGCTTACGAATTCTTTTCACTAAACTCACTGTGTAGTGGAATCTTGCTTAGTAGTTAGTATAGGTCAGGGTTACAAAAAGTGTCGAAATCCGCTCGATTTTTACAATTTTTGGCTGTGGCTGTGTCGACGTGGCTCAATTTCTGAAACCGCTCGGTAAATTGGTGAAATTTAAATTCAAAAATTTTAAGAAAATTTAAAAAATTATGAAAAAGTGTTGAATTTTTTGATTTTTTTTTTTTGTCATTCCTAAGGCAATGTTAATGACACTATAAAAATTTTAGATCATTATCAGTCCTGTGTATTTTTTTAACAATTCTGATAGTGCTATTATCTTTGTATATGCTCTTCTGCTTTTGTTTTTCTAGAGCCAATAAATGAAGTCTAATATTTATCATTTTTTTGTGAGGTCCTGAGGAAATGATAATGATTATGTAAAATATTCAGATAATGATCAGACATGTTTATTTTTTCAAAATTCTAACAGTGCTACTATCTTCGTATATGCTCTTCTGTTTTTGATTTTTTAGGGACACTAAATGAAGTCTGATATTTCTGTAAATCTTAATAAATGATACTTGGGCACTCTTTATGATAAAATTAAAATTTTAGATCATTATCAAGCTTGTAAATTTTTATAAAAATCTGACGGTGTCTTTGTTCTTTTTCATTAATTGTTGTTTTTTATTTTCTAGAAGTAATAAATGAACTTAAAAATTATTAAAATTTATGTGAGGTGTTTTATATATTAATTGGTATTTATTATTATTTTATTTTATTTCAATTTTCCTTGTCTTTTTTTCCAAAATTTCCTTTAGTGTGCCAAAAATCGCTGAAGAATCGACGAAAATCGTAGAAAATCGGTGAGGAAACTGGCATCTCTTAGGTTGCCCATTTTCGAAGAAAAATCGCTAAAAAATGGCAAAATAGGTTAATATTGAATTTTTTAACGCTGATTTCAAATTGTTTGAGTTCGGCATTCATGCAATTTATAGCGATTTTCGATTATGAGACACTAGCGATTTTCTGAGCGGTATCTTTAACCTTGGTACAGGTCATTTGGACGGGGAACTACGCTGGTGAGGTGATCAATAATGGAGGGCGAGGCGAGCTTGATCGAGCTGTGGATTGGTGTTTTGGTGTCAGGTAAGGTTGTTGGCGCCGGATGGGGTCACATGCACCACCGAAATCGACGGCTTGGCGTGCATTCCTTGACTTTTTTTATCCCCGGCCGTGTCATTTTTTGAGCGGTTGCCTTGGCGATGTTGGACGTGTGGAGGAAAGGACATCCGGTGCCCCTTCCTTCCAAAGCAAGTGAAGTGCATCCCAAGGTTAGAAAAGGAAAAAAATGAAGGGCTTCGCTATATTTTCCGAATTACACTTTTGTTGTATATTTGGAACATGAAGGATCTGCATGAAATTGCTACAAATTTAGGGAGGCAAACGTTGTGCTTGATTTAAGGTGTAATGCGCAATAAGGCCATGTGGACAAGGAAAAATTGTTCATGACATTTTGTGCATATAACTGCTGAAAACCACGGGAGCGAAGTACCACATGGACCACCAGCTCAAAGGTACCAAACCAGTTGCATTGTATGCAAAGGCAAAGAGAAAACACAAGCTTCCTCCACAGCTAACAATGCGAGCAGCAGCCATACGACCGTGTCAAACAATTTTTTTAAAGTAAAAGACGGATGCGCACAACCCACACATATCGCGCATATATACGTGTGTATATCTTTCACACATACCAAGAAAGTGATCGAATATTTCACGATATCCAAAGCGCAAAAACACAATATCCTACTTAATGCGCACTAATCTCAGGAGATTTAACAATTCAGCTCAAATTGAAGACCACTTGATTCGATATGGCTTCGTGAGGAATTATAAGTGTTGGATCCATCATGGGGAGACAAGTACTACCCATCCGGTACGCAACGAAGATATGCTGGAACTCGATCACGAGTTGTAGCGTGATATGTTTGAGGAGGACAATTTAAAGTAAGTTAGACTCGATCATTGTATTGTTCGAACTGAAGGCAAAACACCATTGAACAGATACAAGTTTCAATCAGATGTGCTTCCAGAGGGAAACGAGTTACCAACAAGCATTTATGAAGCGAAGAAGCTACTATGTGAATGGGAATAGAAAGGATACACGCATGTCTGAATTATTGCATCTTGTACTGTAACGCGCATAAAGAAGTGCACGTTTGTCCAGTTTGTGGTGTACATCTATCGGGGATCGGTAGCCAAGCCACGTGTAAGCATCCCCCGGGTCTCGTGGTCGCTTCCCACGAGCTCGAGGGCTTGTCTCCGACCTAGAAGGTGCACTCCCCAAGCCCGAGCTCGGGTCTAGCGAGCTCGGGCTCAAGCGCAAGGACAAGCACCCGGTTCGAGCTTGACTCCACGACCTCTCCACCTCTCGGGGAAAAACGCATTTGTAATAATTTATCTTTCTCGTGTAAAAACTCTCCCTGCGTGGGAATCAGTGCCAAACCTGCCCCTACGTGGGAACTAGGGCCTAGCAACTCCCGTCAACTCCCAACGACTACCGCCAGCCCTCAACAACTGTCGTCGCCTCTCAGCAACTCCAGCCGACTCACCACGGGCACCTGACGTCAGCCTCGAGACCAGGTAGCGAAGCTTCCTGAGGGCTATAAAAGACGGTGGATCACCCTGACCTAGGGGCCGGTCCTTTTTACTTTTCCCCCGACGAAGAAGAGAAAAAGTGAACACCCCCGACCAGAACGCCTCCGACCAGAACACCTAGAGAAGATACGCTCCCGCCTAGAGAAAAGATACCCGAACTCCCCCTCACAGCTTCGCTTCCGAGTAGCACCGAGCTTGGGTCCTGTTTGTATTCTCCCGTGGAGCTTCATATATATCTCTCACCTCAGGGCAAGACTGGAGTAGAGCTATTACCCGAACCAGGGGGCTCGAACCAATATAAACCTTGTGTTCACTGCATCTTCCCCGACGTACACCCCGCGATGTGCACCATTCCCGAACGAGCATGACCTCGGGCCTCGCCCTCACACAATCTTCCCCATCCCCCCTCTGCGGTCGGCGGTTCCGATCGTCGATAGCTGGCGCCCACCGTGGGGTCCGAAGTTTCGTTCGTTCAGAGTCCATCGCTTCAGCGTCACCGGCACCTTCAGCTTCGACAACAACATGTCACGTTCAGCAAGCCTGGACTCGGATGCGGTTCCCGAGCGTGAGGGCTCTACCTCCATGTTCCCGCCTTCGCTGCTGCCACGCGAGCGCCTGGCCTTCATGGCTGGCAGCCGTGAGGCGAGCGCGGGGACGAATGACGGCGACCCAGAAACCCCGGAGTAGGTGCGTCGACTGGCCCGGGTCGCTATCAACCAGGCCATCACCGCCCTTCGACAGGAGGAATGCGAAGAGCTCCACACCTCGTCCGGGCACCACAGCCCTACCCGCCTGGACGATCCCAACCGGGAACGCTTATGATCCATCGCCCGGGTCATGGCCGATCTTGCTCGGGAAAGGTCGGCTCTCTTTCGACGGTCCCTCGCTGAGGAGCTTGGCAGGGTGGCCAACGAGGTCACACCCTCATAGCGAGAGCAGCACTAGCACCCCGAGCCCCGCTCCCTGGAGAGACGACAACTCATCGCGCGAGCGCCACCGCTTTCGCCGGCCGACTTCGTACCCACGGGCCCAGAGTCCGCTGCGATCGCCCCTGCCTCACCGGGACCCGGATCTGATACGCAGGCATGCCCGCTGTCAGCAGAGTGACGGCAGCGCTCGCTCAAGTAACGGCGCTTCCGGAGGCCTTTCTCTGGACATTCCGCCCAGGCGTCAAAGGGTTCGTGATCACCCGCATCACTACCCTGATGACACTCCTCCTAACCGTCAAGACCAACGTGGGGTACGCCGTCGACTCGAGTTCAATTACCCCACCGACCGCGACTCCGACCCCAGCAGCGATGGCCACGCTGCTCCGACCTCTGTTGCCGGCGTGCCGTCGACCTCCGCCGGTCTGTTGGCTGCCACATTCAAGCCCGCGGCGATGGAGCGGTTCGACGAGACCAAGAACCCCAACGAATTTCTCTCAATCTACTTCACCGCGATTCTGGCGACAGGCGGGGAGCGAGGCTGTGATGGCCAACTACCTTCCTACTGTACTGAACGGTGCCGCGCGCACCTGGCTCTTCAACCAGGCGCCTGACGCTTTCCGAAAATGGCGCCAGGTGCGAAGTGCCCTCTGTTCGAATTTTTAGAGCTGCTACGAGCGCCCTGCACGAGAAAGGGACCTGGATCGCATCATCAGGGCAAGGGCGAACCCCTCCGCGACTTCGTGCACCGGTTCACCTACGCAAGGAATTCGATTCTGAATGTCTCCAACGAGGCCGTCATCAAGGCCTTCAAGTTCGACGTCCAGGACAGGCGCCTTACTGAGGACCTGGAGATCACCACGAACCTCAGTGTCAACAAGCTATTCCGGATGGCGGAACAATAAGCGGACGCGGACGACGCCGTCCGTTGGAAGCATGATTACGACCAGGGCAAGCTCGATCGCGTCTTCGATGAGGCTGGACCGTCTGGTGCCAAGAGTGGTGGCTCGATAATGAGCCTCGACCTCAGCGAGGTCAGCCACGGCCTCAGCAAGCGCAATGCCAACCCCAACAGGGACAGCGTCGCGTCGGGCCGTAGCAGGGACAACATCAGACTGGACCCTAGCGGGGCGACGCCCGACCTCAGGTTGATGAGGTCCAGCCCAGGTACCACTCAGACAAGTTCTGCCCGTTCCATAAAGCCTACAGCCACAACCTGCGGAACTGCAGAACGTGGCAATACAAGATGGACGCCTTCTACGACGGGCTTGGAGAGATGCCCACGCTCCCGAAGGAAGACGAGCTGCCTGATGGGGTCAATGCCGGCGAGGGCCTGGAAGACCTTGACCTAGAATTTCAGCAGGGCAACTGCCACGTCGACATGATTTTCGGCGATTTGTCCGTGTACCGGTCCCGACGCGAGCTCAAGGACACCGCATGTACTGTGTACCAAGCCTCTGCTGGGAAGCCCGCCGACTGGCCTTACAAATGGGCCGGTACTCTAATCACCTTCTCCCGGGATGATGCTCCCCCAGAAATATCCAAGAACCTTAAGACCGCCTTGGTCGTGGCCCCGACCATGAGCAACACCGTGGTCGGGCGGGTCATGGTTGACGATGGGAGCTCCCTCAACCTACTCTTGGCCAGCATGCTGAATCGGATGCAGATTCCCCGGTCGAAGATCAGGAGTATAGCGGTCCCCTTCTTCAGCATCGTGCCGGGGAGCTCAACCACTCCGCTCGGGCAAGTGGTTCTGCCCGTCACCTTTGGCGATTCGACGAATTTCCGCACCTAGCTTATCACCTTTGATGTGGTTGAAGGGGACCTCCCCTATAACGCCATCTTCAGGCGGCCGGCCTTAATCAAGTTCATGGTAGCGAACCACTACGGCCACCGCTGCATGAAGCTCCCGTGGCCAAATGGCGTCATAACCATCCACGGCGACCTCAAGGTGGCACACTGCTACGAGGAGAAAGCCCTGTCGATCGCTGGCGTGCTGCCCCAGTGGGGTCCTGAGGTGACCCCAAAGAACGCCCGCTGGAAGGCGGTGATCCAGCCCAGCGGTCCGACCAAAGCCGTGTGGCTCGAGGAGGGCAACCCAAACAAGTGCGTCCACATCGCCACCCAGCTCGATCTGAAATAAAAAATCGAGCTCATCATCTTCCTCCGCAGCAATAAGAGCATATTCACATGGGAGCCGGCAGACATGCCAGGAGTCCTGAGGGAGGTGATCGAGCACAAATTGCAAACAAGGCCTGGCTGCAGGCCCGTGCGCCAGAAACTACGACGCTTCTCCCCTTAAAAAATGGCCATAATCAGGGAACATCTCGACAAGCTCCTGAAGGTTGGCTTTATTCGTGAGATTGACTACTCCGAATGGCTGGCAAACCCGGTGATTGTGCAGAAAAAAGGCGAAAAATGGAGGATGTTCATCAACCACACGAGTTTGAATTTGGCATGCCCGAAGGTTAACTTCCCGCTTCCGCGCATAGATCAGATCGTGGACTCCACTACCAACGCCAAGATGTTGAGCTTCCTCGATGCCTACTCCGAATACCATCAGATCAAGCTCGCGGCAGGCGACGAAGATAAGATGGCCTTCATCACGCCGTTCGGGACTTTCTGCTACACAACCATGTCGTTCAGTCTCCGCAACGCGGGAGCGACATTCCAGCAGCTGATGTTCAGGACCTTCGACCCCCACATCGGCTGGAACCTTGAGGTCTATGTCGACGACATCATGGTCAAGAGCTCTTCCGAGGACGACCACGTTAACGACCTCGTGGAGACCTTTGCCAATTTGAACAAACATGGGATCAAGCTCAACCCCGAGAAATGCATCTTCAGCATGACCTCGGGCAAGGTGCTTGGCTACATGATCAAGGGCTTGGGGGTAGGCCCGAACCCAGAAAAGATCGAGGCGATTGAGAAGATGGTCGCCCCGTCATTGACAAAATAGGTCCAATGCCTCACCGACCGTGTGGCCACTCTCAGCCGATTCATCTCGAGGCTCGAAGAGTGCGGGTGGCCGTTCTTCAAGACCCTACGCAAACCCAGGGGCTTCGAGTGGACCCCCGAAGCTCAGCGATCCTTCGACGAGCTAAAGGCGTACCTCTCGACCTGTCCGCTGCTCATGACCCTCGGTAGGCGAGTCTTTGCTGCTCTACCTCACGGCGCAACCCGGGCCGTCGATGCGTCTGGTGGTGGCGAGATGGCCGGTAGCAACCGATTTACTATGTCAGCGAAGTACTTCATGGACCAAAGGAGCGTTACCCTCAGGTTTAGAAGCTACCACGCCCTTTTCATGGCTTCGCGCAAGCTTCGGCATTACTTCCAGGCGCATGCAGTGGTCATACCGAGCGGGTTCCCGCTCGGTGAAATCCTGAAGAATCCAGAAGCGAGGGGTCGTATTGCCAAGTGGGCCATGGAGCTGGCCGAGTTCGACATCCGGTTTGTGGCGCACCCTACCATCAAGTCGCAGACGATCGCCGACTTCGTGGTCGAGCAGACGGCGGAGCTCGCCTCTGAGCCTGAGACTAAGGACGAAGGTTGTAACAGCACAATTTTTGCCTTAAGTGTTATTTTATTGTCATTTGTGCAATGTGTGATTTATTTGGATTTTTCTGGATTTATTGGAATTTATTTTGAAAATTAAGTATTTAGCCTCTTTGAGAAAACTATTTAATTGTTTGCAAAGTTAAAATAAAGTTTTGACCAAAATATTTTATTTTAGCTCAGAATGTCTCAAAGTATTTATGAGATTTTTCTGGGGATTTTACTGATATTTTAATTGCCTTAAATGAATTAATCCAATTTCGGGAATTATTTTAAATCAAAAAGCTTTAGAAAATTCGGTGAAACGATTACTATGCTTGTGACCCGTCATTGTGCGGTGATCGCCCTTATTCCCGCAGTATTGCCGCCACCGTTGGATCTTCATCGCGCGGTCTTCATCAAGCCACGTCATCAGCGCTGCGTCAGCCGTTGGATCGCGAAGGAGCGCTCGATATTTGAAGATGAAGTGAGAAAACCCTAGCTCCTGCGAACCATTGGATCAAGATCGTGCGGTTGAGATCGCGTTGCGTTATTTTAGGTAGGATCCGATCGCACCCGTTGATTTTGGAAAGAGCGGATCGGATCGTATCGTTTCGGAAGTGATCGCATTCGTTCATCGCAGAACGGACGGTTCTCGCTCTTCGTCTTCGATTCGGTTTCCGAATCCGCCGCCGACTTGCCGTCGCTGCCGTGTGACTTAGGGTTTCCATTTTTGCGTGCATGCCGAGGCTATTTAAGGCGCGGACTGCACCCCGAGGTTTGCCATCTCCAAGCGCAGCCGTAGCCCTAGCCGACGCCGTTGAGCTGCCGTCAGTAGTTTTCTTCATTTTTCGACGCCGTCGAGCTGCCTTCCGCCGCACCGGTTCCAGATTGGAACTCGTCGCGTCAAGCCGCACTGGAGCTGCCACTTCTTCGTCGCCGGAGTCGCCTGGATCACCGTTGGGCTCGTCTTCATCCTCCGCTCCGGTGAAGCTACGCCACCGCGCCGACATCTTCGCCTCGGAGCTTCGTCGACCGTCGGATCTTCGTCAAACCGCTGCGATTGTGCCACGTCTCCATCGGCATCAGTAAACGCCTCGGGTAAGGGTAGTCGTCCGATCCGAGATGAGCGGTAGAGATCGCGCCACATCTCGGTAAGCGTGGTAAGGTGCTCAGGTATCCGTAGCCGTTGGATCTAGATCTGATCGTTGAGTCAGTGCCGCATGGGCACAGATCGGTGGCCGTCGGATCGTCGCACGGTTGCGGGACGCGTGTCGGTACGGAAACCGAAGCGTCATGCGCCGGGTTCACGGTGGAGCAGAGGAGGTTCGTGGATCGGGTCTGTGCACCGAGGCGACGTGTCAGCCAGTGATTGGTCCACGTGTCGCTTGCGCAATAAAACGAGTTTTCTGTATAAAAATAATTCGGGAAAATTGGAAATTCTAATTTCTGTATTTTCAGTATTTATTCAAACTTCAAAAGGCCATATCTTTTGCATTTTAAATCGGATATGAGTGATTAAAATTTCTAAAAATTTGTAAAATCAAGATCTATTTATTGGTGAATTTTATTTTATTTTTAGAGTTTGTTTGTTCTCTATTTTGATGTTTATTTGCCATTTTGGCATCGTTTCGCGTAGACGTTGAACTGCTCGGTGATCCGGAGGAAGATTCGTCACTTTAAGACCCAAGCTTAGAGCAAGACCAGCATCTACTCCAAGGCAAGTTGTGCTTTGACCATGTTGCACCTGATTTCACAAAATTGCTATTTTGTCTCTTAAATTTATGCATGATATTTTATGTGGATAAATGATTTCAATTAATCTGTGAAATAGATAATATGCCTATTTGCATTAAGACCACCTTGTCAATTATATGCCATGATCTTGTTGTTACCCTAGGATGGTCAGTTAATAGTTGGTAAATATTGATAATCAACATGGGCTAGTTAGACTGTCGTAGATTGCTTAGCCATGCCACGTCATCACATGTGTCCGAATGTTGATACTTAATCTTGACTATGAATATGGAATAATATTTATGAATTGGTGTGTCATGTGTTGTCAAACACTGATATTAAGTTGTCGTGGCGAGGAGGTCACACAACTAGATTGAAATGTTGGTGGACGTGGTGCTTGGTAATCAAATGGGGTGGTAATGATTTAGATTGGGGCAAGTGGCAAGGGGCAGTGTGCCAAGGTAGGCCAGGATTGGCAGGGGTATGTGGAAGTCTTGCCTTAATCACTTTAAGGACTTAACCTTGCAAGCCTTTGACCTGAGTCTTTCTTGCAACCACATGTCTGGAATGGGACACCCTAGCTGAATAATTTGTGAAGCCTAGATTTCGGTACTATCGTGGTGAATAGCGAGTCCCGGGTTTACGGTTTAACTCACATGGCGCAAGAGGGGGGCTCTATTGTAGTGGTTTAACCCTTCAGTGTTGAAACCTTAGCGAGCAGTACTGGGTCTAGGTGTAGCATTGTAAAGGCTTTGTTATGATCACTCGCCTTGGTGGTGTTTGGTTGTATCGTGTGGGTAAAGTGCATAACCACTGCAGAGTGTACAATCTATTCGAATAGCCGTGCTCACGGTATTGGGCAATGCTCAGGAATTACAGTTAAGGGTTAGACTTTATTCAAATGAAAACTAGATGGGATGGCAGGATTGCCACGGAGTAAATGGAACTTCACTTAGGATTGGAAATCTGATTTACTTGTAATACTGAATCTATTAATTCATCATTACTTGTTTCTTGTTTTCAATCTATTTACTGTATTCTTGTTAAATGCCGCTTTATTGCAAAATAGCCATATTAGCCATTCCTTTGGATTAAGCCAAGCATATAGAATATTAGACTTGCATTGCTGTGCACAACTTGTTGAGTGCTTTATGTACTCACCCCAACAACAACAACTTCAGAAGAGGAAGAATCTACTCCTTTCGTGGAGGAGGATTATTGGATGCGAATGCTTAGGGTCCGAGCCTCGTCAGTTGCCTGCGGTGAACTGGGGAGCTGCTACGCTTATTTATTTTTCTGCTGCTGCTTATTTGCTATTTCTTTTACAAGCCCTGCGAGGCAATAATCATGTAAGACAATAGTTAATATTAATTACTAAGTTTATGATATATTCCGCTGTGTGTGACTGTGATAGCATCTATGTTGAGCCTGTGTGCACTAGCGTGATCCTGGACTAGTGCGTTATACACAGAGGGTTCGAATTTGCAAATTTGGGTCCCGACAAAGGCCCCTAGACTATGTTCTTCGACGGGTCGAGGTCGTTCAAGCGCTCGGGTACTGGCATTCTCATTATCACCCCTGGGGAGATCGTCTGAAATATGTGATTTGCTTCAGCTTTCCCGCGACTAACAACGTCGCAGAGTACGAAGCCCTCTTGGCTGACCTTCGAACGAGCAAGTCGCTAGGCGTACGCTGGCTGGTCATGAGAGGAGATTCCCAGCTCGTTGTCAACCAGTACAACAAAGACTACCAGTGCTCAGAGCCCTCAATGGCAAAGTACCTCGCCGAGGTACGCAAGATGGAGAGGTGGTTTCGGAACCTAGAGGTCGGGTACGTCCTCAGGAAGGACAACTCCAGTGCCGATCTTCTGTCCAAGCTCGGGTCGTCCAATGATGAGGTTCCACCGGACGTCATCCTCGAGATCTTGGCGACACCGTCTGTCGCTGACCAGGAAGACTCAGTTACCCTCCTCGAGAGTGCTCCCTCATGGATGGACCCGATCGTCAAGTTCCTCGACCTCGGCGAGCTCCCGGCTGATCCAGCCGAGAGCAACAGAGTCAAGCGCTGTGCAGGCTCGTACGGGCTTGTCAACGGACAATTGTATCGGCGGAGCACCTTGGGTGTTCTGGCGAAGTGCGTCACCCCGGAGGAAGGTAAGTACTTGCTTAATGACATCTATTCGGGCCTCTATTGCACTCATTCTTCTTTCAGGACTATAGTCGGGAAAGCGTTTCGGATGGGCTTCTATTGGCCGGCAGCACTCCAGGACGCTCGGGACATCGTCTGCACCCATCGAGCCTGTCAGTTCCATGCCCAAAAGACACACCAACGGGCCTATGCCCTCCAGACCATTCCCCTCGCCTGGGCATTCTCAACCTGGGGCCTCGACATCCTCAGCCCTTTCCTTCGGACGGTCAGGGGAAAGAAGTTCCTGTTCATCGCCATCGACACCTTCACAAAATGGGTCGAGGCTGAGCCAATCTCGGCTATCACGGCTTGAGCAGTGGTAAGGTTTTTTCGCTCATTTGTGGTTACAAGGTATGGGGTCCCTTGCAAGATCATCATCGACAATGGGACGCTGTTCACCAGCGAACTGTTCCAAGAATACTGCGAAGACATGGGAGCTAAAGTCTGCTATGCCTCGGTAAGTCATCCCCAGAGCAACAGAGCAGTTTAACGAACCAACGGACAAATCGTCCTAGGCGTTAAGAAGCGAGTCTTCGATGAGCTCAAGCGACGGGGCTGGACCTGGGTGGATGAGCTTCCCACCGTTCTCTGGTCCATCCGCACCACACCAAGCCGAGCGACAGGGGCAACCCCCCTTTCAGCTCGTTTTCGGTGCTGAGGCAATCCTGCCTTTTGAGGTCACATTGGGCTCCGCCAGGGTTAGCTCGATCGACCAGATCGACCTCGAGCAAGAACGGTCTCTTGACCTCGCCCTCGCGGAAGAAGTAAGGTGTCGTGCGCTGCTATGCGGCGCATTACCTGCAAGTGCTTCGCAGGCATGCCACTCGATCGGTACGACCTAGGGAGCTCCTTGTTGGGGATCTGGTCCTAAGACGGATTTAGAACCGGTCCAACACCAACAAGCTATCCCCGCAGTGGGAGGGTCCCTATAGTGTCGTTTCAACAGATCGCACGGGTGCTTACTGGCTAGCGATGCCCGATGGCAGAGAGCTCGTAAACTCTTGGAACATTGACCAGCTTCGAAAATTTTATGTCTGATGCTCTGTCTTTTTATTTTTATGATAAAATAGTTCTGCTTTATCGTCTATGCTCGTGCCGTCCTTTATGCCTCTTTGTATCTCGAGCAACGTGACTCCGGGTTGTGGTCCTAGGGTTCACCTCCGGAGGGTTGAGCCAGCAGTAAGCTGATTCTTATTGCATCACGGCTTCCCTTCGTGGCAAGGCTAGTTCTGGCGACCACGCCCACGAGTTCCCCGACCTCGAGATACTTGGGCTTCGGTCTGGCCGCTCCTTGCTCGGACAAGTGTTGTGGTCTCGAGGTACGCCTCCAGGGGCCACATCCGCAGTAAGCCGACTCTCGTCGCGGTAAGCCGACTCTTCCCCTGTAGCAGGACTTGTACCCGAGACCACCCTCAGTAAGTGCTTCGAGCTGGGGAGCCGACCTAGCATTGGTTTACCGTAAGCAGGTTTGTTTTATCGTCCGTGCTTATAACGCTCTGTTTGTCCTCTTGTATCTTGAGGGCCGCAACCTCGAGCAGCGATCTTCACTCACGTGCCACGGGACTCAAGCTCGACATAAGTATTAACCCGCGATGAAAAGTTCTTCTTCATTGTCTATACTGACACCTCTTTTTGCATCTCAAGGGACGCAACGCCGGGTCGCGATTTCAAGGTCCACCTCCAGGGTGTCAAGTCTGCAGTAAGCCAGCTCTCGTCGTGGTAAGCCGACTATTCCCCTGTAGTAGGGCTCAGGCCGGAGGCTACGCTCGGTAAGCGCCTCACGCCCAAGGCCTGACTTGGTACTTTTCCGCAATAAAAGTTCTTCTTTATTGCCTGCGCTTACGACTCCTCACAGCTCGAGTAACGTGAACTCGAGGCGTGACCATAAGGACCACCTCCAGGGGGTCGAGTCAGTTGTAAGCCGATTCTCATCGCGTCATGACTCCCCCCTGTAGCAGGGCTTGGACCAGAGGTCACGCCGAGAAGTCCATGACCTCGAGATGCTTAGATGCTTTCCTTCATTATCTACATCTATGTATCTTTCCCTGCACCCCGAGTGCCTTGGCTTCAGGTCGCGGTCTTTAGGTTCACCTCGGGGAGTCGAGGCCACCGTAAGTCGATCTTTATCGCGATAAGCCGACCGTTCCCCCGCAGCAGCCAACCAGAGGCCGTCCTCAGAGGGTTCCCCGGGCCTGAAGCATTCTCAGGCTCGGGGGTCGTGGTCTCTAAATTCGCCTCGGGGAAGCTTTGGCCGCAGTAAGCTGATCCTTATCGTAGTAAGCCGACTATTCCCCCGTAATAGGATTTGAATTTGAGATTGCCCTCAGAAGGAGCCCTGAGCCTTCGAGTGTTTCCGAGCTCGACCGGCTCGACCTAATGCCTAAACCTAACCCGAGCTCGAGTGTTTCTGGGCTCGGAGATTTTGACCTAACATTGCGGTCAGGGCTTGACCTCGCTCAAAGACGTGTCCAATAGCTTGACTCCGCCTTAAGCCTTTTTCAGGTCGAGGATGTTGGCTAGCCCCGCGGGCTTCAACAACTACCTCCTGCGCCCCGACCCGGTGACAAGGACAGGACAATAAAGTCAAAAGATAAAGTCTTCAGCTAAGATTTCGTCTAAATCTTAAAGGACACGTTCAATTTCAAGCACAAAAGAATTTTATTTCTCCCGGTCGAAATTTACATAGCTAACATTTACAAGAGGGGCCGAGTTGTCCTTGCTCCTTTTCCTATCTACTGACCTATCTACAGGTTGGCCATCTCGCGAGTAAGCTTCTCCTGCTCGAGTGCAGCGACTCTCACCCTCAAAGCCAGCGTCTCATCTTCGGCATTGGCGACGCGACTCCACTCCTCTTGAAGCTGGGCTAGAGCACTCCTCCCCGTTCGGGTCGCTCGCCCTAGCTTCTCCTCGAGCTCGGTCAGCTTCGCCTCGAGCTCGGCGGGGGCCCTCGCGGGAGCAGTGGAAAGCTCCGCGACTTGTTTACAGAGCGCCTCTGCCTCCGCACGGGCGGCCAATATGATCTCCGCGACCGCCGAGCGGCTGGCCTCATGGGTCTTCTCGGCCTTCTCGCGGACGTTTGCAAGAGCCTCGGCCGACCGCTTCTGCTCGGCCTCGACGGCTTTCGAGAGTTGAAGGTGTGTTCCTCCTTCAGCAGCTAGACCTCCTCCTGCACGCGCGTCGTGTTCTCCTCGAGGCTGAGGACGTAGTCGTCGCGGTCTTCGACCAGGCCGCAGAGCACCCAAAACTTGTTAGTGTGATCGTGCATGACCTCGAGCCCCTTTGCGACCAGTTCAGGCCCTGCAGAAACACAAAAAGGGGTCACTACAACCATAAAAAAGGGGGAATGGGCTCGGGGTTGACTGACCTGTTGGAATCAATTCTCGAGACTCGCGTGGTCATCGCCAAGAATTGGTACACTCCCCTCAGTGGACCCTCCCGGCGCAGGGTCGGCCACGACGGGTGGGGCGTCGACTCGGGCTGCCTCATCCGGGACGAGGGGTAGTGCGGGCGGAGCTGAGCCTACTGGGGAAGGCAGAAATCGTGAAGGAAACTAAATCGCAAAAACAAGACAACAACGAGTGGGAAGATTTGGCATACCTGACGCTCCGTCCGGCGCGGTGGCGTTCGCACGTGCCTCGTCCTCATCGGCGGAGGGAGGCTCGACCTCAGCTACCTCAGCCCTGGTGGTGTCGGCTCTGGCGACGAAGGCCTCCTCCCTTCCGGCCCCCGAACGGCTCCTTTCGAGTCAGCGTTCGGCCCAGGGGGCCCCTAGTCGGACCCCCGGCTGCACCGCCCTTCGCAGGTGTCACGGTAGGTCGTGTTTGCTGAGGGCGCGCTCGGGGGACCAAGAGGTAGTCCCCCGCACCCTCCACCTCGTCCTTGGACTCGCCCTGGACAGCAGTCAAAGTTACTGACCATCGGGCGCCCGAAGTCTGTGATGAGGAAAGTCGCTGGGAGTAGGAAAAGGAGAAGACCTACACTGCGAATCTGAAGTAAAAATGCACGCGTACCTGGGTGATGAGCTTTCGTCTCTTGGGAGGAGGGGGTGTGGCCCGGCGTCCCGCCCTCGCTGCGGCAGGGGAAGCGTCTTCTCCCCAGACGCCCTACGGCCGCGACGTCGGGGCGGGCTCGGCAACTCGGCGGTAGCTGCTGCCTGTTATTGCTGCAAGGAGATGAAGAGAAGGTCAGAAAAGAAAAATTGGAACCGACAAAGAGGCTAAACCCGAGACCAAGTATTCTCGGGCTTGGCGAATTCGGCCTACCATCACGCGATCGCCCTACTCGATGTAGGGCCTGTTGACAGCATGGCTCGGGGTGTCCAGGGTGGGCCTCTTGCCCACCTTCTTGCCCTTGCCCAGTTCGGGCAGCGGCAGCAGACGCCTCGCCGTCTCCAGCAGCTCCCGGCTCTCCTGCATGGCCCAATGAGGTCAGGGCGAGCCCGAGCCCAGACCAAGCTCAGCAAAGGGGTAAGGGAAGTTACCTCGCCGCTCCGCCTCAAGATGTTCTTGGGACGGAGTCGTAGAGAGTGTAGGCGTGGGCCGCCTTCCCGAACACCTCCTGTATACGCGCGGCCACCCAAGATTCGGCCGGAGCTACGGGAGAACAAAAAGAAGAGAGAAGAAGAACAGGGGAGCCATTAGAAAGGAGTTCAACTGGGCCCAAGGAAGATTAAAACTGAAAAAGACTTACCCCTGATGCCTTCCCGGGTGGGGTCGTCCCCCCCTCGAATTTCGAAGAATGGGTGCACCCTCTTTCGCAGAGGGGACACCCGACTCCGCAGGTAGTCGACGACCACAGTCTGGTCGGAGAGGCCGCGCGTCACACAGATGTGGATGGCTACGAGGGCCTCCTGGTTGGCCGCCGAGTCCTTGGGCTCAGGGGTACGCGCTTGTTGTCAACAGCGGCGCCATTGTACGCAAGACCGCCTCCCTCACCCTTCTTCAGGTAAAACCACTTCTCCGTCCACGGCCCGAGGGAGTCCCGGGTCGGGACTTGAAGAAAAGTGCAAGGGAGCCCGTCCGTATCGAAATGCAGGCACCGACCACGGGTCCGCAAAGCGGAACAAGGAGTAAAAACGAAAAAAGAGGGAGGGGTGGGAAGGATCCCCAGAAATCCCTCGCAAAGATGGGAAAAGATAGAAAGGAGGATCGAGTTCGGTACCAGATTGATGATCTCGATCTCGCATTGTGCGAGAACGGCCGCCAAGAAGTCACTCTCCAGGGTCCGCAGCCCGAAGAGCGTGTATTGCTCCGTGCTAATGATTTCGTCATCCCGGGGGTGCGGCTCGGCCTCCCCAGCTAGGAGCCGCCAGGTCACTGGGTCCAACAGGCCCAGCGTCTCCAGCTCTTTCATCCTCTCCATGGTCAGAGTGCTCTTCCCGAACTTGACCATGGCGCTTGGAGGAAAGGAGTCGGTTCGGGAGGGGAAGAAGACGACAAGTAAGAAAGCTAGAGCACAGCGCAGAAATGGGGAATTTCTGAAGTGTGTGTTGGCTCCGAGTTTTAAAGAAGCTCAATCTCTAACAGCTGGCGTCGGTTATTCCTCAAAAGGAGCGTCGAGACTTTCGGGCAGGGAACGCGAAGCGCCATGGTCGCACCTCTTCGGCTTTTCCCCATCCGAAAACGCGAAGCATC
The DNA here is from genome assembly GCA_036346275.1 of Otatea glauca. Taxonomy (NCBI): domain Eukaryota; kingdom Viridiplantae; phylum Streptophyta; class Magnoliopsida; order Poales; family Poaceae; genus Otatea; species Otatea glauca. The sequence continues at coordinate 10,643,652 of CM070714.1, forward strand.
GTGTCCCGTGTCCGCTATCTTCCCCATCAGGACACGAGGCATCGTGAACCGCCTCCTCGACTCCTCTGTAGGAAATCAAAGCAACAGAGGCCGGGCGTCCCCAGGCACGGTTTCCGATTCAAAGACAGAACGACGAAAGCCCGAGCGTTTTCGGGCACGACCACATCGAAGACCTCCAGGGGGTCCCTAGACACAAGGCTGTGCTCGAGAGCTTTCGAGCTCGACCAGGGAGCCGACCCCTCCTCAAAAGACATCAGACTCAAGAACGCCCCGAGCTTCAAGATCGTTCCTTGAGCCTCGAGGGCTAGCTGTCGGGGATCGGTAGCCCCGCCACGTGTAAGCATCCCCCCGGGTCTCGTGGTCACTTCCCACGAGCTTGAGGGCTTGTCTCCGACCTAGAAGGTGCACTCCCCAAGCCCGAGCTCGGGTCCAGCGAGCTCGGGCTTGAGCGCAAGGACAAGGACCCGGTTCGAGCTTGACGCCATGACCTTTGCACCTCTTGGGGTAAAATGCATTTGTAATAATTTATCTCTCTCGTGTAAAAACTCTCCCCTGCGTGGGGATCAGTGCCAAACCTACCCCTGCGGGGAACTAGGGCCTAGCAACTCCCATCAACTTCCAACGACTACCGTCAGCCCTCAATGACTACCGTCGCCTCTCAGCAACTCCCGTCGACTCACCACGGGCACCTGACGTCAGCCTCGGGACTAGATAGCGAAGCTCCCTGAGGGCTATAAAAGACAGTTTGTCACCCCGACGTAGGGGCCGATCCTTTTTCCTTTTCCCCCGACGAAGAAGAGAAAAAGCGAACACCCCCTACCAGAACGCCTCCGACCAAAACACCTAGAGAAGACACGCTCCCGCCTAGAGAAAAGATACCCGAACTCCCCCTCGCAGCTTCGCTTCCGAGCGGCACCGAGCTTGGGTCCCACTTGTATTCTCTCGTGGAGCTTCATATACATCTTTCGCCTCAGGGTAAGACTGGAGTAGAGCTATTACCCAAACCTGGGGGCTCGAACTAGTATAAACCTTGTGTTCACTACATCTTCCCCAACGTACACCCCGCGACGCACACCATTCCCGAACGAGCACGACCTCGGGCCTCGCCCTCACACGATCTTCCCCATCCCCCCTCTATGGTCGGCGGTTCCGATCGTCGACAATCTCGGTACAAACAAAAGGAGAAGCCTCATGATAAGAAGTGATAGAGCCGGGGCGACAACGGTGAACAGGTAAACAAAGGAGCACCGGCTAAGGTATTGTGGTACTTGCCCATCATTCCCCATTTGGAGCGGTTGTTTGCAAATTACAAAGAGGCAAAATTGTTGTGTTGACATTATGAATCTCGAAAAGAAGATGGCAAGCTGAGACACCCCGCTGATTCGGCTCAATTGAGAAACATTGATTGGAAACATGAGGAGTTTGGTACCGAGATGAGGAATATAAGATTTGGATTGAGTACCGATGGAATGAATCCGTTTGGTAATATGAGCAGTCATTACAGCACTTGGCTAGTTCGATTGTGTATCTACAATCTCCCTTCTTGGTTGTGCATAAAGCGAAAGTATATAATGATGTCGTTACTAATCTCAGGACCCATACAGCGGGAAAATGATATTGATGTGTACCTAACACTACTCATTGAGGAATTGGTAAAATTATGGAACGAGGGGGTCGCGTTGTGGGATGCATACAAAAGAGAGAATTTCATCCTACATGCTATGATATTTTGTACTATAAATGATTTATCGACCCTTGGTAATTTGGTGGGCTACAGTACCGAGGGAGCCAAAGCATGTCCTATTTATGAAGAGGATATTGAGAGCTTTTGACTACCAAATTTTAAGAAAACTGTGTACATGGGTCACCGTAGGTTTTTACGCCGAAGTCATAGATATCGTAAGATGGATGACAAATTTGATACAAAGAGGAAAGTTCATTTGGCTCTGCAGCCTATGAGTAGAAGGCAAGTATATTCACGCGTGGAGGATATCGATGTTCAGTATGAAAAGAGCCATAAATCTGTTTGTCCCAGGACCATTTGGAAGAAGAGGTCGATATTTTGGAAATTACCATACTGGAATGAGTTAGATATCCTACATTGTATTGATGTCATACACGTTGAGAAGAATATTTGCGACAATTTAGTTGGCATCCTGCTGAACATACTTGGGAAGATCAAGGATAGTGTGAATACTCGCCGTGACATAGCTTACTTGGGAATCAGGCCCAAGCTTGTAGTGATAGAGGAGAATGGAAAAGGTCCGTACATCCCCGCTATATGGTACACCTTGTCCAAGAAGGAGAAAAAAGAACTCTGCAAGTGTCTTTAAGGTATTAAAGTTCTATCGGGCTACTCTGTAAATATTAAGAAGCTTGTGTCCATGGATGATTTGAAGTTGCTTGGTATGAAGTCCCACGACTGTCATGGCTTGATGACCCAAATGCTCCCTGTTGCAATCAGAAATATTCTGCCAGAGGATGTCAAGTTGGCAATCATGAAGCTATATTATTTCTTCAATGCAATTTCTTACATGATTATTGATCCCGTTGTACTAGATAACTTGCAGAGTGAGGTGGTGCAGACTCTATGCCAGCTTAAGATGTATTTCCCCTGTCATTCTTCGACATCATGGTTCATCTTGTTATTCACCTTGTTAGAGAGATTAAGATATGTGGAGCTGTATTCCTACGTTACATGTATCCGTTCGAGAGATATATGGGTATATTAAAGTTATACGTGAGGAATCGATCGAAGCCTGAGGATAGTATTGTTGAAGGTTATGGTACTGAAGAGGTTGTTGAGTTCTGCGTAAACTATCTCGGTAAAAGATAAGCAATTGGTATTCCTATATCTCATCATGAGGGCAGACTTACTGGCAGAGGAACCGTTGGGTCCAAACTAACGAGTCCATGGTTTGATATGTATTACAAAGTCATTTGACAGTTTTGCAGCATAGCGTAGAAGTTCATCCATATATCGAGTAGCATAAGTTAACATTACGGGAAGAGAATCCATATATGGATGAGCTTTCCATCAAGTGAGAAGACAACGATCGATTCCCTACATGGTTCAAAGAAAAGGCAAAGGTCACCGTCAGTGAGGATGTCAAATGGTTGGCTAACGGACCAGGATTTAATGTATAGACATAGCAGGGGTACGATAGTAATGGCTACACCTTTTACACTGAAAGTCAAGATGCCAAGAGTACTGTTTAAAACAGTGGTGTGAGCATAGATGCTTCGTCAGATGATCACTCAAAAGAAGGATCCTCAACCGCAATGAACTCCTACTATAGGATGATCAAAGAAACTTGGGAGCTCGATTATGAAATATACCAAGTTCCATTGTTCCGATGTAAGTGAGTGAGACTTCCACAAGGAGTGAAGGTCGACAAGAGAGATTTTACTCTTGTGGGTCTTAATAGACTCACATACAAAGATGAACCATTCGTCCTTGTGAAGCAAGCAAATCAAGTCTTCTGCATGCATGATCCGGTCAATCCGAGGATGCACGTTGTCCTTTATGGCAAGAGGCGGATCGTTGGAGTTAAAAATATCGTAGATCAAGAAGAATATAACCAATTCGATGAAAAACCTCCGTTTGCAGATATGGCATGTCTTAGTACTGACGATGACACATATGGAACAAATTACATGGTTGTAAATCATCAAGAAATGGTTGTATTGTAAATAAAGGGACTACGTCAATATAGATAGTGTTACGTACATGTTTCATATGTTTATACTATAAATGAAGATTTGAAGATTTAGGGTCATGACCTATGCTACAATTGCACTGGAACGTGGCTTGGGAAAATTAGGGTATTCAGTTGATTTGGAAAAGCCAAACAAAAGCAACATTGTATTAAGAACACGAAACAGATACATGAAAAAGCAAAAAAAAAAAAACAGATAACTAGTCCAAGAGACATAACTCCGTTCATAACAAAAATAATAATAGTATACTAGTTGAAATATGTAAGCTATACACTGACACTGATATACTCTCAATGTTTTCAAACCTTGTAGTACGTCAGACATCTACTAAATCAAAGGAAACTCAAACAATCTCATGTAAAAGGCAGTCAATCAGAACACTTGAGAAAGGTGCTAAACCTAATTGAAATGACTTAGCATGTTTATTGCAATCGGTTATTTAAAGGAACCGACACAGATACTCTCGATTATTGCAATCGGTTTGCAATAAGAACCTACACAGATAACTAACTTAATTGCAATCGGTTTGTTTGAAGAACAGACATGGATAACTGCCTTAATTGCCATCAGTTCTTTAAAGGAATCGACACAAATACTCTTGATTATTGCAATTGATTTGCAATAAGAACCTACACAGATAACTTCCTTAATTGCAACCGGTTTGTTTGAAGAACCGACACATATAACTGTCGTTTATAATACGACTGCCTCCCTCTTCTCACCGCGACCTCCTCACTTGCACGACCTTCTCGCCCCCTTCGCCCGTGCTCTCGTTCGCGCGACCTTCTCACCGCCCCCACGTCGCCGCCCTTTACCACGCCGCCCCCACCGCATCACCCTCGACCGGCGCCCTCCCCCACCGGCACCCTCCCTTCACCGCGTAGTCCCCCACCGCGTCGCCCTTCACGGCGCCTCCCCCCACCGCGCCGCCCTCGACCCGCGCCCTCCCTCACTGGCGTCCTCCCTTCACCGCGCAGCCCCAACCGTGCCTCCGCCCACCGCGCCTCCCCCCCCACCTCGCCGCCCTCGATCACCCCTCCCTTCACCACGCAGCCCCCACCGCACTTGAAGAAACTGGTCAAGCCCAGGCCCCCTAATCGCGGCCGCATCTTCAAGTTCTACCAGTCCCAGGTCCAAAGGTCGTTGCACTTTCTGATATTTACGTTGCAATTTGAATAATGTGTTGTTTTGCGAATGGTCAGATTGTTGCAGTCAATTGTTGTGTGCATGCGAATATGGTCAGATTGCTGATTAATAACAAATGGAAAGTCTCGTTAGCATAGAATATCTTGACATGGTTCATCAATTACACACAGGAGCAAATGGTTGGTATGTGACTTCATTTAACCGCCAGCCAGTTCAAGTATACCACCTGTAATTGTAAGCTTACTCCTAAGTCCTAACACTTAAACTTGGCATTATCCTGAAAAGTATCCTATGATTTTAACTAGCTAAAATGCAGTAGCCCCCCATGTACTGTGAGGAAGATAGGTATGCAAAGGCAGGCTTTGTCCTGCCTAGTTGTCCAACAAGTTGGCAGAAATATGTCATATTAAGCATATTTCATGCGTACAGGCTTAACTTCGTTAATGTGTCATTCAGCACACTAACACTTGCATTTCTTTCCTTCTGGGCATAATTCTCTCCGTCGGCTTCAAAGCTTTTGGGTGCACTACCTGTTTAACAGAGCTTTAACTAGCTTGATGGTACATCAACAGGATAATACTAGTATTCTAAGATGAAAGAAGTTTGATTACACCCAGGCATTTGGCTATCCGTGCACTGCGGTCCTATCAAAAGTGGTCTCTATGTTCTCATCAGATCACCATGGTGCATAGTATTAAGTATGACACAGGAGGTCATGCCTCAAGTGTACCCTTTGCCATCTTTATGATTTGATTCCTAGTTCTACTTGGGAGCACTTAGCCACCATGGGTTGTAGTCTAGATTGTATGAATTGAATACAGATAAGGCATAAGAGAAAATAGTGTCCCCCCCTCTCAAGAATTGGACTTTTTTATTAAAAAAATGCAAGGAACTCAATTAATCTCGGTGCTACCAATGGGATCAGGGGTTCACATTTTCTTAACACTTCACAGTACATGGATCAATGATGCTAGTTTTTCTTAACTGATGTACAAAATCAAGAAAACGATGAAACATGTCCAGCTCAATTCATACAGCTTAACTGTAAGGATTGATTTGAGAAAGTGAGTACTACAGGGAGTGATTGATTATGCTAGTTCAAAAAAGTGCTTTTTCTCAAGTATATCTACTTTAATTTTGTCTTTATTGTTATTGTAATATGATCAATATCCTTACAACGATTTTTACTTTACATGTCATTATTGTCGCTGTAGTATGATGAATGTTAGAGTTTAGATTGCGTAACCTACGTCTCCCGTTCGAGGATATTTGTTTATAAATATGCTGAAATGGTATATTTATAAGCAAGCAGTGTCGAATTGTCCACGTTTTTTGGACAGTTCGAGGATACGTTTTTCGGGCAAGTTCTTAAGTTGTTGTACAACTCTAGAGAAAGTTTCGGCAGCATCTTCCTGTTGTTTTCCAGATACACACCCCTTGACTAGTTGTTGATATATGTGTATTTGGGGAACAGCGGGGAGATACTGCCAAAATTTTCTTTGAGTTGTACAACAGCTTATGAACTTGCCCAAATTACATATCCTTGAATGGGACTAGGACATAACCTAATTAGAGATTTGGAGTCATCGTTGTATGTACTTAGTTGGTCAACGGATAGACGTTTCTTTAAGATCATTCATTAATCTGCTAATCTATTAGCTAGTACAATTATATGCTATGAATTATCTATTAATCTGTTAATTTACATGATTCATTGTCAAGTTGACATAATAGCTATGAATTGCTTTCTCTCATGTTAAAGTTATTACCATGTCAGATATATGAATTTCTTTCTCTCATTATGTTTAGGTTTGATATATATATATATATATATATATATATATATATATATATATTTCAAATGTCGCAAGGAGAGAACATTGGCTCATCGCTAGACAGAATAGAAGGTGATGCTCAGGGGCCGAGTAAGGTCACAAATTTTGAGGGGCCGAGTAAGGTGAGAAAGGTTCGATGACCGAATAAAGGGGCCACAGGGAATATACCGCATGTTTTCCATTTTGATGTAACGGGGGTTTGCACGGGTCCTCCGAAGTATAAGGGGTGCTACTGATCTTTTCTCGACCAATTGTTGAGGGAGAGAGTGCCGATCACGGTTAAGGACTGGAGGAAAGAACTCAGCGCCGAGTAGAAGAATTGACTATGGGAAGGAGTTAAGGGGAAATGGATTATATAAGAGAAAGATGAAAGCAATAAGAAACGGTACGCCTTGAAGAGAACGGGAGTGTCTTTGAGGCACTTTAGGGTTATCATGCATGGTGAGTATGTGCTGAAAGGCCGTACTCTCTTCGAGAGGTATCCATTTGTGACTCCTGATGTTTGAGAGGAGTTCACAAGGATGAACAGTACGTCCGAGGCAGAGGAACTGAGAGAGAAGAATATCGCTATCTAGAGGCAGAACATACACGAACACCACCTCAGTTCTGCCGGCTATGAAGAGAAGAAGGCAGAGTGGGTGCGACTAGCCGAGGAGTGCGCAAACTCTGGGATGGCGATGCCTTACTCCCACATATGTGAGGAGCGGGCACACGACTGGGTATTAGCGAGGACAAAGAAAACTTCCAACGGTCGGCTTGTTGTTCCAAACCCCGCAACCGTGTGGATCATCTCTACCATCGTAAGACATCTAACTTAGTACATTGCAGTTGACCCTTTCCATTGTATTTTAGAACTAATATATACTTGCTTCTTGTAGGAGGAGGTAAGCCAGCAGAAAGAGTAGGAGACCTTTTAAAGCTAAGGGTCGAAGGGCATCCTGTATTGGGCTATCAGGGAGCCCGACCATAAGGGCCGGGTACTTACCGTAGGTGCTGGGCATACAAAGAGGTTCTTCTTCCAAGAGGACGCTGCTAATGCCAAATCAAGATTATGGGAGGCACGTGCGGAGCATCTAATGGACATGATGAGGAGGAGCTAAAGGAGGAGCTGAAGGAGGAGATGCGGGAGGAGATGATGGCATGTGAGGAGTGCTTAAGGGCCGAGATGATGGCGATGATCTCCCAAAGTCAGAGTCATATGGCCTCGCCTCTCGTAGAAAGGACTGTGCCCCGCCCTAGCGCTGCACTTCCAAAAATGATCAGGCCAGTCTCCAGCTGAAGGTAATAATTGTTTCTAACTTAAATGTACGACAATAAGCTAAACAATATTTCTGATCAAGTTGCACACTTGTTGCAAGCGACTACCAAGTACCAGCTCGTCGTGATGGAAGACAGATTTTTCATAGAAGCTGGATGCGGGTTGCATTTCCATGCAAGGAGACTGACACGGTGCATGGTAACCCTTTAGGGAAGGGCTACATGAGGGTGCAGATGGATTATATTCACGAATACTTCCTATCTCATGTGCTGGTGTTTCCTACCAACAAAGATATCACCACTCTTGGGCAAGCACGGATATCGTTCATCAAGTGGCCTACAACGGGTGTCATACTAGTCAAGGTACAAATTCCCCATGTCTTCTCAATTATTCCAGTACTGCAATACGTTATATATGCATGTGCTTTGTAGGTTTCTATCATACCTGCACCTGCTCCCACCAATATGACGACTCCTTCGTCCAAGTCAACTCCTACGTAAAGCGTAGAGCCGGTGAGCAAAAGGACTAGCATGATAGCTAAAGAACTATAGGATGCCTCGAAGACTCCTTCTGTCAAGAAGTTAAAGTTGACAAAGGCCACGACTTACCCTGAAATACATGGAAAGCCTCTTGTGCTAACCTCGGAGACTCCTTCTATCTAGAAAGCAAAGTTGATAGAGGCCACAGAGTCCCCTCAAGATTATAAGGGGTACGTATATAGAAAGCCTCTTATGCCTAGCAATGAATTGAATGCTCTAGGCCTGTGCACTTGCTTGCTCTATGGATGGTACATTGACAAGGCGAATGAGGGCGAGTGTTACGTCGATTTCAATGTGAGGTATCGAGTGGGACATTTCTACCATGAGGAGCATGGGACATTCCCAGTTAGTTTTGAGGTTCTATTCCGTTTGTACAACCTAAAAGCGATCGATATTTCTACTGCACGATCGTGGACGCTGTGAGTATCACACTATACAGCATGAACCTATGACTGTTATAGGATTTTGTATTATATTTTTTAACATTCAACATTAGGTGCAGGATAATGAGGCAGCGAGCCGTGATGGGTCAACACCGAGTTGGGTTTGTCAATCTCGAGATTGTGTCCACGATCATAGCTAGGCTTCAATCGGAGTTTCTTGTCAACTATATCAAGCGGGCATTGCAGGTTGAGTCGAAAAAGGACTTCATTCTATTCCCGTACCACAAGGAGTAAGTACCTCTTTACCCTTCAATTACGTGTATGCACTTAAATCGTATATAAACTTATTTTCTTGCCCTGCATACCATTTAATAAGCAACCATTGAGTTCTACTTGTGCTCTCTCCAAGTGAAAACAAACTCTACACTTTTAACTCGCTCGAAAAGAGACCGATTGACTACGTGATCAAGCCTATTTTGCAGAAGTAAGTACATTTATCTAATCTAACACTTTCTGTATTTATTTATGTTCATTTTTTTTTGCCTCAATGGCATCTCTTCAATGTATGTGGAGGTTTCTTGTCTTACGTTGCTGAAGGAGGGCGACGCAATGACAAACGAGGCGACCAGCTGGAGTGGAAGTGCTTCAAGGTACAAGTGCCTAGCATAGGATTAATTTTTTTATATCTATTATTCGTCTCTTAATTTGATTTTTTTCTTCACAGTGTCATCAATAGGGAAGCGATGAATTGTGCGGCTTCTACATCATGCATCACATGCTAGTCGTGGTCGGCGGCTCACACCTTTTCCCTAAGGTATATGTAAATGCATAATACACATAGCCTTTATATATAAATTTTAAAACTTAAATTAGTGTACTAATTTCTATTTTGCAGAAGATCGATATCCCCCTCGAGAGCTTACAAAACAAAAATCTTAACAAATTACGAAACCACATATACCAGTGGTACTGTATAGAAGTTGTAGCGGAGGACTGTAAGTTTAGAGACCCGACAGTCTCCTACTAGTCTATATGTAAACAATATTATATCATGTGAATGTGATATGTGTACTAACTATTAAGTATATATATTTGTATTCTATATTGTGAACAAATGTGATATGTATTGTAAAATTTTTGTGTTATATATATATATATTAATGTGATATGCATAATGTGTGTAATTTGTGCTGTTTTTGATGTATACTGTGTGTAATCTGCTGTTTTCGGTGCACATCACAATCGGCCACACATCGATTTGGATTTATGATGTGCACCCACATCACAATCGGCATATGCACATTATAATCGGTTCTCAGCTAGAACCGATTGTGATGACCATTTAACACAATCGGGTGAAAACCGACTGTGATAGCGCCTGCTCATCACTGTCTAATGGCTTTATATCATCATCAAAATCGACTGTGATAGCGCTTGCTTATCACTGTCTAATGATTTTGTATGGTCAACAAAATTGCCAACTTCTTGTCTAGGGTTCTCGAGATTTCATTTTTTATCCGAGGGTTGCACATTTCTACAAGCACATATGCGGTGGTGAACAATTCAAGCAGGTACAAACATTTTCTTCATGCGTTTAGCATATGTTTGAGCACAACAGGATCAGTCACAACTACTCTCTATACTCTGTTTCTATCGGTATCACCACTTATGAGTCTTCAAAAAAGAACACGATGCTCGGGAAATTGAATTGACACCCGCCCTAGGTTGTATTGGACGGAGATGACTAGGACTGTTAAAAAACTCTAGGCTCGTGAGCCCTGTTTGAGCTTGGCTGTTGTAGGCTTGATTCTTGCTCCAAATGAGTCGAATTCAAGCTTGATCTCAAGTTCGTGAGCTTATTCGAGCCTTGCGATCCTGATAAATTTACGAATTATTTGTTAAATATTACTATATTTTAACTCTTACCGAGGATCGAGCCCTCAAGCATTTTTTATTATTGAAAAGTAGTGCATATTGAATTTTTTTTTGTTATCGAGCTTACTCGAGCCGAGTTTGAGCCTACTCATGCTTAGACCGAGTTGAGCTCGAGCCTAGGTCTAGATTTGAACCCCACGAGCTTGGCTCAAGTTTTTATTAAGCTCAAGCTTAGGAGATTAGACTCGTTCGAACTCGGCTTGTTTACAGGTTGTAGCCAAAAATAAGAAAGTTGTCTCGATCCATATCAATAGCTAGTTTGCCACTGATTGATGTACTTCTCCTGAAAACCTCAATCTCACTATAAAAACTAGCCAGGGCCATGCACTACGGTGCGACGTGTGAAATTTCATCGTGCGACGCTACACCGTGCGAAATTTGGAAAATTCGGTCGTGCGACGCTGCGCTGCGCGAATCTGGTCCGACAGATATTTCTGAAAAAATTGCGTAATTTCGGTTTTCTTGTTTTTTTAAAAAAAATGGGCTGCTAGAAGTCATCGGCGAATCTGAGTTTTTTTAGGAGAAAAATGCGGAGGGACCTAAATGTATTTTCGTTTTTTTGCGTAATTCCGGTTTTCTTTTTTTTTTTAAAAAAAAAAGGGTCGCTAGGACTGGTCGACAAATCTTTGGACTACTATAAACTGTCGACGAATATGTGTTTTTTTGTTTATTTTGGAGAAAACAAACGTATTTTCGTTTTTTTTGCGTAATTTCGGTTTTTTTATTTTTTTTTAAAAAAATGAGTAGCTAGGACCTGTCAGCGAATATGTGGACTGGTATAAACCATCGGCAAATTTGTGTTTTTTTTGTTTTTGAGAGAAAACTGTGGGGGACCTAAACGTAACTTTGTTTCTCTTCGAGTCCAGATGAGGATATCACTTCTTCGGGTACGCCCACAACACCTACTACCACAATTCCTCATCCTATACAAGGACCGATCACTCGAGCTCGTGCACGTAAACTAAATTATCGAGTACTTTCGTTTCTTGGTACATCTAATGACTTCAAGAACTATATGATGCTGCCTGAAATAGATTATTTTATTCTTTTAAGAAATGAAGGTCTAAACTCGATGATGATGAAGGGACACGATGATGATTGCAGCAGGAGAAGTAGTTCTCCAGTTGACCACAAGACCCTGAAGTCTCCATGATTGAAAAGAAGAGATGGCCATAATGCTTAATAGAATACAAGAAGATGGCAACCAAGACTTAGTGATGTTTTCAACATTTCTCCAGGGGATTTCGGCAGCAAGGAGAGTGGGTGTTGCGTCACCTATAGAGTGGTCATTGTCATGTAATAGAGTCCTTTAATTAGAGATAAGAATAATAGGAAGGAAGCTTAGCTAAAGATGGAAAGGAATAGAGGGAAGGTCTCATTTTCGGCCACAAATCAAGGCTTGGACGAACAGCCCTCTCTCCGCACTTCTTTTTATACCAAGGCCAGCCTCCAAAGTACTCGGATTTCATTGAGTTTAGGTTTAGTCCTTGTGCAAACTTCTGTTCTTCAGTTGTGTCGGTCGACCGCCTATAAAGACAGCTTAATCAGAATCTCACCTTTGTTATTCACGTTGCTTTTCATCTTATTCTTGCTAGTTCTTCGATTGCTCGTAAAGATTGAACTTCGTGTTCAGGTTGATCGCGCCTTCAACAAACTCAATAACCTTTTGAAGTTGATTCAGTGATTGCTACGGCGTAAACGTCACCGTGTGGTTGTAGTCGGATCATGAGGGTCAATTCCACCAAATTGATATTTATCTACCTCATCGAAAGATCGGGCACCCTTCTTACATCAAGTCCAGTCTGCAAAAAACCGATTTCTTGGGACCTAAATGCAATTACTTTTTTTTGGGTCCATTTTGTTAAAAACCGCAGGAGGATCTGAACGTAAACCACGAAGGGACCTAAATGTAATTTTGGTTTTTTTGGAGTCCTTTCTGTTAAAAACTGACGGAATGACCTAAATATAATTTTAAATTTTTCAGAGGATCTTTTCGCGAGGATGGTGACGTGGCGGCACTAGTTGCTCTCCATTCCTCTCCACCAAAATATTTAGTACTAGATGAGTGATCACGGTGTGCCACGCCGTGATCGCTGCTCCCCCACGCGAGCAAATTGAGAAAACACGCAAAACATTTGAGAGAATATAAACGTAATTACACTCTTTTTTTGCATTTATTTGGGTCCTTTTGTGAAGGATTTGCGATTTTGCTGAATCGAAAGGTCCTTTTTGTAAAAAATGGTCGAAAGGGTCTAAACGTAATTACTCTTTTTTATGGCCTTTAACGGAGGAAGGACACGTGGGTGGCCTCCTTGGCTAGGAACCTTGCCAACTTTGTAGTAAGTACTAGATGGGTGACCGCGGTGTGCCACGCCGCGATCGCTGCTCCCCAATACGAGCAAATCGAGAAAATGCGCGAAACGGTTGAAAGGATATAAACGTAATTACGCCCTTTTGTCTGTTTTTATTTGGAGTCCTCTCACAAGGATCCGTGATTTTGTTGAACTGAAAGGTCCTTTTCGTAAAAAATGGTTGAAAGGATCTAAACATAATTACACTTTTTTCGAGAGACTTTTATAGAGGGAGGACACGTAGGGGTTCCCTGGCCAGGAAGTCTTCCAACTTTAATAAAGGTAATATATACATTGAAGTGATAAGGATAACAGGAATCATACGAAGTTTCCAGGCATCACATTTTGCATAATTCTTAAAATATGAATTAAATATAGGTTTTCCATAGAAAGACTACAGTATTTTGAACAACATATTTTGCTAGAGATAAGCTAGCAATATGAAGTACTGCCTCCTGCCACAAAAGAAGTGTTGTTTCGGAATTTTTTAAATATCCAGAATGCAGTTTTAATAACTATATTTTATTATGTCAAATTTACAAAATGCTACCGTGCATACTATTAAATATATTTTTTGATAAATTTACTCGAATCATTCGCACATGTTGATTAATACACATGAATATATCTTTTCAATAATAACATGGTTTCGTGGTTGCATCCTAGGATGATGCTTTAGGGCCTATTTGGAGGGCTGTGGCTGGGCTAACAAACTGCTTTTGATTTGTTGGGATGAAAAGCGGCTGTAGCTGGCGACTGTGGCTTTTTATGAGATACTGTTTGGTAAACTGGCCGTGGCTTTTCTTGAAATCTCTCCAACCCTCCAAAAATTCCCAAATCCATCCCCAAATCCCCCCAAATCCTCCCCAAATCAAGCTGTGAAATCCCTAAATCCCATCCCAATTGCGCAATCTTTTGCGTTGACGGAGGTGGCGAAGTGTCGAGCTAGGTCTGGCGGTCGGCCAAGCGGTGACCGAACGGGGAGGGCGAGGCGGCAACCGAATGGGAAGGCAACTCGGTCGAGTGGACAGCGAGGCAGTGACCGAACTGGGGATGACGAGGCAGTGACCGAACGGGAAGGTAGCTCGGTCGGGCGGTCAGGGCCGAGCTCGGTCGGGCCGGAACGAGGTCGGGGCAGAGCTCGGCGAGGCGGAGGCGAGCTCGGCGTGGAGCGACGCGAGGCGAGTGAGAACCGTCGGGGCGAAGGAAAACCGCGCAAAAACACGTCTTGCTAGCTGCGACTTTTCCTCGGCTTTTGCTATGGCTTGGCTGTAAAGCCGCTTCGCCGTCGTGCTCTTTGGGGGCGCTTCGCGCTCACAGCCGCAGCGCAGCCCCCCAAATAGGCGCTTATTGTGGCGGAAAGTAACTATCACTGGCTCATACAAACTTTTAAATGTTAACCTCTAATATAGGTAAAACTATTTAAATTTATCACATGAGAATAGTGTTGGTAAATTTATCATACGCTTCTCTAATATTATACTCTTAGAGTTAATTTTCCATATTTATAGCTAGATTTTTTTAAAGATTATATGACTAGAAAATATTAGTGGTCCGTGTGTATATTGGAGACTAGATCAGTGTCTGAAATGACATTTATGTAGTAACTAGGGAGTGATCTAGATCTCTAGAGCGAAGATATACTAGGACAATTTGGCTGGAACTACCAAGGAACCCTTTCATCCCTGCCCTATATAAGTGGGGACAAATAGTTGAATTAGCATTATCAATTTCGCATATGTGGAGTGATCTTAGAAGGTACAATATTTCCTGAACAAATGCAAAGAGCAAGGGCCTATTTGGATTGAAGGAAAAACAAAGAAAATTTAGATGAATCTATGCCTATGGACAATTCATATGTGGGGTGTTTGGTTCAAAGGAAATGCCAAGAGAATTCCTATGGATAGATATATTTTCATGCGAATTTTGGAGGAAAACAAACATCCACTCAAACCTTTTGAAAAATTGTTCTTTTGAGTCTATGACAACCATGCCAATCACCAAAATTCTAATGTGTTTCCTCTGGCATAACCAAATAGTATTTTATTACATATTTCCATGTTTTTGACTCATAGGATTTAACAAGGCATGACATCCAATTTATCCGTTTTTTCTATTCCTTTATTTCTTAATTCTTGTGTTCCAGAAAAACCTCAGCTGCTAGGTACTATCAGAGGTGTGTGTTGAGAGAGAGCACGCTAGTCGGTGCCGGGTACCGCAGTGCGGGTGGTCGTTAGCATTTTCTCATGTAACGTGGTCTAACTTGCCAGCTCGTAGAACCTACCAGTGAGCGAAGACCACTCTTTTTTTTTATTTCTTTCTAGCAAGTTGGTAGCATTGGAGCAGGTATATGGGTCTGTCGTAAATCACGACACGATTAGCATTAGGTGGCACGTCTAAATTAATGGTGCGCCACTTAAGAAAATTTTGTTTATTCTAATCTGATTTATGTCGATTTAACTGGATTGGACACGTTGGGTGCAGAAGAAGCTACGTACGGGGTGCATTCATGCATGTGGTGATGTATTATTTTGTGAATTGCATGTGGTGATGGTAGTTGACACACAATAATATATAATTATATATGAGCTGTTCTCAAATTGCTTTCCATCGTAAGCAGAAAATGTCCCGTCACCTAACGGTTGATTCGATGTTCTTCCCATGCAATAAACAAAGACGCACGAAATAACTGACAAAAAAGGGCAACATATGACCAAAATTTTAATTTCATCGACAAAGAACAAAGTCAAGTCAGAGAAAAGGCCGATCGAGTACTTTAGTCTCTGATCTATATCTAGTTTTCACTGCTACAAAAGATCTATATTATTTTCATTGCTACATAAAAATCTATATTATACGTTTTATCACAGACAGTTCTAAAAAACTGTTAGTGTTAAAGCTAATTACAAATTATTTTGCTAGCGCGACCATCTAAGTTGTTGGATATGTTAAAAACCGTCTGTGATAAACTGATATCACATACGGTTTATCCCACCAGCTGTTTGTGATATGACTACATATCGCACGATTAGTTTCATGAATTGTCTATAATATTAGTTTCTCACAAATGATTTTTTCAACAAACCGTGATGCGCACTAGGGTTGTCCCGATCTTCTGATGAGAACGATACGCTGAATCACAAGATCAGCAACCAAACAATCACAACGTCACCACACGAGGCGAGCAACCGAATCAAAGACCCGATCGACCCTTGAACCTGCTGCAACCAAGAACAAGCAAGAACAAGGTGATAGCAATTTTCAAACCAATAATCTCAAATAAAAACAAGGTGAGGTTCTGTTTCTCAACTCAGGTGGTCTAGTCGACACACGCAAGATTGAGGAGGGACGCACACGGGGTCTACCAAAACACAACAAAACCTCAAAAAATGAAGAACAGGGGTGAGAACCCAATATAAAGGGGTACCCACACAAGGGGGGCGCCCAAGAGGGGTGCGGCAGCCAGGAGAGGGGCGTCGGCCAAAGGAGGGGTGGAACCCTAAAAGTACATGGGCCTTAGGCCCAAAAGAAAGGTGACGCAGCACTTGGAATTTCTGTCCTGTGAGATTTTTCTATGATTTCCCTTCGCTCCAGGAGGAATTTGGCCTTGGGATCAGATCCATTGGAAAGGTTATCTCGATACCTTTCAAACGAGTTGTCGAACGTTGAAAACAGAGTTCGGATGTGGCCGTGGCGTCCGTTTGAAGTACTGCTGCTCCTGGATGGCCGAGCCGGACTCGGCAACGAATTGGGCTTTATCTTGGGCCTTCCTTGGCACGTGGGCTGTCCTCGGTGGATGTTCTTGACGTGATGGTCCAGCAAAGGTGGATGGAAAGGACTTGCTTCCGGATTAAGCCCTCCAGATATCGTAGACGAAGTAGCGGCCGAAACAGCGACGGTCGGGGACGAAGTAGCGGTCGTAGAAGAAGGGGCAGCGGTTGTATCCTTGGTTGGGATGTCCTCATCATTCTCCCCTTCTTGAATTGGAGTCGTCCTCAACTCCATCTCATTATCCTTCAAAGTATTAGTAATAACAAAAGACAAAGCAACAGAGAATAGCAATGGTTCTATACTATCCATGTTATCTTGTGAGAGAACTTTTACAGCCAACAATACTTTACCCTGCAACTTAAGATCAGGTTTTTGAGCAACTGGTGTAGTTGAATGGGTTGATTTACTAGCTACACTTTTAATTCCACTCTCTTCTTTTTCTCTTTGAGCTCTTTTAACATCAATGTTTCTTAGTTCTGTAGGGCTCATCGATTTCAAAATAATTTTCTTTTCCTTATACAAGAAACTATACTATTGGTCCTACCATGATGTGTAGCATCCATATCATAGATCCATGGTCTACCCAATAAAAGAGAGCAAGCATCCATGGGTACAACATCACAAACAACATTATCATGATAAGAACCAATCGAGATAGGTACTTGAACGGTTTTTGTTACCTGAACCTTACCAGTGGAATTGAGCCATTCAATTTCATACTGTTGAGGAAGTGGATTTGTGGTCAAGCCAAGCTTCTCGACCATGTCTAACTCGCAAAATTGTTGCAGCTACCTCCATCAACAACGACATGCACAGCGCGCTCATTCACCACACACCTTGTCTGAAAGATATTATGGCGTTGATTTTGTTCACCGCGTGCAGGCTGTGCGCTAAGTACACGTGCGACAACAAGAGCTGGATATTTATCGGATGCTGCAGAAGTGATAATCTCTTCTGCTGGCTCTGCAGTATTAGTGGCAACAAGAGCATATTTAATTTCATCAATGTCACTATCACTAGTGTACTCACCATTTTCTCTGATTATTAGAGCACGTTGATTAGGACAGTCTCGCATCACGTGCCCCATTCCTTTGCATCGAAAGCATTGTGTTTCCCGCGTTCGACCGGTGGAGGCAACTGAGGAAGCACTCTTGGCGGGTGCTTGAAGTGTGACTGACTTGTTTGCCTCCGGAATGCATGATGACGTCAAAGTAGTTGGAACAGCGGTTGTAGGTACACGTCCAGGTATGGAAGATGATGCCTTGGTATGGATTTGGACTGACTTGGACGTGGAAGAGCCTCCAATATTACCTCGCGTTGTCGATCGTTGACCCTGCACTTCCCTTTCTGCTTTCAAAGCAAGATGGTACAAATGAGTGATATAATTGTATTCTTTATAGTCAAGTATATCCTGTATCTCTCGGTTAAGCCCACCCAAGAACCTAGTCATTTTTGCATCTTCACTCTCTTCTAACCCACAGCGCAACATGCCAATTTGCAATTCCTGATAATATTCCTCAACCGTTTTATCACCTTGATTAAAGCGCTGCATTTTATTCAATAAATCACGAGCATAGTATGTAGGAACAAATCTAGCCCTCATGACACGCTTCAACCCATCACAAGTTGTAGGTACATCATGGTTGGCTCTACAAAGTTCTTTCCACCAAATAGATGCAAAACTAGTAAATTCACTAGTGGCAGCATGAACCCTTCTACGCTCAGAGAAGTCATAGCAAGAAATTTTTTGATGTACCGCCAACTCCCAATCTAGATAAACATCAGGATTATAAGTGCCATCAAAAGGAAGCATAGTAAATTTCATTTTTGCCATAGAGTCATCACGTTCTTCCCTTTGATCATGTTGATTTCTAGCCATACCTTGCCTGTTATTCCGGAGTTGACGATGAGGTCGGTCGTTGTTCACATTTACCCTGTAGTCATCCTCGGTATCGGCGGCGTAGTTGTTCTCCTCTTGATCCACCCCGTTTAAATTAACAGGGACAACCGGTGGGGCGCCGCGTTGGCCCAAAGTATGACCAGCGGCACCATTGTTGGGAGTAGCACCTTGAAGAAGTTGTGCTAGATGTGCTTGAAGCTCAGTGAGGGGTGCCAATTGCACCTGAATCGCATCAAGAGTTTCACGAGTTCGCATCTCATGCTGATTGTGCATCCTCTTGAAATGAGTGACCCAACGCCGTTCTTTTGGCGTTAGGCGGTCCTCATATTCACTCCCACTGCCGACGTTACTCCCACGATTGCTTGGACTACCTGCCATGGTTAGGAGCAACAAAACAGAGAACTCACAAGAGGGTTAGTTCCTATGGACTACTAATATATGGGCCGTGGATGGTCTCATGTGCTCAAGCTAACACAAAGTTCTTACCAGTTCTTACCCTACAACTTGTCAAGGTCTGATCGGATAATGACGGTAACCTGCACTCAGAGGTGACAAAGCGATTGCAAGGTACTTTTCCTGTGGTTAATAGTAAGTGGAGTTTGGATAGGTATTATTTGTAGCAAAGGAAAAACTAGAACCACACTAGTCAAAACAAGTTGAAAGAATGTTCAACGGTGGTACGTGCTGGTCCTAGGCTAGACCGTGCTAGAGACGCGAGCCTAGACACTAAAGAAGTCACAGAACAGCAACCAGGACGTTATCAATGCACAAGTAACAGCTAGGGCTCCTTTCTTCCCTCTTTTTTTTCCAAATTTTTTTTCCAATTTTTTTGTGGGAGCCCTAGACTGGAAACAAGACTCAAAAAAAGGACTCCAGAGAAGTATTCACCACACACCTTTTTTTTGACCAGGGGTAAAAGGGTAATTAAAATTTGATGGATTGTCAAGTGCAGCAAAATTTGACCACTCTCTCTCTCTCTCTAGTCTTTGATCTGTGCACCAAAATTTGATGGATTGTCAAGTGCAGCAAGATGGCGTGGAGAGAGCAGAGAGATGGTTCGGCTCGGATTTCCTTCTATCTTTTTTTCTTTCTCTTTTTTTTTGGAAGGAAAGGCTAGCACGGTTTGATATGAATATGGATGGCAACAGAACAAACGCTAAAGATACGGCAATGACCACTGGATGCGTGCTATATTTGGAGGGAAAAGGTAGATATGGCAAAGAGGAGGATCTCAATTCCTTCTCTGTTGGGATAACACTGGATGCGTTTGGCTATATATGGAAACTTCGGTGAGTTTTGGTGGAATACGGATTAGAAGGCAGGAACCGAGTTGGTTGGAGAAGACGTGGGCTGCTCGGTTTGGAAATAGATTTGAAGGAAGGAACCGAGTTGGATTGGAAGGAATCTTGTGGGCTGCTCGGTTTGATGGAAATTGGGGCGTTCTGGTGGAAGGCTTTCGGTTTTGTGGAAGGAAGATGGCAGCACAACAGATGCACAAACAACACGACGCTGTGACAAAAACGTGAATAGAACTCGAAACTCTAAAGACCAAATGCTAAGACCAGCAACGACACAACGATGCAACACAAATTCAATAAGAAATAAACTAGGTAGTAATAGCAAAGCTAAAAGGGGGCTCGGATTAGATCGAATACACGACGAAGATATTTTTTTTGGCTATTTTTCTAGACTCTAGGACGAACAAGATGAACTGAACAAGGATAAGGGTGTTCTCACCAGGCAACCGTCGCTCTCATACCACCTGATGCGCACTAGGGTTGTCCCGATCTTCTGATGAGAACGATATGCTGAACCACAAGATCAGCAACCAAACAATTGCAACGTCACCATACGAGGCGAGCAACCGAATCAAAGACCCGATCGACCCTTGAACCTGCTGCAACCAAGAACAAGCAAAAACAAGGTGATAGAAATTTTTAAACCAATAATCTCAAATAAAAACAAGGTGAGGTTCTGTTTCTCAACTCGGGTGGTCTAGTCGACACACGCAAGATTGAGGAGGGACGCACACGGGGTCTACCAAAACACAACAAAACCTCAAAAAATGAAGAACAGGGGTGAGAACCCAATATAAAGGGGTACCCACACAAGGGGGGGTGCCCAAGAGGGGTGTGGTAGCCAGGAGAGGGGCGTCGGCCAAAGGAGGGGTGGAACCCTAAAAGTACATGGGCCTTGGGCCCAAAAGAAAGGTGGCGCATCACCTGGAATTTCTGTCCTGTGAGATTGTTCTATAATTTCACTTCGCTACAGGAGGAATTTGGCCTTGGGATCAGATCCATTAGAAAGGTTATCTCGATACCTTTCAAACGAGTTGTCAAACGTTGAATACGGAGTTCGGATGTGGCCGTGGCGTCCGTTTGAAGTACTGCTGCTCCTGGATGGCCGAACCGGACTCGGCGACGAATTGGACTTTATCTTGGGCCTTCCTTGGAGCGTGGGCTGTCCTCGGTGGATGTTCTTGACGTGCTGGTCCAGCAAAGGTGGATGGAAAGGACTTGCTTCCGGATTAAGCCCTCCAGATGTCGTAGAAGAAGTAGCGGCCGAAACAGCGACGGTCGGGGACGAAGTAGCGGTCGTAGAAGAAGAAGGGGCAGCGGTTGTATCCTTGGTTGGGATGTCCTCATCAAACCGTCTGTGATATGCATATGATATATATCGTTCTAGGGTTTTTGTCCGCCGCACTCCTCACTCAAATGAAATTGTTCGCTGCCCTCCGCCTCCTTCCTGAGCCTATCGTTGTCGCCCATCCTCGACGCCGCCTCCCTCGAGCCCGACAGCCTCCTCCCCCAAGCCCGTTGCCTTCTCCCTGAGCACTAAGGTTTCCTTGATATATCAAATAATGTTATTTCTCAATTTGTGCTTGTTGATCTTTGTGCTATCATATCTTCTCAATGTAATTAGCAAATATACATATTTGGATAGATTGCTCCTTCTAAGAAAATTATGGGTGTAATCACTAGTTTATTTTTTATTTGCAAGAGATATTAATACAATCTTAAACAAACATGAGTAGTCGAGAAGGCAAGTTGTGGTTCTGGTGCCGGGATAGTATAGGCAAATGAGGGTTTCAGGTGTAATCAAGGTCAGGAGGAATTGAGCAAGCTATGTTGGAGGGAAGGCAATGAGTAGAGAAGAAGAGTGTTCCTCTGGCCGATTTTCAGATGAACTCTTTTTCGTCTGATTGGGATTTCTTTGAAGGTTCTGCTATTGCTAATGAAATCTTCCAATGGTATGGCTCCTCTATGGACCTTGGATCTTCGCCTTCTTTGGGTTTCTTCCTTCTCGCGACCTTCTCGAGATTTTCTTTCCGTCTGTCTAAAGTTTTTGTTGACTTGGTTCTGAGCTGTGTTCTTGGTGGTGATCCCTCTAGTGTTCATGTTAAGAAGGCTTATGATTACGGTTTTCGCTTTTCTGTGTCTTCCAAGAATGTGGGTTTGTTCATCTACTCTTTGAAAAAAATGCTCTTTTAAACATTTTTGTGTTCATTATCACCTTTGGAGAGATGGGGGCCTAATTGGCACAGAGAATGCAAGCTCCGGGTTCATGATCATGAAAATGAGTGGACGGTTATCTCCTCTAAATTCCATCGCCGGGGCAATAAGGCCTTCCATCACACAAAAAAATTAGTCTCTTTTTTATCTGCCCTGGTGAAGTGCAAGTTTGATGTCCCTAAGAACTCTCATCATATCAAAAATGCGTCCATGCGCTTGTTCATTACATCTGGTCGCCCTCGCTTTAATCGCCCTTTGGTCATCTCTTTGGACAATAGTCCTTGGGTTCTTAATTAGATTCATTCTCATTCGCTCATAACGACTGTACCAATGTTGACCATCTTACGAATTCAAACTCCCTCATCAGCTCAAGTCCTCCTAGTAATCATTCCTTTCATCATTGTCCACGCTGTCTCGGAGAGGGTCACCTTTTGCCCAACTGCATTAACTCTGTAAGATGCAAAGGGTGTTTTTGCAATGGTCATATTCTCAAGCATTGTCTTATCTTGAGGAGATCCATGGCAAAAATCTAAAGACCAGTTTCTAAAACTACCCTTGGCTTGGCCCACTTCTCAGAGGCAGTTCGTCACGTTCCTGAGTCAGTTTTGCAAGACTCTTTGCCTTAAAACT
This sequence comes from Otatea glauca, assembly GCA_036346275.1. Taxonomy (NCBI): domain Eukaryota; kingdom Viridiplantae; phylum Streptophyta; class Magnoliopsida; order Poales; family Poaceae; genus Otatea; species Otatea glauca. Next base: position 10,666,632 of record CM070714.1, read on the forward strand.
TCCAACATAGACCTTTCACTTCTCACTGCCTTGTGCTCTACTAATTTTGGCCAACCATCTCTCCCTCAAATCCTAACAATGGTTGATTTCTAGATGGTCGAACCCATTCGTTTTTTCCCAGAGGGATTGCAAGTTGATGATGGCGAGATCTTCCGGTGGGAACGTGCAAACATTGTCTTCGTGAGGGCCCCTAAATCTCATGAAGATTTTGCCCTCACAGTTGTCGAACCTCAATTGCAAGGAGAAGAGCTCCAGCAAATGTTGGTTGATGCTCGAGATTTCATCGAGCAGGTCCTAAGGGTACGAGTCATCTCCTGCTCTCATCACCCTTTTGGTATTGGCTTGTTCCAATTTTCTTCAAGCATGCGTCGAGATATTATGTTTATTGGAAGCCCTTACCAATTTGGTCTAAATCATTCTTTTCACTTCATTAAGCAAGATGCAGGCCCCAACTGGAGAAATGCAACCTTTACCCGAATTGGATGGGTCATGCTCTTGGGCTTCCCTCTAGATTACAGGCACTTCCACTTTGTTACTTAGGCATGCTCTACCTTTAGGAAGCTCTTGCATTGGTATGAAAATGATCAAAGTTAAAGGAAGAGTGATTTGCAAGATCTTGGCTAAAGATACAATCTCTATCCCTCGCCGCCTCGTAATCAAGAAAGGTAATTCAATGGGTGATCAAGGTGAATCATGGACGGTTCAGGTGTTTATTCTAAACACTAACCTCCCTGACATTTTCTCGCCTGATGAGACCCTCCAGTGTACCCTCATGGTAATAATAACAATCAGCAGGATCTGGATCAGCCTGGGGACAACCAAGGTTTTTAACCTCCTAATGATCACCTTGTCCCTCAACAACCAGATAATGACCCCCAGTGGGATCAATGGATTTAAGTTTCCCTAGTAGGCCAAGGAGGCAATGAGGATTAGGCATCAATATCCCTCCCAATAGATGCCAAATCAGCTTTTTACCTTTAGTCTGATAGTGAGTCATCCATGCAAGAATCTCTCCCCTAGTGTATCCAGTCTATGCAGTCTTCGTGCACCTAGAGCAATGTTTCCGTGGCTTTAGTACCAGTTCCTCATCCTTCTCTGCCACCACTAAATATCCAACTGCATTAGATCTTGCTTCAGTTGTGGAAACAGTTTTTGTCATGGCATATTCTGAAGAGGAACGCGGTATGCTATGCTAGCACAAAAAAAAATCTACCGCGTAACCAAAAAGCTACTCGCAAGAAGGGGATCATAGATAAGATTACCACTAGACGCGCAGTTGCGGAATCCTTCGCGCGTCGATGTAGTGGATCGTCCTCGCCGCGATCGTTACGCCGATGTAGTGGATCGTCCTCACCTCGCCGTGGATCGCCCTCCCACGCCGCAGCCGCAGCAGGCGCCACCGCATGAGTCCACACGCCCAGAGATGGAACGCCGCGCGCGTGTGCAAGCACCTGTCGCTCGGCAGGGCAGCGAGAGGAGTAGGCTAGGGTTTCGAGTGAATCACTCCTAAACCGTGGGAAAGCACACCGCGCCTCCTCCTCCCTCCTTATATAGCCACAAGATGAAACCTTAAACTAGGGCCCATCGTGCTAAGCCCACGAGGTTCATTAATTACGGATCCAATCCAAATTAATGCGCCCCACCCATTAAGTGTGTGACCGCAGTTCACGTGACGTTTGGACATGGATTCGAAAACTCCTTTTCAATCCAATAGTTGGTAGCGGCTTCTTGCAAAGTATGCCAACTCCCAAACATACTATGATCAAATCGGATGTAACCTATCAAAAGTACTCATGCAATAATCCCTTTGCCAAGTATATGAAGATTGATCTCAAGGCGAGAAGCATGTCATCCTTTGATGATTCAATCCATCTCTCGTATCCGTGATATATTAATAAGTTGTGATTGACTCCTCAATCACGGCATGGCCATGCACTTCCTTAATCATATCACATGAGTGGCCTTGTCATATATCTCCGTTTCATTGGAGTGGCAAATTCCATCTTGACTACTCACTTCCTCCGCACGTTTCATAGTAAACATGAAAGCTACCTTTATAACTATCCGGTTAGGAAGTAGTGTTTGATAGCCCCAAGGAAAACTATTACACATGTAGGGAATATGACAATCTCAAGTCTAAGGATCATACATCTACTAGGTATGAGATACAGCGATGACACATAAGAATGAAACATTCTCGCAGTTGTCCCATTCGGGTCTATCTAACCCATGTTCTTCAACATGCGTCCACAATGTATAGATGATATCTCCATATCCCATGATCTATGAAGCATGATCATCGATCACTACATGTGCTTGATCTATTCATCGTTGTCCTATACGATGAAATCCGATCGAGATATTTATCGAATTACATCATTAAGTAAAGAGCTTCATAAGCAAGTCACATACTTGTTGATCAATACAATGATATACATTCATTGGACCAATAATCATAATATTATTCATAAACATAGTCATGTTACAATCATCTAAATGATTGCCTCAAGGGCATAACACTAACAATCTCCCACTTGCACTTGAGTCAATCAATTAAGTATCTAATACCAATAGACCTTGTGTGCGCCTCTTGCTTAGGCTGTGGCAGTGGCTTTGTCAACAGATCGGCCACATTGGCTTCCGTATGTACTTTGCATATTCTCACATCACCTCTATCCACAATCTCGCGAATAAGGTGAAAGCGACGGAGTATGTGTTTAGACTTCTGATGTGATCTAGGCTCTTTTGCTTGTGCAATGGCACCACTATTATCACAATAGATGTCCATTGGACTAGAGGCACTAGCGACCACATCAAGCTCTGTGATAAACTTCTTAATCCACACAGCTTCCTTTGCGGCCTCTGAAGCCGCAATGTACTCCGCTTCTGTCGTAGAGTCGGCCACCGTGTTTTGCTTGGAACTCTTCCAGCTTACTGCTCCTCCTGAAACGTATCAAGTTGATTTATTTTATAATTATTGTGTATGAGAAAAAGTTACAAAGGATCCTACTATGAATATATCATATAATTACAAAAAGTAAAACATATGTACATAAAACATGGCAAAATGCCACCTACTTTAACCAAAACATCCAACTAGGAACTAATAGAAGGAATGTACTTCTTTTTGCCCTACAAAACAGAGTCTCCTCGTGTTTTTGACAGAGCACACAACTATAATCATTGCATTCAATGTGAAAGTTTTTCCTTTCAGAAGATTCCTTGTATTCAAGCCATAACTAAACAACTGCCAAAAGGAAACTTTATGAATTGACCCACGTAGCACATGTTTATAAATAACTTTATGGGTCATTAACCACATTAGATTTGTTGAAATATATAAGATACTTATTTTTCACATTTTCTTTTGTTTTCTTAGTGATAAGCTTTGTCCCAGTTACTGCAAATTGCACAGATAAAATAGAGCCTACAAATAAGATATACGATATGGAAAAGCTGTTGGATGCTAAACAAAAATTTGAGGTGAAGATAGAATAATTGAAGAGAAAGTCTGATTTAATGGAGCATAACAGAAATGAAGAAGATTATGAGTTAATAAAAAATATTTATGAGATAAAATAAAAACTAAAAGGCATAGATGACAAATCGCAAGATATTGACACTACTACACAAAAGCTCATCACAAATGGTTTGGAAACCTCATCACTGACGGTTTTGTGAACCGTATGTAAACCTATGTCAGTGATAAGAAGGCACATCACAGATGGTTTCTGAACCGTCAGTAAAAACTAATATCAGAGACGGTTTTATCTACTAACCGTCTGTGATGAGGGAATATCTTAGACGGTTCTATGAGAGAACCGTCTCTGTTGACAAGTAATCATATACGATTTTTAATTAAAACCGTCTGTGATATGAGATTATCATAGATGGTTTTTAAATAGAACCGTCTGTGATATGTTTTTCCCCTAACTCTCTTGGCAGAACTTCCATGATTAGTATATGTTGTTCAAAATTTTATTCTCCTTTGATATTTCTGCAACGACATTTACAGGACACAATTAGTTATAGATTTTGTAATTGAATATCAAAACATCCTAGATGCATGGAGGTAACAACTTGTCTGATGAGGAGGGTTTTAAAATATAAACATTTGTAGCACTTTCATCACCTTTGAAAATGGGCTGCATATGGTATTCTCATTCGGGAGATGATCATGTCGTGTGGGTAAAGCGCATAACCTCTGCAGAGTGTAAAATCTATTCGAATAGCCTGATGAGGACATCCCAACCAAGGATACAACCGCTGCCCCTTCTTCCTCTACGACCGCTACTTCGTCTACGACGTCTGGAGGGCTTAATCCGGAAGCAAGTCCTTTCCATCCACCTTTGCTGGACCAGCACGTCAAGAACATCCACCGAGGACAGCCCACACGCCAAGGAAGGCCCAAGATAAAGCCCAATTCGTCGCCGAGTCCGGTTCGGCCATCCAGGAGCAGCAGTACTTCAAACGGATGCCACAGCCACATCTGAACTCCGTTTTTGACGTTCGACAACTCGTTTGAAAGGTATCGAAATAAAGTTTCCAATGGATCTGACCCCGAGGACAAATTCCTCCTGGAGTGAAGGTAAATCACAGAACAATCTCACGGGACAGAAATTCCAAGTGTTGTGCCACCTTTCTTTTGGGCCCAAGGCCCATGTACTTTTAGGGTTCCACCCCTCCTTTGGTCGGCGCCCCTCTCCTGGCTGCCGCACCCCTCTTGGGTGCCCCCCCTTGTGTGGGTACCCCTTTATATTGGGTTCTCACCCATGTTCTTCATTTTTTAGGTTTTGTTGTGTTTTGGTAGACCCCGTGTGCGTCCCTCCTCAATCTTGCGTGTGTCAACTAGACCATCCGAGTTGAGAAACAGAACCTCAATCGTGTTTCCTTGAGATTATTGGATTGAAAATGCTATCACCTTGTTCTTGCATGTTCTTGGTCGCAGCAGGTACAAGGATCGATCGGGTCTTTGATTCGGTTGCTCGCCTCGTGTGGTGACGTTGTTATTGTTTGGTTGCTGATCTTGTGGTTCATCATATCGTTCTCATCAGAAGATCGGGACAACCCTAGTGCACATCATAGCCGTGCTCACGGTATTGAGCAATGCTCGGGAATTACGGTCAAGGGTTAGATTTTATTTAACTGAATTGGGGATGGAGGCTGTATGCCTATAGAAGTTTGGAAAGTGATTTAAGGTTGTGAGTTGGTTTATTTGGGAAATAATTGAGAAATTTATTATTATTATTATTATTTGTTTTACTGTCTTCACAATCTATTTATGCTATTTCTTCATAAATGCTGCTTTTTTTGCAAAATAACCATGTTAGCCATTCATTTGGAATAAGCCATGCAGATGGTATGATAGGCTTGCATTCTGTGCACAACTTGTTGAGTGCTTTAAGTACTCACCCTTGCCAACAATCAAACCATCAGTTGAGGAGAAGTCTACACCTTTGAACGAGATGGAGTTCTACGATGAGGCGATTATCTAGGAGTTGAACCTTGTCAGATGCCTGTGGCATGTTTTTGGGATTCACCGACGTTCCTCGTTCCGCTGCTATTTATTTGCTTTGATTCAGGGCCATTAAGGCCTAATAAGTGTAAGGTTGACCTAAGGTTGTTCAACTATGTCTTATTTAATATATGATATCTTTATTTATGTTTTCGCTGTGTATGATTGTGATATTCATCTATGTTGAGCCTGTGTGCACTAGCGTGATCCTAGACTAGTGTAGAATATACAGAGGGTCCGGATTTGCATATTCGGGTCCCGACAGAGGTGATATCAGAGCCATACTGACTGTAGGTCTTGACCCTAGATAGTTTGGTCATCTCTTTAGGACCTTCAAAATTATTTTCTTAATTAAGACTCAACTGGAAAGAATAATATGTTCTTGACTTATCTTATTCTTCTATTCTTCCCCTTGCTAAAAATTCTTTCGCTTTCCTTTGCTGGATCGAGTTAAAATTTTACCTGAGCTATCCTGAATAGAAAACGATATACCACACCTTAGGATGAAACACTAAGTTCCTACTACTACCCTGAAGATCACGAAGAAAGCAATCGCCGAGCTCAAGGAAGAATGGATCGATGAAGTGTTTTAGAAGCTAGAAGACCTAGTGCTTCGAATAGCCGGTTGAGACTTATGTGTGGGAGTTGTGTCTGCTTAAGATAGTAGTGTCGCCCATGTAGGCAGTAGTTTGTGTGCTTAGGTTGAATTGGCTCTTCCTTGATTGCTGAGTGTGCAGTATGTGTTGCATAGCTTTTATACTTTTCTAAGCAACCATACCAAGTTATTAATATTGATTGCTTAATTTGTTGGGTTAAACCTACCTTCCCTGCATTAGGATTCTTGAACCGTATCTATGCTTTTCCCATTCCCCCTGACCTTGTGAAGCAATCAGCAGATGGTGCAGACCCATGGTAACAATGGATGTAACAGAAGTGGTACTCGATCCAATGACAGACCCAATGAAAGACCATTCCCTCAATCGTCGCCGTTAGTGGACATGCAGAACTTGGGAGCTTTTCTTGCTGCTCAAACTCAGTTGATGCATTCAATGGTGAAGCAAATGCAGAATATGACTAATCAAGCCAATGCAAACAATGCATCTTGAGCCGTTGCCAATGGTCCTTGTTCCTACTCAAGGTTATCAGATTTCATAAGGATTCGTTCGCTGACATTTTCTGAAAATATTTCACCTTCGGAAGCTAATGATGGGATCAAGACCATTGAGAGGAAATTATTCATTGCTCTGTGTAAGGGTGATGAGAAGGTCATGTATGCTTCTTATCAATTATAAGGAATTGCTGCTGAATGGTGGAAAAAAAATTGTGTTGTCCATGAAGCCTCACAAAATATCTCTTGGATTGAGTTTGATACCGTTTTTCGTCATCTCTTTGCTTCACCAGAGGACAGTGTGGTCACAGTGAATTCAGAGAAGAATGCTACCCCGACAACATATGCGAGCTCTAAATGTTGTTCTTTGAAGTGTTGTCGACCAAACAAGTCAGAAGATCGTGCGTGTATTTGCTATGGAGAAATAGGGCATACCGCTGACGAGCATGCGATCAATTGCTCCAGTTGTGAAGGATGCCATTCTCCTAGAGGGTGTCCTATGAGTAACATTGCATGTTACCTTTGTGAAGGTCGAGATCACTGCCCAGCTCAATGTCCCTTGGATCTGATAGTGACCGCTGTGACTCAACGTTAGCAAGATAATCTACGAGTCGTGGTTGCTCAAGAATTAGCAGAAGGATGTGGGACACCAGCTGCACAGGTAATGCCACTTGAAGAGCTAAAGAAGCAGCATTCTGATCTTGTCATCGCTCACCAAGAAAGTAGTAATTGGCAATCACTAACAGCATGTTTCCTATGTGATGAAGAAGGACATTGGGCCAAAGAATGTCCTCTAAAGCAACCAACCCTGAATTACAAGGAGGGCAATATTGAGCATACAGTCGAATCCAACAAGGCACAGCGATGTAAACGTTTGTGCCATTACTGTCAAGAGGGAGGCCATTTTGTTAAGCAATGCCCACAAAGAAGACGAGTATCCCCTGTAGCTGTGGTCATTCCAGAAGTCACCTCAGTCAAGTACATAACGCCAAGAGTGAGCGGCGAAGTTGCAAGAGCAGTTTGCCCAGGGAATCAATTGAAGAAGAGGCATTTGAACAAAAACACTACCCTGGTTAACAATACTTAAGGAAGGAGTTTGCCTCCAAAAATCTGCTACACTTGTCATAAGCCTAGGCATTTTGCCAATAATTGCCCTCAGAAGAAAGAGGTCATGCCTGTTCATTCCAATCCCAACATCAACCCTATCAAAGCTTCAACGCCAACGCTAAATCGAGAAAGTCTAGAGCAATGATTTTACTTTGCATGAAGCCATAACTCTATTCATATTGAAACATGATTGGTTGAGAAATTAATTTAAAGATTTTCTTGTTTAAGAAAATGAAGTAAAGATGTTTGATATGCTGGCACAAGAAGTTTTGGAACAAAGGTGTTATGATAAATAAAGAGTCAGGTGTTTCTTTGTGTATTCTCTTTATACAGATAGTTCACCGGATATTGATTCGTGCGTAATGATGGCTAGTTCAGTGGTATTCAGTGTGAAACTTGTCAGCCTAGAAGATTGATGTTGTCAAAAAGAACTCATTTATTATTCGATCTAACTGGGATGCTTTGGAGATAAGCTGCTTATGGATGGAGAAAAGTTCCTGGTGAACCATATTATATACTAGACCTTAGATGTTATCCTTGGGATGGATTGGTTATCTAAGTGTAAGGCTATATTGGATTGTGACCGAAGAGTCGTGTCGGTCGAGAGCTCCAATCGAGAGAAAGTGGAATTCTAAGTGGCTGCAGTTTGTGATGGTCAGATGATGGTAAATAGCGTGTGGGTTGCCAGTCTAAAAGATGTGCTAGTTGTCAGAAAATACCTAGCTGTGTTTCCTGAGGATTTACATGGTATGCCATCAAATCGAGAATTTAAGTTTGTGATTGAGTTAGTGCCTGATATAGCACCAATAGCAAAGAGACCGTATCAGATGCATACAAAAGAATTAGTTGAAATGAAGAAACAGATTGAGGAATTACGAGAGAAAGGTTTCATTATACCTAATTTGCCTCCATGGGAAGTGCCTGTTCTGTTTGAAAAAAAGGAAGCTTAAGGTGGTGCATTGACTATTGAGATCTTAATGAAGTGGCGATCAAGAATAAGTATCTATTGCTCAGGATCGGTGATTTGTTTGATCCGCTAAGAGGAGCTGGAATTTTCTCAAAAGATAGATCTTCGGTCGGGATATCATCATTGAAGATGCGCGCAAAACATGTGCCTAAGACCGCATTTTCAACCGGATATGGACATTATGAGTTTACAGTTATATCATTTGGATTGACCAATGCCCGGCATATTTCATGAACATGATGAATAAGGTTTTCATGGAATATTTGGATAAGTTTGTTATCGTATTTATAGACGACATCCTTGTCTACTCCAAGACAGAAGCTGATCATGCAGAGCATTTGAGGCTCGTTCTTGAAAAGCTTCGAGTGCAGCAATTTTATGCTAAGTTCAGTAAGTGGGATTCCTGCTAGAATAAAGTAAAATTTATTGGTCATGTGATGACTGCTAAAAGAATTGCTGTGGACCCAAGTAAAGTCGAGGTAGTGCCGCATTGGGAGCAACCAAAGACATACCCAGATTCATAATCTTCTTGGAATGGCGGGATATTACCGTCGATTTATTGAAGGAGTCTCGACAATTTCTAGACCTCTAACGCAATTGTTGAGGAAGTAAAAGAAATTTGCATGAATGCCAAAGTGTGAGAAGAGTTTCTAAGAATTGAAGAAAAAGTTAACATCCGCACCAGTATTAGTGCTGCCAGATATTCAGAATAGTTTTGAAATTTATTGTGATGCTTCGCATCAAGGACTTGGATGTGTGCTAATGCAGAATGGTAAGGTTGTTGCATATTCATCAAGGCAGTTGAGGCCACATGAGGAAAATTTCCCGACGCATGATTTGGAATTTGCCTCCTTAGTGCATGACTTAAAATTATGGCGTCACTATCTTATTGGAAATCATTGTGAAATGTACACGGATCAAAAGAGTCTAAAGTATAATTTTTACTCAATCAGACCCCAATATAAGACAGAGGAGATGGTTGGAGTTAATCAAGGATTGTAAATTGAGAATTCATTATCACCCAGGAAAAACCAATGTGGTAGCCGATGCCTTAAGTCGAAAGAGCCGCAGTGTTAACATTTTAATTCAAGAGGGTCAAACTGGTTTATGCCAAGAATTTCAGAAACTGAAATTGGGAGTGGTACCTGAGAGATTTCTAGCAACCTTGGAGGTAAAAACCAACCTTGGAAGAACAAGTCAGGGAAGGTCAGAAGGACGATGCTAAAATAAAAAGGATCAAGCTCAAGATGATGAAGGCAAAGTTAAAGATTTCATGTTGGAGCACCAAGGTACCCTATGGATGAAGAGTCAAATTTATGTACCAAATAAAAAGGAGCTAAAGGAGTTGATTCTTGATGAAGCTCATAATTCGAAGTACTCTATTCACCCGGGCAGTGCAAAAATGTATCAGGATCTGAAGCAAAAAATTTGGCGGCCCAATATAAAACGTGAAGTTACTAAGCGTGTTGCTCGTGTGACATATGCCAGAGAGTGAAGGAAATGTATCAGAGACCAGCAGGTCCGTCATAGCTATTAAAAGTACCTGAGTGGGAATTGGAGGAGATCGGTATGGATTTTATTACCGGTTTACCTATGACTCAGAGTGGGCATGATTCAATATGGGTTATAATTGATCGCTTGACCAAAGTCGCGCATTTTATACCAATGAAGACCATCTACTCAGGAGAATGTTTGGCAGTGTTGTACATGTCACAAATTGTGTGTTTGCATGGAGTACCAAAGAAGATAGTGTCAGACAGAGGTACCCAATTCACCTCAGAATTCTGGAATAAGTTGCTTGAAGCAATGGCAACTCGTTTAAATTTTAGTACAGCATATCATCCACAAACAGATGGTCAGACCGAGAGGATCAATCAAATTTTGGAAGGTATGCGCTCTAGCCTATGCTGCTACATGGGATAAATGTTTGTTGTATGCTGAGTTTAGCTACAATAACAGTTATCAGGCCAGTTTGCAGATGTCACCATTTGAAGCTTTGTTGGGTCGATCTTGCCATACCCCGTTGAATTGGAACGAGATAGGTGAGCGTTTGGTTTTTGGACCAGGCATTTTAAAAGAAGCCGAAGAGCATATTGCCATGGTTAGAGACAGATTAAAGATTGCCCAATCAAGACAGAAAAGCTATGCTGATAACTGTTGTCATGAGTTAAGCTTTGAGCCTGATGATTTTATGTATCTTAGAGTAACCCCTCTCAAGGGAGTAAAAAGGTTTCATGCCAAAGGAAAACTTGCACCAAGATATGTTGGTCTGTTTAAAATCTTGAGTCGCAGAGGAGAGGTTGCATACCAGTTGGCACGTTAGCATAAGAGCTTCATAGCTAGGGTTCTTGGACTCGACAGGGGGCCAGAACACCAATCCATGTCGAAAGCTACGGTTTTGGCGAAGGCAATCCGGAAGGATACTAAGAAGCTGAATATCTTGCCGAAATTAAAGAAGGTATGCTAGGATTTTATGTGAGATTGGTAGGTACCTCGCGGGGCGACAGCTCGGAGAAGGAGAAATTGACATTGGCCTGGATGGCGAGGCTGCGATGGGGACAGATGGGAGGAGGCGCCACAGGGGGAGACAATGCAGGAGGAGATGCCGGCCGGGGACGCACTGAGGCCGGGGGCATCGGCGAGGTCAGGGGGAGGCATCGCGGTTGGAGACAAAGTGTTGGTGGGAGATGAAGCGTCGGTTAAGGTTTTGAGCGTTGGAGTTGGTAACTAAACGATTTGTGCGAAGGTCCTAGTTATATACTAAGGGAGTGTTATCACAGACTGTTATATTAAAGAACCGTCTGTAATAAGCTAATGTCACAGATGACTGAATTTGACGTTTGACGTTGATTCTGCATTGTGGTCGTTGAGAAGCTGATTCTCCAAAAGCTAGAATCCAAAAGCACATATGAAGTGGATTGTGGATTCTAGTGTATATGGGTGGGCTGGATTGTGAGAATTAAATTCTAAAATCGGGTTGTTTGTTTTTTATTCTGCTTTTCGGGCCAGAATCTAGAATCAAAAGCTAAAACAAACAGACCCTTAATGTCCTGCCGCAAATTAGCTATTGTAGAATTTAGATTATTATGTTGGCAAGACAATAGTTGATAGATTGAGCTTAATTAATGTTTGATATAGAAATACCAAAGTGTTTTACCCTGAGAATGTCTTTTATTTGTGCACTTAAGAGCTCTTGTGGGTATAGTACTTCCAGGTAATTAACTGGCCATCTAGTGATTTTTTGTTGGAAATTTTCCAGTTTTCTATATTTTTACGCTCTCTATTATGTTAACTACTAAATATGTACTTTGTTTTATATGTGTATATGAGAATTTTAATATCTATTATACAATTTAGGTCACATTAGGTGATATGTATCACTTTCTTTTAAAACTCCATTACAATGCACGGACACCTTACTACTAATATATATATACTCGTATACTACACGTATGTACCATCCGTTGTGCGAGATACTTCCTACGTTGAGAAATAAAGTATAGGGAGTAACTGCTCTTGGGAGTAGAAAAGTGGCTCAAATATATATATATTATAATTACCTAGGGCATCATGGTGCCTCTAAAAAAGATATTTTCTCTTTGTATTTTCATGCGAATTTTTTTGAAATTTTAGGATACTTAGTTTAACCAGTTTAACTAGTTCAAAAAAGTTTGAATTGAAATTCAAACTAGAGTTTCCTTTTTTGATGATAGTTTGGTTGTAGGTATGTGTTGATTTTATATATAAATCAGCAAAGCATGTGATCCAAACTAGTTCAAAATCTTTGAATTCGAGTATATTTTTTCAAAGGTATGTGTTTCATTTGAATTGTTATAGATGAGTATATACCCTAAAACTGAAATTTTCACCTTTGAAAAAATATACTCGAATATGGCTTGAATTCGCGTATTTGAAATTATGATGTCCCATTTCGACTTCCTATATATATATATATATATATATATATATATATGAAAAAAATACGAAGTTTCCGGGCTTCAATTCTGTCATAAGAAACGCCGGGCCAGATCGGAGTCAGGCCATTTTGAGCAGGCCCCAATCCAAACTGAACCGCAACTCTCTTGTGCCTCTTTCTCCAGTAAGCACCGACGAGTTGAAACAGAGCGAATTCTCCCTTCCCCAAACCTCAATTCCTCTTCTCCACTCTTCTCCGCCGTCAGTGCAGGCCCTCCGGTCGCGGCGGAGGCGTTGCCGGCACAATGGAGCCGCCCAGCTGGGGAGCTCACTCCCGGGGGGCGCGGCAGGTTCGTCGGTCGGATGTACGCTCGCTCGCTCCTACGATTTCTTAATTTTTTTGAAGTAGAAAAGAAATTGCGTGTTCGTCAAATGCTCGTGCGGCTGATTTGGCATTAATGTTTCGATTTAGCGGTAGGGCCAGTGGAGGAGATGGAGACATGCGTGCAATTGCTCCAGGTTATTGTGGCTCTACTTATTCTTTTTTATCAAAATTGGTCGAGACCGTACTGGGACTCTCTCTCTCACACACACACGCACACAAATCATGTTTAGATTTTCTTAGATCGGTTTTTAATCCAGATAATTATGATTCTTGGATTCGTTCCAAAAAAAAAAGGAATTCTTGGAGTTGTGTGCATGTTGATACATCACATTCGCTACTGGATTGAACCCAAACTTAATTTGTATCCTGATAATGTATCAGCTCATATAATAACAGAAGTTGAATGGTTAGTTTACACTTGAAGTATATCGATTTATAGGATGGAGGTAACATAATCAATCAACTGAAGGATGGAGGGTCAGCTTTTTTATATATTTATTTTGTAGGATCATGTATATGCCAACTTAGACGCTTATACATGACCAGTTTAGGTTGTGCTTCTGCAAATTTGATGCTACTTTTGTCGGTAGGATGCTAATATCATATTCAAGTAAATGAACTGAGCATCTTTTTTACTCTCTTGATGAGACACCTTAAAGCGTGGGCCAATCCATCAACTACGTATTGTCATGGAAAGCAATTGGCGAGTAATATGTCTGCCATTTTCTTTCACAATTTCGCATGTTGCATTATGCGTGTAGGATGAATGATATGAAAATGAGTGCACAAGTGTCAAGTACCGACGCTGAGGAGCTGAATAAACTTCACGAGATTTCTGTGCTAATTGAAGCGAAGGTTTATACTGCAGCAACCGGCCAGGTATAATTTAGCCTCACTTTACTGGATTCCAGGGGCTGAGGCAGAACTTCTAGTAGTTGTGGTCAAGCCGGGTAAAGAAATTTGAAAGATTCATGATACTGATTAGTCTGATTTAATTACTTGTGGAATTTCTATATGAAGTATGCATCGAAATGAACTAAGTTTCTTCTTCCTTTTTCTCTTTTGTAAAGGGGCCATTCGATCCCCATACCATATGCCTGCATCCAACCTGCTAGCTTCGAAGTAGTTGTTACATTAATATTCTTTTATCTGAGCATAGTTTTACGCAGATCTCACAAAACATTCTGGATTCGTGAGTTCTGTACCTAGAGTTACTTTTGCACATTGCTCATGTTTGTATAAGTCACCTGTGTGTCCAAAATTGATACATATCTTTAACAACCTATTATTAAATATAAGTTTCTTATGCAAGTCTAATATGGGATATATAATATAAGGTCACTTTTCAGTATCAGTTCAGTATGCTTTGCTGAATTAAACACCACAGACGGGTTTACTCCCTCCCTTTTGAAATGGGAAGAGCCTCATGATATCACCACCTCCACTTTGGTTTTATTTTGGGTACATATCTTGCTATTTCCATTTGAATTTCTGCCCTATGTTTTACTTGTGGCAATGGTTCTCTGCATCCATGTGTTTTTATATATGAGTAAAACCATTGTGAAAAAATGAATCAATACCTTAACTGTGCTTATCACACACAATATGTAGCAGTAAGCTATTTACAGCTTTGTATAACTTCCATTCATAAATTTGTAGTATCTGAAACTGAAATTTGCATTACTCAGTCTGAGTATGTGCGGAAGATTTCCCTGAAATTGCTTGCTTTAGAGAAATTGGCACAACAAACTCTTGGAAATGATGAAGTAATTCCAAATCAAAATCCATCAGTTCCAGGTATCGTATGCAGTCAATCCAGTGTTTCTTTACATGACATCAGTGGTATTTTTTAAATGCAGGAGTATTAGCAAGATGTTTTGGGAAACTGAATTTTTCCCTTGTGCCCCCTGATGTGGCCTTCAGTTCTGCGCTGATAAGATAAAAAAAAGAGCCGTCTACTCACTAAAGTTCCTTTCCTCTCCATTCCCCAGTCTACAATCACACCAGAGGCAACATGGGTGGTGACAATTGGAAACCTAGCCCCAGTGCTATCCTTGCTGGTGTCAACCGGCGCACCCAGTTCTTGGTTGAGGGCTTGAGGCTCCTCCTATGCACATGTTAAAAAAAAAACTTGTTTGTTTGTCTGAGCTTGGGTGGTTGATTCAATAGTAGTATTTTAATTTATCAATTGGAACAGGAGAGAAAATTTATTTATGTACACAAGTCCAGATTATTGTGGCCGTATTTTCAGGTCGACATTTGATCCAGGGCATACTGGGACAAACGACAAATCAAGTTCAAATATTTTTACTTTGGTTATTTCCAGCTAGCTAGGGATACATGCGCTTTTCTCTCTGTGCAAGTTAGTGGTATGGCTTAGGTTGTGTAGGAAATAGCTATGGTTTAACTTGGTGTTTCGGCCGGTAGCTCTAGCGTCCAGGTGCGGTGGTGGCAATCTGAAGCCGAGAGCAAGGAGGGATTAGGGAGATAGAGGAGACTGGGAATATATACTTCTTTATTGATTGCTTGACTAATAGATGATTGTTGTGCTCCTTCAATATATAGAGCCAGGTACAAGATAGGGATAATCCCTTAAACTAACAGCCAAATCAATCGACTAACAAACTAAACATGGGTTGAAGTCACTTATCTGGATCCTCTAGGCCGCCGGTTGTGCTTAGCCTTGGGCGCCCTGTTGCTGCCCTTGCTTGGTCCCACGGTGACAATAGGGTATTCTCCACATAACATCTCTCCTGCCCTCAGCAAACAGCTCGTCCTCAAGCTGACATGCATGGTAGGCCTCTTTGAATTCTGCTGCCGGTTCCTGAGAAGCCTCAGCTGCATCCATGTTGAGCCAAACATGCCAGATGTCACGGCGGAGGCTAGCCTTCAACACCTTGGCTGGGACAGGAAGAGCATGGCCTTGATCGATGGGCGGCAGAGCTGGTAGAGTTGTCGATAGAGTGCCATGGAATTTCTTCAGTAATCAGTATACATGGAATGATGGAAGACATTTTGTAGGCAACGCCGTCGGGTAGGTGGAGTCGGTACGCCATTGAGCCAATGCGCTCGAGGACTTTGTATGGTCCATAGAAGCTGGGCCAAGCTTGCCTGTGCTGCGGCCAGGAAGGGAAGCGGCTGGTAATGGAGAAGGCGTAGCCAGACCTAGTCGCCCTCCTCGAACATGACCTCTTGATGATGCTTGTCGTAGTAGATCTTTGCATTTTGTTGGGCCTACAGCAGCCGGTCGTGGACATCGCTGAGGAATTTGTCGCAGTCATGCAGTTGGGCTTCGACGATGCCACCCGTGCTGCTCCTTCATCATATGTTGCCAAGGAGGGAGGGGACTGGCCATATACCACCTTGAATTGAGTGCTGCGGAGAGTGGTGTGCTAGGATGTGTTGTAGCAGTACTCCGCCCACGTAAGCCACTCCACCCATTGATAGGGGCGATCTCTTGTCATGCAATGAAGGTACATAGCGACAATTTTGTTTACCGGCTCTGTCTACCCATCGGATTGGGGTTGGAATGCTGAGCTCATGTGAAGGCGAACACCAGCCAAACAGAACAAGTCCTACCAAAAGGTGCTTGTGAAGACTGAGTCGCGATCACTGACAATCGAGTGCGGAATCCCATGGAGGCACACAATTTTAGTGAAGAAGACTCAGGCGACCAAACTAGCCATTTAGAGGTGTCCAAGGGGATTGAAGTTCGCGTATTTGGAAAAACGATCAATTACGGAGAGGATGACTGACTTCCTATGTATAAACGACAACCCCTCGTCCCTCAACAAAGTCCATGGAGATGTCGGCCCAAATGGTTGTAGGCTCCTCCAAAGGCTGTAGGAGTACCACTGGATGAAGATGTTCAGTCTTGTTGCGTTGGCATGTCACACAAGACCTCACACAATCTTAATTGCACCTCTTGCCGTGCGTGAGGGACATAGAAGTCGGTGCGCATTCTTTGTAGAGTCTTTTGGATGCCTTCGTGGCCAACACGTGCTGCTGCCAAAATGGCCAGCAAGGATGGAGATGTTGCTGGTACAAAGACATGGTTGGTGTGTAGGAGCAAAAAATGTCCCATGGCGTACCAAGCTCGCCTGTCTGGAGTTTGTTGGTGATGGCTTGCAGCTCAGTGGAAGAGGCAACCTCGCGGTGTAGGTCATCAAATATGGAGAAGGACGACCCAAAAAGAGTAAAGGCTGAGGTGTGCTCGATGTCGCGGCGAGACAGTGTGTTGGCGACAGTGTTGAGGTGGCCAGGACGATACTCCGTGGTGAAGTTGTAGCTGAACAGCATGCTCACCCACTGATGTTGATGAATGGTGGATAGTCGTTGGTCCAGTAGAAACTTCAATCTGTAGTGATTTGTCCGCACCACGAAGGCATGTCCCCAAAGGTATGGGCGCCAATGATGAATGACATGAATCAAGCCAATTAGCCCGCGTTCGTGCGCCACAAGTTTACCATGGTGCACCGCTTGCTGAAGAAGGCCAATGGACCTGCACCTTAGTGTAGTTTAGCGCCAAAGCTTATGCCTAAGGCATCGCACTCAACAATGAACCCGACAGTAATATTCGGGAGCTGCAGCACTAGCGCGGTGGAGGGCCCTATTAAGTGCCTGAAAAGCCTGGTCTGCCTTCTCGGACTAGTGGTAGGGCCCCTTCTTGAGGAGCTTGGTGAGAGGCGTTGCGATGATGCTGAATTCCCGGACAAACTTGCGGTAATAGCCCATGAGTTCGAGGAAGCCGTACAACTGTTGGGATTTGAATATGTAAATTCGGATCCTCTGTGTATACCGTACTTGCTCAGGATCATGCTAGTGCACACAATGGTAACACAGATGAAATATAACTCCATACACTACAGAGTAAGAATAAATGACTAAATTTGATATAGATAGTGTGATGACCTTATGGTAGTGTTCGCCTAGGCACTCGGCGGCAGGCATTCGCCCAGATTGTGCTATAATCAGAATGCTAGGCGGGGGGGGGAGGGGGAGCTCCTAGGTTAGCACGTAGGTGGTCGTAGACGGGACAAGGCGGCTTAGGCGGCGCTAGGCAAGGAGGTTGCTCGGCGGCCGATTCGGTTTCTTCAAAGGGGATTCGGGATTGGGGTTTTTCAAAGGGGAATCGACTAGTCGAGCTAGGGTTTGTCCCATCTCTTGCACCGCTGAATCCACTGTCGGGCCTCTTGGGTTCGTCCTGGCTTGATTCGACCCTACTGTCGGCTGCTACATCTTCTTCTTGGTTCGATTCAAACTTTGCTGCTTCGGCGTGCTGCTCCAGCCCTCCCACCGGTTCGACTAGTCGAGCTTGGCTTCGTCCCGGTTGATTCAACCCTGCCGGTGCTCCGGCCACTGCTCCAGCACTCTGCGACTCCAGCATCCACTTTTGCTCTGTATTGTGCTCTGGTATGTGGTGTAGTACTTGTGCTATGAGCTACTCTACTATGTGCTCTACTATGAGCTGCTATGCTATGTGCTTTGCTCTGGTATGAGGTATACTACTAGTCTACTATGTGCTATGAGCTGAAACTAGGACCAAGCATGTGGGAGCTTGGTGCCGCTTGCTGCTATGTGCTATGTGCTCGCTGCTATTATCCTTGGTGCTGCTGCTTGCTACTATGTGCTATGTGCTTGTTGCTGCTACTAGTATTGGTGCTGACTTGCAAGGTGGATTTATGAACTGACTTGTAGGATGTCATCCATGTCGTCTGCCACGGGGGAGGCTATGAACAAGGATAGCCTTAAGCGAAAGTCAAAGGACATAGAGTGGGAGTATGGAATGTTGACTGATCCAAACAACTTGGATAAAGTGAGGTGCAAGCTGGTAACAAGATTGTTTCTGGAGGAGTGTATATGATAAAACAACATATTGGTTACATCAAGGGCAATGTTGCTAGATGCCTACTCTCCACTAAAGAAGATCAAGAGAAGTGCAAGAAATCCATCGAGGATGCACAAAAAGCGAGGAAGGCTAAGAAAGATAGGGATAAAGAGGTTAGAAATGAAGTGGCCATTCAAGAGGACACCACATGTGAAAGATCTTGAACTTGAAGAAATTGGTAGCTCGGCCTATTGGAAGTTGTGACCTATGGATAAGTTTACATGCCTATTGATCCAAGTTCTTTGACCACCCAACAGTTGCGGCAACAAAATATTAGTGAAGCACTTTGGAATGCGATAACTCATAAAGTGAGGCAATATGTTGCAAGGTGGATTTATGAATAAGGTGTGCCTTTCAACTCCATTAACAATGATGCCTTCTCACAAATGTGTGAAGCCATTGGGCGTTTTAGCCTTGGCTTTATTCGCCCTTCAGAACATGATGTGCGAGAGAAATTATTGTGTGAGGAAGTGGGACCAAGGTTTTGTTGAAGGACTGAGGAAGTGGGACCAAGGTTTTGTTGAAGGACCATGAAGAAGAGAGGGCCAAGACCGGGTGCTCCATTATGATCGATGTTTGGACTGATCAAAAAAGGAGTATCATGACTTGTATGTACATTGTAGCTTGGGGCCATGTTTTTTAGGATCAAAGAAAGTATCAGAGGAGTCACACACTGCACAAGTCATCTTTAAGTATGTGGATGATTGCATTGAAAAAGTTGGTGCAGCTCATATAGTCCAAGTAGTCACGGACAACGCTTCAAACAACATGGCTGCGAAGGAATTACTGAAGGACAAAAGGCCAAATATCTTTTGGACCTCATATGCAACTCACACCATCAACTTGATGCTACAAGAAATTGGCAACATATTAAGGTTCAAGAAGACACTTGATCAAGCAAGGCATTAACCATTTTTATCTATTCGCACCATAGAACCTCGGCGTTGATGATGAAATTTACAAAGAAGAGAGATATAATAAGGCTAGGGGTGACTACATTTGCTTCGTCTTTTCTTATTTTGCAAAGCTTGATTGAGAAGAAGGTCCAATTATGGGCGATGGTGTTTAGTCAAGAATGGGGAAGTTGCAACCATTCTAAGAAAGTCAAAGGAAAGGCAACCACAGCAACATTGGTGAGTAGGGCCTTTTGGAATGGAGTTCCTCTTTGCTTGAGGGTTTTTTCGCCATTGGTGAAAGTTCTTCATATGGTTGATGGGGATAGCAAGCCATCTATGGCCTTTCTTTATGGAGAAATACTAAAGGCAAAGAAAGAAATCATGGAGGCTATGAACAATGTGGAGAAATATTGTTGCTTGCCTGTTAGAGTAACAGACATGTTTTCTTCTACCATAACGATATTGGCTCTAGGGCCACCCCTGCCCCTGCCTTGACCTCCATGACCCCGATCTCCTCGGCCTCCACAATCACCACAACCACCACGATCTCCACCTTGGCCTCCACCATACCGTGACAAAGTACAGATACAACTCAAGTGTCCTCTTACTCCACAGTTGTAGCACTCCCTATCATCAGGTATAACATAGGCAGATTTGACTGGATTATTGCCCCCATCACTCAATAGTCGAACTTCCTCTTGCACCATAGCTAAAATTGCCGCCAAAGTGGGTAGGTTCGTCAAGTGAAACATTACATCTTCCCTACTCTCAAATTTTGGGCTCAAGCCCTTAAGGAAGTGTGTCACCCGCCTATGTTGCAACCATAGTGATCCAAGTCTGCCCATAGCTGCTGCAATTCACTAGCATACTCTTGGATGGTCTTTTCCTGTTTCAGGACCTCTACCTCGCCCTGAACTTCCACCATCATCATCACATTGTCTGCCCTAGAGTACATGTTGCTCAGCGTCTCCCACATCTCCGCTACATTTTGCATCGCCTCCACCATTCCGAGTGATAGATGGATACATTCAAGCCTGTAATCAAGCCACCACCACAGAATTGGTGGTGTTCCACATCCACCAATCTGTGTATGTCTTGTCTACAGGCTTAATACAAGTCTCTTGTAGGTAGTGCTCCACCCCCTTAGTCCTCAGAATGAGCTGAGCCCATCAAAACTAACTTAGGTAATTCTTGCTGCCTTCTAACTTCACATCATTCGACATTACCTCTAGCTTTAATTCGAATGATCCTGTACCAGCCCTTAGACCAATCATACCTATCACCAAAAGGTCCTATAATTGCTTGTCATGTCACCTTGTGTGAGCAGTTAGGAATTTGGCCCAACCATTGCCCTCCTCTTCGACTACCTTCAACGTGGCATCCTCTTTCTGTTTCCTCACAACTTCCATCTCCTCCAGAGTCATCTCGTATGACTAACTTGAGCAATGCTAATCACAAATCTATGCCGCACGTATCTCCACGATCACAACAATCCCTCAAGCATTAATGCCAACATAAAACTTATAAGCAATACCTCTGATAAACACGTAATTAAAAAAAATAGCAACAAAATTTTTTCCTTCTCCCTTTTCCTTTTCTTTCTTTTTTTCCAGTCGGCATCGGCCGACTATTCTTTCCCCCTCCTTCTCTGCTCTCTCTCGGCCAGCTATTCTTCCCCTTTGTCTCCACAAATCGGCGACCGAGCGACCTACCTCTATGCAGTGACCTCCTATCCCGAGCAACTGCGACCTCCCAATCCTGAGCACCAATGGCCCGAGCAATAGTGCCCCTGAGCACTGGCGATGGCGGCCTGCTCGACGACGCCCCTATTAGATCCAAGCAACGGTGGCTGAGCAATGGTTCCCCTGAGCGGATCCGGGTAGCGGTGCTGAGCAGCGTTGCCCACCAGAGTGGATCCAAGTAATGACAGCCTAAATGGTGGATCCTCCGTACGGATCCAAACGAGGTGGCGGAGACGGTGGCAACTCAAATGTTAGGGCTTTGATACCATGTAGTTTTTGTGGAATATTGTGTGTATCCTATTGGATCCCACTGCCTTTATTTACAGTGAAGATTACAACCGTATTAGAATTTAACTCTATCTCTAACTTCCAATTTATCTCTAATTGAAACCGGATTTGATCCGTGCTCTATCCCAACAAGCTATCTGTTTCTTGTTCTGTAGCATCAATAGCTTTCTCCCTACCACACATGGTGTCATTCCTGGACGTGCAGGAGGCCATGCAGACATGCGTGCTCTCCTTTCACTGGCATCACCTCTGGAAGTCCATGCCTATTCTTTGTGTTGTTGCTGAGCCGTCCGTCGAGTCCTTCGACTGCATGCTGCTCCTCTGTGACTACATGCCTCTCGATGTGCCCTATGTAAACCACTAGATTTATCACGCCATGCTGTGCCATATTAGGGTGCTCCGTGTTGTCCTCTATGCACATGGTGTTAAGGATATTGTGTGGCTTCTTGCCATGCCAATTTCTATCCAGTTCTTCCCCTTCTGGTACAAAGCAAGGTTTATATAGAGCCTTCACCCCACACACACACACACTCTAGCCCACCTGCCAGCCACAACCTAGATTACAATTGAAAGACTCAACTTCCCTTAACACATGACCCATTAGGCACTAACTATCCTTGTACCTAACATTACTCCCCCTTGTACCTGGCACATAGGGCAACATAAACTCAAATTCAATTGATGACTTTAGTGTATGATGAGAGTAGCTGTGCTGAACACATGCCCTACGCTTTTTCTGTTGTCGACCTGGGATAATGTGGTAAACATACTTGTGTCTTGTGGTGAACCATGTATTGAGCCCTCTATTGTTGTGAGGCACCTAGATCTGAAATTCCATCTTCCCAATTCCTCAGGAAGTCAAGCACACAATTTGCTCAAACTTGTTGTGAAGGTGGGGTACTGATTCTTGTGCAAGTTGACAAAAAACTTTATACTCGATGAACTGTAGATGAGAGCTCCAGTCATGCTCAGGACATGGCATTTGCATAACTACAAGGCTGTAATCCCGTTGCTCCACCTTGCGATGCATAATATTTTCTCCCATTGTCACAAACCCACATAGCAGCAATTCCTTAATGGAGCTCATCAAGTTGCTCTTCCCATGTCTAGATCGGTGAAATTAGGAGGCAATGACAGTTTTGATTATCACCATCATGCTTCAGCTGCGCTACCATTCTGTTCATAATCTCATGCGCAAGCTGATCACCTAAATTGTCCTTCAGAAATGCCACTTCCAGAAGCAACAGATTGATGCAAGACAATGACTCTTAACACATTGATTGGCACACATTGCACTGACCACAATGCTAAAGGAAAAGTTGTAGCACTGCACTTTAGCAAAAAATTTAGCCGACCAAGATAACGCTCCTAGAATCAACCTTTTTCCATAGGTAGGTGGTGGCCAAGGCTGCATTTGACCCATGCACCACAATAGCGTATGAATGCTGGCCATGGTGTTGGCCGTAGCTTAGCTTCGCCTCCTGCAAAGTGTGGGGTGGCCATGGTTAAAGTATCACTACCACGCCTCCCTTGCTCTGATGCTTTAGTTGATCTATATGCGATGGTGGCCAAGGTGGAAAAAAAGTCACTGCACGCTTGCCTTTATGTACTTCCATCGATCAAGTGGACATGGTCGTCATGGACCCTTGCCTCACCTAGTTGTAATACAAATAGAGAAAGAGAGACATACACAAGGGGGAATTGAATCCTTGCCGCCATCACCTGCAGCTACACGGTCGCCATAAGAAGTTTGCTGTTGCCTCCCTCCACTGCAAATTGGGAGCAGAGGCTCTAGGGTTAAGTGAGGGTGAGGCTGAGAATTAGATATGAGTGATGGTAGTAGAGGGAGAGATAGGAGGCAGTGCACTGGTAGGATTTAGCTCCCGTCAAGGGTAAATGGCGTATGCAACAAAGAGAAGAGGATAGAGTTCGAGAGAGGAGAGGGGGTAGCTTGGGAAAGGAGAGAAGAAAAGGAAAGAAAAGGGGAGGAATAAAAGATCTATGGGAGGTTAGGTTGTTGGAAAGTAATCAAGAGTTGCTAAAATTGTTGGCTTGCCATGTTGTGCAAGGCAAGTAAAGATTCCAATGCAATCGGTTTATCGGCTATTGGATCAATTCATTTAGTTTGTTTCCTTAATTAGGTTTTCCATGTTTAGTTGTTGGTTTAGTTAGCAAGTTGATTAGGTGGTCCTCCCACCATAAAAGGGCATGTTTCCCATGAGTTTGAGAATAACACAAAATAACAAAAACAGATATCAATAGAAAAAGTGAAAACAAATAAGAGACATCAACTTGTGGCAATGTCGAAAACAATCTCTCTGTGTGCTATTGTGTACTTCCTCATGTTCTTATGTGTGTGTTCATGATCTAGGGCTAAAACCAATAATTGGTATCAGAGCAAGGTTCTACCCTTGATGCACGCTTGCCTCGAGGGAGGCCACCATTGTTGCGCCTCGGGGCAGGCTATCGTCACTGAATGGCGTAATGTTGAGCGGGATCCGATGGTGCATCGAGTGCGGCTGCGGTGGTGCATACGACTCCATGACGAGGAGATAGTGAGGTAGCATATGTCATTGTGTCAGTGTCCTATATGTGTGTTAGTACTTGTGAGTGTGTTTCCAAGTGCTCACATGTGTAAAGCTCTAGTCCGAGTCTCTGTACTATCGAAGTTGCATCATGAGAGGGAAAAGTCGGTGAGGATATTTGGTGGTGAAAGGTAAAGGAGGTGTGTCCCCCCAATATCTGCTTTTGACGAGCGTCGTCGACAACTGGCATGACAAGATGGCATTGGCGGCCATCTGCTTGTCTTGTCGAGAAGACAACTAAAGCTACGTGCTCTCGTGTTAGTTGTGTCCAGAAGATAAACATATGCGAGTTTGCTTCGGAATGCCATAGGCCAAAGGAGGAGGAGAAGGATCATGCGTATTTCGTTGAGGCAGATGCTGAAAATGAACCGGCGTTACTCTAATCCTGAGTTGAGTTCATGGTAACAATGATTAAAAGCCTATTCCTTATCTGGGTTATCAATGACTAGAAAAAATACTCTATTAATGGGCCTGTAATTCGTAAAGCCTATAATATAGAACGAGGCCGTCGCTTAGTTGAACAGTTATGTTTTCGACCAGTTTAACTAAAATAGCCTTTACATTACTTCACTCTGGTCGTCCCCGACAAGTGAAATAAATAGCCCGGCTAGTGAAACTGGTCAGAACAAGCAGTTATCCCCACATATGTCTCCGTGCGGATAGCTATCTGATAGGTACACATAACTAACCGAAAGTTATTACTGGAATAGGCACCCTTTAGCGATGAGACACCCTTTGACGAGAAGGCACCTTTTGGCTACATGACGCTTTTTGGAGAACAACTGCCGCCTCTTCATCCAATATAAATGAGTAGCCCATTCGCACTATCGAGGATAGTGGCAATTGTAATTGTAATTAGACTTTCGATTCTCAAACAAAAAATTTATATCTTTTGTACTCTGGTAAGCCGCTTGGAAACCCATCATCATATTTTCATAAGCTCGATTAAAGGACCCTAGGTCTTGGACATCCATAGTTGGCACTAGAAGGAGGGCCAATGGTAATCAAGATTGAGAAGAGCATGTCCTGCCGTTCTTAGCGATGGACAAAGAAAACTCATTCGACCTCATTGACTACGCCAATCTCGATGCCACCGACTATCTCTCGAAAGAAGAATGTAAATGTGATTTCTATTCTGAATATGTTACTGAAGCAGAATTACCAGCAATCAAGGCCAGTATGCATGAGGTCGAAATGGAAGTGCCACTACCTGGGAAGTCAGAAAGTGAGCACAATCCCGTTCCTGCCCCAATTCAAGAGGCAGATGTCCATGGAGCATATTCCATGGAGGTCGATCATGATCACTCTCTCCAAAATAATGATAACATTCTAGAGAGCTCAACTACAGAAGATTGTCTCTGAGGACTCGATTACACTCCTTCCAATGAAGATGGTGCAATTACGCCCTCTATCCACTCTGGGTCACAAGTGAGATAGACGAACAAAGAGCAGAACGTGAAGAGCGTGAAGTCCATGAATTGGCAGAAAAAGCCGTTCAAGATCAACATGAACAACTCATAGAGGCAAAGCAAAAAGCCGTGGATGAGGCCAAACGTTTATACTATAGCAACCAGCTAGGAACCTCGCAGAGACCCGATGTCTCAGGAAGTTGACCCTGGCACATGCTCCCGATCACGTTGCCACCCCCAAGGGCGATGGTGAGGGACCTCAACTTGGTTCTTAGCAGTTCACAGGAGGCTACCCTTGTAGAAAGAATTCGCATTTTAACTAAAGCAATTGTAAACCAACCAATGTAAGGGAACAATCAGCTTGATGCAACAATCATAAAATCCCTGGCTACTGATTTACAAGAGGCTGCCGATGAAGTACGTATGCTATCTTTGTCCACAAGGTCTTAGACCGATTCTCGTGCGATCTCCGAGCAGTTGGTTGCATATACCCTGACTCGGATAATGCTCGTCATTTCTTGACTACACTCGATCTTAGAGTTTGGGATATGAAGGTGACCACCATCAAGGACAGCACTGACTTGTCGACTCTGATTCTTGATGAGCTTTATTCCCGTCTCAAGACTCATGAGATTGGTGTCGTCTCTCGGAAGACGAAATCTCAGTCGATTGCTTTGGTCACCGATCCCATTGGATCTTCTTCTGATTCTTCTGTTGGTTTTTCCCTCTCCACCCTTTGAGAGCTAAGCGATGACCAACTGGAAAAATTTCCATAAAATGAGCTTGCTCTTTTAGCTCGCAAATTCTCTCATGCATACAAGAGGGTGAGATAGAGGAAGAAAGGTGGCACGATCACCTGCTTAGAATGTGGTGGCCCCAACCACATTCGAGTGAATTGCCCCAAACTAGAGAAGGCCAAGAATGATACCGGTGGTTCGGCAAAGAATGACTACATCGACAAGAACCACAACAAGAAGCCTCCAGTTCGCGAGCCGACGCGTGAGAAGAAGTACCGCAACTTCTCCAAGAACAAGAAGCTCTTCCACCACGTCCTCACCGCGCTTGATGACATCAACCTCTCCGACACGAAGACATGGAACGACGAGGGCGAGGATGAACCACAAGAGAAGAAAGGCGGCGATGACTTCACCGGCATGTGCTTCATGGTAGACGCTAACAGCATCAGCGACTTCGAGTTTTATAGCGACTCGGATGAGGTACCCTCCTATGACCAGCTCAATGAAGCTTTCTGTAAATTAGAAAAATTTCATGCTAGAGCTAGAGCTAGGTGTATGGGGTTAGAGAAGGAAGTGGGTACCTTGACTCGGGAGTTAGCTTCTCCTGGATCTTCTCCCTCCTGAGTCACTAATGACTGTTCTTTGTGTGATGCCTTGCTTGAGGAGCTAGAGAACCTAAGGACCATACATGATAGTTTGTTTGCTGAACTTGATGGTCTTAGGTTGAAGAATATGCTAGCACTAGTTCTGTTGATGCTATTCCTGTTGAGCATAGTTTTCTTCATGCTCACTCTACTCCCTCATGTCAAAATTGTCCTAAATTGCTTGTTGAAATTAATGCCATGAGCGATCACCTTAGGAAGCTTTCTTCTAGAAACGATGAACTTGAAATGCATGCTTCTAAGGACTCAGGCAGCTCATGTGAGGGCTGTAGGCAACTAAAACTTGACAATAAATCTTTAAATGTCAAGTGTGCTAATCTTACTAAGGACTTACCAGCTAAGTCACAAGAAAGTTGCTTGCGATGTGCTAAGATTGAGGGGGACTTGGATAAAATCCAAGTCGAACTTAGAAAGAAATTTGAGGCCCAGACCATTAGGATTAGAAATGCCCCTTGCGTTTATTGTGAGGCCCTCAAGATTGAGGCAGTCATGCTGAGAGAGAAAAATGCACGTGTTGGTAGTTCTTCTCTTTCTGGTTCTTCTTTCTCTTCTCTTCCCTGTTCTTCATGTGCCTCTTTCTTTTAAGAGTGTGAGTATCTCATGAGCACTCTCGAGAAGTTTGTTGGAGGCAAGAAGAAGCACAATCTCATTCTAGACCAATCCAAGATTAGCCGATTCAATCAGGGTCTAGGATTTGACTACTTGGAGAACGCTAGGGCGCATTTTCCCACCATTGTGCATGGGTCCAAGAGTGGTGAGATCGTGGTAGCTCCTAGGGTGAGTACCACTGTGTTTAGATCTGCCAGGGTTGCCCATGGGATCTCTGATCATAAGGTTGCTCCTCCTGCTACTTCTGCCTCTAGCAAGGTGAAGTATACTTGCACCTTCTGTCAGAAGGATGGACATTTGATAGATTTCTGTTTCAGGAGTGCCAAGATTACACGGCGTGAGCATGTTGCTGCTCTTAGGGTATTTAGGGTCGTCCCCAGACTCTGAGTGCTGCTAAAGCACACACTGCTTCTAGACAGGTTAAAGAGTCGCCTGTTTTTAGGCAGTGTTCAGGACTTGGTTTTCAGGCTGTTCAGTCGAGTTTTAGTCATGAAGCTGTTCGTGGTCAGTCTTTTCGCCGTCCTCTTGATATTCCTCGTTTTTTCTATCGAGGTAGATATCAGCGGCGTGAGGTATTTTCTGTTAGGAGATTCAAGCAGCTTAACTGGGAGCCTTTGGATCACTATGGGCCAACTCAGTTTCAGCTCCTAGATTTTCTACTATTGCTAGTTCTGATCTCGTAAGGGTTGAGCGTAACAGAGATGCTAGGGTCCAGTCTTCTTCTTTGGCTGGCACCTTGAGGCGTCGTGTGGTTCAGTATTGGGTTCCCAGGCCTTCTCTTTATCCCAGTACTGAGTCATCTCTCTTCCAGGTTCGTCGGATTGGGAAGGGAAATGTTTGGATTATCGACTCCGGTTGTTCTCGTCATATGACCGAAGACTTTTGTTGGTTCTCTTCCCTATTCCGAGCCCCTGGTGATGAGTTGATCACTTTTGGGGATGCTTCATCAGGTAGAGTCATTGCTAAGGGTACCATTTGCATTAATCAGAATTTCATTCTTAAGGATGTTGCCTTAGTAAGTAAGCTGCAATATAATTTGCTTTCTGTTTCTCAGCTTATTGATGGCTCTTTCGAGGTAAGCTTCAAGAGTAGCTCCTGTAGAATCCTTGATTCATCAGGAGAGTTAGTTTGCGGGATTTCTAGATTTGGAAGAGTCTTTCTTGCTGATTTTTCTGTTTCTTACGAGCTATACGCAGTAACAATGGTATGGAGTTCAAGAACTCCCACTTTGAGAGTTTATGTGTGGAGTCTAGTTTAGAGCATCAGTTCCCCTCTCCTTACGTCCCTCAGCAAAATGGCATAGTGGAAAGGAAGAACAGGACCCTGGTAGAGATGGCCAGGACGATGCTAGACGAGTACAACACTCCTATGAAGTTTTGGACTTAGGCTATAGCTACTGCTTGCCATGTTTCTAATCGCGTATACTTGAGAGCACATTTGCACCGCACTTCTTATGAGTTGAGATATGGGCGAAAGCATAGTGTTTCTCATTTTCATGTGTTTGGTTGCAAGTGTTTCATTTTGAAGTCTAGTAACCCGGATAAGTTTGAGTCTCGTTCTTCTAATGGTATCTTTCTGGGTTATTCGACTTCTTCTCGTAGCTATAGGGTCTGAAGTTGCGATGCGCATAGGATCATAGAGACCTGCGAGGTGACCTTTGATGAGCCTAGCCCAGGTGCTAGAACTAGCATTTCAGGCTCTTACTTCACCTTCGAGACCATCTTCATAGAGGATGAGGATGATGGAGATGATGGCATTCCATCTGATCCAGTCCCCTCTAGACCTGAGGTGCATCCTGTTTCCATTTCTTCACCTCAGGGAGACCAGGCCTTGCTGGGTCACTCGTTTAAAATCAGGTTTGTCTAGTTTCTGCCTTTACTCTGCCTTTGTTGCCTCCTTTGAGCCGAAGGATGTTTCTCATGCATTATCCGATGATCCATAGATTAATGCTATGCATGAGAAACTTGAGAACTTCGAGAGGAACAAGGTATGACAGCTTGTCGAGCCCCCATCTGGTCATAATGTCATTGGGACCAAGTGGGTGTTGAAGAACAAGCAGAGTGGGGATAGGGTTGTCATTAGAAACAAGTCTAGACTAGTTGCATATGGCTTCTCTTAGGTTGAGGGTCTCGACTTTGAGGAGACTTTTGCCCTTGTAGCTAGACTAGAGGCTATTAGGATCCTACTTGTATTCTCTGCATCCAAGGGCTTCATGCTTTATCAAATGGATGTCAAGAGTGCATTCCTCAATAAGTATATTGAGGAAGAGGTGTATGTTAAGCAACCTCCAGGATTCGAGAACCCCAAGTTTTTTAGTCATGTATATAAGCTTTCCAAAGCTTTGTATGGACTCAAGCAGGCCCCCAGAGCATGGTATGAGAGGCTCAAGTCTTATCTTCTCAGCCATGACTTCAAGATGGGTATAGTAGACAAGACTCTGTTCATCAGACACCATGAGTCCTACCTTCTTCTCGTCCAGATTTATGTGGACGATATCATTTTTGGTGGCTTATCTCATTCTCTTGTGTCTCAGTTTTCTGACGTGATGAGCATAAAGTTTGAGATGAGTATGATGGACGAGTTAAGCTATTTTTCTTGGCTTCCAAACCAAGCAGAATCGGGAGGGCACCTTCTTGCATCAAGGCAAGTACACCTGGGACCTCCTGAGGCACTTTGACATGTCTGACGGGAAGCCAGTGATGACTCCTATGGCCACCACTGCTGTCCTCGAGCCTGATGAGGATGGTGAGCCTGCTGATCAAAAGGAGTTTCAGAGCATGATCGGCTCCCTCTTGTACCTCACTGTCTCGAGGCCGGACATACATTTTGCTGTGTGTCTGTACGCTCGATTTCAGGCTTCTCCTCACGCCTCTCACCGCCAAGCGGTGAAGCGCATCTTCAGGTACCTTTGTGCTACCATTGATTATGGTATTTGGTACTTTTCTTCTTCTTGTCTGTCCCTTCGAGCCTTTTCTAATGCAGACTTTGCTGGCTGTAGGATAGATAGGAAGAGCACTTCTGGCACTTGCCAATTCATTGGCACTTCTCTTGTTTCTTGGTCATCCGAAAGCGATCGGAGTTGCACATCCACCGAGGCCGAGTATGTTATCGCAGCCGATTCTTGTCAGAGTGCTGCTGGATGAGATCGACCTTGCGGGACTTTGGGTTAGTAATAGAGGGTGCTCCACTTTTCTGTGATAACACTTCTGCTATCTGCATTGCTAAGAACCCGGTGCAACACTCCAGAACCAAGCACATTGATATTAGATATCACTTCCTTAGAGACCATGTGGAGAAGGGTGATATCGCGCTTCAGTTTGTAGAGCGTGACCAACTAGCCGATATCTTTACCAAGCCTTTGGATAGCTCTAGGTTTGTTGCTCTGAGGAGTGAGCTTGGAGTCGTGCGCCCTTACGACTTATTGTGAGGGGGAGCTGATTTGTATACTATGTATTATATGTTTTCTTCCAGCATTTCCTTTCTTTTGCTTTTTCTAGGTGATTATGGGCTTATTTTCCTGAGTTGAGTTCTATTCACTTAGACTTCTGGCATGCTTTGCATGGACCTCTCATCTTATGCTATAGGTTGCTATCATGCACAATTAGATGTTCTCTCTTCTCTCTAGGTTGAGTTCCCTCATAGTCTTATAAGTCTAGTACGTGTTGGGCCCCCTGGGTAGACAGGGTATGTGTTCACTCCCTATTTTAGAATCTAGAGTCAGCTTCCCTATGTCAGTCATTGAGAAAGATGAGAGCGAGTCTGAGCCGTAGTTGAAAGCATCTAGGCCCCCAATTCATTTTGGTTTTGGTAATGAATGAAAATCAATGAAAAATGACTAACATTTTCAATTCAGTACTTGAAGAACAGGTTGGTCCAAAAGATTGATGAACGTGGGAACTAGGAGTGAGTGAAAAAGAATGGCATGCATCGGTGTCAAAAATAACCAAAGGTATAAAATTTAAGGATTTTTCTTAGTCTTTTACCGATCTCGTGGTTTGACAAAAAGATCGGATTGCTAGAATAGGCGTCATACTATTAAGAGGGGTTTTGTCGCATGTTCGATGTCAATGAAAGTCTTGAGGCTCAATTCGTATGCATTTAGACACTGTTTTGTGGCTTGCATAAAAAGAAATATCGTGTGAGAAGAAAAGAAATGGAATCAATTTTCTGGATGGAGTGGGCCGGTATGACCAGGTCCCCTTCGGTCATACCGGTCGTCGGTATGACCTGGCCCAGGCCGGTCTGTTTTTTTAGAACGAATGCATTTTGCACCTGTGGAGGGCGGTATGACTGGACCCTCTCCGGTCATACCGGCCAAGTGACCAACGGTCACTGACGGTGCATTAAATGCACAGTATCGACCGTTAGCCTCTGAGGGCTGGTCATATCGGCCCAGGGGCAGTATGACCGACCTCCTAGCACAATTTTGAGCAACATTTGGTCAACGGCTAGTTTTGGTTGGTGGGGGTTATAAATACCCCTCCACCTGCATTCTAGAGCAAGTTTTGGACCTCATTGATCATCCTTGAGCTCTAGATTGCCTCCTACTCATTGGTGTGCATTAAATTCTCATCTTGAGAGAGTTAGGAGAAAATTGAGTGGTGCATTAAGTGTTGAGCCTCTAGACACTCAATTCGACCTCGAGCAAATGTCATCACATATTACTCTTGGAGGTTGCCGCCTCCTAGACGGCTTGGAGGCGTGTGGCATCAGTGATCTTCTCAAAGAAGCTTGTGAGAAGGGCCGATCATTTGTGAAGACAAGGAGCTCGCCTAACCGGAGTGGTGAAGAGCTACCACGAGTGATTGAGGAAGGCTCAAGAAGGTGGAGCCATCTTGAAAGCGTTCATGTCACCTCAACATGGAGTAGGGGAGACCGGCAAGTCTCGAGACCACGGGATAAAATTCTCGCCTCTCCTTCTCTTGTGATTTGCCTTTGTTATTCTTGTGCTAAATTACATTTCTTGCAAATTGAGTAGATTACTTGTGCTTAGAATTATTTATTGCTCTACTTGAATTGCTAAAGTGGTTTAGTGTTCCCTAGAGATTTTAATTGTAAATTTGCAATTATTGCTTCTATAGCTTAGTATTTTAATTAATTGTAAATTAGAATACAAAAATTTAGAAACCTCCTATTCACCCCCCTCTAGTCGGTTATCCTTGATCCTACAATAGTGTTCTCTTCTATCTCCTCTATGTTCTATAGTCATCCAGTTTGCAGTTTTCTCGACTCCTCGTCATTCTGTATTTCTAGTTTCCATTGAGTTCATTTGGGTTCTTCTTAACCTAATTCTGCTAATAACTCATTTTAACCAGATTTGTGCTTAAATTGTTTCATTTGTTGAGGGGGAGTTTGGGAATCTGTTAATGCATTGCATATAGACTGCATTTTCTGTTTTATGAGCTTTGTCTATTATGCAAATGATTTAATCTTCATGCAATACACCATGTTACATCTTTTGAAGAAAATCACTAGATTAGATATGTCTAAGTTCATTTATAATGCTAAGCTTGTTAAAATTTGAAAATTGAAAGCTTTGAATGAAAACTTGATAAAACATTATGCTTTTACTTGCTAAGTTTATTCTCTAGATGTATTTGCCATGATTTGTGAAATTTTGGATATCCCTAGAGTCCCTATAGCAACTTGGGTGAAACTTGTTTGATCCATACTAGAGTCCTTCATTTGCTCATGAATCAATGTGCTAAAAATGAAAATTAAGCAAAAATGACTTTCTTTGTGCGCATTAGACTTAACACCTTACATTCACAAGATAGCTTCCCATTGCACTTGGGATGAATTTGGAATGCATCGTGTATGACCAAGACCATCCTCTTAAGAGTTCTTCTTGAGATGGTCGGATGTGGCTTGAGTGAATTGCTTTAAAAACAATGCAAATAACAAAAACATAAGTGGGTAAAGAATGCAAATAATGTCAAACATTTGCACCCCTCTATGTCTTTCAAAGTCCTAAAGAAAAATTTGCATTAATTGAAAAATGAGCTTGAAGGACCTTGTATGCACTTCAAGATTTCCCAAAGTGTTGAGTAAGTTGAACTCTAGGTTTTCCATTTGATTTTATGAGTGGCTTTGCTTCTTGTTTTGAAACTTTTGCTAAGTTTTGCACTTGTCAAATCTTGCTAAAAATGAAATATTGTAAACTAAGCTTGCTAACAAAATGTGTTTGCTCTTGGACATGTCTTAGTTTAGTCATAATCTGCAATTGACAAGCTTGGTGTCATATCTTGTCATTATGATCAATTGGATAATCTTCAAAGCTCTTTTAGGTTACATTTCATGCATACATATGAAAAAGGGGGAGAATGCCATCTTGATGCCTATATTGCCAAAAGGGGAAGAAAATGTGGAAAAGGCATCATTAAAAAGATAAAAATGTGAATGCTTATTTGGTTCTTATGATCTTTGTAAAACTTTGCTATTTCTTATGGATCATAATCACATAATCACATTTGGCACTTATGATTGGATTTTAGAGTTTTTTTGTAGAAATCTTGCTCTTTTTTAAATTTAACTCAAAAATCCAAATTCTCTTGAGTTTACCTTTAGCTCCAAAATCCCTTTCGTCAACTTGGTCACTATCTCAATTCTTTTCATTAACTAAGTTTGACTTTGCAACTAAAATTGCTTTTTTCTTCATTGTTGAAACTCAAAACTTATGCCTTTTCGTGTGTTTGTCAATATACTCATCAAGAGGGAGATTGAAGGACCATGTGGAGGTCTACCCAGGTTTGTGATAAGTATTTTGACTAAACTTGAGCTTGGTATGCATTGGTTTGAGTTTGATTTGAATTGGATTTGAAATTTAAAGCAACTTGAGGTCTTCTCTGTTTTCCCGCTGCTACCGGCCAAGGTAGCCCAGTGCTACCAAGCGGGCGGAAGCACCAGACCAAATGGCCGGTGTGATATTTCCAGATAGGGTGTTTTTAGGGGATTTTGCTAGGCGGTGCTACCGGCCATGGTAGCCCGGTGCTACCAGTCGAGCGGTAGCACTAGCCTAACAGAGGGGTGTGACATCTCCAGAGAGGGAGTTTTTAGGGGATTTTGCTGGGCAGTGCTACCGGCCATGGTAGCTCGGTGCTACCGACCGAGCGGTAGCACCATCCTCGCAGAGCGGTGTGATATTTCTAGAGAGGTGCGTTTTTAGGCATTCTGGCGGTCCGGTGCTACCTCCCATGGTGGCCCGGTGCTACCGGGCTAGCGGTAGCATCGGCCCAAATGCCCAGTGTGAAAATTCCAAAGAGTCCTTGTTCTGGTTCGACTGTAGGGCGGTGCTACCGGCCTTGGAGCGGTAGCACCGGCCCTGATAAGAAAGAATGCATTAAATCTTGGGATTTTGATGGATTTCATCGCATATCTTTTGGGACATTGCCATGTGATGTGTTTCCTTGTCTTTGATGGTTGCAGGATGACGGTGCTAGGTCATGGTGAGGCAGAGGATGATCGGGACTAGGTGAGGAGCATCGGAGGTCCAGACGGTCGGGGATCGTCGGAAGATTATCGGAGACGGAGTCCGTGCAAGCCAAGAAGACAAGGAACGGATGAGATGCTAGCTAGATGCTGCTTAAATCGATGAGGGCTGTCGGATCGCGGTCTAGTTGATAGGATAGTGGGTCTAGGTAGTATGCTTTGAAAACCGTGCAAGAAAACCCGGTTTGTTGGTGGGTTTTGCGTTTGCCCTTGAATGGCTGTGTGAGTGGGTTGATCCTAGCCCTTGATGGAGTGCTCTAGGGTTTAGAGGCTCATCAAGGGTGATAAGTGGCCCAAGAGTAGTATAAATAGAGGGGGAGGGGTAGCCTTCTCCTCTTTGAAGGTTTTTGAGGTTTTGTGCTCCTTTGAGCTTTGCCCACTTGAATGTGAGGTTTTGTAAACCTCTCCTTCCAGAAATGGAAATGTTTTCATCTATGTTTAATTTCCTTTACTCATTTTATTTCCGCAATTTAAATTCCGCATTTACTTTCTTGCAATTTACATTTACACAATTTGGATTTACCTCCTCTCCTTTTACATGCTTACGATTCTTATGCCGAGGATGTTGATAGTTGGATGAATCTCTTCTTAGATCATATCCCAATCATCTAGGCAATCAATGCGTTTTCTTGCAAGAAATCGGATTTTGCGTTCTTGAGTGAATGATCTTGTAAATTGCGTTTCTTCAAGTCTCTCCTTATTATTTTGCTTGCTGGGACGTGTGGGAGGCTATTCAATATCATCTTGATCATCTAAACCCCACGAGCAAGTCTAGAATCAAGTTCTTTCGATTTACTCAAAACTTGGTGCGTTCTTCTTTCCCACGCAAAAAGGTCGGAACTTGGATGTCAATCATTGCGATTGAAGGTTGGAATAAGTTCTTGACATCCCGAGGATTTTATCTACCAAGTTTTGTGAGTTTTTATCCAGCCGATCAAAAAGATTCCTCGTAATTTCCTTTTAGGTCGTGCTGATTTTTCAGGCTGTTCTTGAGCCCGGTGCTACCGCCCCTCGTGCGGTAGTACCGAACTCCAGTGCTACCGGGCTTCCAGCGGTAGCACCAGCCAGACAGCACATTTGGCTCGTTTCAATCAGCTCCTTTAGTGTGTTTCCTTCGTGGGCTTGTTTGGGTTATTTCTAGGGGAAAGTTTTTAAGTTCCGACCATTCACCCCTCCTCTATTCGCCATCTCGATCCTTCAAGCTCATTTTTTGGAAATTTTTCCAGTTGGTCATTGCTTAGCTCGCAAAGGGCGGAGAGGGAAAACCAGCAGAAGAATCTGAAGTGGATCCAGTGGGATCGGTTACTAAGGCCATCGACTGAGATTTTGTCTTGCGAGAGACGATGTTGATCTCATGAGTCTTAAGTCAGGAATAAAGCACGTTAAGAATCAGAGTCGCCAAGTCGGTAGTGTCGTTGATGGTGGTCACCTTCATCTCCCAAACTCGAAGATCGAGTGTGGTCAAGAAATGTTGAGCATTATCCGAGTCAATGTATATGCAACTGACTGCTCGGAGGTCACTAAAAATGTTCATAAAACGATCAAAGAACTCATCAAGACTCTCACCAGCGTGTTGTTCAAACTTGTTGTACTCACGCTTGAATTGGTCCTGTCTTACCGTTTTGATTTGAGTGGTGCCCTCATGGTAAGAATCGAGGGTCACCCAAATCTGATGAGCAGAACGGAGGTGAGAAATCCTATTGTGAAAGGACAGGGGATGTCGCCTAGAGGGGGGGTGAATAGGCGAATTAAAAACTTTATAGCTAAATGCAGCGGAATAAAAATATTGCAGCTAAATAAAATCTCCGAGTGTCCCGAACAATCCGGAGTGTCCGGTTATTCAATCCGGATACTCGGATAGTCCGATCGAGGGTCCTAACCCGGAGTGTCCGGTATTCAATCCGGATACTCGGATAGTCCGGACTGTCGGGTTATGGAGTCGGATACTCGGATTGGAGACTTGAATGGAGATTTTAAATCTTTGCAATTTTTCAACAATCTACTTGAATACAAAAGATCTAAATGCTACGGTACATGGGGATATTGTAGATCTAGAGCCAAACACAACAAAAGAGTAGATCGGGCAATTTCAAGATTCAAAATCAAATACCAAAACAAGAATAAGAAGCAAACTTGGAGACGATGATTTTTCACCCGAAGTTCGGATCCTTGAGGGGATCCTACGTCTCCGTTGAGGCGGCTCGGTCACACTTGAGCCGGGGTCTCTTTCAACCCTCTTCCTCCCGGTGTTGCACAAATGCACTCGCCGGTCTTCACTCCTTTGATTCCTTCCCTTACGGAGGCGGAACCGACCTTCACAAACTTCCCACGGCCAACCACACAAAGCTCCGGTGGCTCGTAGGCGACCTCCTAGCCGTCTAGGAGTCCTCAACCTCCAAGAGTAACAAATGCTCACGAAGAACAAGCTTGGAGATGAAATCAAGTGCTCAATCAACTCAAATCTCACTCAACCTAGCACCTCACTCCTCAAACTCTTCCCAACCCTTCTCACCAAGGGGATCACTTAGATCTAAGGGTAAAGAGGTGTTTTTGGGGGCTCAAGAACAAGGGTATAGCACCTCTAAAAAGTGGGAACACAGCCTCTTTGAATTGGGGAAGAGGGGGGCTTTAAATAGAGGTCCCAAAAAACTAGCCGTTGGAGACAGCCGCACACAACCCGGAGACTCCGGACTTCAATCCGGATACTCCGGATTGACTGAGAAAGGCTAACAGAGAGACCCAACCCGGAGAGTCCGGATAAATGTCCGGATACTCCGGATTATCCGGATAGTCCGGACTAACTCCGGATAGTCCGAATCAGCACTGAGCAGCTCGACGAAAACGAGC
This sequence comes from Otatea glauca, assembly GCA_036346275.1. Taxonomy (NCBI): domain Eukaryota; kingdom Viridiplantae; phylum Streptophyta; class Magnoliopsida; order Poales; family Poaceae; genus Otatea; species Otatea glauca. The sequence goes on from CM070714.1 coordinate 10,704,779, forward strand.
ATAACTTTTGACTCCGGACTCCGATTTCAGTGATTTTGGACTCTCCCGGAAGCTAAGAACGAGGGCTACACAAATAACAAGGTCTCACTACCCAAATATCAAAGGATAACCATAGATTTCACAAAGAAATCAAGAGAGACCTACAACCCTCACTTTCCGGCACTACCAACACCACTCCCTTTCTAAGATTCACAAGGATGGATCACTTGAGCACTTGACACATCTAAAAGTCATTCGACATCGCATCCCTCTTAATAGTACGGCAATCCTTAGACTCAAATTAAATCAAAGATAATATAAGTCTAGAACTAGTCACTTGCCGTCTTCTTTCTTGATGTCGATGCATGAAGACTTTCACCATATAATTGATGACATCTTCACCTTGTCCAACTCGACTCGATTCACCTCATGAGACTCTCGTCCTATCAACCTTGACTTGATCATCCTCTCTGACGATCTCCACGCCAAGTCGCTCTTGACTTAGTCCTCAACTCTTGGTGACACCGCCGTCTTGTTGACCTCAGCTTAATGATCATCCTCCAGGATACCTTGGTCATCATACACAGACGGGACCTAATTCTTTCCAATCCACTTATGAAAGACATTAGTCCCAAAAGCTCAATAGATATAAATAAATTGATATTTGTGAGCAATTGAATACAACAAGTGTTTCATATAAAGAAGCACAACATAACTAGAAACACTTGACATAAGAAATGTTCTCTACTAAGTACATCATGATGAATATGTAATTGATCTATATGCACTAGAGAGATAATTGCCAATATGATGAATCAATTAAATCATGGCAAGGATCACAGACTTTACTTAAATGAAGCACATGATAGAATATACACGAATTGTACATGTGCAAATAATATTTGGAGTAAGAGTAAATATGTGATCCAACACTAGATAAACTTCACTAAGAGAATTGCATGAGAAGATATACAAATAAAACATGCATGCACCAAGTCAATCTATAGCAATATGAAGTTTAACTCTAGTTAATACATGCATACCATAATAAACTCAAATGAATATATATGCACAAATAAATATGACATGAACCAATGTGCGTATATAAAATCAACATGCTACTTGGAGTTCACTATGCATTTGCACGAAAGGAATGCAATAACAAATATAGAATAGATACCAAAATTGCATACCTTATCTTTGCTTAACCTTCCTATTTGATTTTCCTCTAAAAGATGAGACTGATACTCAACTAGGCAATAACATGTTAGTCTCATAGCAATATAATCATATTAGAGGTTTGTCATTTGCTAAGCACTAAGTTAAGCATTTACTTAATTGCATAGATTGTCATTATGAGTGTTTGTCATCAATCACCAAAATAACATAAGTGCCTAGATGCACTTTCATATTGTACTCACTGTGGCTAAGACCCTGTATGAGAATGTTCCTTGCCTTAGCATTCGCCTCAACGTCAGCCATATTGCCGGTCATGACGTTTTAATCGGCAGGAACCTCATACGGGAGTTTCACCTTCTGCCATATCAGGAAACCCTGGGCAGTGATGTACGACTCCATTCGAGACTTCCAAAATGAAAAATCAAATCTAGAGAAAATGGGAGGCTTGGTGGAATACTTGTCCATCGCCATGGCTCTTGAGACCAGTCAAGATCTATGAAAGAGCAAAACCGGCTCTGATACCAATTGAAGAACCGAAATAGCGATCAGAGGGGGGGTGAATGATCGCAAATAAAATTTCCCCCCACACAAAACAATCCACCCAAGCCGTCAAAGAGAATACTCAAAAGAAAGCAAACGAAATGAGCTTTCTGTACTGTTTGGCCGATGCTACCGCTGGGAGGCCGGTAGTACCGCACAAGGGGCGATAGCACCGGGTTCAAGAATAGCAGCAAGAACAGAGTCTGAAAACATCACGTCTCAAAAGCAAATTTTGTGGAATATTTTGATCAGCTGGACAAAATCTCACGAAACTTGGTAGATATGATCCTAAGGATGTCAGGAACCTATTCCAACCTTCAATCTCAAGGATTGACGTTAAAGTTCTGACCTTTTTATCCTTGAAGCAGGATCACACCAAGTTTGAGCAAAACTCGAGAACTTGATCTTAGACTTGCTCGTGGGGTTTTGATAATCAAGATGATCTTGGATAACCTCCCACACGTCACAGCAAGCAAGAACACAAGTCAAAAACCCCTCAAACACGATCTAGAAGAATGATTCACTCAACAACACAAGACCAGTTTCTTGAAGGAAAAGATGCATGGATTGCCCATATGATAGGGATATGATCTAAACAATATTCACCCATCAATCAACATCCTCGGCACAAGAAAAAAAAGCATTTTAGAAGGAGAGGAGGCAAATCCAAAAGCATGTAGAAGCTGGGGAGGCAAATCCAAATTATATGAATGTAAATTGCAAGAATTTAATAGCGGAATTTAAATGCGTAAACTAAATTCAAGCATAAGAGAAAATGATTTGCATTTCTGGAAGAGAGGTTTACAAAGCCTCACAACAAAGTGGGCAAAGCTCAAAGGAGCACAAAACCTCTAAAACCTCCAAGAGGAGGAAGGCCGCCCCTCCCCCTCTATTTATAGTACTCTTGGGCCACCTACCACCCTTAGATGAGTCCCTCAACCCTAGGGCACTCCATCAAGGGCTAGGATTGACCCACTCACACAGCCATGCAAGGGCTAACCCAAAACCTTCCACACAAACCGGGTTTTCTTGCACAGTTTTCAAAGCACACTAACTAGACCCGCTATCCTATCAACTAGACCGCAATCCGATGACCCTCGTTGATCCAAGCAGCTTCTAGCTAGCATCTCATCCGTTCCTTGTCTTCTTAGCTTGCACCGACTCCATCTACGATCATCTTCTGGCGAACCTAGACCGTCTGGACCTCCAACGCTCCTCGCCTAGTCCCGATCATCCTTCGCCTCACCATGATCAAGCATGTCGTCCTGCAACCATCAAAGTCAAGAAAAACCCATCACATAGAAATGTCCAAAAATATATGCAATTAAACTCTCAAAATCATAATTTTTAGATCATTCACGCTCATTAGGGCTGGTGCTACCACCCCTAGGCCGGTAGCACCGCCCTACATCCCAAAACCAGAAGAGACCCTCTCTGGAATTTCTACACCGGACAATTGGGCCGGTGCTACCGCTACCCCGGTAGCACCGGACTACCATGGGTGGTAGCACCGGACCGCCACAATGCCCAAAAATGCACCCTTCTGGAATTTTCACACCGCTCTTCGAGGCCGGTGCTACCGCTCAGCCGGTAGCACTGGGCTGCCATGGCCGGTATCACCGAACTGCTAGAACCCCCAAAAACGCCCTCTCGGGTTTTTACACACTGCTCTGGGGTCGGTGCTACCGCTCGCCCGGTAGCACCGGGCTACCATGGCTGGTAGCACCGTAAATTCCAGACAGAGCTCAAATTGCTTCAAAATGAAAATCCAATTCAAACCAAACTCAAACCATAGCATACCAAGCTCAAATGTAGTCAAATACTCATCACAAACATGGGTAGACCTCCACATGGTCTTTCACAAAGAACCGATTGTGATGATGCCTCTATCACAATTAGACCAAAATCGACTAGATAGCTCCTCCTTATCACTATCTAATGACTTTATATCGTCACCAGAATCGACTGTGATGACGAAAAAGAACCGATTTTGATGTACATTTCTGTAGTAGTGTAACCTTGCAAGCATTTGAACTGGGCCAAGCATACAAGCATATGTCTGGTATGGGACAGATCTAACTGATTAATTTGTCATGTCTATATTTTGGTACTATTATGGTGGTTTGGGTTCCAGATGTATGGGTAGACTCATATGGCGTAAGAGGGAGGCCCTGAGTGTGGTAACCAGTCCCATCAATGTTGAAACCTCAGTGGGCAGTACTGGGTTTAGACAGGGCATTGTAAAGGCTTTGTTATGATTGCTCATTCGTATACTCTTGCATGGCGAGTCACAACAGTTGTGGTGAGTTGATTATATCTTGTAGATTTCTACATAGTGTCAAACATATCCAAATAGCTGTATCCACAGTATTGGACAATGCTCAGGAATTACAGTTAAAGGTTAGATTTTGATAAGATGAACTTGGGAATGAAGGTAGTGTGCCTATGGTGGTGTGGAAATTGATTTAAGGTTGTGAGTCAATTTATTTGGGAAATAAATGATAATTTATTATTGTTATTATTTGTTTTACTATCATTTCAATCTATTTATGCTATTCATTTGTAAATGTTGCTTTAATTCAAAATTACCAATTCAACCATTCATTTGGAATAAGCCAAGCATCTAGTATGACAGACTTGCATTCTGTGCAAAACTTATTGAGTGCTTTAAGTCCTATGGCAAATTGAAGGGTTACTATGAATAATTTATATCCGCTGTAGTTTTATTTATTTCCTAGTCTAAGCCCTGTGTGGCGTATTTGTGTAAGGATGACCTTAAGGTCGTTAAACAGGTTATAGTTAATAGATGAAGTTTTTTATTATATTTCAGTTGTGTATTATTGTGATATTCATCTATGTTGAGACTGTGTGCACTAGTGTGATCCTGGACTAGTGCAAAATGCACAGAGGATCCAGATTTGCATATTTGGGTCCCGACAATACTTTAAGGGAAAAGGACCATGGAAGAAGAAAGCTGGTCAGCAAGATGACCAGACAACTCCCAAAAACTTCGATGCGACCACTGGCAATGGTCATTGGTGTCCTCTGCATAATGCATCAGGACACGAGCAGAGGCGCTGGGAAGATTACTCTGGCAAGGACCAATGCTAACCTTACCAGAAGGTCGGGGCAACAAAGATGCCGATGACAATGAAGATATGGGTTATCAGAAGCCAGACAACCACATCAATGTTATCTTTGGAGGGTCATCCTCACTCGCTTCGAAAAGGCTAAGGGTCTGTTTGTTTCAGCTTTGGATTCTCTAAAAGCTGATTCTGGATTGTGGTTGTAGAGAAGCTGATTCTCCAAAAGCTAGAATCCAAAAGCACATATGAAGTGGATTGTGGATTCTAGTGTATATGGGTGGGCTGGATTGTGAGAATCGGATTCTAGAATCGGGCTGTTTGTTTTTTATTCTGCTTTTGAGGCCAGAATCCAGAATTAAAAGCTAAAACAAACAGGCCCTAAGTCTGCATGGATAGAAGTCAACAACATCGACACCCGCCCAGGAAAGCTAGATTTCCTGAAGTCATCGGACGTCACGATCACCTTCAATAGACAAGATTGTCCAAAAGCCACACATCATGCCTACAAAAGCATTAAAATACGTGGTCCCAAATGCGTGATTAATGTGCAAGGTAAACCTTGTAAGGTTGAAAAGCCTAGCAAGATAGACAAGCTGAAAGCAACTCCTTAGCCGAATGAGCGAATAAAGCAGGTCCCCATCAACCCCACCAACCAGTCAAAAACTATTCGAATAGGGTCAGGAATGGATGCTAAATAGGAAGAAACGCTCGTTGCTTTCCTCTAGGCTAATGCAGATGTATTTGCGTGGAAACCATCCGACATGTTTGGGGTCCCAAGGGAAGTAATAGAGCACAGGTTAGCCATACCTCCTGACATACGACCAGTGAAGCAGAAGCTACTGCGATTTGATCCTGATCGGCAAGAAGCCATCCGACAAGAGTTAGATAAACTCTTAGAGGCTGGTTTCATTCGTGAAGTTGGTTATCCAGACTGGCCTGCAAATCCGGTCCATATGTGCGTTGACTTTACTAGTTTAAGTACCGCTTGTCCAAAAGATGATTTTCCTTTACCACGAATTGACCAACTGGTTGACTTAACAATGGGTTGTGAATTGATGAGTTTCCTGGATGCATACTCAGGTTAATATCAAATAAGCATGGCAAGAGAAAATGAAGAGAACTTCCTTCATAACCCCTTTTGGCGTCTACTACTACAAGAAGATGCCATTTGGGCCAAGAATACTAGAGCCACGTACTAGCGTCTAATGCAGAAGACTTTTATTAGTCAAATAGGGCAAAATTTAGAAGCTTATGTTGATGTTCTCATTGCAAAGAGCAAGAAAAGCTTTAACCATTTGTTAGTCCTGACTAAAACCTTTGATAATTTGAATAAATATGAGATTAAGTTAAATCCAAAATTGTGTATTTGGAGTTTCTTCTGAAAAATTGCTTGGTTTTCTTGTTTGTTCTAGGGTTATCGAAGTGAATCCTAAGAAGATTCGGGCCATTGAAGCTTTGAGACCACCTTCCGCAGTGAAGGAGGTTCAAGGTTTGACAGGTCAGATGACTGCTCTTAATCGCTTTATGTCAAGATCAGGAGTGTGGTTTACCTTTATTTAAGGTAATATGAAAACATGATAAATTCCATCGGTCGGATGAAGAAGATAAAGCTTTCAAAGATATCGAAACTTATTTGCAAACCTCACCCACACTAGTCTCACCAACCCTTGGGGAACCTTTGTTGGTTTATTTAGCGGCAACAAATAATGTGGTTAGTGTTGTACTGGTCATAGAACGAAACAAGGTTCGAAAACCTATATATTATTTAAGCGAAGGTTTACATGGACCTAGGGAGAGATACCCTCAGGTTTAAAAACCGCTTTACGCCTTATTAATGGCTTCTAGGAAATTAAGACATTATTTCCAATCTCATCTGATTACAGTTCCCTCATCTTTTGCTTTGGGAAGCATCCTTCATAACCAAGAAGCGACTGGTCGAATTGCTAAGTGGGCAGTAGAACTTGGATCTTTTGATATTCATTTTGTTGCCCGAAAAACAGTTAAGTCCGAAATTTTGGCAGATTTTATCGCCGAATGGACTAATAGTGAACCCTTTATACAAGAGGATGTCACTAGTACCTACCACTTGAAATTATACTTTGATGGTTCTCGTGAAATTAAAGGTGCAGGGGCTAGCATAGTACTGGTCACACCTCAGGACGATCGGTTACAATACGTAATCCAGATACAATTCACTGCTACCAATAATGTGGCAGAGTATGAAAGTCTTCTAGCCAGGCCATGAGCAGCAAAATCCATCAGAGTCCATCGGCTTTTATTGATGGGAGATTTGCAATTAGTCGTAAACCAGGTTAGCAAGGAATATAGGACATTCGATGAGGTAATGGCTCACTACCTAGATGAAATGAGGAAAATAGAAAAATACTTCAATCATTTCGAAGTCTAACACATACCGTGAAAAGATAATATCTTAGCGGACCAATTATCGAAACTGGGATCCTCACGATCACCTGTTCCAACAGATGTTTTTCTTGAATATTTGTCTAACCCTTTTATAGAAACATTCATAGAAAAGTCTCCGACTAGCACAGAGGTCGAAGTCCTTGAGCAGGATACAGATTGGACTAAACCATTTAAAGCCTATCTAGAAAATAGGATACGGCCCAAGGATATTCATGAAAAAGACAAATTAATTTTGAAAGGCGCGAATGTACAAATTACTCGACAATACTCTTTATAGAAAGGGAACACAAGGTGTTCTAATGTGATGTATATCCCAAGAACAGAAAAAACATTGCTTAATGAAATACATGGGGCTTATGTGGAGCACATCTTCATATAGAACACTGGTCGGGAAAGCCTTCCGATAAGGTTTTTATTGGCTCATTGCTTTACAAGGTGCAACACAACTTATAAAAACTTGCGAACCATGTCAATTTCATGCTTGACAAATACACCTACCTACTAATCAATTGCAAACCATACCATTATCATCGCCATTTTCAATGTGGGGCATTGATATACTAGGTCTTTAAACAAAAGCAACCAAAGGATTCAAATTTCTGTTGGTTGCAATTGAAATGTTCACAAAATGGATTAAAGCTGAGACTCTAGTTTCAATTATGACCCAAGCAGCAAAGAAATTCTTTGTGAAAAACATAGTAACTAGATTTTGTGTTCCTAGTTGTGGAATATAAGAACCCGAGTACCCTCATGACAAGCCCAAGAGGGAGGCCCAGAAGATACTCCCCGCGTCAGGCCCCGCTGCCGTGCGCAAGGGGACATATCCTAAAGGAAGTTGAACTTATATTTAGATATGATAGATACGGTTGTAATCCGAGTCGTTAATAGGGTAGATAAAGATGTAAACTCTATCCTATTAACTGACTAGAATCTTGTAACCGATCGAAATCTCCAAACCGATCAGGACTCTGTAAGCCGCCCCACCCCCTCTATATAAGGGAGAGGGCGGGCAACAACATAGGGATCGGATGATCCAAGCATAGAGCGATCAAGCCATAGAGCATAGCACACCTCATATCGCCCAGAGCATATTGCGCTTTGAGCAATCTTAGGTCCAAGAAATCTGCATAATCCCAGCACACAGGATTAGGGTGTTATCTCCTCCGCGAGAGCCTGAACCTGTCTAAACCCCTTGTCTTGTGTGACCTTCGAGTTTGAGATCTAGCGCCTACCCCATAAATTTATTGCCGACTACAAAAGTCGACACTAGTCGACTAATTACTAACAATGGATCACAATTTATTAGTGGTATGTTTCAAGATTATTATGATGAAATAGGCACAAAGATTTGCTACGCTTCAGTGGCTCACTCAAAGCAACAGAGCATTTGAACGTGCTAGTGGCTAGATCATACAAGGTATGAAAAAATGAGTGTTTGATCGTCTTACAAAATGCTCGAGTGCTTGGGTGGAAGACCTCTACTCAGTACTTTGGGCCATACACATGACGACCAGTAGAGCCACAGGTGAAACACCTTTTCAACTGGTCTATGGAGTAGAAGCCATGTTACCTAGTGAAATCCACTTAGGTTCTACACAAACTACTCTCTATGAACAGGTCAATCAAGATGTCCAACGCGAAGATGATATCAATCTCTAGAAGAAAAGCGAGACAAAGCACTTATCTGGTCAATAGCGTATTTACATGGCTTAAGATGATACTACAAGAGAGTTTAACCACGAACACTCAGTGTGAGAGACTTGATTCTAAAGCGTATCCAGAATCAATCTAATTTAAATAAATTATGTTCCAAATGGGAAGATCCTTTTACTATAGTATCAATCACCCGACCAGGTTCTGTTCGCCTTGCTATGGAAGATGGAAGAATTCTACCAAACACATGGAACATACAACATCTTCGTTGGTTTTATGTGTAAATAAGTCCAGTTTTCCATTTCATTTACATTTATGTCTTTCCAGTGCTATACGAAATCTATTTTATCTTGCTTAAAATCTGAGGAATCACAAGATCATCATTTTTGACCGACCTCTCTAAAATAACGTACAAAGTTGCTGGTCGGATTGTGAGAAAACTTCTAATTTAGACTTTTCATGTAAGACAATACTTACTGTATTGGAACTCATTAGATTGACATTATCTTCGATCTGCTGCTGGTTAATACCAAGTACAATGTAAAAGAGAACAAGTCGTCAACTCTTTAACTGTTTGTATTCCGACCACATAATTAATCAGTACACAAATAGTTGGGGGCTAGTGAAACACTTAGAAAAACAGATAAGCAGACGAGATAAAATATAACACAAGAAGAGATCCTTTGGTTCATTTCAAGATGTTCAGTATAATTACTTAAATGTAATTCTTACATTTTTCATGTACATCTCAACAGCAGATTTAACTTCTGTATGTTTCGTATTAATCACTTGTTGAGTTGATAGCTTCGGGTCGGGCGCTCATTTCTCCAACTCAACCATGTCCTTGTAGAAGTGCCACAACTTAACGAAAAGGGTTCCCACTTGGACAACGATTGGAGTTCAGAGAGCTGTTTTCATTGTTTGCGCCATTACAGGCACATGGTCTTGGATTTTCTTTAGTTGATCACCCACTCTAGTGACCAGTTCATCAGTAGACAGATCAAAAGTTGTAAGTTTTACTTCTGTGCATTTTAGATCCGTTGCAATTTTTTGAAGTTGCTGAAAAATAAACTTCAGAGTGGATTTCCTACCTCTCTAAACTGTAGCCAAGACTTTCATGAAGAGCTTTTATTGCTCTGTCATTTTCTCGATTTCTTCTTTCATCGCTAGTCCCACTTCTTTGGATTTTTTCTTGAATATCTCTGTGGAGATGAGCTGGTTGTGCTTGGCCTTTATTATATTTTTAGTTTTGCAAAGAAACAAAAATGAAGTTATTATCTACTTCCTTCAAAAGGAAAGACGAGCTGGTCAGGACAAAGTTTTACCTGTTATTTCTGATTCCTTTGATTGAAGAATGCCTTTGAACTCTTCGATAAGTGATTGAACTTTGTCTTCATTTCTTTTGAAGGCTTCATGAAGCCTGGCATTCTTATCTTCACGATATTTGACCTTGTCAGCAGCTGCGGCAAGGTCAAATCGGTACCCTTGGGCAGTGTTCTTCACCACCATGAGTTCCTTTTCCAATTCTTTATTTTCTTTTTTCAATCTGTCCCGAATAGTTTTCTTAGTATAAATCTTTCAAAAATAAGAAGAAAAGAGAATGTTTTTTAACATACCTTTTTATTTCTTTGGCCTTGGCCAAAGATCTTTCTTGTCGACCTAATAGGTCAGACAGTTCTTGTGAATGCTGTAATAAGCAAGTAGCAAACAAATTAATATAACTCTTCCAAAAAAAGAAGAGAGTTTCATTGGAAATAAAAGGTAGAATAATTACCTTTGCCAGCAAGTCTTTGAGAGCTTGCTCGGTATCCATCTACTGGTCGGAAGGACCAGAAGAGGGAGCCAGTGGTAGAGCCACTGAGATTATTTCAGTGGTTGTGGTTGTAGCCTCCTCGGTTGCTATTGCCACTTCCTTCTCCTCGGTCGGGACAACCACTGTCTCCTCTACTATCGTAGGGATGTCTTCTGTGATCCTCCCAACTGTTGAATTTGCAGCCGTCGGAGAAGCACCGGCCTTTTCCGTGGTCTTCTCAACCGATGAGCCCTCCACAGTAGCCAAAGGATTTGCACCCTCGGTGCTATGTGAAGTCTCCTGTCCGTCGGTCGGAGTAGTTTGGACAACCACCTCAGATGGTGCCAAGGCCTGCTCCAAGCAGGTCGTCGCTAGACCGACCAATGGATTGTCCTCAACTGCCACCTGAATACTTGTAACCTGATCCTCAAAAGGACGTACTAGGGGTGACTGCCTTAGGAAAAAATAGAATATGCTTAGATTCTAAAGTTTTAAAAAAATTAAAGGAAGAGCAGAAGAGCATACCTACAACAAAGTCCTGGATCCATATCCCAAGAGATCATGAGGTTTGGAGATGTTTCCGCATCAAGGTCGGGAGTCTTTCTTTTCCTTGATATGATAAGAGGGGCATCATCCTCTTCCACCTCACTCTCCCCCTGAACAAATGGGAAGTTTGGAAGATGTCTATAGGGAAGGTCCCAATTGCGGTCAAATCTTCTCTTTTTGAGCACCTCGAATGAAGACCTTGTTTGCGTCCCCACTACAAAGGGCACCTTCTTCACCGATGCTTGAGCCCGATCGTGTACACGCTTAGAGAGTATAGCGTCGATCGGCACCAGGGGTTGACTAGTGTTGGTTGGGTCAACACTAGCCTCTTCAGTGGTCGGTCCACCATCTTCGAGGCACCCCTTGAAGAGGTCCTTGGTTTCTTGGTCGGCAAGGCCATAGTCGCAATATTAGGCTACTTGGCTGACCGCTTCCTACCATGCATCTAAAATTTAATTGATTGTGAACATAAAGCAATTAGTAAAACAGAAAAATTACTAAATGAATTATCCTCACCTCGATGAATTCGTTGATGAACTCATCAGATTGACCGATCAGGCTAGAAGGCTGCTTCCCCAAAGCAGCCTAGTTGGACCCGCCCGAGGACACCCAAAGGATTGTTGAAAGCCTTGACCAGGTCTCCTCAACAGTCAGAGCTAATAAAAATCAAATGTCAGTAAATCTTCTAAAAAGATGTATGTAAAAAAGAGGTCGAAAATATATAAGTTTCTTACCTCCAGGTTCGTCCTTCGTAGGATCTTGGTCGCCCTCGATCCTTCAGGTGAATCTGAATCACCTTTTCAGGGGGCTGAACATGTGGTGCAGAAAATCATAAACAATTTTCTGTCCCGTCAAGCCCCCGACACCAACTTCCCTATCACCTTCACTATTCTTTTTTCCTCATTGGTGAGAATCAATGAATCTTTTTCATGCTTCGCCTCAGTCCTCGCCCACACTGGAGTAGACTTCTCAGTGTACGGGAGGCGGCTTCCTCCAGGAATCTAATAGTAGAACCACTCCCGGTGATAATCCCACCATGTGTCTTTGGTCGGGAGGGGAGGGTATCAAGAAGAGACCTTGTCTTGAAGCTTGAAATAGATGCTCCCGCTAGCGTCTGGAGTCTTATTGTTGTGGTTATATTGATAGAAGAAGCAGAAAAGATGAAGGGGAGGAGGAATGACAAGGAATGCCTCGCAAAGGTGTGAGAAAACACTCAAAATAAGGATAAAATTGGGGGGAAGATGGTGAAGCTCAATCTCATGGTGATCAAGCATATCAGCCAGAAACTCACTTTCGCGGAGGCAAAAACCTAACCTAACGAAGGAAGCAAAGAGAACAAGGAGCCCTTCTTGGGGCACCGGCTTCATGTGCTCTCTGCTAGGATCCCACCTTAGCATTTCATATGGAGGGATCAGACCTTGCTCCTAAAGCTCCCTAATCTTGTCTTTGGTGAGAAAGGACTTATCCATGGCGATAAGTTGCGAGGAAGAAGAAGACAAGAAACGAAACGACTCAGATATTTCTAAGGGGCTTGAAGGACTGCTTTGCGCTCAAAACAACCAAGGCGTAAGATGTCTAAAGAAAGTTTACCCCCTTATATATCCTTTACTATGTCAGTTCTAAACACCGTTTAGTTTTCAAGGAAGCATAAAAAATTGCCTTTTGATGAACATTTAACCGATACAATGATTACTACGAAACCCCATAACAGACATTTATAGCCTTGAGTAAAAAGCTTTTTTTTTACTCAAGCCTTAGGGGCTAGCTTACATGATTAAAATCCTATTCCTTATCTGTGCTTTCAACAGTTAGAAAAAATACTCTATTAATGGGCTTGTAATTAGTAAAGCCCGTAATATAGAACAAGACCCTCGCTTAGTTGAACGATTATGTCTCCGACCAGTTTAACTAAGATAGCCTTTACATTGCTTCACTCTGGTCGTTTCTAACCAATGAAATAAACACCCTGACCAGTGAAACTGGTCGGAACAAGTGGTTATCCCCCCCACATGTCTTCGTGCGGATAGCTATCTGACAAGTACACATAATTACTCAGAAGTTATTACTAGAAAACACACCCTTTATCAAGAGGACACCCTTTGGCGGGAAGGCACCTTTTGGCTACACGACGCTTTTTGGAGAACAACTGCCGCCTCTTCATCCGATATAAATAAGGAGCCCATTCACACTATCGAGGACAGTGGCAATTGTAATTGTAATTAGACTTTCGATTCTTAGACAGAAAATCTATAGCTTTTGTACTCTGTTAAGCCGCTTAGCTAATAAAGAAGCAATCTCCATATTCACTTTAACAATCTTGTTACACTGGAAACCCATCATCATATTTTCATAAGCTCGATTAAGGGACCCTAGTCTTGGACATCGACACATGGTAGATGAGTCCGGGATGTTAAGGAGATGTGTTCGTTGTCCTATATCGAGTATGAGTTGTAATTTGCATACAAGACGAGTCCAGAACATTGATGAGTTGTGACCATCATCCTAGCTGTGTGTTGTAACATCCCAAAATTCATCTAAATATTATTTTATTGTTATTTGTGCATTTTATGATTTTTCTAGAATTTATTTGGATTTTTCTGGATTTATTTGAATTAATTGCAAATTAAGTGTTTTGACCTTTTATTGAAAACTATTTAAATTTGTGCAAAGTTGAAATAAAGTTTTGTCAAAAATATTTTATCTGAGTTCAAAATATCTCAAAGTATTTTTGACAATTTTCTTGGAATTTTCCTGATTATTTTATTGCCTAAAACAAATAAAATGAATTTCTATAATTATTTTAAATGAGAAAACTTCTAAAAAAATCTCGTGAACAGTGTCAGGCCGGCCCGCGAACTGTGCGGCCCGAGTCAGCCCGTTTTGCCGCCGAAACCCTAACCCTAATCCGACGATGCTTTCGCCGCGTCGCCAAGCGCTCAGGGCCGTCGGACGGATGACACGTGGACGCTCAGGATGGAGCCGCGTCGCCTCTCCGAATCGTCGCCGGAATCCGCCGCCGCCACACAACGAACTCCGAAGTCCGCGCTGCGCACGCCTCCCCGTGCGCCTATTTAAGGCGCCGCCTCGAACGCTGAAACCCACACCCCGCGCCGCACCTGTTGGCCGTTTCTCGCACGCCGAGACGCTTTCGCCTGCCCGTGCGAGCTCGCCGGAGTTGCCGAAGCTCACACCGTTGTTCCCACTCGTTTCCGCCGCCACGTCGTTCGAGCCGTGCGGTTCTGATCCGTGATCTGTCGTGGTCTTGCGCGTCGGACCCGTGAAGAATCGCCGCCGATTCGTCGCCAGAACGCCATCGCCGACGTCGTCTTCTCCACTGCCGGTGAAGCTGCGCCGCCGCATCGCCATCGCCGGGTTCGAGCTTTTCTAGCCGTTCGATCCGTAGCGGAGGGGTGAATTCTGTCGCGTGTCCCTTACGTGCCGAGCACTGTGGACCATCAGATCCGATCGAAGGGTCCAGATCGAGCCGCGCGTGTGAACCAATCGGGCGCCGCCGCGTGTCGGGCATCGAGGCTGAGGTGGCATGGACCGAGTCCACCGTGGTCCAGCGTCACGCCGTGGACCGAGTCCATGTGCCGAGACACGTGTCACGCTCTGGTTGGTTCCGGAGCTTCGTTGACGTCATGCTTGCGTCATAATTGCTTTTTCAATTGGAAAATAATCCGATTGGAAATTCTGCAATGCTGACGTCATCATGAGGTCACGCTGACGTCATAAATCGGTTTTTCAGTTTAAAAATAATTCGGTTAAATCTGATTTTCTAATTTCTGTAATTTCAGTATTTATTTAAACTTCCAAAGGCTATAACTTTTGCATTTTAACTTGGATTTGATCGATTCAAATTTCTAAAAAAATTTAAAATTGAGATCTATTTAGTGGTGAATTTTATTTGATTTTTGGAGTTCAGTTGCTCTCTATTTTGGTATTTATTTGCTTTTCTCCTTTGGTACGCGTAGACGTTGAATTGTGCGACGCTTCGGAGGAAGATCCAGCGACTCAAGAGCAAGCTCCAGACCAAGATCAGGACCTATTCCCAGGCAAGTTGTGCTTTGATCATGTTGAACCCATGTTTATAAAATTGCTATATTTGTTTTACCCTATTGCATATTATTTCAAGTATACCATTGTTTCAACTTAAATTGGGATCTAGTTAAGCTACCAATTTGATCTATACCCTACCTTGTCATTGTATGCCATAATCTATTATCATCCTAGATTGGTTCTTTATAGTTGGTTAGTAATGATAATCAACATGGGATGGTTAGACCGTATTAGTTGCTTAGCCATGCCACGTCATCACATGTGTTTGAATCATTGATAATTAATCTTGATTAATGGAATATGGAACAAGGTTATGAACTTGTGTGTCATGTGGGATCACATGATGAGATTGAGTTGCTGTGGCGAGTCATGTCACGCAACGATGTTGAATTGTTGATGGCACGTGGTGCTTGGTAATCAACTTGGGTGATAATCACTTAGATTGAGGCAAGTGACAAGGGGCGAGTATGCCAAGGTGGGCCCGATGGGCAGAGGGTATGTGGATGTCTTGCCTTGATCACTCTAAGGACTTAACCTTGCAAGCCTTTGACCTGAGTCAATCATGCAACCACATGTCTGGTATGGGCCAGCCTAGCTGATTAATTTGCAATGTCCTAATTTTGGTACTATCGTGGTTGGTGTGAGTTCCCGAGTTATGGAGTAATTCATATGGCGCAAGAGGGGGCCCCGGATGTGGTAACCAGATCCCTTGATGTTGAAACCTTAGCGGGTGGTACTGGGTTAAGCCAACAGCATTGTAAAGGCTTTGTTATAATCACTCGCCTTGGTGGTGTTTGGTTGTATCGCGTGGGTAAAGTGCATAACCTCTGCAGAGTGTGAAACTATTCGGATAGCCGTGCTCATGTATTGAGCAATGCTCGGAATTACGATTAAGGGTTAGCTTAATTAAATGGACAACTTGGTTGGGATGGCGGAATGCCATGTGGAAGATGGAATTTGACTTAGGTTTGGAAACTTGGTTTACTTGAAATCTGAATCTATTTATTGTTATTTGTTTACTGATCTTTACAATCTATTTATTGTATTTGTTCATAAACGCTGCTTATTGCAAAATAGCCATGATAACCTATCCATTGGAATAAGCCTTACATATAGTTACATAGAATTGCATTCTGTGCACAATTTGTTGAGTGCTTTAAGTACTCACCCTTGCCAACAATAATAATCAACAGTCGAAGAATCTACACCTGTGTTGGAGGAGGAGTTCCAGGAGGACACGAGTCATTAGGTTCCGAGCCTTGTCGGTTGCCTGTGGTGAACTGATGAGCTATCTACGTTTTCTACTTTTCGCTGCTTAACTCTTAGCTTATATTTCCAGTCTTGCCCAGCGTGGCTTAATAATGTAAGTTGGTCATAAGATCATACATTTAGCTATATCAATAACTGAATTACTATTTCTATTATTGTTGAGTATGATGTGATATATACCAATGTTGAGCTGTGTGCACTAGCATTGATCCTGGGACTAGTGCGGTAAACACAGTGGGTTCGAATCAGTGGATTCGGGTCCTTACATGTGCGTGTATGCAGGAGTTGTCCAGGATGTTGATGAGTCGTGAACTCCATCCTGTAGGTTGTGTGTATGCAGTGCAAGTCGAAGTTGAGTCCACTTGCAGCACGAGGTCGAGTTCGGAATTTAGTTTTGGTAATCTGCATGAGTCGACAAGTCTTGATTAGGGGGGAGATTATTGGAAAGTAATCTAGACTTGCTAAAATTGTTGGCTTGCCATGTTGTGCAAGGCAAGTAAAGATCCCGATGCAATCGGCTATTAAATCAAATCAGTTAGTTTGTTTTCTTAGTTAGGCTTTCTATATTTAGTTGTTGGCTTGGTTAACAAGTTGATTAGGGCCCATTATAAAAAGGCATGTATCCCGTGTGTGTGAGAATAACATGAAATAACAAAACAAAAATCAATAGAAAAAGAGAAGAAAGAAAGGACGTCAAGTTGTGGCGATGTCAGAAAAAAAAATCTCTCTATGCTATTGTGTTTTTCCTCTTGTTCGTGTGTGTTATCGTCATCCAGGGCTAAAACCAACATAGGTTTGTAGCGTTGGATCGGTAACGGAGGGCTGTGGTTACAAGGAGAAGGTTGGATCGATGATCTGGCATGGTGGGATTTTCTCAAGCCATTATCATACTTGCGAGGTGAGTTATTATGCCTGCCTTGACAAACTCGGTTCTCCTGCGCGAATCTCATTTGCACAAAAGTGCCTGACTAGGAAAAATAACTTGTACGCAATAGCAAACACTCTTATTTCTTTCTTGTTGTATCGACATCTGTTTGTAAAATTGTGGCAAATTTTGCATAGTGGCAACTAAGAGTATATTAGGATTTATTCCAGATTATATGAGCTCATCATGATTTACATTTAGGTCTATGAATTTGGTAGCATGCAAATTATACTTCACACTCCGAATAAAGATAAAAGAAATATAGGTTGTTGGTGTGCATTTTTTTGGATCGAAATTCAGATATTTTCCCCCTCTTTTGCATGAAATCACATCCCTCCTTAGTTAATATATGGATTTTAGTATTGATGGGGACTACTGTAAAGAAGCAATATATATAATGCATACCTCATAGGGCCATTTGTGCAGGCGACATAGTTAGAAATAAGGATGAATTATCATGTCAGTCTTACCATTATAGGTTCCCTTGGTAGCATGAAGATCTATTCTTGTGTCCTTAATAACATTTATACTGCTTGCCAAACTAAATTGGAATTTCTTTTTTTTTTAATGTTTGCAGTCAGATAAGACTGTTGAAGTGTGTCTTACGGTGCAGACTACAGAGGTTGTGAAATCAAATCACTATTAAGTCAATAACATAAATTACTGGAGAATGCAGCGCTGGACATAAAATGCATAACCTGCAATTATTGGGTTTTTAACCTTGATCTGGTCACAAGAAATCAAATGGCATATCACTGACGCTACACTTGGTTTGCAAATTGCTACCCAACGTGGTCCTAATTTGGCTTCATTCTTAGATACAAGTCATTCTATTGCATGGCAACTCAATTGGCCTATGTAACTTGCAATCCTGGCAGAAACCAGCCTTCTGTATGGTTATATATCCCTGACAATTGCCTTGGTTGGCAACCTGAGAAGCTGCATACTAGGAGCTACCGAGCTAGTCTGGAAGCAATCACAGAGGGCCATAGAGATTTGGACGTTTTGTAGGTTAGACAGAGCTTCGGCTCATTCATCAAAAAGTCTGGTTGTATAAAGGTTGGCCATACTAGGCCAACAGAACTCAGGCTCGGCTACTGGGTCGAAATTCAAGTATCTTAAGCTGGGCTTCTTGGCTCAGGTTCTGGGGCATTTCCTTCAGCATGGTCTAGGAATTCATGCTTGATTTTTTTTTTTGGTTGTGGAGTTGAACAAAGCGATTGGTATAATTAGCTCTTTTCCTGCCACTTACATTGCAATCACTTTGTGTTGTCATATATGATTGACTATATAATATCTTGTTCTTTTTATAGCTACGGATGAAGAGTCACCTGAAACAAGTGAAGATACAATCGAAAGTTCTGAGTTAAAGCTACCGTCATCAAATCTCGATGCTAGATGGCACCTCATGGAGAAAAACAACCGTACCCAGCCAGCCATGCGGTTGTGAAACATGTTGGAAGCAAGGAGCATAGTTGTCACGACGGTCCGGCTTGGCGTGGTGAGCCCGGAGTGACTGGACGCCTAGGCGTTTAGGTGGCCGTCTGGACGATGATTAGGCAATGAAAATAATAAATAATATCTCGTATGACATAGAATTTACTAAATATACCTTATATAAAAGGAAATTAGAGATGCCAGGTTATTTCTTAATTGGATAAGAATTTTGCAACTAACAAACAATTAATAGCAATGTTAACTTCAGCCTTGGGCTTACCAAAAGTATAAGTAGCATGCTTTCTTTCAAGACAAGAGTGACCAGAGGTGAATCCATTCACTGTCAAGTAGCTGTCAAGGACGACTTCTCTTTGTTGCTTTCTAAGCTGCCTCTGCTTCTTCTGCAAGAAGAACAAATGGTTGAGATTTATTAAAGTTGAGAATAGCCAACTATTCTATTCTATGCGGACAATTTAACTCTTTGAGAGCTCTAGTTAGATACGTTGTGAATCTTTTCAATCTCTAGAAGATAATGGATCTTCAACTTCTTGCCAAGTGAGACTTCTGTCCTGTTCCTGCTTGAAAGGAGTTTTTCCTACATAACAATAGGCAGAAAAGAACTAATATCATTAAACTTTCAGAGAATTTGTCAGTAAGAGTAAAAGATCTACAGTTGTTTCACTAAAATCTTATATGCTATTTGATGCCAAAAGTATGCACTTTACTCTGGGCAAGCACTTCCAGTGTGCCTCTGAGTCTGTGACTAAAGTGTAATCAGTGGCAGCTACACTCAGATAGTCAGAAGTGGCCAATCTTCAAACATTTTTGGACAATGGATGAAAAAGATACAAAATTAAGAAAATAAGTAGTTCCAAATAGAAATGCATAGATAGTTCCAAATAGGACAACAGAAGGTACAACTAGTTCCAAATAGCACAACAAAGTATCAAAAAAGTTTACAAATCATAGCAAAGGTGAAAGGCTACATCACAAAGAGTGAAATAGTAACAATTTCACTCATAAACCAATGCCTCTCCTCAATATTTTCTTGACCACTCTCTTGAGAAGGAATTTACGGTGCTTAACCGAAGTCATCTTCAACATCCTCATCATCACACACAACATCCTCTTCTTCTTCGTCAAAGTCTAGCTCATGGAGGGTAGATGTAACAACTCAACACCTAGCATAAACTTGAACTTCATCTCCACAAGCGCTCCTAGGAAGGTTGCAACCCCGAAGAGAGGATGATGCACCGACAGCTTCATCAACATGATCCCATAAAAGATCATCCTCACCAGCATGCACTTGTTCGGCATCCTTATTGGTCTATTCATTCTTCCATTGAAATGTTTCTAGGATCAAATAACTAGAACCACTTTCTTCACGAAGCTTTTAAAACTTATATGCGATCTTTGTGTTGTATTGAATGTAGACCAAGTCATTCAACCTCTTGTACTCCAACTGGTTTCTTTTTTGGGATGAATCTAAAGTAAGAAGAATGGTAAAGTTTTAAGTTTGATATGTATCTAAAATAGTAAAATTATAGGTTTGAAATACCTACAAACTCAAATGTATTCCAACTGCGCTCGCAACCGGAGGAGGAGCAACAAAGATCAACAATCCGCTTTGCAATCTTTTGAAGAGGCAAAGCATGGCCACCATATGCTTTACACCAATCAACTAAAGCCAAATATGAAGGTTTATGTTAGAAAGGTAAAATGTCATATTGAATACACTTAGGATTTAGTAGGACTTATGAGGTTTCTTTATTTTTTGTTGCATGATTGCTAGCTCGTTGTTGAAGCTACAACGGGTCTTCTCATAGTCATTAACTAAGACATCAACACTGCTTAGCAAGTCCCTATCACCATGACACATCTTTGCAATCACTAAATTAAATGCCATGGGTATGTGAGATGCATAATCTTCCTCCTTCTCTAAGATGTATGGATTCAATCTTGCCCCATGTAGCTTTTGCTCCATTTGACTTTCCCACCAATTGTCAACAATAGCCAACACTTTCTTGAGCAATCTTGCCTTGCTTGCAGCAGGGAAAGAATCCTTGATTTTGTTCTTAGCCATGTTGATAGCTATGGATAGTTCCGACATTGCGGGCTTCTCATCACCATCAACAAGCCTCAGGACAATTAGGAGGGGTTGTAACACTCTTATGCAATCTTCCACTGAATTCCAAAATAGCATAGCAAGGACAATCATCGCTACATCCTTCACAACTTCTGTCATCAAATTCTCGCAGTCAATGCATGGACAAGGCATAAATTTCACCCCCTTGTTCAACATATCTTCCTCTGCAGCTCTTATAAAAGCGAAGATGCCATTAATGTACTCGGCACTCGCACGGTTCTCAGCGTACATCCAACTTCGGTCCATCTACGCTACGTATGTAAATATATGTGTTAAATAATGAATTAAGTACACTAGGAGTTCACATGTACACATATGCTTCATACAAGCTACATTTAAACTTGCCAATTAACTTATATAGCTCCTTACATCACAAAGAACAAATGGATATATATACATATGTAAGCTACATTTAAACTCAGCCTCCTCAATTATCTCTTTACATAGCTATCTACATCTTGAGTATAATGCAATTAGAACCAATTACTTCTTTAGATCAAAAAGAACAAATGGATCTACAGCAAAGCTAGATTAAAACCATCTTCAATTCCCTCTTTACCAAGTTAGATGTATATACCTTGAATATAATACAATTACAACCAATTATTAGCCTAGATCACCTTCCTTTAACTATCTACATATTGAGTATAACGCAATTACAACTAATTACTAATTTACATCACAGAGAACAAATGGATCTACACCAAGCTAGATCTAGAAACCATCTTCATTTCCCTCTTTACCAAGGTAGATGTATATACCTTGAATATAATGCAATTACAACCAATCATTAGCCTAGATCACCTTCCTTTAAGTAACTATCTACATATTAAGTATAATGCAATTACAACCAATTAATAATTTACATCACACAGAACAAATGGATCTACACCAAGCTAGATCTAGAAACCATCTTCATTTCCCTCTTTACCAAGCTAGGATTTGAACCAATTACTAACCTTAGATGACCTAGAACTGAAGGATCTACAATCACACCACCAAATCCAGGGTATCTTTCCCCCAGATCGCCTCTCAATCGCAGCCACCTCAAAAATAACTTGGGAGGTCGGGACTCTCTGTACTTATTTCCTAAAATGGTCATCACAGATAGGTTTTGGCTTGCACCTCATAACAGACAGTTTTAGACAAAAACCGTCTGTGATGTCCCTGCCCTCATCGCAAGCGGTTTTTGTCTAAAACCGTCTGTGAAGAGCCGTCAATATATGCCTTTCTGTAGTAGTGTATACTCCCTCCAGTTCATAAAAACTTGTCGGTTTGGGATACATGCTCCAAACTTTTGAAACTTTAGCTATTGATATCTTTTTAAATATTTAGATTGGACGCATAAAAATAATATGTGTAGATTCATCTCAAAACGTACTTTCGTAATATTATAATGTTATTAGATTTTTAAAATATATTATAATAGAAATTAGTGGTCAAAGTTGAGTTTTGGGGACCATGTCGATGTCCAAAATGACAACTATTTGTGATCAAAGGGAGTGTGTGTATATATATATGCATATATATATATGGATACAGATGGGATTGCCTCCATGCGGCCCAAGCTCTGCCTTTCTCTAGCACTACTACAGAAAGGCCTATATTAGATGCCTCATCACAGACGGTTTTTAAAACCTATATTAAAGCTCATTACAGACGATTTTGCTAGCGCGACCATCTAAGTTACTGGAAATGCTAAGAACAAAATGTGATAAGTTTTCATAACAAAAAGTTTGTCCCATGAAACATCTGTGATATCTCAGCCTGGGCACTATAAGTAGTTTGTCTTTTCCCTAGAGCATCCACTCGCACTGGTCCTCTCAGCCTCTCCTCCTGATCCACTCAAATACCAAAAGCCGTGGTGGCATCGAACTCACAGCAAAGGTGTCGTCGGCAATGAGCTCCTCCTCCTCTTCCAATGGTAGCAAGAAGCCGATGACTGCGACAGCCTCGCCATCTGCACCCTCCCTGATCTCAACCACTGCCCCTTCATCCCTGGCTTCCCCGGCACGGGCAGTGACCCCAATGAGCCCCAAGAGTACTACGCTGGTGGCGAGAAGAGGTAATTCCCAGTCTCTAGAGCTATGTATATTGTCAGCATCGCCGCGTGATTAGATCAATAGCATTGTTTCTAGGTCTAAGTTTTGATTTCCCCATGGAGTTCATTAGGGTTTGTTGGTTGATCAGTTCATAGATAGGAGCTTTGTGTTGGGTAGGATCTGATTCAATACTTATCTGCTACTATATTTAGTCATGCTCGAATTGATTTGCTATTAAGATTCACCATTATATGCCATTATGTTTTGAAAACTCATTTATATTTCACGGTTTGATCCAAATAGGCAAAACTAATTGGGTTGTTATGATTAACACAGAAATATAATATATGATAGAACTCTCTTTTCCTCTAAGGTAGAATACATAACAGCGAGCTGTAGACATGAACTCAACTTTGAGGATATAAGCAATATATTTGTTGCCTACTTTAATCTGATGTTGTTACATAATATGATTGGTTGACTTCTCTCTTCATTCTATCTTAGTGTTCATGCATAATAAGACTCATTTTAATATTTGGTTATGTGAAGAGGACCACCATACCCCATAGGCCCATACTTCTTGTTAATTTAAGTGGCAAACCATTTCATTCTACATGGTATATGCCTTCTGTCATTTTAATTTCAACAAAGAAAGAAAGAATATTGGATTGAGCAAAATTATTCTACATGGTATATGCTTTCTGTCATTTTAATCTAATTGTGGTTGCAAAGGGGCTAGACAATTGAATGCCTTGGGGACCTTGCATGTTGCAGTGGCTTTGTTCTACGAAGATTGAGCTATAGAGAGACTAATTTGTGACAACACATTTTAGCTTTCATAATCTGCTATATACTTGTCTATTTATATAGATGAGTTGCTTATTTGAATTTGATTAATGGCTCATACAAATGTTCATGCTGCTTGCTGTCATTTCTGATTACATTACTGTTCTCTATCTATTCCTTCTGTTGTTAGCAATAATTGTTGATCAGTAGGCATTGCTTTAATTTGATATATATATATAGGAAGCCTTTTTTGTACTCCGAGGTGTACATACTCCCACCTCTAATATACCACTTAAACGAATATGTTATACTTCTTTATCACTTTCGGTATACTTCAATCATAATTATAAGATACACCAATGCGATATAGTTAGAAAAATTTCATCAAAGCCCTTTATTTTTGCTATATACACTATTCCATATGTAAAAGGAGTGCATACACAAATTATGTGAAAGACCATGTGGAGGTCTATCTGATGAGTAATTGACTGTGGTTTAGCCTGTTGTGCTTGAATTTGAGTTTGATCCGAGTGGTCAGGTCTTTGGTTGGTCGGAGACCAGTTGTCTGACCCAGAGTGGTCAGGTCTTTGGTTGGTCGGAGACCAGTTGTCTGACCCCGAGTGGTCTGAGCTTTGGCTGGTTGGAGACCAGTCATCCGACCCCGAGTGGTCTGAGCTGTGGCTGGTTGGAAACCACCGTCCGACCCGAGTGGTCGGGACGGAGACCGATGGTCGACCCGAGTGGTCGGGACGAAGACCAGTGGTCAGACCCCGAGTGGTCGGGACGAAGACCAGTGGTCAGACCTCGAGTGGTCGGGAAGAAGACCAGTGGTCAGACCCCGAGTGGTCAGGACGAAGACCAGTGGTCAGACCTCGAGTGGTCGGGATGGAGACCAGTGGTCAGGTCTGTGGTCGGGATGGAGACCAGTGGTCAGACCATGTGTGGTCGTGGTTTTGCCGCCGATGAAGTGTATATCTTTCTGTTAAGATGGATATGTGTTGTTGGACATTGCTATGTGATGTGGTTTCCTTGTCTATGATGGTTGCGGGACTTTGGAGCTAGGTCATGGTGAGGTGAAGGGATCGGGACTAGGTGGGAGAGCCGAGGTCCGGATGATCGTGGTGTCGCCAAAGATGGTGAGGCCGTGGAGTAGCCGCAAGCCAAGAAGACAAAGGAATGGATGAGATGCTAACTTGAGCTGCTCGATCGAGGAGGACCGTTGGATCGCGGTCGGGAGAGAGAGAAGCGGGTCAAGTTGGTATGCTTTGAACAGCGTGCAAAACCCGTTGTGTTGTTGGGTTTCGGTCACCCATGCATAGCTGTGTGAGTGGGTAAAATCTCAGCCCTTGATGGAGTGCTCTAGGGTTTAGAGGCTCATCCAAGGGTGGTAGGTGTTCCTAGCCTGCTACTAGACAGGGAGAGGGGTGTCTCCCTGGGGACGTGGTGAGCAGGTGAGGAAAGTCTACGTGAGTAGTTGAGAGTTGTTGAGAGTGATGTGTAAGGATCAAATTCGGCTCTTGGATGTTGGCTTAGGATTGAAGCAAGATATCCAAGGGTGGGAATTGATCCAGTCACTATAAATAGAGGGTAGGGCAGCCTTCCTCTCTGAAGGTTCCGAGGTTTTGCCGCTCATTTGAGTTTTGCCCACTTTGTTGTGAGGCTTTGTAAACCTCCTTCCGTAAATGAAATGTTCTTCATCTATGTTCTTGTTTCATTTCCCTTACGTATTTACATTACGCACTTAAATTCTGTTATCTAAATTTCGCATTTACTTACTTGCAATTTTCTTTACGTAATTTGGATTTGCCTCATCTCCTTCTACATGCTTCTGAGTCTTTGTTGAAATTCATGATTGATGAACTCTTCTCTAGATTCGGTGCTTTCAATCATCTAGGCAATCATTGCGTTCTTGTTGCAAGTTTGTAAATCTGTGTGTTCTTGAAGTGCGTAAACGTGTGACTTGCAGTTCTTTAGTCCTGATTGGCTTCTGGTTCTTGTTGCCAAGGATGAAAGATTGTTGGATGAATCTTCTATAGATCATATCCCAATTATCTAGGCAATCTACAACCTCTTCTATTCAGTTTTGCAAGAAACCAATTTCTGTGACTAGTTTTCAGATAGTGTTTCTATTTGTTTGAAGGGTTGTTTCTTCGTGTACTTACTTGCTGCGATTTGTGTAGAGTCATCCAAGGATATTACGATCATCAACTCTCACAGCAAGTTAGGGGTGAAGTCCGTGTTCGTGACTCGCTTTTTGGTGTTGCATTTGTTTAATCGAAAAGGGACGGAACCTTGGTATCAATTCCTTCGATTGATGATTGAAATAGGTTCCGACATCCTTAGGGAGGTGCACACCAATTTTCCATGTTTTGGATCACCGATCAAAAGTTACATCGATTTGTTTTTAAGATCGTGCTGATTTTCTTGCTCATCCGACCCCGTCGCATCGTTCATCCGACCTATGTAGGTCGGGCGCATCGCTCATCGGTCGGGAACACTATTCGCCCGAGTATCGTTCATCCGACCTCGTAGGTCGGGTGTATCGCTCATCGATCGAATCTTATTCACCCGAACACTATTCACCCGATCATCGCTCATCCGACCTCCGTAGGTCGGGCGATCGCTCATCGGCCGAGTACTGCTCATCCGAACACTATTTTACCCGAGCATCGTTCATCCGACCTCCGCGATGGAGCATCGCTTAACCGACCTCCGCAGCCGGGAGTACTCGCTCACCCGAACATCGCTCATCCGACCACTTCCGGCCGGGAGTTCATTCACCCACCACTTCCGGTCGGGAGTATCTATTCATCCGACCACTTCAGTCGGGAGTATCGCTCATCCGACCAAGACTAACGACGATTCGCGAAGATCGTTCATCCGGCGAGCTACTCGACCGGGCGCTTTTATCGCTCACCCTATCTTAACCGGTCGAGCCTCTGCTTTGAAATTGCCCGATCGATGGTTCAGCTTCTTTCTTTCGGTCTTTTGGTGGATTGAATTCTAGGGGAGAATTTATTCGAGAATTTTATTTGGCTCCTATTCACCCCCTCTAGTCGCTTTTCGATCTTTCAATTGGTATCGAGCCGGTTCGCTCTTTCTAGATCTTGACCGGTCTCAAGAGCCATGGCGATGGACAAGTATTCCACCAAGCCTCCTATTTTCTCCGGAGTTGATTTTCCTTTTGGAAATCTCGGATGGAGTCGTACATCACCGCCTGTGGCTTCGATATGGCGAAGGTGAAGCTCCGTATGAGGTTCCTGCCGATGAGAACGTCACGGCTGGCAATATGGCTGACGTTGAGGCAAATGCTAAGGCAAGGAACATCCTCATACAGGGCCTTAGTCGCAGTGAGTACGATAGGATTTCTCACCTTCGTTCTGCTCATGAGATTTGGGTGACCCTTGATGCTTACCATGAGGGCACTACCCAAATCAAGACGGTTCGACAGGACCAATTCAAGCGTGAGTTCAACAAGTTTGAACAACACGCTGGTGAGAGTCTTGACGAGTGCTTTGGTCGGTTTACAAAGATTCTGAGCGACCTCCGAGCAGTCGGTTGCATATACCCTGACTCGGACAATGCTCGGCATTTCTTGACCGCACTCGACCTTCGGGTCTGGGAGATGAAGGTGACCACCATCAAGGACACCACCGACTTATCGACTTTGACTCTTGACGGGCTTTATTCCCGCCTCAAGACTCATGAGATCGACGTCGTCTCGCGGAAGACGAAGTCTCAGTCGATGGCTTTGGTCACCGATCCCATTGGATCCTCTCTTTCTGATTCTTCTGTTGGTTTCTCTCTCCGCCTTTGTGAGCTAAGCGATGACCAACTGGAAAAATTTCCAGAAAATGAGCTTGCTCTTCTTGCTCGCAAATTTTCATATGCATACAAGAGAGTGAGAGAGAGGAAGAGAGGTGGGATGATCACCTGTTTCGAGTGTGGTGGCCCCAACCACATTCGAGCAAACTGTCCCAAGCTGGAGAAGGGCAAAAACGAACAAGGCGGTTCGGGCAAGAACGACTACACCGACAAGAACCGCAACAAGAAGGCCCCAGCTCGTGAGCCGACGAAGAAGAAGTACCGCAACTTTGCCAAGAACAAGAAGCTCTTTCACCGG
The DNA here is from genome assembly GCA_036346275.1 of Otatea glauca. Taxonomy (NCBI): domain Eukaryota; kingdom Viridiplantae; phylum Streptophyta; class Magnoliopsida; order Poales; family Poaceae; genus Otatea; species Otatea glauca. The sequence continues at coordinate 10,732,765 of CM070714.1, forward strand.
GTCCTCGCCAGACTCGACGACATCGAGCTCTCTGACACGGAGAACTGGAGCGATGCAAGCGAGGACGATCCGCAAGAGAAGGTGAAGGGCAACGATGACTTCTCCGGCATGTGCTTCATGGCAGGCGCCATTGAAGTAAGCGACTCATTTGTCTGATAAATGACACGGATGAGGTACCCACCTACGACGAGTTAAATGTCGCGTAAATTAGGCAAGTTTCATGCTAAGGCTAGGTCTAGGTGTTACGAGTTAGAGAAGGAAGTAGGTACCTTGACTCGGGAGTTAGCTTCACTTAGATCTTCTCCTCCCGAGTCACCGATGGTGTGTTCTCTCGTGATCTTTGTTCTTGTGGAGTTGGAGAACCTAAGGACCATACATGATAGTGTGCTTGCTTGAACTTGATGGTCTTAGGATGAAGAATGCTAGCACTAGTTCTATTGATGATATTTCTGTAGAAGCTAGTTTTCTTAATGCTCACTCTACTCCCTCTTGTGCTAATTGCCCTAAATTGCTTTCTGAAATTGATGCCATGAGCGAACACCTTAGAAAGCTTTCTGCTAGAAACAATGAACTTGAATCACATGCTTCTAAGGATCCAATACCATGTGAGGGTCAGAAGCAATTAAAACTTGACAATGAAACCACGAATGTCAAGTGTGCTAAACTTGCTAAGGACTTACTAGATAAGTCACAAAAATATTGCTTATGATGTATCGAGATTGTGGGGACTTGGATAAAATCCATGTCGAGCTTAGGAAGAAATTAGAAGACCAAGCCCATAGAATTAGAAATGCGCCTTATGTTTCTTGTGAGGCCCTCAAGATTGAGGCAGCCGTCTTTGAGGAGAAAAATGCACGTCTTTGAGAGAGCTCATCTTTCCGGTTCTTCTTCTTCTTCCCTGCTCTTCTTGTGCTTCTTTCTTCCGAGATTGCCAAGATCTTATGAGCACTCTCGAGAAGTTTGTTGGAGGCAAGAAGAAGCTTAATCTCATTCTAGACCAATCTAAGATCGCAGATTTAATCGGGGTCTAGGATTTGACTACTTGGAGCACGCTAGGCACATCCTCCTACCATTGTGCGTGCATCCAAGAGTGGTGAGATTGTGGTAGCTCCTGTGGTGAGCACCACGTGTTCAGTCTGTTGGTGTGGTCCATGGGACTTGACTGAAGGATGCTTCTCCTATTGCTTCGCCTCTAGCAAGGCGAAGTATACATGCACCTTCCGTAAGAAGGATGGTCACCTAGTAGATTTTTGCTTTAGCGCGCCAAGATCACTCGGCGTGATCGTGTTGTCTGCTCTTAGGGTATTCGTGGTCATCCCGCACTTTGAGTGCTCCTAAGACACACACCGCTTCTAGACAGTTAGAGAGTCGCTGCTTTTGGGCAGCGCCCAGACTTGGTTTTCATCTTTGGTTCTTCAATTTTAGTCTTGGAGCTGTTCAGAGTCGGTCTTTCCGCCGTCCTCTTGATATTCCTCGTTCTTCCCATCGAGGTAGATATCGTGGCGTGAGGTGTTTTCTGGTAGGAGATTCAGCACCTTTATCGGGTGGTTCGGCTTTTGCACCACGGCAGCCAACCCGATTTTGACTCCTAGATCATCTACCGAGCCGCTTCGATCGTGTGATAGTTAAGCGGCAGAGAGACACTCGAGTCCACCGCATCGTGGATGGTACTGAGGCGCCATGTGGTTCAAGATTGGGTTCCCAAGTCTTCACTCTATCCCGAGATCGAGTCATCTTTTCTCTTATGTCTTGATCGGGTTGGTCGGATGGGAAGGAGATGTTTGGATTGTTGACTCGGTTGTTCTCGCCATATGATCGGAGATTCTCGATGGTTCTCTTCCTAGTCCGAGCCCCGGTGATGAGTTAATCACTTTGGGGATGCATCTTGGTAGAGTCATTGCTAAAGGTACCATCCGCATTAACCAAAATTTTATTCTTAAAGATGTTGCCTTAGTAAGTAAGGCGCAATACAATCGCTCTCTGTTTCTCACTTATCGATGACTCTTTCGAGGTAAGCTTCAAGAGTAATGTCTGCAGAATCCTTGATTCATCGGGAGGGTTAGTTTATGGATTTCTAGATTTGGGAGAGTCTTTCGTGCTGATTTTTCTCGCTTCTTCCGGAGACTCTCTTCGATGTTTGATTGCTTCGAGTCCCGTGATCTCTCCTTCCGCATAGGAGACTTGGCCACATTGGTTTTGATCATTTGACCGAGTTAGCACCACGATCTCATTCGGGTCCGCCTAAACTCAAGATGGTCAAAGACTTAGTTTGCTCTCCTTGCCGACATGGCAAGATGGTTATCGCTTCTCATCCTCCGACCACCGTAGTGATGGTGATGCACCAGACAGCTTTTACATATGGACACCGTTGGTCCTAGAGTCAGATCACAGGAGGGAAGTGGTATGTTCTTGTCATCGTTGATGATTTTTCTAGATACTCTTGGGTATTCTTCATGGCCTCAAAGGATGAGACTTTTCTCACTTGGGGTTTGGTCAAGAGGTTGTCTATTGAGCTCCTGTGTGCATTACGAGCTATCTGCAGTGATAATGGCACGGAGTTCAAGAATTCCTACTTTGAGAGCTTTTGTGTGGAGTCGGTTTAGAGCATCAGTTCTCTTCTCCCTACGCCCCTCAGCAGAATGGCGTAGTGGAAAGGAAGAACAGGACCCTGGTTGAGATGGCCAGGACGATGCTAGATGAGTATAGTACTCCTAGGAAGTTTTGGGCTGAGGCTATAGCTACTGCTTGCCATGTGTCTAATCGCGTGTTTTTGAGAGCACATTTGCATCGCACTTCTTATGAGTTGAGGTATGGGCGAAAGCCCAGTGTGTCCCATTTTCGCGTTTTTGGTTGCAAGTGTTTTATCTTGAAGTCTGGTAACCTAGATAAGTTTGAGTCTCGCTCTTCTGATGGTATCTTTCTAGGTTACTCGTCTTCTTCTCGTAGCTATAGGGTCTGGAGTGTTGATGCGCATAGGATCATAGAGACCTGTGATGTGACCTTTGATGAGGCTAGCCCAGGAGCTAGACCTGATGTTTTAGGCTCTTCTTCTTCCTTCGAGACCATTTTTGTAGAGGATGAGGATAATGGAGATGATGGTGTTCCATCCGATCCAGTCCCCTCTACACCTGAGGTGCCTCTGCTTCCATTTACGCACCTCGGGAGACCACCCTTGCCTTCCGACTCTCCTTCAACGAGTGGCTCGCTCCTATCTCTTCTGCTCAAGAGGTAGAGGCCATCGCTTACGGTCCTCCCGTCATATTCAGAGACGCCATCCTTCCGATCAAATGATCGGCGATTTGTTCGAGCGTGTCACACGCCAAGAACGGGTCTGTCTTCTTCTGTCTTCACTCGCCTTCGTTGCCTCTTTTGAGCCAAAGGATGTTTCTCATGTATTATCCGATGAGTCGTGGATTAATGCCATGCATGAGGAACTTGAGAACTTTGAGAGGAACAAAGTCCGCACTTGTAGAGCGCCCATCCGTCATAATGTCATTGGGACCAAGTGGGTGTTCAAAACAAGCAGAGTGAGGATGGGGTTGTCATTCGCAACAAGGCTAGACTAGTTGCAGGGCTTTTCTCAAAGTTGAGGGTCTTGACTTTGAGGAGACCTTTGCCCTCGTAGCTAGGCTAGAGGCTATTAGGATCCTCGCTTGCATTTTCTCGCATCCCGGGCTTCAAGCTCTATCAAATGGATGTCAAGAGTGCATTCCTCAATGGCTATATTGAGGAAGAGGTTTATGTCAAACAACCTCCAGGATTTGAGAACCCCAAGTTTTCGAGTCATGTTTTCAAGCTTTCCAAAGCTCTGTATGGACTCAAACAGGCCCCCAGAGCATGGTATGAGAGGCTCAAGTCTTATCTTCTCACCATGACTTTAAAATGGGCATAGTAGACAAAACTCGCTCATCAAACACCATGAGTCTCATTTTCTTCTTGTCCGATTTATGTGGACGATATCATTTTGGTGGCTCCTCTCATTCTCTTGTCTCTCAGTTTTTTGATGTGATGAGTACAGAGTTTGAGATGAGTATGATGGGCGAGTTGAGCTACTTTCTTGGCTTCCAAATCAAGCAGACTCGGGAGGGTACTTTCTTGCATCAAGGCAAATATACCCGTGACCTCCTGAGGCGCTTCGACATGTCCGATGGGAAGCCGGTGATGACTCCTATGGCCACCATCGCTGTCCTCGAGCCCGATGAGGATGGTGAGCTGGCGATCAAAAGGAGTTTTGAGCATGATCGGCTCCTCTTGTACCTCAACGCTTCGAGGCGGACATACATTTTTTGTGTGTGTGCAGGCTCGATTCAAGCTTCTCCTCGCGCTCTCACCGCCCGGTCAAGCGCATCTTCGTGTACCTTCGTGCCACCACCGATTATGGTATTTGGTACTTTTCTTCTTCTTGTCTATCTCTTAGAGCCTTTTCCGATGCCGACTTTGTTTGGTCAGAGGATAGATAGGAAGAGCACTTCGGCACTTGCCAATTCATTGGCACTTCTCTTGTTTCTTGGTCATCTAGGAAGCGATGCAGGGTTGCCACCCATCCACCGAGGTCGAGTATGTTGTGCGACCGATTCTTTGTAGTCAGTGCTCTGGATGAGATCGACCTTGCAGGACTATGGGTTAGAAATAGAGAGTGTGCCACTCTTCCGTGACAACACTTCAGCTATTTGCATTGCTAAAACCCCGATTGCAACATTCCGGACCAAACACATTGATATTAGATATCACTTCCTTAGAGACCATGTGGAGAAGGGTGATATCGTGCTTCATTCATAGATGGTGACCACCGGTTAGCCGATATCTTTACCAAGCCTTTGGATAGCTCCGTGTTTGTTGCCTTGAGGAGTGAGCTTGGAGTCGTGAGCCCATACGGCTTATCTTGAGGGGAGCTGGTTTGTATATTATGTACTATATATTTTCTTTCACTTTTCCTTTCTTCTTACGGGTGACTTTGGGCTTGTTTTCTTAAGTTGAGTTCACTCACTTAGCATGTCTTCCATGGACCTCTTATCTTATGCTTTAGGTTGCTATCATGCGTGATTAGTTGTTCTCTCTTCTCTCTAGGTTGAGTTCCCTCACGCCTTATAAGTCTAGCGAGTTTTGGGCCTCCAGGTAGGCAGGTGCTGTGCACTCCTTAGTTGGGATCTAGAGTCACTTCCCTATGTTAGTCTCTAGGGAAGATAAGAGCCATCTGAGCAGAGTGAGTCTCTTCTATCTTATCTATGCTCAATAGCCATCCAGTCTTGCAGTTTCGACTTCTTCTCCCCATTATGTTTTTTTTCGGTTTTATTGAGTTCATTTGGGTCTTCTTTATGCCTAATCTTGATAATAACTCAACTTTAACCAGATTTGAGCCTAAAATTGATTCAACTGTTGAGGGGAGTTTGGGAATCTGTTCATGCATTGCATTTAGACCGCATTTTTCTGCTTTATGAGCTTTGTCTATTATGCAATTGATTCAATCTTTCATGTAATGCACCTTGCTACATCTTTGAAGAAAATCACTAGCTTAGGTCTATCCAAGTTCATCTATGATACTAAGCTTGTTAAAATCAAAATTGAAAATCTTAAATGAAAACATGTTGCTTTTTCTTGTTAAAGTTTCTTCTCTAGAGGTTTTTACCATGAATTGTGAATTTATGGAGTTCTCTAGAGTCCCTATAGCAACTTGGGTGAAACTTGCTTGATCCATATTTTAGTCCTTCAAAATTGCTCATATATGCTAAAATAAGAAAAACTTGACTCTTTTGTGCAAAATTGAACTCAACACTATATATTCTCTAGACCGCCTCCCATTGCACTTGGGATGAACTTGGAATATATAGTGTATGACCAAGATCATTCTCTTAAGAGTTACTCTTGGGGTGATCGAACATGGCTTGAGTCAACCATTAAGAAATGCAAATAACAAAAACATAAGTGGGTAAAGAATGCAAATAATGTCAAACATTTGCACCCCGCTATGTCTTTCAAAATATCAAAGAAGAAGAATTTGCATGAATTGAAAAATGAACTCAAGGACTCTATATGTACTTCAAGATTCCCCAAAGTGTTGAGTAGGTTGAACTCTAGGTTTTCCATTTGATCCTATGAGTGGTGCTGGCTTCTAGCTTTGAAACTTTTGCTAAGTTTTGCACTTGTTCAAATCTTGCTAAAATAAAATCTTGTAAACCAAGCTTGTGAGCCAAATGAATTTGTTCTTGCAGACATCCTAGTTCACCATTTTCTAAATTGACTAGCTTGGTGTCATATCTTGTCATTGTGATCACTTGGATAATTCTCAAAGCTCACTTAGGATGCATTTCATGCATACATATATAAAGGGAGAGAAAACAAAAAAAAAAGAGAGAGAAAATTCCATTTTGATGCCTATATTGCCAAAAGGGGGAGAAAATGTAGAAAAGGCATCATTTAAAATGTAGAAAAGGGGGAGATAAAAATGTGAAACCTTGCTATCTCTTATGATCTTTGTAAATCTTTGCTATCTCTTATGGATCATATCACATTTGGCACTTATGATTGATTTTTAGAGCTTTTGTAGAAAACTTGCTCTTTTCATGATCTTGCTCTAAAATCTTATCGCCAACTTGGTCATGATTTTATATCTTTCTCTCTCGACCAAGTTTGGTTTTGCAATCAAATTGCTTTACAAACTCAAATTTATGCCTTTTCGAGTGTTTGTCAATATACTCATCAAGGGGGAGATTGAAAGACCATGTGGAGGTCTATCTGATGAGTAATTGACTGTGGTTTAGCCTGTTGTGCTTGAATTTGAGTTTGATCCGAGTGGTCAGGTCTTTGGTTGGTCGGAGACCAGTTGTCTGACCCAGAGTGGTCAGGTCTTTGGTTGGTCGGAGACCAGTTGTCTGACCCCGAGTGGTCTGAGCTTTGGCTGGTTGGAGACCAGTCATCCGACCCCGAGTGGTTCGAGCAGTGTGGTGGTTGGAAACGACCGTCCGACCCCGAGTGGTCGGGACGGAGACCAGTGGTCAGACCCCGAGTGGTCGGGACGAAGACCAGTGGTCAGACCCCGAGTGGTCGGGACGAAGACCAGTGGTCAGACCTCGAGTGGTCGGGAAGAAGACCAGTGGTCAGACCCCGAGTGGTCAGGACGAAGACCAGTGGTCAGACCTCGAGTGGTCGGGATGGAGACCAGTGGTCAGGTCTGTGGTCGGGATGGAGACCAGTGGTCAGACCATGTGTGGTCAGGGTTTTGCTGGCCAGTGAAGTGTATATCTTTCTGTTAAGATGGATATGTGTTGTTGGACATTGCTATGTGATGTGGTTTCCTTGTCTATGATGGTTGCAGGACTTTGGAGCTAGGTCATGGTGAGGTGAAGGGGATCGGGACTAGGCCGAGAGCCGAGGTCCGGATGATCGTGGTGTCGCCAAAGATGACCGAGGCCGTGGAGTAGCCGCAAGCCAAGAAGACAAAGGAATGGATGAGATGCTAACTTGGAGCCGCTCGATCGAGGAGGACCGTTGGATCGCGGTCGGGAAGAGAGAGAGCGGGTCAAGTTGGTATGCTTTGAGCAGCGTGCAAAACCCGTTGTGTTGTTGGGTTTCGGTCACCCATGCATAGCTGTGTGAGTGGGTAAAATCTCAGCCCTTGATGGAGTGCTCTAGGGTTTAGAGGCTCATCCAAGGGTGGTAGGTGTTCCTAGCTCGCTACTAGACAGGAGAGGGTGTCTCCCCGGGACGTGGTGGCGGTGAGGAAAGTCTACGTGAGTAGTTGAGAGTTGTTGAGAGGATGATGTAAGGATCAAATTCGGCTCTTGGATGTTGGCTTAGGATTGAAGCAAGATATCCAAGGGTGGGAATTGATCCTGTGTCACTATAAATAGAGGGTAGGGGCAGCCTTCCCTCTCAAGGTTCCGAGGTTTTGCCGCTCATTTGAGTTTTGCCCACTTTGTTGTGAGGCTTTGTAAACCTCCCTTCCGAAATGAAATGTTCTTCATCTATGTTCTTGTTTCATTTCCCTTACGTATTTACATTACGCACTTAAATTCATTATCTAAATTCGCATTTACTTACTTGCAATTTTCTTTACGTAATTTGGATTTGCCTCATCTCCTTCTACATGCTTCGAGTCTTTGTTGAAATTCATGATTGATGAACTCTTCTCTAGATTGGTGCTTTCAATCATCTAGGCAATCATTGCGTTCTTGTTGCAAGTTTGTAAACTGTGTGTTCTTGAAGTGCGTAAGCGTGTGACTTGCGTTCTTTAGTCCCGATTGGCTTCGGTTCTTGTTGCCAAGGATGAAAGATTGTTGGATGAATCTTCTATAGATCATATCCCAATTATCTAGGCAATCTACAACCTCTTCTATTCAGTTTTGCAAGAAACCAATTTCTGTGACTAGTTTTCAGATAGTGTTTCTATTTGTTTGAAGGGTTGTTTCTTCGTGTACTTACTTGCTGTGATTTGTGTAGAGTCATCCAAGGATATTCTGATCATCAACTCTCACCAGCAAGTTAGGGGTGAAGTCTGTGTTCGTGACTCTGTTTTTGGTGTTGCATTTGTTTAACTGAAAAGGGACGGAACCTTGGTATCAATTCCTTCGATTGATGATTGAAATAGGTTCCTGACATCCTTAGGGAGGTGCACACCAATTTTCCCTGTTTTGGATCAGCCGATCAAAAGTTACATCGATTTCTGTTTTTAAGATCGTGCTGATTTTACTGTTCATCCGACCCCTAGATCGTTCATCCGACCTCGAGGTCGGGCGTCATCGCTCATCGGTCGGGAACACTATTCGCCCGAGTACTGTTCATCCGACCTCTGTAGGTCGGGCGTACTGTTCATCGGTCGGGAGTACTATTCACCCGAACACTATTCACCCGAGTACTGTTCATCCGACCTCTGTAGGTCGGGCGTACTGTTCATCGGTCGGGAGTACTGTTCATCCGAACACTATTTTACCCGAGTCCGAGTACTGTTCATCCGTCCTCTGCAGTCGGGAGTACTGTTTAACCGACCTCCGCAGTCGGGAGTACTGTTCATCTGGTCGAGTCTTGTTCACCGAACATCGCTCATCCGACCACTTCGGCCGGGAGTATCGCTCATCCGACCACTTGGTCGGGAGTACTATTCATCCGATCAAGTACTAACGACCATTCGCGATCTCGTTCATCCGACGAGCTACTCGACCAAAGGCGCTTTTACTGCTCACCCTATCTTAAGCGGTGAGCCTCTGCTTTGAAATTGCTCGATCGATGGTTCAGTTCTTTCTTTCTGGTCTTTTGGTGGATTGAATTCTAGGGGGAGAATTTATTCGAGAATTTTATTTGGCTCCTATTCACCCCCCTCTAGTCGCCTTTTCGATCTTTCATTATGCTATAAAAGGTGGAGCATGATGAAATTTTTCATAGAACTCACTTAGGAGTATCTTATAATCAGTATTAGAGTATGTTCAAAAGGATAAAGATGTATAACAACATCGTTTAAGTGGTATACTTAGAGTAGGAGTACATACACCCAGGAGTATGGAACCATTTTCCTATATATATATATACATATATATATACATATACATATATATATACATATACATATATATACCTATATATACATGTACATATATATAGGCGCTATTCTGCAGCTGCATGTTGTCTACACACAGGCCATTTAACCCATTCCGATCGAGCCATACAGCGGTTAGAGAAGTGCATACAAAGCATACTGTACTGATTGCTAGCAATTTAGTAGTAAATCACGAATACATTTTACTATAAAACAACAGATGCAATTACTACCGAATCTGTTGCATGGTGAAACCGTCTAGTTAATGCATTTTATAGTTTGTACACGGATATGTTTTCTCTTTGTTTTAGCCATATATTTTTATTAGTAACTCCGATTTGCGTATGGTTTTCATTGGTAGCTTACCGATGACGAGTGGAACAGAATGATAAAAGTCTCGCTATTAAATAGTAATTTTACTAACTGGTATGAGAAATTACTATATCTATAGAATGAAATTACTAAATCTACCACTAGCAATTATCGTTTAATAGCGAGACTTATATCATTTTATTCCTCTCGTTGTCAGTAAGCTACTGGTAAAAACCATTTGCATATCCGAGCTACCAAAAAAAACATATGGCCAAAATAAAGAAGGAATATATTCATGTACAAACTACAAAACGCATTAACTAGTTGGGTTGACCATGTAACTGATTCGATAATAATTGTATGTGTTGTTCTATAGTAAAATGTATTCGTGATTTACTACCGAATTGCTAGCAATCAGTACGTTTTGCTTTGCATGCGTTTCTCCGACCGAAGCGTAGAATAGCAATTCCATGAATATATGTATATCTACACGGTAGCGCTGTTATACGCGTGCACGTACTCTACGCGCTGGTCGTAACACTAGAGAAGCACGCACAGTCGTAATCTTAGAGAAGCGCACGCGCGTGCCGCAATCCGCGTTGGCTAACTAGTAAATCTATCCAACCCATACAGGTAAACCCAACCGACTAGAAAATATATTCCAATAGTTTGTACATGAATCTTGTTACCTTTCATTTAGCCTATATTTTTATTGGCAGCTTCGATTTACGATCAGTTTACACCATTAGCTTGTTGATAACGACATCAACATAATGATATAAACCTCACTATTAAACGCCATATTAATTGATAGTAAAAACTATTACTATGGATAGTATTGTTACATGACAGAAATAGTAAATCAGAGAACCAGAAGGTAACATAATACGGGTCGGCGGTAAAATCGCACATAGTATGAATGTTTGTCTTGTTTGACATCGTTCTCTTGTTTAACTTTTTTTTAAAAAAACTAAACGAACGGATTTGGTAAGTTGACTTAAATATAACACAGTAAGAACCAGTTGGTTCCGAAAGTAAAAAAGTCATGTATCATGTAATATTCGTTAAAATTTACCATCAGACTGTGTTCAACATAACTTATGTTTGTTAGATTATAATTTTCTAATTAACTGTCTCTGTCATACAGTGTTATTACCGTAACTTACGTTTTTTACAATGTTAGAAATAATGCAACTTCTATTTTTCAGAACTATGCTAGCCAGTATTGCAGACCTCCGCAAGTATAAATCAAGCTACTACCGCTTGTATTACAGTCCTCGGCAAGTAGTAAATCAAGCTATTGCAGTATTGCAATCCTCAACATGTGTTCCTCGTCACACATCAAGCTACTATCGCTTCTGTTCTGCATGCATGCTCAAGAACAAAGTCCAGCCGCGAGTAGTAAATTTTTATGTGGATGAAAGTAAATGTTACTGTAATAGATGATAAAATCAAATGAGAACCGTTCGTAAAATGTTATGTGTCTGTTCAATAGTAAAATCTTGCACATATCAGTAATTTGGTTTTCATTTGGCAGCAAATCACTTTTATCATATAAAGTCCATAAAAAATATATGTTCAAGTTTTAAAAAAATCTCAAAAAATTTCCATACGTAGTGGAGGTGAGATTCTACAACCGTGTAAAATTTGAAAACAAAAATCAATCTTATTTGAAAGTTATGGCTAAATCAAAGAAAAAATATTCCTATACAAACTGGAAATGCACGGAAGCCTAACCGACTAGAAAATATGTCCCGTAGTTCGGACATGAATCTTGTTACATTTTATTTACCTATATTTTTTTATTGGCAGCTCAGATTTACGATCAGTTTTGACCATTGGCTTACTGACAACGACATCTACATAGTGATATAATTCTCACCACTAAAATCCATATGAATTGATAGTAAAAATTATTACTATGGATAGTACAATCTACTGATACAGATAGTAAAATCTGTTGCACAGTCTAACATCCGAGAAAAAAGCGGCAAATAGTATCAAATACTGACTCGATTACTATTGCATACTTGTAACAATACTGTTTCAACATATCTATTTACTGTATGTACAGAAAACGTGTTCTTTACCATACGTAGAAAAAACGTTAATTTCACAATTAATCATGTGCCGCGTGCATGCATGACCAATGATCAATCATACAGTCAAGCAACGATTCACGTTCAGGTCAATGATTTACGCCTGCATGAACGAGTTCAGGTTTAGGCTAATTAATGCCATGCGCGGGCTCAGTTGGACTGCAGTACTGACTAGCGGTTAGAATAAGCTATTCTACACACAGCTATAGAATAGCATTTATATATATAAGGTAATCAATTGATTGGGTTATAAGTAACAATCAATTCTAGAAATATGTTTCTTGCAAATCTGATTGGTAAGGTTGTCACAAATTAGTCTATGATCCTGTCTCTAGTGGTGAGGAGGTGTTTTAATTAAGGTTGCCCGACATCTAAGAACAATTTCTATATCAACTTGAGTAATTGTTGCTAGTTGTATACCACTGTTTCTAAATCACCTAAGCGAACGTGAACCAGATGGTTATCATTACATATCGAAATGCCATGAAATGCTAAAAACTGTGACCAGCCACAAGTAAAGAACACGTCCAATTGATTTGTCTCGAGGTCTATGCGCCAAAATTTGCCGAGTCCATTCGGCTGTTCACGTTCGTTTCAGTGATGTTTTTTTATGTTCATCCTATGGTACTATTCAATGATTTTTTTATATTCTTCCTATGATTCTATTGTAAATGCATATAGATGCATTATTTTTTCAAAGATGTCAAACTAATTGATATTATGAAACTAGTTCTAACTTTCAAATCTAACTTTGTAAATTATGTCAAACTAGCATGATTAGAGAACTAAGTTTGTTACAACATTAAAACCTTACCATGATCATTTACTTATTTATTTACTTCCAAGTGACTGCAAATTGCACACATAAAATAAAGCCTACAGACATATCTTACGACATAGAAAAGATGTTGGATGATAAACAGAAACTTGAGGTGGAGATAGAACAACTGAAGTGAAAGTCTGATGTAATGGAGCAGAACAGAAGTGAAGAAGATTCTGAGTTAACAAAAAAGATATATGAGATAAAACAAAAACTAAAACACATAGATAATAAATCGCAAGATATTGAGCCTCTTAACAAGGTACTCATCATTAAAGAGCGCAGGGCGAATGCAGAGCTAAAAGAAGCCAAGTTGAGAACAATTTCTATATGAACTTGAGTAATTGTTGCTAGTTGTATACCATTGTTTCTACATCACTTAAGCGAACGTGAACCAGATGGCTATCGTTACAGATCGAAATACCATGAAACGCTAAAAACTGTGACCAACCACAAGTAAAGAACACATCCAATTGATTCGTCTTGAGGTCTATGCACCAAAATTTGATGAGATGGCTGAAAATAATGGCCATTCGGCTTCAGTGATGTTTTTTCTATGTTGATCATATGTTTTTTCTATGTTGATCATATGATTCTACTGTAAATGCATATAGATGCATTATTTTTTCAAAGATGTCAAACTAAGTGATATTATGAAACTAGTTCTAACTTTCAAATCTAACTTTGTAAATAATGTCAAACTTGCATGATTAGAGAACTAAGTTTGTTACAACATTAAAACCTCACCATGACTATTTACTTATTTATTTACGTCTTAGTGACTGCAAATTGCACACATAAAATAGAGCCTAAAAACATATCTTACGACATGGAAAAGCTGTTGGATGCTAAATAGAAACTTGAGGTGGAGATACAACAACTGAAGAAAAAATTTGATGTAATGGAGTAGAACAGAAGTGAAGAAGGTTCTAAGTTAACAAAAAAGATATATGAGATGAAACAAAAACTGAAAAATATATATAACAAATCGCAAGATATTGAGCCTCTTAACAAGGTACTCAACATTAAGGAGCGTAGGGAAAATACAAAGCAAAAAGAAGCCAAGCTAAGCTTATAGAGGTAATATAAAGGTTTCTAGTATTTAATTCGACATGGTTACTGTAACATACCAAGACACCATTTTCACAAAAAAAATAATTGCATTTGTAGGGATTAAGAGATATGACTAGAAATCAGGCAGTTATTAGTGTCAAACAAATAGGTATTGTGCCGAAGCTGTGGAACTTCTAGGAGAACCGAAAAGCCTATGTTGCGGAAGCTATGGCATATATGATGGCAGACATGGAAAAGCCCTAAGGTCTCCTTGTCTTGATCTATCAAATAATGTTGTTTCTCAATGTATGCTTGTTGATATTTGTGGTATAATATCTTCTCAATGCATGTATTCTCACCTCTGAATAGTGCAAGTCTTGTTTGTTGGAACCAAAATGTTGTTATAGGAATATTCTACTGCACAAGAGATGTATATAAAATTTATCATTAATTGAAAACTCTGGGATCCAAAAGTTTTTCTTCCTCTCGTGGTAGAACTTCCATGATTAGTATTTGTTGTAGGAAATTTTCTTCACCTTAGATAATTTTGTAACGACATTTATAAGGCACAACCAGTTATAGATTTTGAAATTGAATATTTAAACATCCTAAATGCATCGAAGCAAAAGTTTGTCTGATTAGGATCATCTTAAAATATGAATATTTTTAACACTTTCATCTCTTTTCTTATTCTAATGTTGATGGATTCTAAGGCAAAATCTATTTCTTTCCACAGTTCATCCTAAAAGTTGTCATGCTCTGATTTATTGCTTCTACTTCATCCTCATCCCTAAATGAGAATATCATGGGCAACCTATTTTCATTCTAGTCTTGTGTAGGAGTCCATCAAAATGATCCTATTCCTGCACAAGACCAGAGTGAAAATAAATTGCCCATGGTATTCTCATTCAGGGATGAGGATAAAGTGGAAGTGATAAATCAGAGCATGACAACTTTCAGAACAATCTGTGGAAAGAAATGGATTTTGCCTTGGAATCCATCAACATTAGAATAAGAAAGGAGATGAAAGTGTTACAAATATTCATATTTTAAAATGATCCTGATCAGACAAACTTTTGTCTCGATGTATCCAAGATGTTTATATATTCAATTATAAAATCTATAGCTGGTTGTGCCTTGTAAATGTCATTGTAGAATTATGTAAGGCAAAGAAAATTTCCAACAATAAATACTAATCATGAAAGTTCTACTAGGAGAGGTAGAAAAACATATGAATCCCAGATGGTTCTGTATACAAACCGTTTGTGATAACATATGGTTTGTACAAAGAACCGTCTGTGATAGGTGTTTCACAAACGATTCAGAATTTATCTGTGATGCACCGTATTATCACTGACAAATGTTTACAGATGGTTTATAAAATCGTCTACGATAACGTTTTTGAACCGTCTGTGATAATATTTTCTATAGTAGTGTAGCCTCCACCTTACGGCTCCACTAATGCTTCATGACCGCCACCACCTAACCCCAGTGCCGCAGCCCCTATTCTAACCCCAAACCTAGCCCTCTCCGGATCTCCCCCTCTATTGCTCCAACCGCCTCTACTCCTTGTCCCTCTCCTACTACGGTTGCCACCATCTTCTCTCCTCACCTCTGCTAACCGTTGCCATCTCCTATTCAGCACCTCTAGCTGCATCATTTGCCTCACCCACCACTTCTCCAGTGCCAATGCTACATGCGTCATCACTGGTGCCCAGCTAAGCTGGCTGTCAGCGACGAGGTCTCCCTATTGCTACGTGGTGCCAGGTTTGGATTTGTGACGGAAAAATCCATCTCTTGTGATGTGTTCGAAAAGGTAGTGAATCCCTGCTCTATGCAGCCACCGCATGCAACCACCCCTTCTTCGTCGCTGCCGCTGCCTGAGCTTGGTGATGTGCACACTACTATAGAAAACATGATCACTGTCGTTTTCCAATCCTCGTTACTGCCTGATATAGGAACCGACAGTGAATGGTCAGCAGTGATACAGATATCACTGCCGGTTTGTATGCGAACCGCTAGTAATAGTATGCCGATTTGTACATCCAAAAAAACACTCAGTAAAATCAAAAAAAATTCGTCGCAAGTCACAAGTCACGCGATTTTCGCGCCTGTGAGGTTGCTAAGAGTCGAAATGGTGACCTGCTACTCCACGCGTGTACACTTTACCATCTCACCTATCACTCAATCCTTAACTAATATAGGATATAATTTCCTTTTGATCCTTTGTCTCTGAAACTTTTGATGATTATTTGGATATCTAAATTGCTTCAAATGGAAAGATTGTCAACTACAAAGTTGTATATCTCGTCGAGAGCTACAATTTTCATATAAATTTTATCTCTATCCGACTCCGTATGAAAAAGTTATGATTTTTCCAAAAATGGTTGATACCATTATTATTGTCGGTGGGTAATACGAACCGCGAACCGGCAGTGATACCATTATTTGGTTATCTAAATGACTACAAATTAAAAAGTTTTCACCTACAAAGTTGTAGATCTCGTCGAGAGCTACAATTTTCAAAAATTTTATCTCCATTCGACTCCGTACGAAAAAGTTATGATTTTTCAAAAAAATGGTTGATAGCATTATTATTGTCGGTTGGTAATACGAACCGCTAACCGGCAGTGATACCATTTGTAGATCTCTTCGAGACTTACAATTTTAATATAAATTTTAACTCCATCCGACTCCGTATGAAAAAGTTATGATTTTTCGAAAAATGGTTGATAGCATTATTACTGCCGGTTGGTAATACGAACCACCAGCCGGCAGTGATACCATTATTTGGATAGCTAAATACTTCAAATGAAAAGGTTTTCAACTAAAAATTTGTAGATATCGTCGAGAGCTACAATTTTCATATAAATATTATCTCCATCTGACTCCGTATGAAAAAGTTATGATTTTTCAAAAAATGGTTGATAGGATTATTACTGCCGGTTGTAATACGAACCGTCAACCGACAGTGATACCATTATTTGGATATCTAAATTACTTCAAACGAAAATTTGTCAACTACAAAGTTGTAGATCTTGTCGAGAGCTACAATTTTCATATAAATTTTATCTCCATTCGACTCTGTATGAAAAAGTTATGATTTTTCAAAAAATAGTTGATAGCATTATTACTGCCGGTTGGTAATACGAACCGCGATTTTTTAAAAAAATAATACATTTTTTAATTCAAATTGCAAAAATATATCACGAAAAAAAATTGAAAAATGTACCACTGTCGCCCGTTGGTTGGGCGACAGGTGTCTGTCGCTCACTGGTTCGGCGACGCAAGCACATGTCGCCTATTGGTTGGGCGACATGTCCACGTCAGCCAACTGTTGCGTTTTGTCACCCTCCCATTCGGCGATAGCAAAAAAATCGCGCTACGGTTGGGCGACAGGCGCGCGTGCGGTCCCCTATCGCCCAACCAAAGGGCAACTTGAGGGCTATAAATTCCGTTCGGCCGACAGAAGAAGAAGAAAGAAGAAAGGGAGGAAAAAGAGAAGACAAGAGGGAGGAAGAAGAGAGAAAAGAGAAGGGAGGAGGAAAAGAAGAAAAGAAGGGAGGAAGAGCAGCGGCTGCACGCAGGTATTTGTTTTACGATTATTTTCGTAGTTTAATTTATTTAGTGTTTAGGTTTATGATTTTATGTAGTTATTTCTGCGGTTTAATTTGTTTTGGGTTTAGCGTTAGGGTTAGGGTTAGATGTAATTATTTTCGCGGTTTAATTTGTTTAGTGTTTAGGGTTAGGGTTAGATGTAGTTGTTTTCGCGGTTTATTTTGCTTAGGGTTTAGGGTTAGATGTAGTTATTTTCGTGGTTTATTTTGTTTAGGGTTTATGGTTAGGGTTAGGGTTAGATCTAGTTATAGGGTTGTTTTTACGAATAATATAATATGTTGTTACGTTTTTTAGAGATAGATGTAGATATATATGTTTTTTTACATATAGAAGTGCACATATATATATATATATTGTTAGGGATGTAGATGTTTTTTAGAAATACAAGTACATGGATGAGTATTTTTAGTAATGTAGATATTTTTCGCATAGTTTTTTGTATCTGAAATGGGCACACTTGGTTTCCAAGTAATGATATTCGTAGGAATGTATATATTTTTTAGAAATAGAAGTAGAGAGATGTATATTTTTAGGAATGTAGATAGATATACATACGTATAATTTTTTGTACCAAATGGTATAATATTTTGTACGAAGAGTAATTAATTCGTGTGTGAATGAATAGGTTCGTAGATATGTCAGAACGAGTTCCATTTAGAATCTTTTATGGAGAAGGGGTTGTCATGTATGGTTCGGAGAGTGCGGATCTGAGTAACTTTCAGTATGTGGATAGAAGTTTAAGTAGGGTCGAAGAGGGTACATTTGCTTCTGTATTGAATTGGTTGTATTATACGTTTCAGATGGAACAAGAGAAGTGCCAGCTCAAGTTATCTTGCCTTTGCACCATGCGAGATGATCCTGTTTATTGGGAGTTAGTTGAGCTGAAAGGAACTGCATCTTGGAGGTCATATGTGAGGAGGGCGGGGCAACATGGATGGTATCGTGTGCTTTTGGTGCAAGCGTATGAAAGGGCTGTTACCCCGCAGCAGCAGCTGGATGCCGGTGAGTGTAGTGAGCCTGAAAATGAGTTCACTTATGGTGACACTGAAATTGGAGAGTCTAGCCGGGAGCAGCATGTTCAGGGTTGCAATGAGGATATCGTCTACCAGAGTGGTGAGCAAGTTGAGATTGGGGAGGATGATGGAAACATTGGGCAAGATGCGCAGGGGCAAGCAGACGAAGGTGAGGAAATTGAGGAAGTAATAGCACAGATGGAAGAGGAAGACCTTGAATATCAACAAATAGAAGTGGAAGACGACGATAACTCGGATGAGGAAGATGAAGATGTTGAGCCACTTGTACCAGCAGATTGGAGCACGCATCAATTTAATAACCTGGTTGTAAATGAAGGCAATGATACACCTTGGTAGTATAGCGACAATGAGGTGAGGCCTAACAGCATTTACCCCACAAAAGAGGCAGTGCAGGATGCTATCAAAGATTAGGCCTTATCACTATGAAGAACTTTCAGGGTTAAGAAGTCCACCCCAACCTGCTACGACGTGGTGTGCGAGATGCAAGGGTGCCCCTGGAGAGTGCACATGTACAAGCCCAAATGGGGCACCCACTGGCTATGTTCGAAGGTTGAACAGCATAGTTGTATGAGTGAGAAAACCCTGATGGCTCATAGAAACCTGTCGTCCGGGTATATCGCCAGTGTCATGTACCCAGAGATAGTTGAGAACCTGAATTTTGAGCCCCGTGCTATTATCTGAGCAATTGAGAACAGATATCAGTACACAATTAGCTATAGGAATGCATGAAGGGCGAAGCAGAAGGCCTTAGAAATGAGATTTGGGAAATTTGAAGACTCGTACCATAATCTGCCCGCACTGCTCAGTTGCATTCAGGGAAGAAATCCTGGTACTTATTATGATTATCAGGACTGTCCGTCAAGCAAGTGGTCGAACAAGAGGCATCTGAAGAGAGTTTTCTTCGCATTCAGAGATTGCATTAGGGCGTTCTATCACTGCCGTCCATTGTTGTGTGTGGACGGCACATCCCTGACCGAGAAATACAAAGAACAAATAATGACAGCTGTAGGCGTCGACACGAACAACCAGATTATGCCTGTTGCCTTTGCGTTTGTGGAAAGCGAGAACTATGAGAGTTGGCTGTGGTTCCTACGGAACTTGAAGATCAGGGTGGTGAAAACTCGCTAACATGTGTACATACTGCATGACAGGCATGCTAGTCTGCTTAGTGCCATTAGACAGTTGCAAACAGGGGAAGAGGAGCCATTTCCCTGGACAGACTTGTAGAGCTGATGGTGCATGAGGCATTTGGGCGCGAACTTCTATAAGCAATTTAAGAACAAGGAACTGATGAACATGTTCAAGAGGCTATGTAAGCAGAACCAAGATAGCAAGTTTCGTACTCTTTGGAAGAATCTTGATGAGCTAACAAAAAAACACAAAGAGACTACTAGCAGTGTAACACAGGAGCAGACAGAGCTTTTATTCCCTCTGGCAACAGAAGATGAGGCAACGAATCGTCGTCGAAGGCAAAGGCCGATCAAATGTTTCTTGGACTGGATAAAGCACGAACCCAAAGAGAAGTGGTCATTGTTACATGACACACATGGTGCTAGATACGGTGTCATGATGACCAACTTGGCGGAGGTGTACAACTGGGTAATGAGAGGGATGAGGTGTCTCCCGTTGGTAGGAATTGTTGAGGGAGTGCTGCGGGGTACAACCAAGTATTTTTACTCTTTGTTGAGGGACCTACTCGCAGGGGCGATTCTCAGGGGCCTACTCGCAGGGGCAGATTCGCAGGAGGCCCGCCGAGCCGCGAGGAGGCGCCCAGAAACGGGGGGCGCCAGTAGTTTGTTATGTTATTTTAGCTTATGTATTTAGTTATTCCGTTGTGATATACTTCTCATCTTATGTATTTAGTTACATACGATAAATTTTTGTTATGATATTAACCTATTACTTTTGGTTACAAAATATTTTTACTCTTTGTTACAGTAGGCCTGCTTTCAAGCATGAAGAGTCAATTAGTTAAAAATGGTTATAACATCTCGTAATAATACCCCAAAAATGGTTGACATATCGCTTACGGTGCAGTCACAAACTTACAAACAAAAATGGACTGCAATCATGCAAAGCGAATGGTCACTTAGGCCTTTTTGACAGCCCGTAAAACAACACATTTAGAAGAGAAATTATGGAGGAATAGCCTGCAAACACCCTATGACACTTGTACTACCGTAATGTGCAAAAGAATCCTATTTAAAACTTGGTTTGCATCCCAATTCTGCCAAACCAAACACCCTAAACGATCACTACAAGCACATTCTAAAAAACTTAACAGTTGTTGCAAATGACGGCCATGCAGCAGCTTGTCAAGGCGAATAGCCTACTCACGGGCGTGCAGCCTTGTAAGGCCGATTAGACAAGTCACATGCATCAGCTTTGTCAGCATGACCTACCAAAAAAGAAACACCGTGCAGCTTTTGACAGAGGGTGACACGTCGTGCAGCCTTTGACAGAGGTTGACAGGTCGTGCAGCTTTTCTCAGAGGGTGACTTGTCGTGTAGCTTTTCTCACAAGGTGACAGGTCGTGCAGCTTTGATGATGGGTGACACGTCGTGCAGCTTTGATGATGGGTGACACGTCGTGCAGCTTTTCACAGAGGATGTCAGGACATCAAAATGCACAAGTGTTGTAGTTGTGTGGGGTAAGCCCTTCACCACCACTATAAAACCAGCCCAGGGGTAGACATCCAACACCACCAAATCAGCAATAAACGTGAGTAAAATCTACACAAATTAGGGCACAATGTCGTTCTACCGTCGCCTCTTAAGCAAGCAGAACTTACCCTCCCGAATACCGGATACGATGCGTTGACGCCCGATTCTGCGGAGTTGCCCGACCCAATGCGATCGCAACCTTCGGCGAAGATGATGCAATCTACCCACGGAGAGACGGCCGCCCGCGCTCACTACTGTTGTGCCCGCCCCTACCGGGTAAACCTACTGGTGTTCATGCAATACAGGGTAACAGTACCATTTCATGCATCGTTCTTTCTTTTCTTAGCACAACGACCAGTGTTGCTTCTTCCAATGGATCGACGGGCCAAAACGACGTGATATCGAATTTATCAACAACTGCCATGACGCCAACCCCGCATCGCCCGATAACTTCACCCGGTGGGAGAGGCCGCCAGGATATGTCCCCGTTCTAGATCGACCAGAGTTCAGGGCCGGTGGGCAAGGGGCCAACCAGTTGGTGAGTTTCATGCGACATACTCAAGTTTCACTCACAAAATAGTAATTCTAAACCAGTTCATCTCATGCAAGAGTTCAAAAAGAAAATCGCGAAATTGCTCAAGTCAAAGGGGAAACCTCCCCAAGGGCCACCCGAAAGCCCCGACTTTTGCGAACACGGCCTGCAGGCAGTGGTTGATACCAGCCACGATGATCTAGTGGACCGGAGATTCTACCGGTGCCCCTTGGTCGAGGATGAATGGTGTGGCTACTTCAACTGGGTGGACCCGGAGACGTACCACCCACATCTCAAACTTCCTGTTTGGGATAACTGGGGGGAGCAACCCTCTCCATGGTGCTACTACCGTCCAGAAAAGCCAGATCACGAGTACTCCTATGCTATTATTCAGCGACCACAGCGGGCATACTGCATTGACTGCAGAGCACGCTTCCGGTTGTACAAGGATAAGCCCAACACATACCTCCTGCACCATATAGTGGAGTGCGCCCCGAAACAGAGTAGGCGTCTCGGTAAGTCTCCCCCAATAGCCAACGGACCAGAAGTGCAAGGGGGTACCTCCTCTCGAATAGGAAGGGACAAGGGGAAGCAGCCGACCGAGGTTCGCACCACGCAACAAATCCTTGACGCGTTACACAGACCATCCGGGAACCCGGGTGGTATTAACATAGGGGACGCCGGGAATCGGGATGACATGCCCATATGGGAGGGCAGAAATCCACATAAAAATGACCAAAAAATTCTGTCTTATACACCCAAGACGTACGGCATAGGCCACCCATTCGGCGACAGCTGGGAGCACTGCGGATCCCCATGGAGTTCTTTCATAGTACGGATGGAGTGGTGTCCGAGTACAAATCTCAGCATTTACACGGATCAGGTAATATGCAGAAAATGTGGGACATCATTCTGGCTGTACCCAGATAGGCGGAACGATCATTTGTTCCACCATGACAAACAGTGCTTTCGTTAGTTAGTTCGTCAAGCAATTTCGTCACTGTTGTAATGCCCTTGTAATATAATCTAATCTATTGCTTGTTTTATCATCTGAACTTTCGGTGTATGTGCCCTAATATATGTTCAACAAATAATTTAAGTGCTTCGTAGGAACTATTCATAACATGAGTTGTTATGGTAGTGCATATATCAAAGATCAAATGTGGTCCACTGTTCATAAAAATACCATTTAGATATGATATTTTACGGGCCGCCGAAAAGGCTAAAAAACATGACATGAGTTGTTGCCGACTATAATACTTAGGGTTATTGCACTAGTGGAAATTAGATGCAAAGCAAGGTGTAAATTACATATTTCTCTATAATATGGTAGTGCATATATCAAAGATCAAATGTGGTCCACTGTTCATAAAAATACCGTTTAGACATGATATTTTACGGGCCGTCGAAAAGGCTAAAAAAACACACACTCTACTTGTTCCCCTTGAATTTTGAAAATTATTTAACATTTCTCTAGAACCTAAAAATATTTCACTTGAATCCTAAATCTATTTATCCAAATATTTTCATCTTTTTTGAAGTCTCTCAGATTTTTTTTTAAATTTGTAAATTTTTTGGCTGGTTTCTCCCATGTCACCCTATCATTGGGCGATTTCTCCTATGTCGCCCTACCATTGGGCGACTTGTCTAGATGTTACCCTACCATTGGGCGATTTCTCCCATGTCGCCTTACCATTGGGCGACTTATCCTGTCACCCAATCGCAGCGCGAGTACTCTGTCCACCTCACTGCCTAGTCAGCATGTCGCCCTATGGTAGGGCGACAGGGGTATATTTTTGCAATTTTTTGATTTCCTGGTATATTTTTGCAATTTGAATTAAAAATGTATTATTTTTTAAAAAAATTCTACGAACCGCCAACCGACAGTGATACCATTATTTGGATATCTAAATTACTTTAAATGAAAAAGTTGTCAACTATAAAGTTGTAGATCTCGTCAAAAGCTACAATTTTTATATAAATTTTATCTTCATCCGACTTAGTATGAAAAAGTTATGATTTTTCGTTGCATACAAGTTTGGAAGCTTCTAGGCTTCTACCTGATCCGTGATATCAGTATTGGGAAATAAGAGTAGCAAGGCTGAAACAATTTCAAAAGGGATTTCACAGTAACCGGACATATGATGGGAAGCTTCCTATCATATGTATCTGTGCAACATCGCTAAATAATATGTGCAAGAAAATGCAAAAAATAAGTGCAATGTCCTCAAAACAATTAGGGAAACTATATAAATTATCACTGAAAATTAGGTGAAAACCATAAATATAGAATTGAGGTACTATTTAAAACTAGTTCAGGCATCCAAGTCAAATATATTTGTGATGTTATAATATTACAACATTTGGAAAAAATAGTGGCAACATTCAAAGATAATTGTTGAAAAATTTTGCAATAATTTGGGGGGACAAAAGAATTCAATACCCACGATAAATTTACAGCACAACATTTAAAAATTCATTGCACAACCAACAACATGTTGATACGTGCGTAGTAAAATCCCTGCCCATCTTAAACAAACTCAATTTTGCAACAATTAAGTATGCGACAAAATCACAACAAATAAAAAACACTCATGCAACATTTTGAGATAGTGTCGGTAACAAATCAAGCAAACACATGTAACAAATCCTACCCAGAGGAGGCACAACGGACAACGACAAGTAGCAGAGCTCATCATCGGAGGAGGTTTGCTGTGGTGTCACAGAGAAGTCCGCAACAATGAGCTAAGGGAGTAGTTCTTCACACCAAGCTCCGGTGAAAAATCTGGTGAGCTTATTAGGCCAACCTCAAAAAGGGGGACATGTATGTGAGCTCCATCCACAGTGAACGGCCTCCCTCAACCACAACCGCATCATTGAGAGAGAGAGAGATAGAGACAGAGTTAGGTATACAAAGGAGTAGGGAGGCATGTGCGAGGTATAGCGGGCTACAATCATGTGTGTCAAGTGAAAGACGGAGGGAGAGTGAGAAGATGGAGGAGACAAGATAGAAGAGAAAGCTTCGGTTGCTCAGGTGGAGAATATCACTGGGAGGAAGAGAAGTCAAAAAAAGTAAAAATGCATCATGTGAGTGGAGAGGCCTCCGATGCTTTTGTTGCTATGAGGAGTTATGTGAGTGAAATGTCTAGAGGGAACACTCCGTGCCAAATGTCTAGATGGAAGCATTACCGATTCTAAAATTTTTGTCTACCGAACCCAGAAAACTAGTTGCATATGGTATAAGATTATAGATTAGAGTTTTAGCGTTACCACTAGACGCGTAGGCACTACAACAAAAACCTCATATAAAAGCATTTTCTTATAGATATTTTTTTATTTGCCCCTATAAATTGCCATAATATATTGTAAAGACACTTTTTTGTGGCATTTTAAAAGATGTGTTAAATATGGAGACACTATTTTCATATATTTTAGATAAAGAACATGGAATGTATGTGTTTTTGAGGCATTTTTATATTGTCAAAACAAAAATCATATAGAGACATTTCTTGACACTTCTTAAATCGATATTATGTTGTAGAGATGTTATTTGAGGCATTTTTATTCTCTAGAGATATTTTTTAGATGTTTAAGACATGTACTTATAAGAATTATAATATGAGTATAAGCAAGTTGTAATGTGTGGATAAGATAACTAATCGGGCTACTTGTTTATCGACAAGGTCAAGTGTCTGTTCAACCATAACGATACCACATGTAGAGACACTATTGTAGTATTTTAAAATATGCCTTTAAAATCATATAGAGACATAAAAGTATGCTTCTACTGTAAAATAAAAACGTCTCTACATGATGTTTCTCATGTAGTGAGGTGAGACTTCTCAGCAGCGAAAGAAGAGCATGTCAGATTGCGTTAGCATATTAAGGCAGTAGTAGCCTCTTCCCACGAATATCTACAAGAATGGGAAGAAGACTCCGTACGCTGGTCTACTAGAACCCCCGCAGCACGGCCCTCTTGGTTCTCTCTGGAATTAGTCTTTCGACTTCAGTTATTTCCACACAGTTCAAGTGTGTCTTTATTTATAATCGAGGAGTTAGAAAAATATAAGCTTATCCGAACTGATGCGTACAAGACGGCCCGATCTTCCGGTGAGGGGATAATTTTGATTAGGCAGAGGATGACTTTGACGATCCGGCTACGAACCACACAAGGATAAGCGCCCGCAATCGCTAAACCACACTCCTAGTTGTTATCAACTGTGCCGAAGCCCGGATGACCTGACCACGAAGGTCTATTCTTGCAAGCAATCGAAGAACTAGCAAGAACAAGGATAAAGCAAACACACGAACTGAGGTTATGAACTTGTTTACTGCTGCTCTAGCCGAGTCAGGAGAACAATGTTAAAGTTCCACACATGGGGCAACTAAACTTAACAAAACCTAAGGAGATAGATAGGGGGCTTGTCCAATATATATAGCCAAGGATGACTGCTAGGAGTTGGTCTCACGCCACTTTAATTACATGGGAACTCAGTCCAAAATTATGGTGGCACAACACCCTAAAAGACTGAGACCGTCTCACCATTTTGACTGCTGTGGACAGCTCGAGTGGAATCTGATGATGAGGCCAGATCCGTTCGAAAGAGCACGAATTTATCTTTCAATCAAGTACTCACTCATCCCGAACGGACTCCGTATGCAAAAGTTATGGCCAGTTGAAGGTGGACTGCTCCTAGGTGAACGTTTTGGCTTCATTCTCGGTAATACCTTGTACTCTAGTTTGTAGTGATGAGGAATGACGTCCTTGCAGCTCTAAGCCATGATTCCTAAGCACAAGCATATTATTATGCAGTGGTCTATCCTCTAAAATATAATTATACCACCCGAGAAACGAGTTCACCTGTTGATTTAGCTGCTGTGCGCGTGCCCTTGTGATAGGACCTTGCATAGGAGGTGGTGGAGGTGAGGTCATGGGTGTATCCGACGTAGTGATGTCCTCATCACGAACATGTTTAAAGGCCTTTACCAATTCAAATCCTTATCCGAACTGACTCCCTGTTTAATTTGTATTACATTAATCCGAATCGTATAGGTTTCCTGTTTCGGATTCAAATAATCCGAATCAAACAAGGACTTATTCTATATTTAATAATTCCAATATATTAATTATCTATATAAATACGGAATTTATTAACAAACTAGTATGTTACCATTCTTGTGTGTGACCCGTAGGCCCATTGTGACGTTGACAGCATATCAAATCACCATTTGACCACAAAGTCATAAGCGGCTCTTACCAAAATATTATGACTTTCTAGACTACATGGATATCATTTATCTGATAAGCCATCAATGAATATATGTTTGATCCTTTTGTTACTTTCAGATATCAAGATTAAACCTAAGTCGAGATATGTGCCATCCTTGTATTAAATAGATCAAGCGGCCTTAATTAATATACCTTTGTCTTCATATAACAAGTATGACAAAATTCCATCTTACCGTACACATCCTTCCACATGCGTCAACACATTCACGGGTGTAACTAATATAATTATTCTATTATGGACAACAATTAGTAACATCAAAGAATATGATCCTCATATTAAGATCTATGTATGTCTCAGGTTAGAGGGTCAATCATAAATAGTATATGAAACCAACCGATTACACATATGTAATGCTCAATACAATGTTTCATCATGGGTATATCCAATAACATGTTCAGCGGCACGTTATTCATATCATTGTGTTTATGTTGTATATTTATGATCCGTAAAACATAATCATCACACAATCATATGCTTGCCTATGTAAATAACAAACTGATGTTCCAATCAATTAAACAACAAATGACAATTTATAATAATACCATAGAAATTACATAGTCTAACAATCAAATCACATACTTGGTGATATATAACGTGGTATTTATTAAAGGAACATAAAAATGTAAATATCTATCAATCATCTCTATGATTGGCCACTAGGATATTCTTCCAAAAATCAGGTCACAGTGAACTGATGACAAAAGAGATGCGGATATTACAGTCTCGGAAAGCTGTGTTGTACTTATACTTTCCCCAGCTGATTCTGAACCGTGGAACACTTCTTCTATATTTGTCAAACATAACCAGATGAGCTAACGAGGCAGCTCACACATGCCAAACAAGGAATGCAAGGAGTTACTTTTCATGGTATAATGCAGCTTCTTTGTACCAGGTGCCCCAACACAGTGCAAATGATGTGTGTTAATCTATACCTCTTTATAATGCACCTAATCATTCTTTTCTACGTCCACCTCAAATAATGCACCCCACTAGAGAAGGTCCAACCTTCATACACCCAGCGAAACGTTCCCAGAAACTTGCCTCCATCAAAATTAACCTCTCAGATCTTTCCTCAGCTTTACTCACCCACATCCGATGGCCATTGTTTAATGTGTCTAACTCATCCCTGTGGCCCACAACAGAATCTCCCCCCACCTCCAGCATCATCTCAAGGAAAAGGAAACAAATATCCTGGAATTAAGAAAAAGGAAACAAATGTTCTAGAAAAGGAAAAGACCATATATTACGTGCTGGGAAAAGAAAATCGGAAGACAAGGCACTATACTAGTAACTGATGATTACGAGAGGGCTAAATTGTTGATCTCAGAAACCGTCAACAAAAATCTCGCTAGTAGGACAACATATCAGAAAGCATACAAATGATAATATAATTTAATTGAATGTTTGAACAATTCACACGCTTCAGTCTTAAACAATTATTTCAGATAGATTGAGATACAAAGTAAGGTGTAAAACAACTCATTGGTTTGTGCAATCCTGGAGCAAAACAAGAATGTATAATGTACAGAAAAAGTTTTCTCATGACAACAGAAGTATTTGAGAATCGGAAGAATATGCCTACAAAGAGAAGATCAAAGACTGACTAAAATCAGATTTATCTTCCTACTGAGCTTGTTCACTATCTCATTTCACCTGCAAGCATATGACTACAATTCGAACAGAACATAATGAAGAGGAAACGCTGAAGACAAGATTAATAAAGTAAAACTGAACTCAGCTCTCCACCACAGATTTATTGTCATCTTTTCTGTAACATCCGGATCATGGTTAATTAAATCTTACACATCCAATCCTATACAGAAGCAATACTAAAAGAACACCGAACACTGATCCCCCCAAGAAAATGTAGTGTAAATTTTCTTCTTTTTTATAGTAAAACTGTTGAATGTTGTAGCTAACACAAACACAAAACCTCATCTCATACGCCTACATGATGAACTCTATTGCGTTCAATAAGCTAGGCCCAAACCTTGTCATGTTGAGCACAATGTCCTGTTTGGACATGTAAAACTCCCCAACCTTCTCCCATCCACTGTTCCTGATGGCTCCTGGATCTTTGATCACAGAATGGTTCCAACCGTATTTCTCCAGCAATGTGCTCTCCTCTGGACTGATGTTGTACTGGACATGTTTGAGACCCATGTCCCGTGCAGGACCACCATAGAACCCATCAGCCATGTATTCGATCCCGTATGGCACAATGTGTACCACCACTCCTCCCGACCGCAGGAACACCATGTTAGTCAAGCCCGCACCATGCACACCCATGATTGCATCGCATGAGTCAACTAAGTGGACAAATTCATCAAGATTAGAGTCGATCTTTGGATTGGTCTTGACCACCTCGAAACCAAACCAATCCAGCCCTTGTACAACATGCGGTGCATTGATGAACCGCCGGGTTTTGGCCCGGTCAATGAGCATTACCCTGGGCTTCTTGTCAGGGTCATCTTTGTCGGCCTTGTAGGGTATGTCCACTTCGGCTGCAGGCAATCCATAGGCTTCCCGGACAAACAACCGGAAGTCCACCATTGTATAGTTCTGTGGTGAAGAGTTCTGGTCGATGCCAAGGTCTCGGTGGCTTCTGAGACCGACAATAACATGCGGATAGCACCTGACCTGGTCATCTCCATCAAAGTCGATAATGTCATGCCGCGTGAGGCGGCTAAAGATTGCTGAGTACTTCTCGATGAACCTGGGCTGATTGTTCGTGATGAGGAACTGGACATCTCGGTCGAACTGGCGGGCGGTGAGGAACAGCGGAACAAGGACATCACTGAAGTCATGCCAGACATTCCCTGTGAGCCCACCGAGTGCGAAGACAATGGCTGTTATGGCATGCTTGGAGGTGCATCTTGGCTTTGGTTGGGAGGCATTGATGGATTTGACGGTCACCTTCTTGATCCAGGGTAGGTTCTTTCGGGACTGAGCTCGGATACTCCACTCTTTACTGTCAGAATTGCGGGTCTGTGGGACATACATGATAGAGGAGGACAGACCAATGGTGCGAGCATCACCGCACATATCACAGATGTCGTAGCGCGGGTTGGAAAGGTCGCAGACCGTTGCGTCAGGTGGAGGTGTGCACTTGGTGTATGGTGCTGAGCATGTTTCAGGAGATCACCGATTTGAATTGTCAGTACATGTCAGTGTGAGCTTGATGGTGTCAATATGCAGAATAATTGTAATAGTAAATAGGAGCAAAGAAAAATATTTGACTGCAATAGTTAATTTATGGTCAACAAATCACAGTATGATCACAACATATGATAATGCATGATGATATTTTACAGTGCAGTACCACACAAAATTACGAACAGAGAGCTGCATGTAGAGCTATCCAACAATAGAACCAAATATAACAAGAATGTGAGATTTGGCTCAGCTTGGAAAGAATTGTCACATAACCAGATTTTATTTCTATCTTGACAATAGATGATGTAATTTTATTTCTTGCCGAGGCACCAGGCCCTTATGTAAGTATGTAACACAACAGGAACATCTGTTATTTCTGAGTAAATAGAACTATGCTGTCCTCTAAACAAAATAAAAAAGGTTAAAATTATGGCAATTATTTTTTAAAAAAATAAAGAAATGTTATTTTTGCTGTGACAATTTGGTAAATAAAACTTATTTGGTTGTCTATCTAAAAATCTTTTTTGATTTTGTGCAATTCACAAGTAACGGTGAACAAAAAAAAAAAGAAGAATTCTGTTTCTGCTATAATTAGGAGAGTGTTTGTTTCCAAAATTATGATTAATCTATGGACAAACAGTAAATTATTGGTGAGCTAAAAAAGTTTGAAATGTGGTCACCGTATCAAGCCTCAGTCAGGCTAAATAACTTGAAAAAAAAATCAGGTTTGCTCAATAGGGCCACTACATTCTAGCCCCACTTCACATGTAGCCTAACTGAATCATTGCCACAAGATAATAGGCCAACTGCCTAGAACAAAAGTGCACATGAAAATTGTGCCAGTCATACCCTCCTAATCTTAAGACCTTCATTCTACGACATTAGATAGAACCGTGCTTAATTTTCACAGTTTCAGTTCTATTCCCCAACAATGCGAACAACTTTTTGTCAGTGTACAGCACAAGCCTTCCAAATGTGGACCACCGGTATGAATAATTAACTGCTACTTGCTATCAAAGTCTATAACAAATGAACATTTCCATGTGGTGCATCTAAAGCATATTACTCACTGCTAGCTTTAGTCCGCCGCAAGGATCAACTTTACTACTACCAACATAGCTTTGCCCACCTTTAAATTCCCTTTTTAGTTACCTTTTTTACTCTCTTTGTCTGGATTGTGTAGGTGAAGTTGGAACACTCTGTCTGTGTTGTACTAGTTCCAGGACAGAAATTTGTATCTACCCGGCAGTGTATCACAAGCACTGAAACTGTGAAGCACACAAACAAACAACTATATTAAGGATGTATCTGTACAGTACCTGCTTTCGCTGTGGCTTCTTCCCCTTCCTGATCTTGCGGGGGAGATTCCTTCCCCAAAGGCTCTGATTGGGGGTAAAAACAAAGTAAAAGCTAAAGAACTAAAAAATCCTAACTTATTTGCAATGAAAATAGCAAGTCTTACCAGATCCTCCTGAGCTCCTTTCTTCTTCTTGGGTTGGCACCGGCATCGCCATCCCTCCCTCGCCAACTGAGTCGTTTGCTGGTGTTGTGTCTTGGGAAGCTCGTTTGGGCTCTACATTTTGTCCCCAATCCACAATAATTCAGAACTTAAAAACTAGCTAATCCATCAAATTGGGACATGAAACAGTGGTACAAGGACCATGGCGCACCATGATTTAAGGTATTGTCCTCATGGTCAGAAGTTGCTGTCTGAGATGGTTTCTTCCTTTCCGTTGCCTGCTTGTTGGGAGATTCACCAAGCTCTGCATCAGCAAAATCAAACCATCAAATTGGACTAATCAGGTTTGGATTCTGAAATCCACGAGCTTCAGTAATTAATGAAAATCACCCCCCCCCCCCACCCCCCTCTCCTTAATCTTACGATTTTTTTACTCATACCCCTCTCCTCTTCTTGCTTTGAGGAACCCGATCTTTCCAAGTCTAACCAAGACAAGCAACCATCTCAAGAAAAAGAAACAGAAAAAAAATTGCAAAAATCTTTGAAACAATATGGAT
The DNA here is from genome assembly GCA_036346275.1 of Otatea glauca. NCBI lineage: Eukaryota > Viridiplantae > Streptophyta > Magnoliopsida > Poales > Poaceae > Otatea > Otatea glauca. Next base: position 10,764,885 of record CM070714.1, read on the forward strand.
TTGTTCTTCTTGCCTTGATCTGTGGAGACTGGCTTATCGCGCACTGGCCGGAGGGTGTTGTCCACATGTACCGGAGTGAATTGCGAGGAAGCTAAGAGAAACCTCTAATAAGAACACACATATGGCCCAAAAAAAAAAGAAAAAAAACAATCATTTTTACAGTTTAGCATCGAGAAACCATCCAAACTGACCATTAGGGCCCTGCGCGAACTGCCCGGAGAAGACGACGACGGCGAGGACGGCGGCGACGAGGACGACGGCGAATGACGTGCCGATCCTGCGGCGCCAGATGCCCTGCTTCATCACGCTCTTGGCCGCCTTGGGGAACCCCATGCCGCCCCCTTCCTCAGTGTCTCAAGCTTCTTTCTGTTAGTCTACTTCTGCTTGGTGGCGCTGCAGCTGCACCATGAAAGGGGGAGAGAGAGAGAGACGGGAACACGAAGGTCTTGGCGTGCTAGAGCTGACAACATTCTTATGCCCTGCTCTTTCTATACCAGGTGCTGTGGGATTCAACACCTCTGCAGTACCATTGTTACTGCAAGACTTAGGGTGGGACCCGTGTCATCCTTCTTAATTTGTGGCAGCACGGGCAAAAAATGATTACCTCACCGAGGAAGAGTCGGAACGGCAAAATAATGTACCAATTACTATGCCGGAAAGCACAGTAAAAAAGAAATTGTTCTAGCAAAATGCTATAAAATTGCATAGATATGCAACGCTCTTTCCAAATCGAACAACTGATAATCGCCTAATGGAAGGCATTCATATAAAAGAATGGACATCGGATAGAGACATGGAGTTTTAGTACAAATCTCCGAGGACAAGTTAACAATATTCCGCACATAGACCATCCTTTGTTTTATGTGATTTATTGATGGACGATCTGAGGCACATCCGGTAATACCTCCACCGCAGAGAGCCTACAGGGTAGTTTATTGCGTTCCAGATTAGTTAGTTTGGGACGGAGTCTCTATCAGATTTGCAGGGATTTTAACACAGTTGTGAAGGAAGGATGGGGTCCCAAGTGGTGTTGGTGGATCATGCAATGGATGGGGGCGTGGCTGGAAGAGTCACGTGCTGGCGTTTTCATTAATGGCGTGGGCTTAGCTCGAGATGGTGGGGCGTTTCCGATCTAATGAGGGAGGGAGGGCACTCATTATGGAGCAACATGTTGGTTGCTTTAATTAATTCTCCGGGTGTGAGATCAAGGGAGGGAGCAGCTTCATCAGCCTATCTAGAGCATCTCCAGCACAGTCAGCACTACTGTAAACACCTACTTTTTTTTTTAGGCAATACAAACACCTTCTTACGGGTGCTAAGATTGTCTCGTAAACAGACAATAACCATGCAAGCATAAGGCTATAAGCCTTTGATATTTTCTCAATCCGATATCCCAAAGTGGGTAAATATCAGCTGGAAATTGTCGGGACCCGAATATACAAATCTGAACCCTCTATGTATACTGCAATAGTTCAGGATTACGCTAGTGCACACAGGCTCAACATAGATGAATATCACAATCATACACAGAGGAAATACATTAAAAGACTTCATATATTAAATAACACTTGTTGAATGACCTTATAGTCAACTTACATGAATATGCCTTGCAAGGCTGAATATCAAATTAAACTGCAGCGGAATGAAAATGTAGAGAAACCCCTCAGTATACCATAGGCAACTAACAAGGTTCGCACCCTAAACATTCGTCTCCTTCTGGTACATCTCCTCCAGCATGGATGCAGACTCCTCAACTGATAATGTTGTTGTTGGCAAGGGTGAGTACATAAAGCACTCAACAAGTTGTACATAAAATGCAATTGTAAAATAACATATGCAAGGCTTATTCCAAAGAAACGGCTATCAAGGCTATTTTGCGGTAAAGCGGTATTTATGAACAAGTACAATAAATAAATTGTAAAGACTTGTAAAACAAATAACAGTAATAGATAGATTTAACATTTCTCAAGTAAACCAAGTTTTCAATCCTAAGTCAAGTTCCAACCTTCCATATGGCAATCCCGCCATCCTAACCAAGTTTTCCATTTAATTACACTAACCCTTAATTGTAATTCCAGAGCTTTGCTTAATACCGCGAGCACAGCTATTTGAATAGTTTTACACTCTACAGAGGTTATGCACCTTACCCACACGACATGATCGTCTCTTGTTGCCAAGCTATTGACATACTTCCTTTGGTGTATCGGCAGAGAGATCATGACAAAGCCTTTACAATGCTCTGGCTTAACCCAGTACTACCCACTAAGGTTTCAACAGTGGTGGGTCTGAAAACCACAACCAGGGCCTCCCTCTTGCGCCATGCGAATTACACCATAACTCGGGAACTCACACCGCTATTGATAGTATCAAGCTAAGACATTGCAAATAAATCAACTAGGCTGTCCCATGCCAGACATGTGGTTGCATGATTAACTCAGGTCAAAGGCTTGTAAGGTTAAGTCCTTAGATGATCGAAGCAAGACTTCCACATACCCTCTGCCCATCGGGCCCACCTTGGCATACTCGCCCCTTCTCACTTGCCCCAATCTAAGTGATTACCACCCACGTTGATTACCAAGCACCACGTGCCATCAACAATTCAACATCGTTGCATGACATGGCTCGCCACTACAACTCAATCTCATCGTGTGATCTCACATGACACACAAGTTCATATCATTGTTTCATATTCCATTAGTCAACATTAATCATCGATGATTCATGTACATATGATGACGTGGCATGGCTAAGCAACTAATACGATCTAACATCCCATGTTGATTTTAGTATTAACCAACTATAGTGAACCAATCTAAGTTGACAATAGATCATGGCATACAAATGGCAAGGTAGGGTATAGATCAAATGGTAGATTAACTAAATCCCAATTTAATTTGAAACAATTGTATACTTGAAATACTATGCAATAGGTCACATCAATATAGCAATTTTATAAACATGGGTTCAACATGATCAAAGCACAACTTGCCTTGGAATAGGTTCTGGTCTTGCTCTGAAACTTGATCTTGAGTTGACAGATCTTCCTCCGAAGCGTCATCAACGTCTACGCGTACCGAAGAAGAAAAGAAAAGAAATATCAAAACATAGAGTAAATGAACTCAAAAAATAAAATAAAATAAAATTTACCATTAAATAGATCTCAGTTTTACAAATTTTTAGAAATTTGAATCACCCAAATCCGATTTAAAATGCAAAAGTTATAGCCTTCCAAAGTTTGAATTAATTCTGAAAATACATATAATAGAAAATCCGATTTTCCCGAATTATTTTTATTCCGAAAAAAATGAGTTATTGCGTCATGCTGGCGTCTGGCTGATGTCAGCCCTGACTCAAACCAACCAGATGCTGCCCCATGTCCCTCGGTCCATGGACTCAGTCCATGAACTTCATTGGTCCACCGTGGACTCGGTCTACGTGGGTCTGAGCCGCTGACATGGGGGCCGGGCGTCGGCTAACTTAGTGCCTGCTCAACGTCCACGCAAGCATCCACGCAAGCGCCACGTCGCTTTCTGATCCGATCTGGCAGCCTCGTGGTGACACGCATCAAGGAACTGTCAGGCCACGTCGATGGCAGAGGCGCGGGAACCTAGGGTCATCGGCGATGATCGGCGAGGGTACATTCAGATGCATCTTGTCGTCGCAAACCTGATGACGCGATTGCTTTCCTATCTGGAGCACTAGAACAACAACAGTGACAAGTTGAACGGCGGCAGTTCTAGGCTTCCACGGTGACGTCAGTCCGATGATCCTCCGGCGAAGTTGGTGCGTGCACGAGACGGTCCGTGACAAGGTGAAGCAGATAACGCAAGTCACGAGCCTTCTCTTCCATGGACGGTGACAAATCCGCCGATTCACGTTGCAGCGGCGCTCGGCGAGAAACTCTCGATTGCGGCGATTTGGCTCCGAATTTGACGACGAAATCTTGGGGCTTTGGTTGCTTGTGCCCTGGTGACGCCGGCGCGCTCCTTATATAGCACCGGGAGTCCCTCCTTTGCCCGATTCCCACGCGGTGTCCACGGCGGAAACGGAACAGAGTCCATGCCGCTCACGCGAAAACGATGACGGATCGCCGTCCACGTGGCAAGATGCCCAGCTGAGATGCTCCAAATCCAAACCGTACACGCGGCAGATCCTAACGGCCTGGATTCAGTGGATCCGGAGCTGCCACGATACATCTAGTCCATCCATTAAGATCAACGGCTGAGATTTGCTAATGGCATTCCCTGTAACAAACAATCTCGAGCGTCTACTTCCAATCTAACCGTTGAAATGCTATCGCGTACACGGCTTTATAATGGCCTCTCGATTGAAATCCAACGGCGAACTCTAACTCTAACCAGCTCAGGCTGAACGGGCTGAGCAGTAAATGGCCCCACACATCGAAACAGTAATGTGCTTCGGCCCAAAACTATTTTTTTTGCTTTTTCACGCATTTTTCTTTTAAAATAAATCTGGAAATTAGTTTAATTACTTTTGGGCGATAATAATACCAGGAAAATTCCATGAAAAATCTCAAAAATACTTTGACACATTTTGAACTCAAATAAAATATTTTTGACAAAACTTTATATTAACTTTGTACGCATTTAATTATTTTCCATAAAAGGCCAATATACATATTTTGAAATTGATTCAAATAAATTCCAGAAAATCATAAAATGCTCAAATAACAATAAAATAATTTTTAAGACAAAATTCGGGATGTTACAAACCTCCCCCCTTAACAGAATCTCGACCCTGAGATTCAGGGCTAACTAAAGAATAGGTTAGGGAATTCTGGCTTCAGATCCTCTTCTCGCTCCTAAGTCGCTTCATTCTCTGAATGATTGCTCCATTGAACTCTGCAGAGGCGAGTAGACTTATTCCTGGTCTTGCGATCCATAACATCCAAAATTTTGATTGGTCGCTCTTTGTAGGTCAAATCTTCCTGTAGCTCTATTGCCTCCAATGAGGTCTGCTCTGTTGGAACTCGAAGGAACTTCTTAAGCTGTGATACATCGAACACATCATGCACTCCTGCCCATGATTGCGGCAATTCCAACTGATAAGCAACCTCTCCTTGACGGCTCAAAATCTTGAACAGACCAACATATCTTAGCGCCAGCTTCCCTTTAGCGTGGAACCTTTTAACACCTTTAAGGGGGTAACTCTAAGATACATGAAGTCATATGGCTCAAAACTCAATTCACGGCGACGATTATCATCGTAGCTCTTCTGTCTTGACTATGCTATTTTCAATCTCTCTCTTATCATAGCAATTTGTTCTTCAGCTTCCTTGAGAATTTTAGGCCCAAACACCAGACGCTCTCCCGTCTCATTCCAATTCAACGAGGTACGACAGGCACGACCATATAAAGCCTCAAATTGTGAAATTTGCAAACTAGCCTGATAACTATTATTATTGCTGAGTTCTACATACGACAAACACTTATCCCATGATGTAGCATAAGCTAATGCACAAGCTCTCAGCATATCCTTGAGAATCTGATTAGCTCTTTCTGTCTGACCATCTGTCTACAGATGATACGCTGTGCTGAAATTCAAACGAATCCCCATAGCTTCATGTAAATTATTCCAAAGTCTCGAAGTAAATTGGGTACCTCTATTTGACACAATCTTTCTGGGCACACCATGCAAACACACAATCCTTGACATATACAGCTCTGCCAAGCGATCTCCTGAATAGGTAGTCTTCATAGGTATGAAAGAAGCATCTTCAGTCAAACGATCAATGATAACCCAAACAGAATCATAACCTCTCTGAGTTTTTGGCAATTCTCAACGCTTTGGATCTTATTACTGGTTTGCCTCTTACTTCCACTCAGAAATCTGCACCGGCTGTAACAAACTTGCTGCTCTCTGATTCATTGCCTTTATTCTCTAACACATATCACACAAAGCAACATTTTCAGCAACTTCACGTTTCATCTTAGACCACCAAAATCTTTCCTTACGACCTTATTACATCTTAGCACTTTCCGACTGAATTGAATACTTGGAATCATGTGCTTTCTCAATAAACCACTGCTTAAACTCCTTCTTGTTCGGCACACAAATTCAACCTTTGAATCACACATAGTTCCTTGGTCATCCACGGTGAAATCCTCAGCTAAACCTTTGTCTTTCTTGGACTTGATTCTATTTATCCTCTCATCATCTTTCTAACCTTCTTTGATCTGATCTTCTAGCGTTGGCTTTACTTCCAAGGCAGTTACAAATTCTTACGAAACAACTTCCAACTTTAACTTTTGAAACTCTTTACACAACTCTGGTTGATTATCCATTACTAGCATATTTGCATTGGGGCTCTTACGACTCAAAGCATCAGCTACCACCATAGCTTTTCCAGGGCAATAATAAATTCCAATATTACAATCCTTAATCAACTTCACCCATCCTCTTTTTCTCTTATTGATATCCGAATGAGTAAAGATATACTTTAAATTCCTGTGGTCCGAACATACCTCACATCTATTTCTGTCGACGATCGGGACCGTCAACCGCAAATAAGGGGGAAAGGATTGTGCAAGAGGGCGAGGCCCAAAGTCATTCTCGTCTGGGATGGAGAGAACACCGACAAGCATGCAGCTCAAGGGGGAAGGACAGGCGGACAGGGGACACAATGTTTATACTGGTTCGAGCCCTCTAGGTCAGGTAATATCTCTACTCCAGTCTTGCCTGTAGGGGAAAGGTGACTAAAAGCCCCTCGGGGAGGATGAACAGGGAGCTCGACCTCGGGGCCACTCGGGGGTGGTGACCGAGGAGAGCTTGGTGAGGTAGTACAGTGTGTTGGTGTGTTTCGGGGCTCTTGGTGTGTTGTTATTTCTCTTAACCTCTTCTCCCCCTTTCTTCAGGTCGGGTAGCCTGGCACTTTATAGGCCCCTGGGCGCTGGTCTCGAGCGCTGACATTGGGGTGACGCCTGCGAACCTGACGGGAGCAATTGACCCTAATCCCCACGCAGGGGATTTAGACAGGAGTTGCTAGGCCCTAGTTCCCACGCAGGGGACCTGACGGGGTTGCTGGGCCCTAGTTCCCATGCAGGGGAGAGAGGTCACGTCAGAAAAAAGGAATTCTATGCTGGAGGTCGGAATTGATGGTGCCGAGGTCGAAGAGGCTCGTGGGGGTCAGCTCGGACCCGAGGTCAGTCCTTGCCCGAGCTCGGGAACAATCCCCCGAGGTCGGGGATACCTCTGCTCGAGCTCGGAGATGGTCCCTCAAGCTCGGGAAAAGCGTTCTAAAGTCCCTCGGGGGGGCCTGGACACGTGTCAGGATGACTGATCCCCGACAACCAGCCCCCGAGGCTCAAGAAGCGATCTGAGACCTTAGACGTTCTTGAGTCTGAAGTCTTTTTTTCGAGGAGGGATCGTCACCTTGGTCAAGTTCAGGAATTTCCGAGCTCCTTTCGGGACCCAACGGAGAGTTTTTCTACGGGTGCTTTTGTCGTGGTAGTTCTTGGAGATGCTCGAGCTTCAGCGCCTAGTCCCTGAGCGGGCTTGATGGCATCTGGAACATCCGGGTTTCTCTGCTACTCAGGCCACGTGGGCGGAGAAGCCAAATGGTTTGGCTAGCGGGCGCTGAAGGGGCGCATCCGTAGAAGGGTTTTTGAAAAGCCACGATGCCTCGGTTACCGCCCTCTGGCTACGGGCATGTCTTTTGAGGCGACAATAATGTCGGTAGTCGAGGCGTCTTTAAAACCGGGGCTCGGCATCCTCCGAAGCCTTTCTTCCCCATTGCTCACGCCCTCAGCCCTTTGCTTCCTGCTCTTCTGCGCCGTCGCGTCTGCCTTCCTTTTCTGATTCCATCCCTCTGACTCCATGGCAAAGTTCGAGAAGAGCACCCTCACCGCGGAGCGTATGAAGGATATGGAGGCTCTGGGGCTGCTAGACCCGTTCACCTGGCGACTTCCCGTCGGGGAGAACGTGCCGCAGCCTCGAGATGACCAGGTCGTGAGCACGGAGCAGTACATGCTCTTCGGGTTGCGAACCCCGGAGAGCGACTTCTTGGCCGCGGTCGTTGCGCAGTGCGAGATCGAGCTCGTGAATCTGGTACCCATTTCTCTCCTCCACCTCTCCATCTTTGCTCATCTTTGCGAGGGGTTTGTGGGCATCCTTCCCACCACCTCATTATTTTTTCGCTTCTATTCCTTGTCCCGCACCGCGAAGGACCCCGTCGTCGGGTGCCTTTATTTCCGGCTGCGGGCGAGACTCCCTTGCTCCTTTCTCCAGATCCCGACTCGGGACTCGCTCGGGCCGTGGTCAGAGAAATGGTTCTACTTGAAGAAGGGCAAGGGGAGCAACCTCGCCTACCATGGCGCCGCGGTGGACGGCAAGCGGGACACCCCGGAACCCAAGGACTCGACGACCGACCAGGCGACGGTCGCCCTCATCCACATCTGCGCGACGCGCGGGTTAAAGGGGCAGGCAGTCGTTTACGACTACCTGCGAAACCAGGTGTTCCCTCTTCGGAAGAGGCTGCATCCCTTCTTCGAGATCACCGGGAAGGATGACGTCACCAGGGAGGGTTCCGAAGGTAAGCACAGCTCGGCCTCGAGCTCCTCCGTGCCCGATCAAAGATTTCTTGCTCTTAACAGTTTCTTTCGATCCTTCGCAGCACCGAAGGCGGCCTGGATCTCCTCGAGGATGCAAGAAATCTTCGGGAAGGCCGCCACCGCCTACGACCTCGATGGCGATGTCCCCAAGAACATCTTGAGGCGGAGCAGCGAGGTAATTGCCCTCGCTTCAACTTCGGCCCCGGGGGCTCGAGCCCGGGCACTAACCGTGACGGGCTTGCGCAGGAGACCCAGGAGCTCCGGGACACGGCCCAGCAAATGCTGCCACTACCCGGGCTAAGTAAGGGCAAGAAGGGGGGCAAGAGGTCGGCCCCAGATACCCCGAAGCCGGTCGCCAAGAAGCCCCACGTCGAGTGGGGCGACCAAGCCGTGGTAAGTCAGATGCCCCGAGCTCGGGAGCACTTCGAGCCCGAGGTCGCTTCTCTGATGCTTCCTTTCGGCCTTTCCTTTACCGATCTTTGTTTTTTCTGCTAGTAGTGAGAGGCGGCAGCCGCCGCGTGAGCCTCGGATGCGCAGCCAGAGCAACGTCCCCTGGCACTAGGCACCCGGGGGAGAAGTCTCCTCGCAGCCACCGCGGGGACGTCGTGTCAGGTGCGGTCTTCTTCGCTTCCGTCGTTACATTCGCGCGGCGTCAAGGGCCGAGGGCACCGACCTTTCCTGTGGTCCAGGGCGAGGAAGAGGAGAAGGAGGATGAGGATGACTTCGGCCTCGTGCTGTGACCCAGGGCGCGGCGAGTCCTGCTCACCACGGCACGAGGATGACGCGCGGCGGCGGCGCGGTCGAGGCGTGCGTGGCAAAGCGGCGGCGCGGCGGCTGCATCGCCGACGGAGGTCTTGGCGTGTGGCGCAACCGAGAAGCGAGCGCCGCGGTCGCGCGGCGGCGAATGAGCCCCCGAGTGGGCCTTGACCTTGGAGGTTAAAACACGGTGGTTGGCGTGCCGATAGGGTTATCGTGCGGGGCGGGCAAGCCCGACCGCCACTGTCATGGCCGACGCGGGCCGAGCTGGGACGTCTGGGGATGCCGGTGCCGCAGCGGTGACGAGGTCTGTAGAGGAGGAGGCTCCCATGGACCTGCCCCGTGGGCCCGATGGCGTCATCGATCTGCAGGTGCTGGAGGACCGGCTGGCGGCGGTAAGCGTGCTTGCCCTGAACTCGTCCCTCTTTTTTCTCCTTTTATTTTGTCTCGTAACCGTGGTGATATTTCCCTTGGTTTCGCGGGGCTGCGCTGATCTCCGTGGAGTGCGGGTCGTCTTGTGAGCACATGCTCGGCTTCGAGCCCTTTGGGACGTGATCGAGGCCAGCCAGAGGAACGTCGCCCAAGTCGAGGCTGATGCGGTGCGCCGGCGAGAGGATGTTGAGCGACTGAAGGAGGCCCAAGCCCTCGAGCTCGTGCGGGTAGTCGAGGCCGAGCGGGAGCGCGGGGCTTGGGAGGTTGAGAGGGAGCTCAACATTGAGAGAGACCTCCACGCCATAACCTTCTCAAAGGGCCTCGAGGAGGAGCGGAAGAAGGCGGAGGAGACCCTCGCCCGCATCCGGGAAAAGGCGCAGGTGATTCTCGACGAGAACCGCGCGAGCGCGTCGGCGACGATCCAGCGCCTCGAGCTCGAGCTCTCTGGCTCTCGCTCGAGGGCGGAGGCTGCACGGCAAGAGGCGCGGGAGCTCCGGGAGCGCCTCGAGGTCTCTCTCATGGCCCGTGAGGAGAGCTACGGGATCGCGTCGTCCGCGCTTGAGGACTTCGAGGTTGCGCAGAAGGAGGAGGAGGGGCTCTGGTCCGCTTGGCAGACCTGCCGGCCACGCGCGCAGAGGCAGAGACCGCACTTGAGGAGGTAGCTGGCCTTCAGGCGCGGCTCGAAGAGCTCTCCGTCGCCCCGAGGAAGGCCTTCGCTGAGCTCGAGGTCGAGGTGGCTGAGCTCAAGGCCAGGGTGACAGATGCCAAGGCGAAGGCGGCCGAAGCGGGCGCGAAGGCCACGTCGTCCGAGGCGAGGGTCTCTGGGCTCGAGGAGAAGCTGGCCCGGGTGGCCTAGGCGGGGAAGGGTGCCTTGGCTCAGCTCCAGAGCAACCGCGACCGGGTCGCTCAAGCCAAGGCCGAGGTGCTGGCGCTGCGGAGAAGGGTCTCCGACCTCGAGCAGGAAAAACTTGCTCGGGATATGTCTGCGGATTAGATAAATAGGTTAAGACATAGATAGGGGGTGAAATGATCGCGCCCCTTGTGGATACAATGTAATATACTGCCATGGCTGATGTAAAGTTGTCTTTTTAGAAGACTTAGCTCGCTCCTGTTTTGCCCTTTGTCGTCTTCGAAGACTTGCTTAGCTTGCTTCGTAGATGAGTCCGAGCGGCGTCGGATCGCGACACGTTGAGCCGAATAGCCGAAGGTGTTTGCCGGGTGAGTTATTAATCTCAACTCAAACCATCTGGATTAATTTGACCGAGCCCGGGGACACTCGAGGTCGGATTTAACCGAGCCCGAGCCCGAAACACTCGGGCTTTGGGCACAACTCAGACTGGTCGGCGTGAAAACACATCAGGCTCGAACCAGGTTTAAGCCTTGGGTCCGGCCCGGCGAGCTCGGGGATGCTTCGAGCTCGGGGCCCCCTTCAGAGGGCAGTTTAGAAATTCGAACTTGTGACCTTCGACGCTGCAAAAACAAAACACACAGAATGCCCACACAGGCGCCCTGAGGTGCAAGAGCTGTGCTGCGTGACCTCTGGTCCAGACCCACGACGGGAGGGAGCTCTGTGGCGATGAGAATCGGCTTACATCAGCAGCATCGACCTCCAGAAGGCGGTCCTTATGGTCATGCCGCGAGATTGTATTTCTCGAGGCGCAAGTATCACTGTACAAGGGGACAGGCCTTACCTGTGCCTTTTAGGCCGAGCTGATTTCTTGGCTGTGGGTGAGTGGTCGGCTTATTGCGACTGTCGGCTTATTGCAACCGGAATCATCCCCATTTTTAGAAACCGTGACCTTCGAGCTCGGGAGTGCGTCAGGCTCGGGGCGCTTAACCGAGGCCGAACCTGGAAATGCATCAGGCTTTGGGCACAACTCAGACTGGCCGGCTTGGCCATTTGGCGACGGGGGAAAGGTCAGCTTATTGCGACCGAGGTCATCCTTGTTTTAGAAACCGCGATCTCCGAGCCCGGGAATGCGTCAGGCTCGGGGCGCTTAACCGAGGCCGAACCTGGAAATGCATCAGGCTTTGGGCACAACTCAGACTGGTCAGCCTGGAAGTACATCAGGCTCAGGCCAGGTTTAGGCCTTGGATCCAGCCCGACAAACTCGGATATGCTCAAGCTCAGGACGGGCTCCCTCAGAGGGCAGTATAGAAATTCAAACCTGGCCACTTGGCCACAGGGGAAAGGTTAGCTTATTGCGACTGCCGGCTTATCTCGACCTCCGAGCCTGATGCTGCATCAGGCTCGGTCATCCCCGGCGGTGAATTTAGAAACTGTGACCTCCGAGACCGATGCTGCATCGGGCTCGGGGCGCCCTCTGTGGACGTTCAATGGTTGGCAGCCCGGGGGGAATGGCCGGCTTATCCCGATAACGATCGCCTTATCGCGACCTCCAAGCCTGATGCTGCATCATGCTCGGTCATCCCCGAGGCGAACCTAGAGAACGCGACCCTTGGCGCTGCAAAACAGAACACGCATGGACGTCTCAAGGGGGAGCTCGCCGCGTGATCTTATGGTTTCCCTTATGGTCACGCCGTGAGGTCGCGCCACTCGAGACGTTCTATGGAAAAAGAAAGAACTTTCGTCCGAAAGAAAAGCAGAGGGAGCCCCGGGCCTGAGGTCTTCGAACGGCTTGATCTTCGACGGAAGAACCTTTGACTTGGGACTATGACCTGACGTCACGTCCCTTGAGAGGCAAAAAGAGGTTAGTATCATAAACGAAGGAGAATTTTCGTCATGAGGCCAGACCTGGGCTGGTTCGAAGTATGACGACATAAGATTTAAAGACCTGGACGCCCCCGAGGCGGGGACGATCTCGGGCTTGATCCCTACGACGGGGGGAATGGTCGGCTTACTGCGATGAGAATCGGCTTACTGCGTTTTTCACCTCCCGGATGTCGATTCCTTGCAATACAACCTTCAGGCACATTCGCTGGATACAGGAAAAAGCATGAGAGGAAAACTAAGAGCAGCGCAATTTAGTCGTGAGAAAAAACTAAGCCGAGGTCCCTTGGCTCGAAGCCCTTATTGACGACGGTCCCGGGCCCGTGCCCTGCTATGAGGGGATGTCGGCTTACTGCGATGAGGATCGTCTTATTGCGTATTCGACCCCCGGAGGCGGACCACGGGACTGTCGTGCTAGCTCGAGCGAGGGGCCTAAGGACCGAAACTCGAGTATCTCGAGGTCGGCGAGCCCACAGGTGTGACGGCTGGGACAGAACCTGCGACGGGGAGGGGGGATAGTCGGCTTACTGCGATGAGGATCGGGTTACCGCATGTTCGACCCCCAGAGGTGGGTGTTCGGGCCACGGCCCGGGTCACGTTTGCTCGAGATACAAGAGACAAGCATGACAACAAAGAAAAGCATCTTATCTCAAAACAGAAGGAGGGGGAGCATTAGGCATAAAACCTCTGGAGCTGGTCTACATTCCACGAGTTAGTGAGCTCCCTGCCATCGGGGGTTGCTAGACGGTAAGCTCCCACGCGACTCGCTAAGACGATCCTATAGGGGCCTTCCCACAGCGGGGATAGCTTGTTGGTGTTAGACCGGTCCTGGATTCGTCTTAAGACCAGGTCCCCGATGTGGAAGCCCCTAGGTTGTATTGCTCGGGCGACGTGCTTGCGGAGATCTTGCAGGTAGCGCGCCGAGCGCAGGAGTGCGTGGCATCTTACTCCCTCCGCCACGGCGAGGTCGAGGGATCGCTCATGCTCGAGGTCGACCTGGTCGACCGAGTTTGCCTTGACGGAGCCGAGGGTGACCTCCGGTGGCAGGACGACCTCGGCCCCGAAGACGAGCTGGAAGGGGCTCGCCCCCGTTGCCCGGCTTGGATAGATGTGGACGGACCAAAGGACGGTGGGAAGCTTGTCCACCCAGGCCCGGCAGCGCTGACCGAGCTCAACAAAAACTTGTTTCTTGACACCTTGGACAAGCTGTCCATTGGCGCGCTCGATCGCCCCGTTGCTCTGAGGATGGCTCACCGAGGCATAGCAAACCTTGGTCCCCATGTCTGGCAGAACTCTTGGAACAGCTCACTGGTGAACTGCGTCCCATTGTCGGCGATGATCCTGCAAGGGAATCCATACCTCATAACCACGAAGGAACGGAAGAACCTCACCGCGGCTTTGGCGGTGATTGCGGAGATCGGCTCGGCCTCGATCCACTTCGAGAAGGTGTCGATGGCGACGAACAGGAATTTCTCCCCCCCAACCGATCTCGGGAAGGGGCCGAGGATGCCAAGGCCCCACGTCGATAATGGCCAAGAGAGGGGAATGGTCTGCAAGGCATAGGCCGGTTGTTGGGCCTTTCGGGCATGGAATTGGCAGGCCTGGCAAGCGCGGACGATGTTTTGAGCATCCCCGAGCGCTGTCGGCTAATAAAATCCCATCCAGAACGCCTTCCCGACCATTGTCCTGAAAGAAGAGTGAGCGCCGCATAGGCCAGAATGTATGTCATTGAACAAGTACTTACCCTCCTCAGGAGTGATGCATTTTTATAGAATGCCCAAGGCCCCTTGACGATAAAGCTATCCGCCGATGAGCCTGTACGAGCTTGAGCGGCGCTGGATCCTGCTCCTCTCGGCCGGGGTAGCGGGGAGCTCCCCCTGGTCGAGGAACTTGGCGATCGGGTCCATCCACGAGGGGACATTTTCGAGGAGGGCCACCGGGTCTTCCTTGTCGGCGACGGATGGTGCGGCCAAGGTCTTGAGGATGACGTCCGGTGGGAGCTCATCACCGGACGATCCGAGCCTGGCCAAGAGGTCGGCAGTGGAGTTGTCCTTCCTTGGCACGTGTTGGATCTTCAGGTTTTGGAACCATCTTTCCATCTTGCGCATCTCGGCGAGGTACCTGGCTATTAGCGGGTCCGAACATTGATAGTCTTTGTTGTATTGGTTGACGATGAGTTAGGAGTCCCCTTTGACAATCAGACGATAGATGCCTAGGGACTTGCAAGCTCGTAGGCCAGCCAAGAGGGCCTCATATTCTGCCACGTTGTTGGTCGCGGGAAAACCAAAGCGGACCACGTACTTCAGGTGGTCACCTTGAGGGGTGACGATGAGAATGCCAGCCCCCGATTGCTCAAACGACCTCGACCCATCGAAAAACATGGTCCAAGGGTCTTCGGCCTCGACCCCGGGCTGGGGGGCAGGCTCGGTCGTTTGCTCAACCACGAAGTCGGCCAACGCCTGCGATTTGATGGCGGTGCGGGCTACGAAGCGGAGGTCGAACCCGGCCAGCTCCGTAGCCCACTTGGCGACGCGACCCCCGGCTTCCGGGTTCCTGAGGATTTCCCCGAGCGGGAGCCCACTCGGGATAACCACTACATGCGCTTGGAAGTAGTGCCGAAGCTTGCGCGAGGCCATGAAGAGGGCATAGAGGAGCTTCTGGACCATAGGGTAGCGCTCTTTTGGCCCATGAAGCACCTCACTGACGTAGTAGATCGGGTGCTACCGCCCGGCTGGCTCGGCTACCAGGACCACGCTAACGGCCTGGGTTGCAGCCGCGAGGTAGAGCAATAGCACTTCGTCCTGCCGTGGAGTTGTCAACAGAGGCTGGCTTGAAAGGTATGCCTTGAGCTCGTCGAAGGATCGCTGGGCTTCAGGGGTCCAGTCGAAGCTCCCGTTATTGAGATTCTCACTGGATTGTTTTTCACTTCCACTGATTCTGTTGTTTCCACAAGTATGAACCATCTGCTTGATTGCTTCACAGGATTAGGGAAGAGGGAAGTAGCATAGGTAAGAAGCAGGGATCCTAAAGCAGGGGAGATAGGTTTAACCCAATAACTTAAGCAAACAATATTAATACTTAGTATGGTTGCTTATATAAGCCTAAAAGCTCTGCAACACATACTGCACACTCAGCAATCAAGGAAGAACCAATTCAACCTATACACACAAAACTACCGCCTACAGGGGTGACACTTCTATCATAAGCAGATGCAACTCCGATACATGAATTTCAACTGGCTACTCGAAGCATAGGTCTTCTAGCTTCTGGAACACTTCATCGATCCACTCCTTCCTTGAGCTCGACGATCTCTTCCTTCATGATCTTCAGGGTTGACAGCAAGCACTCGAAGCTTTCTCCTAAAGTGTGGTATATCGTCAACTACCAAGACATCTCGAATAAGGTTTTAACTCGACCCAGCAAGGGGGAGAGAAATAAATTCAGTAGGGGGAAAAGAAAGAAATTTTGGCAAGAAAAAGAATAGAAGAATAGGGTAAGTCAAGAGCACATTTATCCTTTCAAGTTGATTCTTTTCTTTAGAAAATAATTTTGAAGGTACTATAGAGACGACCAGACTATCTAGGGTCAAGGTCTACAGTCAATATGGCTCTGATACCACATCTGTCGGGACCCGAATATGCAAATCCGGACCCTCTGTGTATACTGCACTAGTCCAGGATCACGCTAGTGCACACAGGCTCAACATAGATGAATATCACAATCATACACAGCGGAAATACAATAAAAGACTTCATATATTATTAAATAACACTTGTTGAATGACCTTATGGTCAACTTACATGAATATGCCTCGCAAGGCTGACTATCAAATTAAACTGCATCGGAATAAAAACATAGAGAAACCCCTCAGTATACCACAGGCAACTGACAAGACTCGCACCCTAAACATTCGTCTCCTTCTGGTACATCTCCTCCAGCATGGATGCAGACTCCTCAACTGGTGATGTTGTTGTTGGCAAGGGTGAGTACATAAAGCACTCAACAAGTTGTGCACATAATGCAATTCTAACATAACTATATGCAAGGCTATTCCGAAAGAATGGCTATCAATGCAATTTTGCGGTAAAGCAGCATTTACAAACAAGTACAATAAATAAATCATAAAGACTTGTAAAACAAATAACAGTAATAGATAGATTCAACATTTCTCAAGTAAACTAAGTTTCCAATCCTAGGAACGGTTATCAAGGCAATTTTGTGGTAAAGCGGCATTTATGAACAAGTACAATAAATAAATTGTAAAGACTTGTAAAACAAATAACAGTAATAGATAGATTCAACATTTCTCAAGTAAACCAAGTTTCCAATCCTAAGTCAAGTTCCAACCTTCCATATGGCAATCCCGCCATCCCAACCATGTTTTCCATTTAAATACACTAACCCTTAACTGTAGTTCCCGAGCTTTGCTCAATACCGCGAGCACGGCTATTCGAATAGTTTAACACACTGCAGAGATTATGCACCTTACCCACACGACATGATCATCTCTTGTTGCCAAGCTATTGACACACTTCCTTTGGTGTATCGGCGGAGAGATGATGAAAAGCCTTTACAATGCTTTGGCTTAACCCAGTACTACCCGCTAAGATTTCAACACTAGTGGGTCTGAAACCACAACCAGGGCCCCCCTCTTGCGCCATGCGAATTACACCATAGCTCGGGAACTCACACCGTCATTGATAGTACCAAGCTAAGATATTGCAAATTAATCAGTTAGGTTGTCCCATTCCAGACATGTGGTTGCATGATTGACTCAGGTCAAAGGCTTGTAAGGTTAAATCCTTAGATGATCGAAGCAAGACTTCCACATACCCTCTTCCCATCGGGCCCACCTTGGCATACTCGCCCCTTGTCACTTGCCCCAATCTAAGTGATTACCACCCACATTGATTACCAAGCACCACGTGCCATGAACAATTCAACATCGTTGCGTGACATGACTCACCACTACAACTCAATCTCATTGTGTGATCTCACATGACACACAAGTTCATATCATTGTTCCATATTCCATTAGTCAACATTAATCATCGATGATTCATGTACATATGATGACGTGGCATGGCTAAGCTACTAATACGATCTAACATACCATGTTGATTTTGGTATTAATCAACTATAGTGAACCAATCTAAGGTGACAATAGATCATGGCATACAAATAACAAGGTAGGGTATAGATCAATTGGTGGATTAACTGATTCTCAATTTAATTTGAAACAATTGTGTAATTGAAATACTATGCAATATGGCAAATCAATATAGCAATTTTATAAACACGGGTTCAACATGATCAAAGCACAACTTGCCTTGGAATAGATTCTGGTCTTGCTCTGGAACATGATCTTGAGTTGACGGATCTTCCTCCTAAGCGTCGCACAATTCAACGTCTACGTGTACCGAAGAAGAAAAGCAAATAAATACCAAAACTAAGAGTAAATGAACTCCAAAATCAAATAAAATTCACCATTAAATAGATCTCAATTTCACAAATTTTTAGAAATTTGAATCACCCAAATCCAAGTTAAAATGCAAAAGTTATAGCCTTCCAAAGTTTGTATTAATTCTGAAAATACATATAATAAAAAATCCGATTTTCTCGAATTATTTTTATTAAGAAAAAATGAGTTATTGCGTCATGCTGGCGTCCGGCTGACGTCAGCCCTGACTCGAACCAACCAGATGCTGCCACGTGTCCCTCGATCCATGGACTCAGTCCATGAACTTCATCGGTCCACCATGGACTCGGTCTACGCGGATCTGAGCTTCTAACATGGGGGCCAGGGATCGGCTGACTCAGTGCCAGCTCAGCATCCATGCAAGTGCCACGTCGCTTTCTGATCCGATCTAGTAGCCTCGTGGTGACACGCATCAAGGAACTATCAGACCACATTGACGGCAGCGGCGTGGGAACCTAGGGTCATCGGTGATGATCGGTGAGGGTACCTTCAGATGCGTCTCGTCGTTGCGAACCTGATGACGCGATTGCTTTCCTCTTTGGAGCACTGGAACAACGGCGACGACAAGTTGAACGGCAGCGGTTCTAGGCTTCCACGGCGACGTTAGTCCGATGATCCTCCAGCGAAGTTGGTGCGTGCACGAGACGTTCCGTGACAAGGTGAAGCGGATAACGCAGGTCACGAGCCTTCTCTTCCATGGATAGCGACTAATCGGTCGATTCATGTTGTGGCGGCGCTCGGCGAGAAACCCTCGATTGCGGCGATTTGGCTCCGAATTTGACGACGAAATCTTGGGGCTTTGGTTGTTTGTGCCCTGGCGACGCCGGCGCGCTCCTTATATAGCTCCGGGAGTCCCTCCTTTGCCCGATTCCCACGCGGTGTCCACGGTGGACACGGAGCAGAGTCCATGCCGCTCACGAGAAAATGATGATGGAGCACCATCCACGTGGTAAGATGCCCGGCTGAGAGCTCCAAATCCAAACCGTACATGCGGCAAATCCTAACGGCCTGGATTCGTTGGATCCGGAGCTGCCACGACACATCTATCCATCCATTAAGATCAACTCCTGAGATTTGCTAATGGCATTCCGTGTAGCAAACAATCTTGAGCGTCTACTTCCAATCTAACCGTTGAAATGCTATTGCATACACGGCTTTATAATGGCCTCTCGATTGAAATCCAACGGCGAACTCTAACCCTAACCGGCTCAGGCCGGACGGGCCGAGCGATAAATGGGCCCACGCATTGGAACAGTAATGGGTTTCGGCCCAAAACTATTTTTTTTGCTTTTTCAATCATTTTTCTTTTAAAATAAATCTGGAAATTAGTTTAATTACTTTTGGGCAATAATAATACCAGGAAAATTGCAAGAAAAATCTCAAAAATACTTTGAGACATTTTGAACTCAAATAAAATATTTTTTACAAAACTTTATATTAACTTTGTATGCATTTAATTATTTTCCACAAAAGGCCGATATACATATTTTGAAATTGATTCAAATAAATTCCAGAAAATCATAAAATGCTCAAATAACAATAAAATAATTTTTAAGACAAAATTTGGGATGTTACAGAAACCCACCCTATTCGTATAAACTCTCTGGGAACCATGAGTAAAGGTTTTAAAAAATATTCAAAAAAATGCCATATGTAGAGGGTTTGATATTATACAATGATGTAAAATTTCAAGATTGAACTCAATTTTATTTGTAAAATATGAAATTGACAAGCAACAAAATGAATAGAGATGACTTCGGGAAAATCACCATTTATGATGAATTTTTTTCATATCATTCGAATGCAATTGAGTCTGTTCTTAAAATTTTATATGATTGTAGAATATCACCTCACCTACATACATATGATAATTTTTTGTTAATTATTTAAAAATTTTATAGTGGTTTTCATTAAGTTTACTTAAAAAATAGTGGTTTCCACCGATATTTGCAGAGGCAAACGAAGTCCGTCCAAGCAAGTCAGAAAAAGACATCTCTCTCGTTCGTCGTCCAGCCTAGATCATTGGAAAAGTTTGCCTGGCTCCGCCTAAAATGTATTTTTTTACAAGAATACAATATTTTGAGGTTGATACTACAGAGTGTGAAATATCGAAATAGCGATCAGAGAGGGGGGGGGGGGGTGAATGATCCCAAATAAAATTTCCCCCACTAAAAGTACTCCAAACACTCTTGCAATAAAAATCTAAAGCACCCAAATATTTTCGTTCAAACTGGTGCTTCTCATATTCGCACACCCTCCAAAACCCAGAATAATTAGACAACTATGTGTACCCCTAGCTTGTATGGATAAGAACCATGAATCATATGAGGGGTTTTTTTAATCACAATCCTGGTTGTCAAGTGTCCAAACAAAAGAGGAATCAATTCAAAAGACTTCTTTTCTAAAAGAGATAAAGCTAAAATACCAAAGTCTCTTTTCAGAAAAGTTAAAGCAGATTTTCAGAAATTGTCCTCAGTTGGAACAGGTGGTTGGTGAGTTTCTGTTGCTCTAAAATTTTTGGGAATTTATGTCCCTGTGAGCAGTAGAGTCTTGAAACAATTCACCAAAAATCACCTCAGAAAGCTTTGTAGAATAAGAATGAAAAATCAAGTAATAAAGAAGGTCAGGAACTTCGACCAGAAAGTTTGAGGCTCGGTTTTCACTTCATAGCTCTCAAACGGTGTAACCAGTGGACTCAAGAAATTGTATACAGATTTATATATGAGTCCTGCACCTTCTCCAAAAAGAATCACTTAAAAATGATTTTTATATATTTTTAGAAAACTCAAATACTGACTGCTACATGAAGAACAAGTTCTGGACAGATTTGCAAATTGATAAAAAACTTGATCTCTAGTCTATCTAAGGGTGTAAGAAAGATGTAAAACCAAATGAACACCCTTAAGACATCCTAGAAGAACAGCATTTAGAAGGAGGGGAGGCAAATCCAAATTGCATAAATGTAAATTGCAAGAATGTAAGTGCTGAATTTAATTGCGGAATTTAAGTGCATAATGTAAATTGCGTAATTTAAATGCGTAATGTAAATGCACAAAGAAAAGAAATGATTTGAGGAAACATTTCATTTCTGGAACGAGAGGTTACAAAGACTCACATTCATGTGGGTAAAGCTCAAAAGAGCATCAAAAACCTCAAAACCTTAAAGGGAAGGAGGTTACCCCTCCACCCCTATTTATACTACTCTTGGGCCACCTACCACCCTTGGATGAGTCCCTCAACCCTAGAGCACTCATCTAAGGGCTAGGATTAACCCACACACACAGCAATGCAAGGGCTAACCCAAAACCCACACACATACCGGGTTTTCTTGCATGGTTTTCAAAGCATACTACCTAGACCCGCTAACCTATCAACTAGACCTCAATCCGACGGCCCTCATTGATCCACGCGGCATCTAGCTAGCATCATCTCCTTTCCTTGTCTTCTTGACTTGCCCGGACTCCGTCTCCGATCATCTTCTGGCGATCTCCCAACCGTCTGGACCTCCGACGCTCCTCGCCTAGTCCCGGTCATCCTTCGTCTCACCATGACCTAGCACCGTCATCCTGCAACCATCAAAAACAAGGAAACTCCTCACATAGCAATGCCCACAAAGATGTGCAATAAACCATCCAACTCATCACTACCGCGTCCATACGACCGGTACTGCCACTCCTGGCAGAGACAACTCAAATTGCTTCATTTTGAAAATCAATCCAAATCAAACTCAAACTTGAGCACACCTTGCTCAAATAAAGTCAAATACTCATCACAAACATGGATGGACCTCCACATGGTCCTTCAATCTTCCCCTTGATGAGTATATTGACAAACAACACAAATGGCATAAATTTGATTTTGAATGAGAGAAGAAGAAAACAATTTGATTGCGAAGCCAAACTTGGTCCAGAGAAAAAGATATAAAATCATGACCAAGTTGGCTATAAGAATTTAGAGCAAGACCATGAAAAGAGCAAGTTTTCCACAAAAGCTCTAAAAACCAATCATAAGTGCCAAATGTGATTATGATCCATAAGAAATAGCAAAGATTTACAAAGATCATAAGAACCAACAAGCTTTCACATTTTTATCTCTTTTTTTAATGATGCCTTTTCTACATTTTCTCCCCCTTTTGGCAATATAGGCATCAAAATGGAATTTTCTCCCTCTTTTTATGTATGCATGAAATGCAACCTAAGGGAGCTTTGAAGATTATCCAATTGATCACAATGACAAGATATGACACCGAGCTAGTCAATTTTTAGATTAGACTAGTCTAAGACATGTCCAAGTGCAAATACGAGCTTAGTTTTGAATATTTCATTTTTACCAAGATTTGACAAGTGCAACACTTAGCTTTAGTTTGAAAAATAGAAGAATAGCTACTCTAAGGATCAAAAGGCAAACCTAGAGTTCAACCTACTCAACACTTTGGGGAATCTAGAAGAGCATACAAGGTCCTTCGGGCTCATTTATCACTTAATGCAAATTTTGATTTATCACCATACAAGACATAGAGGGGTGCAAATGTTTGACATTATTTGCATTCTTTACCCATATATGTCTTTGTTTTTAATTTATTTGCATTCTCTTTTGACAACCAATTGACTCAAGCCATATGCGACCATCTCAAGATGAACTCTTAATAGGATGGTCTAGGTCAAACACGATGTATTCCAAGTTCATCCCAAGTGCAATGGGAAGCGGTCTTGTGAATACAAGGTGTTGAGTCGTATGTTCACAAGAAGAATCAATTTTGTCTAATTTTCATTTTTAGCACAATGATTTATGAGCAATTGAAGGACTCTAGCATGGATCAAACTAGTTTCACCCAAGTTGCTATAGGGACTCTAGAGAACTCCAAAATTTCTCAAATTATGGCACAAACCTCTAGAGAAGAAACCTAACAAGTAAAAGCAGCAAGTTTCATCAAGTTTTTCATTTTTTTTAGCTTAGCAAGTTAAATGAACTTGGACATATCTAAGCTAGTGATTTCCTCCATATGATGTAGCATGGTGTATAGCATGAAGAAGAAATCAATTGCATAATAGACAAAGCTCATTAAACAAGAAATGTAGTCTATATAAAATGCACGAACAGATTCCCAAACTCCCCCTCAACAAATGAATCAATTTTAAGCTCAAATCTGGTTAAAGTTCAGTTATTATCAAGATTAGGCATAAAGAAAACCCGAATGAACTCAATAATAACCAGAAAAACAGAATGAGGAGAAGAAGTTGAGAAACTACAAAACTGGATGGCTATTGAGCATAGATAAGATAGAAGAGACTCACTACGGCTCAGACTCGCTCTTATCTTCCCCAGAGACTGACATAGGGAAGCTGACTCTAGATCCCAACTAAGGAGTGCACACAGACCCTGTCTACCAAGGAGGCCTAATACCTGCTAGACTTATAAGACTGTGAGGGAACTCAACCTAGAGAGAAGAGAGAACAGCTAATCACGCATGATAGCAACCTAAAGCACAAGATAAGAGGTCCATGCAAGGCATGCCAGAAGTCTAAGTGAGTGAACTCAACTCAAGAAAACAAGCCCAAAGTCACCCAGAAGAAGCACAAAGAAAAGAAAAGCTGGAAGAAAACATATAATACATAATGTACAAACCAGCTCCCCCTCACGAAAGGCCGTAAGGGCTCATGACTCCAAGCTCACTCCTCAAGGAAACAAATCTGGAGCTATCCAAAGGCTTGGTGAAGATATCGGCTAACTGAAGGTCACTCTCTACGAACTGAAGCGCGATATCTCCCTTCTCCACATAGTCTCTAAGGAAGTGATATCTAATATCAATGTGCTTGGTCCGGGAATGTTGTACTGGATGTTTAGCAATGCAAATAGCTGAAGTGTTATCACAGAAGAGTGGCACACTCTCTATCTCTAACCCATAGTCTTGTAAGGTCGATCTCATCCAGAGCACCTGGCTACATCAATCGGTCAAAGAACATACTCGACCTCGGTGGATGCAACCCTGCATCGCTTCCTAGATGACCAAGAAACAAGAGAAGTGCCAATGAATTGGCAAGTGCCAGAAGTGCTCTTCCTATCCATCCTACAGCTAGCAAAGTCGGCATCGAAAAAGGCTCTAAGAGATAGACAAGAAGAAGAAGAGTACCAAATACCATAATCAGTGGTAGCACGAAGGTACCTAAAGATGCGCTTGACCCCCTGGCGGTGAGAGGCGCGAGAAGCTTAAAATCGAGCATACAGACACACAGCGAAATGTATGTCCTGCCTCGAAGTAGTGAGGTACAAGAGGGAGCCGATCATGCTCCGAAACTCCTTTTGATCAGCAGGCTCACCATCCTCATCGGGCTCGAGGACAGCAGTGGTGGCCATAGGAGTCATCACCGGCTTCCCATCAGACATATCGAAGCGCCTCAGGAGGTCACGAGTATATTTGCCTTGATGCAAGAAAGTACCCTCCCGAGTCTGCTTGATTTGGAATCCAAGAAAGTAGCTCAACTCGCCCATCATACTCATCTCAAACTCTGTGCTCATCACCTCAGAAAACTGAGACACAAGCGAATGAGATGAGCCACCAAAAATGATATCGTCCACATAAATCTGGACGAGAAGAAAATGAGACTCATAGTGTCGATGAGCGAGTTTTGTCTACTATGCCCATTTTAAAGTCATGGTGAGAAGATAAGACTTGAGCCTCTCATACCATGCTCTGGGGCTGCTTGAGTCCATCTGAGCTTTGGAAAGCTTGTATACATGACTCGAAAACTTGGGGTTCTCGAATCCTGGAGGTTGCTTGACATAAACCTCTTCCTCAATATAGCCATTGAGGAATGCACTCTTGACATCCATTTGATAAAGCTTGAAGCCTTTGGATGCAGAAAATGCAAGCAGGATTCGGATAGCCTCTAGCCTAGCTATAGGGGCAAAGGTCTCCTCAAAGTCAAGACCCTCAACCTGAGAAAAGCCCTGTGCAACTAGTCTAGCCTTGTTGCGAATGACAACCCCATCCTCACTCTGCTTGTTTTTGAACACCCACTTGGTCCCAATGATATTATGACCAGATGGACGTTCTACAAGCTGCCAGACTTTGTTCCTCTCGAAGTTTTCAAGTCCCTCATGCATAGCATTAGTACAAGACTCGTCAGATAATGCATGAGTCACATCCTTCGGCTCAAACGAGGCAACAAAGGCAAAGTGAAGGCAGAAACTGGACAAACCTGATTTTGAGCGAGTGACTCGCTCAAATAGATCGCCGATGATCTGATCAGGTGGATGAAAACACTGAATATGACGGGGGTCGAGAAGCGTAGTGGCCTCTACCTCATGCACAGAAGAGGCAGGAGCAGAGCCACTAGTGAATGAGAGTCGAAGGCAAGGGCTGGCCTTCCTGAGGTGCAGAAATGGAAACAAGAGGCACCTCGGTGTAGAGGGCTGGATCGGTGGAACACCATTATCTCCATCATCCTCATCCTCTACAAAGATGGTCTCGGAGGAAGAAGAAGAGCACGAAATATCGGGTCTAGCTCAGGCTAGCCTCATCAAAGGTCACTTCACGTGTCTCTATGATCCTATGCGTATCGCAACTCTGGACCCTATAGCTACGAGAAGAAGTCGAATAACCCGAAAGATACCATCGTAAGAACGAGACTCAAACTTATCCAAAGTTACAGACTTCAAAATAAAACACTTGCAACCAAACACACGAAAATGAGAAACACCGGCTTTCGCCCATACCTCAACTCGTAAGAAGTGCGGTGCAAATGTGCTCTCAAGAATACACGATTAGAAACATGGCAAGCAGTAGCTATAGCCTCACCCAAAACTTCCTAGAGTCTTGTACTCGTCTAGCATCGTCCGGCCATTTCTACTGTGGTCTGTTCTTCCTTTCCACTACGCCATTTTGTTGAGGGACGTAGGGAGAGGAGAATTGATGCTCAAACCGGACTCCACACGAAACTCTCAAAATAGGAGTTTTTGAACTCCGTGCCATTATCATCTGCAGATAGCTCGTAGGGCACCAGGGAGCTCAAAAGATAACCTATGAACCAAACCCCTAAAATGGGTAAAAGTCTCATCCTTCGAGGACATGAAAAACACCCAAGAATACCTTGAAAAATCATCAACAATGACAAGAACATACCACTTCCCACCCACTGACTGCACTCTAGCTGGACTAACAGTGTCCATATGTAAAAGTTGTCCTGGTGCATCAGTCATCACAACAGTGACTGGGGGATGAGAAGCAGCAACCATCTTGCCATGTCGGCAGGCAGAGCAAACTAAGTCTTTGACCATTTTGAGTTTGGGCAAACCCCGAATGAGATCGTGACTACTAACTCGGGTCAAATGATCAAAACCAATGTGACCAAGTCTCCTATGCCAGAAGGAGAGATCACGGGACTCAAAAGCAATCAAACATCAAAGAGAGTCTCCAGAAGAAGCAGAAAAATCAGCACGAAATACTCTCCCAAATCTAGAAAACCCGCAAACTAACCCTCCTGATGAATCAAGGATTCTACAGGCATTACTCTTGAAGCTTACCTCGAAAGAGTCATCGATAAGCTGAGAAACAGAGAGCAGATTGTATTGCAGCTTACTTACTAAGGCAACATCTTTAAGAATGAAATTTTGGTTAATGCAGATGGTACATTTAGCAATGACTCTACCTGAAGATGCATCCCCGAAAGTGATCAACTCATCACCGGGGGCTCGGACTAGGGAAGAGAACCATCGAGAATCTTCGGTCATATGACGAGAACAACCGGAGTCGACAATCCAGACATCTCTTTTCCCCATCCGACGAACCTGATCAAGACACAAGAGAGAAAGATGACTCAGTACTGGGATAGAGTGAAGACTTGGGAACTCAATACTGAATCACACGACGCCTCAGAGTACCAGCCACAGAAGAAGGCGGACTCGAGTGTCTCTCTCTTGCTTAACCTTAACATGATCGAGCAACTCTAGTAGATGATCTAGGAGCGGGATTGGGTTAGCCGCCGTGGTGCAAAAGCGAGACCATCCCGGTGAGGCTTCCTAAATCTCCTACCGAAAACACCTCACGTCGATGATATCTACCTCGATGGGAAAAGCGAGGAGTATCAAAGGACGTGGAAAGGCGACTACGAACAGCTCCAAGACTAAAATTCAAGAACCAAGATAAAACCGAGTCCTGGACGCTGCCCAAAAGCAGCGACTCTCTAACTGTCTAGAAGCGGTGTGTACCTTAGAGCACTCAAAACTGGGATGACCACGAATACCCCTAAGAGCGACAACATACTCACGCCGAGTGATCTTGGCGCGCCAAGGTAAATCTACTAGGTGACCATCCTTCTTACGGAAGGTGCATGTGTACCGCCTTGCTAGAGGCGTATAGCAGAGTAACACCCTTACGGTCGAAGTCCTATGGACAACCCAGAGACCTAAACACGGTGGTGCTCACTCAGGAGCTACCACAATCTCACCACTCTTGGAGCGCAAGACAATGGTGGGAGGATGCGCCCAGCGTGCTCCAAGGGATCAAATCCTAGACCTTGATTGAATCTACTAATCTTGGATTGGTCTAGAATAAGATTGAGCTTCTTCTTGCCTCCTACAAACTTCTCGAGAGTGCTCATAAGATACTGGCAATCTCGAAAGAAAGAGGCACAAGAAGAGCAGGGAGAAGAAGAAGAAGAAGAACCAGAAAGATGAGCTCTCTCAGCACGTGCATTTTCCCCCCTCAGCATGGCTGTCTCAATCTTGAGGGCCTCACAAAAAACGCAAGACGCATTTCTAATTCTATGAGCTTGGTCTTCTAATTTCTTCCTAAGCTCGACATGGATTTTATCCAAGTCCCCCTCAATCACAGAACATCGCAAGCAACTTTCTTGTGACTTATCTAGTAAGTCCTTAGCAAGTTTAGCACACTTCACATTTAAGGATTCATTGTCAAGTTTTAGTTGCCTCTGACCCTCACATGAGCCGTTGGGTCCTTAGAAGCATGCATTTCAAGTTCATCGTTTCTAGAAGAAAGCTTCGTAAGGTGATCGCTCATGGCATCAATTTCGGCAAGCAATTTAGGGAAATTAGTACAAGAAGGAGTAGAGTGAGCATGAAGAAAACTAGCATCTAGTGGAATAGCATCAACAAAATTATCGCTAGCATTCTTCAACTTAAGACTTTCTAATTCAGTCAACATACTATCATGCATAGTCCTTAAGTTCTCCAACTCCACAAAAATAGCATCACACAAAGAGCAATCATCAGTGACTCGGGAGGGAGAAGATCTAAGAGAAGCTAACTCCCAAGTCAAGGTACCTACTTCCTTCTCAAGCTCCGTACACCTAGCTCTAGCTTTAGCATAAAATTTTCCTAATTTACAGAAAGCTTAATTGAGCTGGTCATAGGAGGGTACCTCGTCCGAGTCGCTGTAAAGCTCGGAGTCGCTGATGCCGTTGGTGTCGGCCATGAAGCACATGCCGGAGAAGTCGTCGTCGCCTTTCTTCTCTTGCGGATCATCCTCGCCCTCGTCACTCCATGTCTCCGTGTCGGAGAGGTTGATGTCGTCAAGCGCAGCGAGGACGTGGTGGAAGAGCTTCTTGTTCTTGGAGAAGTTGCGGTACTTCTTCTCACGCGTCGGCTCACGAACTGGAGGCTTCTTGTTGCGGTTCTTGTCGATGTAGTCGTTCTTTGCCGAATCGCCAGCATCGTTCTTAGCCTTCTCCAGTTTGGGGCAATTAGCCCGAATGTGGTTGGGGCCACCACACTCGAAGCATGTGATCATGCCACTTCTCTTTCTCTCTCTCACCCTCTTGTATGCATGAGAAAACTTGCGGGCGAGAAGAGCAAGCTCATTTTCTGGAAATTTTTCCAGTTGGTCATCACTTAGCTCACAAAGGGCGGAAAGAGAGAAACCAATAGAAGGATCAGAAGAAGAAGATCCAATAGGATCGGTGACCAAGGCCATCGACTGAGATTTTGTCTTCCGTGAGTCGACATCGATCTCATGAGTCTTGAGGCGGGAATAAAGCCCGTCAAGAGTCAGAGCTGACAAGTCAGTGGTGTCCTTGATGGTGGTCACCTTCATCTCCCAAACACGCAAATCGAGTGCGGTCAAGAAATGTCGAGCATTATCCGAGTCAGGGTATATGCAACCAACTGCTCGAAGATCGCTCAAGATCTTAGTAAAATGACCGAAGCACTCATCAAGACTCTCACCAGCGTGTTGTTCAAACTTGTTGAACTCACGCTTGAATTGGTCCTGTCGAACCGTCTTGATTTGGGTAGTGCCCTCATGGTAAGTATCGAGGATCACCCAAATCTCGTGAGCGGAACGGAGGTGAGAAATCCTATCATACTCACTGCGGCTAAGACCCTGTATGAGAATGTTCCTTGCCTTAGCGTTTGCCTTAACGTCAGCCATATTGCCGGCCGTGACGTTTTCATCAGCAGCAACCTCATACGGGAGTTTCACCTTCTGCCATATCAGGAAGCCCTAGGCAGTGATGTATGACTCCATTCGAGATTTCCAAAAAGGAAAATCAACTTCAGAAAAAAAATAGGAGGCTTGGTGGAATACTTGTCCATCGCCATGGCTCTAAAGACCAGTCAATATCTATGGAAGAGCAAAACCAGCTCTGATACCAATTGAAAGATCGAAATGGCGATCAGAGGGGGGGAATGATCCCAAATAAAATTTCCCCCACTCAAAGTACTCCAAACACTCTTGCAATAAAAATCTAAAGCACCCAAATATTTTCGTTCAAACTGGTGCTTCTCATATTCGCACACCCTCCAAAACCCAGAACAATTAGACAACTATGTGTACCCCTAGCTTGCATGGATAAGAACCATGAATCATATGAGGGTTTTTTTTAATCACAATCCTGGTTGTCAAGTGTCCAAACAAAAGAGGAATCAATTCAAAAGACTTCTTTTCTAAAAGAGATAAAGCTAAAATACCAAAGTCTCTTTTCAGAAAAGTTAAAGCAGATTTTCAGAAATTGTCCTCAGTTGGAACAGGTGGTTGGTGAGATTCTGTTGCTCTAAAATTTTTGGGAATTTATTTCCCTGTGAGCAGTAGAGTCTTGAAACACTCCACCAAAAATCACCTCAGAAAGCTTTGTATAATAAGAATGAAAAATCAAGCAATACAGAAGGTCAGGAACATCGACCAGAAAGTTTGAGGCTCGGTTTTCACTTCATAGCTCTCAAACGGTGCAACCAGTGGACTCAAGAAATTGTATACAGATGTATATATGAGTCTTGCACCTTCTCCAAAAAGAATCACGTAAAAATTATTTTTATATGTTTTTATAAAAATAAAATACTGACTGCTGTGTGAAGAACAAGTTCTGGACAGATTTGCAAATTGATAAAAAACTTGATCTCTAGTCTATCCAAAGGTGTAAGAAAGATATGTAAAACCAAATGAACACCCTTAAGACATCCTAGAAGAACAGCATTTAGAAGGAGGGGAGGCAAATCCAAATTGCATAAATGTAAATTGCAAGAATGTAAGTGCTGAATTTAATTGCGGAATTTAAGTGCATAATGTAAATTGCGTAATTTAAATGCGTATTGTAAATGCACAAAGAAAAGAAATGATTTGAGGAAACATTTCATTTATGTAAGGAGAGGTTACAAAGCCTCACATTCATGTGGGCAAAGCTCAAAGGAGCATCAAAAACCTCAAAACCTTCAAGGGAAGAAGGCTACCCCTCCACCCCTATTTATACTACTCTTGGGCCACCTACCACCCTTGGATGAATCCCTCAACCCTAGAGCACTCATCTAAGGGCTATGATTAACCCACACACACAGCCATACAAGGGATAACCCAAAACCCACACACATACCGGGTTTTCTTGCACGGTTTTCAAAGCATACTACCTAGACCCGCTAACCTATCAACTAGACCTCAATCCGACGGCCCTCATTGATCCACGCGACATCTAGCTAGCATCATCTACTTTCCTTGTCTTCTTGACTTGCCCAGACTCCATCTTCGATCATCTTTCGGCGATCTCCCAACCGTCTGGACCTCCGACGCTCCTCGCCTAGTCCCGGTCATCCTCCGCCTCACCATGACCTAGCACTATCGCCCTGCAACCATCAAAGACAAGGAAACACATCACATAGCAATGCCCAAAATGATATGCAATAAACCATCCAACTCATCACTACCGCGCCCATAGGGCCAGATCGCCACTCTGGCAGAGACAACTCAAATTGCTTCATTTTGAAAATCAATCCAAATCAAACTCAAACTTGAGCACACCTTGCTCAAATAAAGTCAAATACTCATCACAAACATGGATGGACCTCCACATGGTCCTTCAGAGTGACAATAAGATTGAAAAAGATGTTAGCCTTGGGATACGAGTGAGGTGGGTGAAATAATGCTAAGCATATAGTGCTATATGTGATAGAAAAGCCACTTAAAAGTTAAATGATAAGTTTTATAAAACGACGATTAGACCTACGATGCATGTACAAAAGTTAAACATAGCAGAGATACAAATGCTATGGTCGATCTGTGGTCATACAATGCGGGATTGAATCTATAATAATGATATACATGATAGGGTTAGAGTAGCACCAATTGAAGAAAAGCTTGTCCAATATCATGCCTCTTGAGGCATTGGTGTGTAGTGAAATTTTAAGCTATCTCGAAAATATAAGAAGAACCAAATGTTGATCGAGACTGACATGGGAAAAAAGTAGTTAAAAAATACTTAACAGATTGAAATGTATTCAAAGAGTTAGCTTGGATATGAGTGCATGGATGTTAGTGATTCACATATCAAAACTATGATGTAAGATCAAAGACTTATGGGTCTTTTGATTATGATGGGGTTTTATTTCTAGTCTACATTAACTTATTTGGAACAAAAGAAGTTGTTGTTGTTGTATGAGTCTGTACTACTATACTTGTTGCATTGCTGTCGACTTTTGTAGTCGGCAATGAATTTATGGGGTAGGCGCTGGATCTCAAACTCAAAGGTCACACAAGACAGGGATTTATATAGGTTCAGGCCCTCAGCGATGGAGGTAATACCCTAATCTTGTGTGCTGGGATTATGTGGATCTCTTGGATCAGAAGTGCTCAAAGCGCTATATGCTCTGGGCAAAAGATGGCGCCTTACGCTTGGATGATTGGATTCCTATGTTGCTGCCTGTCCTCACCCTTATATAGCAGGGAGGGGGCGGCTTACAAAGTCCCGATCGGTTAAGAGATTCTGATCGGTTACAAGATTATAGTCGGTTACATGATAGAGTTTACATCTTTATCTACCCTATTTACAACTCGGATTACAACTGTATCCATCATATCTAAACATAAGTTCAACTTCCTTTAGGATATGTACCTTTGTATACGGCAGCAGGCCTGTGGGGAATATCTTCTGGGCTTGTCATGAGGGTACCCCGGGTTCTTATATTCCATAGTAGCTCCCAAGTGCTTCATGATCCGATCGCTATAATCTGATTTCAAACTTCTACTCACATTTGTTGTTTCCTGAAATTTCGACTGGTCCCTGATTCGAACCTCCGACTGATTCCTTCCCTTTAATTGGAAATTTCCTTTTCATAGCGAGCGAATTTATGAAGCACTCAATTATAATCCTTAATCTTTTCGACCCTCCCCAAATGCAACCTTTTATTAGGTAGGCTTTATCGCGAGTAGCTTCACGGACTTCATCCCGCATTATGCAGATTGAATATGTTTTCGCTTGAATTTTTGATCTTCACTGTAGATATCCATCAGGCAGTCTTCAACGTCTCTTGTTTTTCCGCGCCAACTTGTTTTTGCCAAAAAACTCTTCGTCTTCTGCAGTTGCATTTACTCAAAGCCTCTTCGGCTTCCGATGCTTAATAACTTCAATTTTACCAAATCGACTATTAAAGGCGCACCAACGCTTAAAAATGTATCTCTTCACTTTCTGTCTTTCACTTTTCTACTTCAAG
This sequence comes from Otatea glauca, assembly GCA_036346275.1. NCBI lineage: Eukaryota > Viridiplantae > Streptophyta > Magnoliopsida > Poales > Poaceae > Otatea > Otatea glauca. The sequence continues at coordinate 10,797,784 of CM070714.1, forward strand.
CTTTCATCTTCATCATGCCTCAGTGGTATCATCGTGCACAGGTGGACTCGAGGCTAATCAAGCGCTGGGAGGAGTTCGACCGAGCCTGCGAGGAACAGATGGATCGCACGAGGGTCGACGCTCTCCTTGCGGCCATCCCAGCTCTTTATAAGGCCAGGGATCCCCTCCTTGAGGCGCTCGGTCAGGCGCACCGCAGGGATGAGGAGCAAGAAGAGTTCTTCTTCCGCTGTGTGAAGCATACCTAGAGTATCTTTTCCTTTGTATATAATAAAGTAATACCCTTTGCAGAGAAATGTCCTTCAATCGTGGATTTGACCCGTTCTCGGGCATCTTAGACCTCGCGTGTTCTTTTAACTCGGTGACGCATCTATCTGCTATAAAACATAACTTGAGCTCGACACAAAGCTCAATATGCTTCGCGCGATTATCATCCGAGAGATGTCCAGCGAGATGCATAATATGCAGCATATCGTAAGTACCTGGCTCAAGGACAAATAACACCCAAAAACCTGTTGATCACCCGGAATCGCTTAAGCTTCCGATTTGGAGCACATCGTGGCCTTTGGCTGATCGATTCTCACATCCGACCGCTGCAGGATATAGCTTTCCGTCCAGCTTGGGACGCATCAAAGTTTTTCCGGCTCATGGCCGAATGAAACTCATGTTGTTAAGACACAATTTGGCTCTCTTGGAGCATATCACGATTTATGCGGCTCTTGGCTGAGTGATTACTGTTCCCGACTAGCGTAGGTCACAGCTCAAGCTCTCTTGGAGCGTATCACACTTAAGCGGCTCTTGCCCGAGTGATATCCTTCTCCGATCAAGTCGGTACACGCTAGGCTCTCTTGGAGCATACCACCCTTACACGGCTCTTGGCCGAGTGATACCCTTTCCCAACTGATGTTGGTTATGGCTTAGACTCTCTTGGAGCGTATCACGATTTCGTCCGAATGGATTCCATACCCGTTTGATACGACGCATGGCTTTTCATGACCCTCGTGGGGCACACCCTTGGATCTATGCCTGTCTTAGGCTCGACCCGCGGTACATAATTCCGACGTGCGGTGACCACCAAATGACCCAGCGTGGGGCGTACCACGAGAAGATACGTTTTATCCATTTTGGAGACTGCCCACGCCCCGCTTAGAGCGGAAAGTGGAGTAAATGCCCCACCGCACGAAGCGACGTGCCCTGATTTTACTCGGTCAAACTCTGTGAATTGAAATGACAGGCCTGCAAATCATTTATGGGGAACCCTGGAAAGACGCGACGCTTCGCAATCTTTTCTTCGCCGAATCGTCGAAGACCAATTCTCCCCTCTTTAAAAGGTTTAGGCCGTGCACGTGTCAAGCAGTTCATTCTCTTGCTGCGCCCTCTCTCCTTCTTTTCCCTTGCCTTTCCGACTTCTCTTTCAAAGATGTCTTCTTCTTCCTCGCCGCCTTCGCCGCAGGATTGGACGACCTCTACAACGACGGAGGAAAAGCTGCAGTCCATGGTGGAAGACGGGATTCTCCCAGACCTAATTTGGATCTCCGCTCGCCCGGCCGCCGGCGAATCCGTCAGCACTCCTCGTCCTGGAGAGGTGGTGGTATTCGAATCCTTCTTCCAACGCGGCCTAGGTTTACCGGTCAGCACTTTCCTTCGTGGTCTTCTTTTCTTCTATGAAATCGAGTTGGTGAACTTGAATCCCAACTCTATTATGCAAATATCTCTTTTCGTCCATCTCTGTGAAGCTTTCTTGGGCGTCAACCCCCATTTCAACCTTTTTCGCCATTTTTACCTTTTGAAACCTTATCCTTCCAAGAGCGACCCCAAAGTTGTCGGGAGCGGATTTCAACTACGGAAGGGTCAAGAAGAATTACAGCGATTCCTTCAAAACTTCCAACAAAGGCCGCATCGGAGTGGTTCTATTGCGCCAACCTCGACGCCTCTAACTCCTCGCCGCGCCGCCCAAAGCGTCTCTTTCCTGGATATCTACTCCCGATTCTGCCGACATGGACCAGGTTCATGACCTTCTGGCATTGATCGAAAAGCTAAAGAAAGGAGGTCTTACGGGGGTGGGCTTGGCTCTGCACTTCATCGCTCGCCGGATACAACCCCTGAAGGAACGAGTGCACCTGGGATTTGCATATGAAGGAACGAATGACCCGTCCCGTGAACGGCCTGATGAGTTGTCTAAGGAACAAATCTTTGCCCGGGTCAGCGACTTCTTCATACTGAACGTTGATATATCTTCCGTGAGATGCCCTAAGTCCTTCACCCTTTCTCGCCCCCCTCCTGAGGTGAGCTCACTTTAAGAGATCTTCGTCTTCATTTCAGAATGTCCTTTAATTTTTAGTCTCCCTTTGTAGGATCGCATTGCCTTCTTCAGTGTCGCGCCACTCCCGAAAATGCCCGCCCGTATAGGTGATTTCCTGAAGCGGCTGGCGAGCTCCCCTGCGGGAAACCCTACCGCGAAGAAGGGGAAAAAGTATTGATTGAGGATCACGTGGCGCCCCGATGCATGGCTGGTGGTCCTAAGAATCAAGACCCGTCGGCACGAGCTCCAGCGTCTTCGGTTTTCTCTTCACATGAGCCCGTGGTTCCGCCGCACCAAGAGGGGCTCCAAGCTCCAGCCGGTACCACCCCGAGTGGTTCCTCCAAAGGCGGTCCGTTTGCTCGGAAGAATCCCCCGATGAAGATGAGGAAGTCCGACAGGTTCGTCTCCTGGCCGACTCCCGTTTGACTTGTTTTGCCGGCTTGTAGATAATCTTTCCTCATAGGGATCCTTCGCTCGAAGTTCCTATCGGGACACCGACTACATCTCCTACAGAGGCTGAGCTCCCTAGGACTTGCGCGTCGGTCGTGGGAACCATCATTGGGGATGCTGGAACGCCTCCCAGTTCTCCGATACCGTCTCATGTACCTCCTGCTTCGATGCCGAACCCAACTGCTCAAGAGCCGACTTCCTGCCCGTCCCCCGAGGTCGAAGAAATTCATCGAGTCCCCCCGGCCCTTGCTCGCCCCCGGCTTATAACGGAGGCTGCATGGATTGACGAGGAGGAAGGTCTGAAGCTCTTGGACGACCCGGAGGAGGAGGAAAAGGAGAGGAATGATTTTTACATTCACGCTTCAGCCTGCGCGCATGCAGCCCGGGTAAGCACTCCACCACAATCGCTGTGCTCCTGCTTCCGTCGTTGGTCGTGTGGTTACCTTTTCCTGTGATGATTGCAGAAAATTGGGGAACACTTTGAGATGAAATCCGAATACTTCCAAAAAATGCTCCCCAAAATCCGGACGCGCCAGGAATACTTGGCTGACTTAGAGCGCGTCAAGGCCGGGTATGCGGCCCAGCTGCGGTCACTGCGGTCCGAGATCCAGGCGTCGCGAGAGGAGCAGAGCGCTCTTCGCCAGGAGAAGCTGGACGTCATCGGCTCCCTTCGAGGTAGCTATTTATTGGGCCTACCCCATGTTTTTGTTCAGCATTCCAGCCCTTTGATTTTTTCGTCTCCTCGTCTGCCCGGGATTCCTCTTTCGCGAAGCTTCAAGGACAACTCAAAGCCGCGGAAGATTCCAGGGCAAAACTAGAGAAGGAGTTTGAAGGTACAGCTTGTGATCTGGCTTTATCCTGCTTTCACCGCCTTTTCTAATGCTTTGTCTTTGCAGATTACAAATTCAAAACTCGGGCGCAATACGCCGTTTTCAGCAAGAAGGTGGAAGTCCTTGAGGCGTCTTGCGCCAAGCTTCAGGAGGCCTGCAGGTCAGCTCTTGGGTTCGCTTCACCCCATGGGTGAGAGGCCACTCGGCAAGGACCAAATTATCTCTCGGCTGGAGGAAGCCCCCGTGGCGCTCAATAATCTTTTGAAGGAGTCGACGACCAATGGTGCCAGCCATGCTTTGGCGATCACCAAGTCACTCTATCCTCGAGTGGATCTTGAAGCTGTCAAGGAAGGCTATGCCCGCAACGTAAATGAGGATCGGGCCGCCGAGCTCTGGGAGGAAGTTAAGGACGCCTCCCAGTCCATCCTGGAAACTTTGGACCTGTAATTTAAAAGTATGTAAAGGTGTTTCCTGCTTCTGAATTGTGTGGGTATAAAATGCATATATCCTTGAGTGGTTTGATGGCTTGTAGTTTTGGTCTGACTGGAACTCTCATTCGACTGACTTAGCCCCCAGGCTCTGGGACATAGCTTGTGATGCATGTCTCTGAGCCTTACCGTAGGAGCAAGGCACTCGCAAGGAAGATTGTAGAAAAGCAACTTTCGAATCGAATTTTTGTTTATAGAGGAAATACAGAGTTTTAAGCGAAATACAAAGTTTAAGAGAAAAAACGACGTAGCTGTTCTATGTTCCAGGTGTTGCTGACAGCCATGCCATCTTCGCGTTTGAGTTTGTAGGCTCCCGGGCGAACCACTTCGTCAACAATGTAAGGGCATTCCCAGCTTGGAGAGATATTATGCTCGCACTTCTGGTTCTTTCTGAGGACTAGATCTCCTTTAGAGAACGCACGGCTTCTTATATTGCGATCGTGATAACGACGCAGGCTCTGGAGGTATTTTGCCAATCTAATTGTCGCGACATCCCTCGCTTCTTCCAGTCGATCCAGGTCTTCTAGCCGGCTGTCTTCTGAGGTGATTTCTTCATAACTCCGAACCCGTGGGGATCCGAATTCCAGTTCGGTGGGTAGTACCGCCTCGGAGCCGTATACCAGGAAAAAAGGTGACTGCCCGGTTGCTCTGCTGGGGGTAGTTCGCAGCCCCCAGAGCACCGAAGGCAATTCTTTGACCCACCGAGTAGCATATGGTTGAAGCCGATCAAAAATCCTTGCCTTTATGCCTTGTAACACCATGCCGTTGGCTCGTTCTACCTGGCCATTACTTCGGGGGTGCGCCACTGACGCAAAGCAAATTTTTATGCCAAGCTCTTTGCACCAGTCTTGAAATATCCCTCCTCTGAACTGAGTGCCATTATCTGTGATGATTCGGTTGGGTACGCCAAATCTAACCACGATTTCATGAAAGAATTCTTTGGCTTTTGCTGTTGTGATGGTGGCGACTGGCTTGGTCTCAATCCACTTGGTGAATTTGTCAACGGCTACGAAGAGATGAGTATAACCTCCCTGAGCCTTCTTCAAAGGTCCCACCATGTCGAGCCCCCATACCGCAAATGGCCACGTGATCGGGATGGTTTGTAATTCCTGTGCTGGCTTGTTTACTTGCCGCGCGGCGACATCCTTCGCATGTCCGGACGACGTCCTCGCGATCTGTGTGCGGTCACGAGAAAAACCCTTGGCGATAAGCCTTCCCGACTAGGGTCGACGATGTTGCGTGATTCCCACAAGTTCCCGAGTGGATTTCCTTGAGCAAATTTCTCCCTTCTTGTTCTGATATACACCGTCGCAGTATGCCGGAGGAGCTTTTCCGATAGAGCTCTTTTTTGATGACCACATAATTCTTGCTTCGATGCATTATCCTTTCAGCCTGCACACGATCCTCGGGGAGCTTGTCCTTCATCAGGTAATCCAAGTATGGGGCTGTCCAATCTGGGATAATGACCAAGACCTCCGCTTTTCGCTGCCGGGCATCCGCTTGGCCGGGTGCTAATCGTGGGCTTATGGATTTCTTCCACGAAAACTCCCACGGGTACTTTGGACCGGCAGGATCCCATCTTCGCCAACTCGTCGGCTGCTTCGTTGTCTCGCCGGAGCACATGAACGAGCTCCAGGCCATCAAAGTTGCTTTCTAGCCTGCACACCTCCTGGCAATAGGCCGCCATGTTGTCTTCGACACATGACCATTCCTTTTGCACTTGGTTGACCACGAGCATTGAGTCTCCGCGAACTGCCAACCATCGGATTCCGAGGGATATGGCAATATGGAGGCTGTGAATGAGTGCCTCATATTCGACGATGTTGTTTGATGCAGGAAAAAATATTTGGAGGATATATCTCAATCTTTCCCCGCTTAGCGATATGAGCACTATACCAGCCCCTGCGTCGCTGAGCATGAGGGAACCGTCGAAGTACATTGTCCAATACTCAAGTTCCTTGGTAGTCGTCGGGTTCTGAAGCTCTGTCCACTCGGCCATAAAGTCGGCGAGCGCTTGAGATTTGATGGCAGTTCGAGGCCTGAATGAGATATCGAAGGCCCTGAGTTCGATTGCCCACTTGGCAATTCTCCCAGTGGCCTCCTGGTTGTGGAGTATGTTCCCAATCGGGAAGGAGGTGACCACTGAAATGGCATGCTCTTGGAAGTAATGCTTAAGCTTACGAGATGTAAGAAGTACGGCGTATAATAATTTCTGCACTTGTGGATATCGTACCTTGGATTCACCCAGGACCTCACTAACAAAGTAGACTGCATGTTGGATCTTGTGCACGTGAGCCGGCTCCTCCCTTTCTACGACGATGGCAGCGCTGACTACATGAGTCGTTGTCGCGATGTAGAGTAACAGAGGTTCTTCTGGCATCGGTGAGACCAAAACTGGGCGTGTCGTTAAGAAGGTCTTCAGGTCTTCGAATGCTTGTTGTGCTTCTGGCGTCCACTGGAACTTGTCTTGCTTTTTGAGGAGTTTGAAAAATGGCATTCCTCGCATACCCAGTCGGGAGATGAACTTGCTGAGTGCGTCCATGCATCCCGTAAGCTTCTGGACGTCCCTTTGGCAAGTCGGCGGTTTCATGTTTGATATGGCGTTGAATTTCTCCGGGTTGGCTTCAATTCCTCGCTGAGATATGATAAACCCAAGCAGTTTTCTCGAAGAGACTCCGAAAACACACTTCTCAGGATTTAACTTCATGCTGAAGGTCCTCAGACTCTCAAATGTCTCGGTTAGGTCGGTGATAAGATCCTTCCTTTCCCAAGTCTTTACCACGACGTCGTCCACGTATGCCTCCATGTTGCGCCCGAGCTGGGCGTGAAAACACCGTTGTATAGCGTGTTGATAAGTCACGCCAGCATTTTTTAGCCCGAATGCCATCGTGGTGTAGCAGAATGCTCCGAAGGGCGTGATGAACGAGGTCTTGATGTGATCTTCCGCCTTTAGGCGAATCTGGTGATAGCCTGAATAGGCATCGAGAAAGCTCAAAATTTCGCACCCGACGGTCGAGTCGACCACCTGATCGATTCGAGGCAACCCAAAGGGATCCTTCGGACATGCCTTGTTGAGATCAGTATAATCAACACACATGCGCCAAGTTTTATTTTTCCTTTTGAACTAATACAGGATTCGCTAACCAATCGGGGTGATACACCTCTGATAAAACCGGCAGCTAAAAGCTTGGTGATCTCCTGCTTGATGGCGTTCCGACGATCTGGAGCGAACCGCTGAAGCCTTTGTTTGATCGGTTTCGCTTTCTCGTCGACGTGTAGAGTGCTCGATCACCTCCTTGGCACACCCGCATGTCAGATGGCTTCCAGGCGAAGATGTCCTTGTTGGCTTGGAGGAAGGTGACGAGCGCGCTTTCCTATTTGTCCTCGAGCCCTGTCCCGATCAAAGTCGTTTTAGACGTGTCGAACGGGTCAAGAATGATTCATTTGGTTCCTTCGCCGGGCTTAATTCCCGAGGTGGCCTGTTTCTTGGATGGAACTTCTCCTTCGTCCTGCAACGTGATGACCTCGATGCTCGATATTTTTCGCCTCAGCGCCCGCTTCCTGTAGTTCGGCGAGTTCATGATTCTCTCAGTCGCATTGCGAGGATTGCTTGACGTCTCCTCGGACCGCGATGATGCCTCGGGGTCGGCATCTTCATCATTGTGTAGGTGTAGTGTGGACGCCATGAATCTTGCTAGGCCGGGCCTTCCCAAGATAGCGTGGTACACCGTCTCGAAATTGGCTACCTCAAAATTGATATATTCAGTTCGGAAATTATCCTTGGTGCCGAATATAGCAGAGAAATGCGCCGAGTGGGAACGAGGACGCCCGAGGATTACTCCGTGGAACAGTGGGACTTCGCCTCACTCGAGCGGGAATGCTCATGTCATCGAAAGTCTTGGCGAATAGGATGTTGAGTCCGCTTCCGCCATCGATCAAAACCCTCTTGAGCTTCACACTGCGCACAACAGGGTCAAGCACAAGAGGAAACTTACCCGAATACGGGACCCGGTTGGGGTGATCCCTGCGATCGAAGGTGATTGGGACCTCGGACCACCTCAAATACTGGGGGGTCGTCGGTTCCACAGCGTTGATTTCCCGAGCGGTAAGTTTCCGCTTCCGCTTGGATTCGTATCCAATGGAGCCCCTGTAGATATAGTTCAACTCTAGCTCGGGCTCCTGGAAATCTTCTTCATCAGGGAGGTCCTTCTTCTTTGCTGGAGCAGCTTCACCCTTGACTGGAGCGGATTGCCGGTGACTTTCGCTCGCAAAACGCTTCAAAGTGAAGCAGTCCTTGGCGGCGTGTTTTCCTTAAAGGTGGAAAGGACAGGTTGCTTCCATGACGGCGCTGTAGTCGGGTGCCTCCCTCCGAACAGCTAGGGGTCGGTTGTGTTCGGCTGTCGCAACTAGCTCTTCGCCCTTCCGCTTTCTATCCTTGTGTTTTGAGGACTCGGGCTTGTCGCCTTTGTTCTTCTGCGGCGGGTGATCTTCTTGACGTTCGGCCAGGGCATCTGATGCTGTGGTATAGCGGTCGACCAACGTGAACATTTCCTTCACGGAGGTCGGGGGCTTCCTGGACATCTTTTTGATTAAATCAGGATCACTTACCCCTTTCTGGAAGGCCGCCACCAGCACCGCCTCGGATACGTCCATGACGATGTTCTTCTTCTGCATGAAACGCCGGATGAAATCTCTCAGCGTCTCGTCCTTTTTCTGGTGCAGCTGGTACAGGTCCCATGGAGTGCCAGACCTTTCGTATGTGCCCTGAAAGTTGGAAATAAATTGATCGCAAAGATCACTCCAGGAGTCTACCGAGTTTGCAGGGAGGCCCGTGAGTCATGCTTGAGTCGAGGGGGTGAGGTTGACCGGCAAATAATTACGTCACATGATACCGTTTCCTCCGTGGCTTTAATTGCCAGGGTGTAAACCTGTAGCCAAGCTTCTGGGTCCCGCTCTCCGTCGAATTTCACAATGCCCTTGGGATTGAATCCTTCGGGCCATATCACTCGGCGCAGCCGAGGAGTAAATGCTCGAATCCCGTCGATAGATCTCTCATCGTGATGAGGGAGAGTCCGTCGTGGTGAGCCTCTAGCTCGGTGACGATCATCAATACGCCGGGGTGGGGTACGGCGCGGCGAGTCCAAGACTCGACGTTCGTCATCGCTCCCACCTCGGCGGCGGTGGTCATCGTGGTTATCATATATTTGATTATTTCGTGGATCGCGGCCGATGCCGAAACGCTCATAGTCGTCATGGCGCCCGCGCCTTTCTTCCTCGTCCCGCTCCTGTCGCCTGGCTGTGATGTCCTAGCGGAGGTCGCGGTTGAGAATCTGGCGAACGTCCCCAGCTGGCTGTGTGTGCCGCCGACTGCCGGTGTTCCGACTGGTTGCGGTCCGACTACTGGCGACTCGGGTTGCCGCGTGGGAGTGCGAGTGTGCTTCCCCCACTGGCTTTTCCTGGTTCTGCTGAATTGCTGCAGCCGTCACCATGGCCTTGATCTGGGCCACAATTGGGGCTGCTGGACTATCTGCTGCGATCATTGGATCTAGCGTGTCGAGGAGCGTTTTGGAGGCGACGACGTTTTGCATCGGCGTGCGAAAGACGGATTGATCTCCCAGCCTGGATTGCAAGATATCTTCGCGGACATTACGGCCGCGCGATCGAAGAGACCGTGCCGAAACATCCTTACGCCGATGATCTTCCTCTGCAGCTTCTTGGTCTTCTTGTTGGAGATCAGTCTCCTGCTCTTCAATCGCGAAGACGCCACGAAAATCGCAGCAGTTCCTTACAATGCCGACTGGTTTTCTGGGTGAGTCAGAGCGGCATACCTGAGATAGGTTGGCCTGATCTTCACCAGATCGGATCTGGTTTCGGACCAGGCAGACAAGCTCTCCGCGCGCTGTGATGAAATCCAGGCTTCCGAAGCGGAAGGCCTAGCCGGAGACGAAGGTGGCGATGAATCCGCCAATTGCTGCCATCGAGTCTGTGGAAAAAGATTATAGCGCTTCCCCTACCTGGCGCGCCAACTGTCGACTTTTGTAGTCAGCAATGAATTTATGGGGTAGGCGCTGGATCTCAAACTTGAAGGTCATACAAGACAGGGATTTATACAGGTTCAGGCCCTCAGCGATGGAGGTAATACCCTAATCCTGTGTGCTGGGATTATGTGGATCTCTTGGATCGGAAGTGCTCAAAGCGCTATATGCTCTGGGCAAAAGATGGCGCCTTGCACCTGGATGATTGGATTCCTATGTTGCTGCCTGTCCTCACCCTTATATAGCAGGGAGGGGGCGGCTTACAAAGTCCCGATCGGTTAAGAGATTCGATCGGTTACGAGATTCTAGTCATTTACAGGATAGAGTTTACATCTTTATCTATCCTATTTACAACTCGGATTACAATTGTATCCATCGTATCTAAACATAAGTTCAACTTCCTTTAGGATATGTACCTTTGTATACGGCAGAAGGCCTGTGGGGAATATCTTCTGGGCTTGTCATGAGGGTACCCCGGGTTCTTATATTCCACAATTGCCAAAGTAAATTTGTAGCTAAACCATTTCAAATTAGTTATAGCGTGATATTAGTTTATTCATCTAACATTAGAAGTAGCTAAGTAAACAAATAGATCGAGTACGCGTAGGTGGTCGCCACTCACCAAATTTTATGCCTAGCCTATGTTAGATTACCGTAGTGTAGCAGGAAAATAAGCCAAACATACACAATAAAGAGACAATAGGAGATGATATCTAGTGGAATCTGATTTTTTTATTGCTATCAATCTCTTCTTATACAAAGAAGTGTCCTATTTATGTACCAAACCCTCCAAGGGTACTTTAGGTGTTTGCTCACAAAACCCTTAAAGCTAAGAATTTCATAACAGTACTCTTCTCTTGGGCAAATCACACGTCATGCACATGTCTCATCAAACACTCATCCCAAAAACCTATTAGGAAGAAAGGATGGAGAAAACAGTGCATTGCATGCGCAAGCTATATTACATTTGTTGCCTCATTAAAAATCTTCATGTAAGGAACCTTTAGAAAAAACTCACCAAGGTTAAAAGCATATAACATTTAATCTTCAGGGTTCAAGGTAAAATCTTCATGGTCTTGGTAAGGGTTATGATTAAGGGGATTACTCCCTCTAAACATTGGAACTCTCTAATTCATCTCATTCTAATGCCACGAATGCATCTTTGAAAGCTAGATGTAGGTAGAGACTTTGTGAATAAATTAGATAGGTTTTCACAAGACCTAGTTTACAAGATCTTCACTTCTCTATTCTTCTCAAGTTCATGATAATATAAGAGTCTAGGCAATATGCTTCGTGATATTGCTCTTAACATAACCCGTTTGAATTTGCGCAACACAAGCATCATTGTCTTTATTGATAATTGTGGGGGTATTGGCTATGTTAATGTCACAAGACTTTTGGATGCAGCTAATCACTCATCTAAGAAAAAACACATTCACTGAGGTTTTATATAGCGCTATAATCTGAGTGATTGGTAGAGGCAGTATAACTACCAAGAATTGCTTAAATTACTTCAACAAATGGATGTACCACCACAGAGACATACAAATCCTATATGAGATTTAGCAATATGGGGATCAGCATATGCTAATGCCTTTTGGTTGTAGCTACACTACGTCTAGCCAACAAGTTGACCGCGAATGCAATACCAGTGCAGTTGGCAAGGTACGTCAGTGTTTCTATGGCGCTTAAGTATGGAACCTCAGGTTCTAAGACTTCCTCATTTTCTATCCTCGATCTAAATGAGTCTTTATCCACATCAAGGGATCTAACTACCCTGGGCACCTTTAAAGGATGAGATTTATCCATGTTAAATTTCTTCAATACCTTCTTGGTATAGGCAAACTAGTGCACTAAGATTCTTTCAAGAAAATTCTCTAGCTACGGCGTAAGGAATACTTGGTTTTTTCCAAGTCTTTCATCTCAAACTCTGTCACAAGGTAATTAAGGACTTGCTTCCTTTATTTCCTATGTGGTTTCGATGATATATCATATCTTTGACATAAACTAAGGTGATGCAGAATCTATTATGGGGCTTCTTTATAAACAAACAGAGACAATCATCATTATTAGAGTAACCCTTCTTTAAGATAAAGTTATTAAATTAGTTGTAACACCCTAATTTTTGCTCTAATTTAAATTTTGGAGTATTTCTGTTTTTTTTTGAATTTTTGGGGATTTATTTAAGTTTATTTGGATTTATTCAAATAGGACTTTTCTTGAAAACAATTAAATAATGGAAAAGTTTTTGCAAAGTTTTATTGCAAATATTTTAATGGAATTCCAAACATCTCAAAGTAATTTCGAATTTTTTCGAATTTTTCTCGCTATTTTAAAAGCTCCAAATGATTTAATTGAATTTCTAGAATTATTTTAAATGTGAAATGATTTAAAATCAGATGAACAAGAATGGGCCGAGCCCATTATCGGCGTGTCGCCGCCCAACCGCGCCGAAACCCTAGCGCCGCCCCTCAAGTCGTCCGATCCGGATCGAACGCTGTGGAGCGCGCCACGTCGCTGCATGCGTGAGCCTTCGGATTGTCGCCGCTACGGACGCTGCAGGATTGCGCCACGTCACTTCGTCCCAGCGAGATCGCCGGAGAGACGTGGGCTTTGATGGCCGTGATTTCCGCCGGCAGTTTCGCGCACATCGAGGCAGCCCTTAAGTCCCCGTTGATGGCGTCGTGCAGAGACCTTCACGCTGCGTCTTTTGACTCCTCGCACGCACGCCGAGACCCTCTCTAGCGCCTGAGTGAGCTCGCCGTAGTTGCATCTTTGTGCCGCCGCAGTTTTTCGTCGTTTTCTTCGCCGCCGGTTTCTCTCCGCCGTCGCCAAGGTCACCGGAGTAATCCTTCCGCCAAGCCGCGTCGAACGAGCCACTTCATCACGCCGGAGAAGCCCCGTAGCGCCGTGGGCTGCGTCATCTTCCTCAACTCCGGCAGCCTTTTCTTCTGCGCCGCCGTCGCCTTCACCGAGCTTCGTCGTCCGTCCGATCTTCATCGCACACTTCTGGTTCGTCCACGTCTCTTTTCTTTGTGTTCTTCTAGAGTAGATCTGTACCGTTAGATCTGGATTGAACGGTAGAGATTAGATCTAGTCTCTGTAACTTGGTTACGTCTCAGCCGTTGGATCGTTAGTGTACGCGTAGGATTGAGCCACGTCCGCGCCATGTATAGTAAACAGACTCGGAACCTAAGCCGTTGGATCGGATCTCGAGCGGTTGAGTTCAGATCTGGTTTTACCTTAGGATCCGCGCCGTTCAAATTTGAACGCGGCGGTGATAGCGCCGCACCTCCAACCAATCGCATGCGCGCCGCTGTTTCCTTTGACCGGCGTGACCAATCTCGCCGTTGATTTCAAACGAGCCGTTGCGATAGCGCGCGCGTGTCGCCGCGTATCCGGCGTCACCGAGTCCGCGCGCGCTGGCCGCTGGATCCAAGGGGACCGCTCGATGCGCGTGACGCGTGGCCGCGGCGGAAATCGGCGCCGCCGAGCCGCGCAGCATAGGATCCGACTTCGATTTTAGCGAACGGTTCGATTTTGCGGCGTGGCTGCTGCATCGTTTCAGGAACCGAGTCCACGGTGGTCCGAGCCGAACCGTGGACCCACCCATAGACGTAACGACGTGGCGGCCTGCAGGCGTGACACGTGTCGAGCTGACGTCAGCGATGACGTCATAAATATTTTTTATATATAAAAATATTTTGACCAAAATTCATTTCTGTGCTGACGTCATCATGACGCGGTGCTGACGTCATAAAAGCGAATTTCCAGTATAAAAATAATTAAGAAAAATCGGATTTTCTTAATTTCTGTATTTTCAGATTTTATTCAAACTTCAAATGACTATAACTTTGGCATTTTAACTCGGATTTGGGTGATTCAAATTTCTAAAAATTCATAAAATTGTGAGCTATTTAATGGTGGATTTTATTTAAATTTTTGAGGTCATTTAGTCTTCTGTATTAGCTATTTATTGCATATTTTGTTTGTACGCGTAGACGCAAATTTGCCGGAAAGTTTCGAGGAAGAATTCGTCGCTCAAGACCATGTTTCGGAACAAGACCAGCAACTCTTTGAAGGCAAGTGATGCTTTGATCAATTTGATCCCAGGTTTTTAAAATGTAGTTTATGCTTTGAAACTATGCATGCTTATTTATTTAAAATGAATTTAAATTGATTCGGGATAATGTAGTTAATCAACCCATTTTGTTATGCCACCTTGAATTATTAATTGTATGCCCTAAATCATTGTCACCCTAAGTTTGATTATATTAGTTGGATGTTAATATTGTGCCAACACGGAGGCTAGACCGTGAGTAGATGCTTAGCCTTGCAACGAATCATGAGTGGTCTTTGGAAAAATGCTACAATCTGATTAAAGACATTGAATGTATTTTGAAAAGTGGTGTGATGATGCCACATGATGAGATTGAGGTACAACGACTGTGTGGTTCCGCATCGATGTTGAGTTATTTGCCGCATGTGTTGCACAATAATCAAGCGGGTGGGAAATGATTTAGACCGGGCAAGTGGCAAGAGGTGTGTGACTGTGGGCTGTGTGGCTTTGGGTTGATGAGTGATGTGAGTCTGTGTGCCACATTGGGTGTGTGCCATTTGTTGAGTGTTGGAAGTCTTGCCTTGGTCGATTAAGGACTTCACCTTGCAAGCCTTTGATCCGAGTCACCCGTACAACCACATGTCGATATGGGATGGACCTAGTTGACTAGGGTTCGATATCTTTCCTCCGATACCTCGGGGTGACAAGACACAAGGGTGTATCTGTATGGGGAGCGCACGTGCTACGACTTGGTGCCCATCCAACGGTGATTGGCCGGTCCTATACTTGGCTCTGTGAGGGAAGTGATAGTGAAGGCAACACCGAGAGGTTCTTTAGTTAAGGTAGAAGTTCTGAAAAGCTTTGTTGCGACAATCACTGTGTGGTGAGCGGTCAGATCTTGTGGGTAAAGTGTACAACCTCCGCAGAGTGTCAAACTATTCAATAGCCGTGCTCACGGTATTGAGCATTGCTCGGGATTACAAATAAGGGTAGATTTTCATAAACAAAATGTGGGAAGGGTGGCTGTGTGCCAAGTGTTAAAAATGAACTGTTAAGGCTGTGTGCCGAGAATCTTCGAAGAAAAACCATTTAAAGAAATTAGTATTGCTTATAACTGTTCCAATGCTTTAATCTAATTAAGATATTGGTTTAAAATTGCTGTTTGATGCAAAAGAACCATTTAAGCCAACCCTTTGGAATAAGCTTTGCATGTAGTAATAGCAATCGCATTCTCATGCATTACTTGTTGAGTGCCTTGTGTACTCACCCCACCTTGCTTATCAACCCCAACATCAGTGGAGGAGACTACACCAGTTTGGGAGGAAGAGTACATCGAGGATACGAACAACTAGGGGGCAAGCCCAGTTGGTTACCTGTGGCAAGATGAAGGCTTCCACGACCTTTACTTATGTTCCGCTGCTATTTCCTTACTTTGAATAATGTAAACCCTGTGTGGCTGACTTATCCGTAAGGAGACCATAAGGTCGCATAACTCGACTTATATACATGTTTGCACTATTTATTCTTATATCTTTGTGAATGTCTGTAATGTGCAACCTCAGATGATTGTGTGTGCTAGCGTGATCTCGGATCGCAGTAATACACAGAGGGTCCGATTTGCGATTCGGTCCCGACAGAGGTGGTATCGAGCAAGGTCGATCGTAGGTCTTGACCCTAGTTTGGTCGTGCCTAGGAGGGTAAAACTATTTTCTAAAGACCTAATCAACTTGAGCAAGAATATCAATGAAATCTTGACTTATCTCTTCTCTCTTGTTTCATACCTATGCTGAATTTTTATTATTCTCTGCTTAATTTAAACAAGGTTTTTTTGTCGATGAGGATGATCCACACCTATGGAGAGCGCACCGAGGATACTGCGGAGTTATGGCGTATGATGCAGCTTGCTCGGAGGTTTTGATGCACCATCGACGAGGGACTTGGTGGTGCGGGAGGACTTGACGTCGCCTGGGATGTCAAGATCGCAGTGTATGCTCGAGAGAGAACGAGGGAGAGCCGTCCTATCTACATCACGGTCAGGAGGTCTTCTTTTGAGGCTGGAATCCAGAGTTTAGCGTCAGCGAGCGTCGGCAGATTGCCCGCACTTACTCCGCAGAGTTGGAGGGCACCGCTCTTCGCCACCATCCGCGCCGAGACAATCGCTTGGAGAGGATGGAGCTTGTAGAGGAGGACGCCACTATCACCCACTGGCGAGGTACGCCATCACCTGTGAGGACGCCTTGGACGAGACATGCGGGAGTTGCAGAGGACCCGCGCCGAGGTCGCAGAGGCAAAGATCCAGCTGCGGAGGGCTTAGCTCACTCCATGCAGAAGATCCAGGAGTTGGAGATGGCTTTGTATGGACCCGAGCCTGATCCAGTTCTGGAGTTACACGATCCAGATCCGGAGGAGCCAGAGCAGGAGGCACCAGTGCAGGAGCAGGCAGCCCCGGGACCAACGGAGTCGATGGGGTCATTTGCACCAGCCGCAGTAGGTCACCAGGACCAGTTTGCCCCGATTCCGGAGCACCCACCGGTGTATGTTCCGAGTGAGCCGCAGCCGGGTTGGCTCGATGAGTGATCGAGTCTAGTAGAGTGTAGTGTCGAGACTCGAATGTCTGAGTCGCGTCTTTTTCTTCAGAGTCACCTTTAGGTGTGAGTCGTCATGGATTCCTATGTTTGCTTACTTGTTTTTGGTTGTGAGTGTCTCGTATGTGTTGCATTGCCCTTAGGCACTTGTGAGCAACCGTACTGCTTTATATTATATCAATAAAGTGGCTAAATAATTTAAGTTACACCTGTTTTCCCACATGAATTCTTTTACTTGTCTATGCTTTCTTCTTCTCTTAACCTTGGAAGCTGGCAACAGATGGTGAGGACTTGTGGAAATGTTGGAGCCAGCGGAAGTGGAGCTAACCAGGCGGACAACCAGAATGAAGAGCCGATCCCTCAACCGCCGCAGGTCGATATGGACACCTGGAATGCCGCCAGATAGAGATATCGAGTTCGTGATAGAGCTGGTTCCAGGGACAGCTCCCATAGCTAAGAGACCTTACAGGATGTCCACAGAGGAATTGGTGGAAATGAAGAAGCAAATTGAAGAACTGCTGGAAAAAGGATTTATAAGACCTAGTTCATCGCCATGGGGAGCACTGCCTTATTCGCCAAGAAGAAGGACGAAAGTTTCAGGATGTGTATAGACTATCGTGCACTCAATGATGTGACGATAAAGAATAAGTATCCGCTACCCAGGATCGATGATTTGTTTGACCAGTTGAGAGGAGCAGGAGTCTTCTCCAAAATTGATCTCCGATCGTGATACCATCAATTGAAGATCCGATCGAGGATATCCCAAGACGCATTTTCGCCAAGATATGGATACTATGAGTTTACAAAGTGATGTCTTTTGGTTTGACAAATGCACCAAAGATATTTCATGAACTTAATGAATAAGGTTTTTATGGAATATTTGATAAGTTCGTCGTCAGATTCATAGATGATATCCTTATCTATTCCAAGACGAGAGAAGAGCACGCCGAGCATTTGAGGCTAGTCCTTGAAAAGTTGAGAGAGCAACAGCTTGTTTGCAAAATTTAGCAAATGTGATTTACGGAAGAATAAGGTTGAATTTCTTGGACACATAATGACCGCAGCAGAGTTGCGGTAGATCCAAAGAAAGTGGAGACAGCTTCTACATTGGGAACAACCCAAGTGGGTAACCCAAACCGTAGTTTCCTTGGAATGGCGGGTATTACCGTCGATTCATCGAAGGATTCTCTACGATTGCGAGACCTCTTACGCAATTGTTGAAAAGGAAAGGAAATTCCTATGGACACCGAGTGTGAGAAGAGTTTTCAGAGTTGAAGAGAAGATTAACATCGGCACTGTACTAGTTTTACTCGACGCTCATCAAGACTTCGACATCTATTGTGATGCATCGCGTCGAGGATTGGGATGCGTGTTGATGCAAAATAGGAAGGTAATTGCCTATGCATCAAGGCAATTGAGACCACATGAGGAGAACTATCCGACTCATGATTTGGAATTAGCCGCCGTAGTGCATGCACTAAAGATATGGCGTCATCATCTCATCGGAAATAGATGTGAAGTGTATAACGATCATAAAAGTCTTAAGTATATCTTCACACAAGCTGACCTAAATATGAGGCAAAGAAGATGGTTAGAGTTAATTAAGGATTATAATGTGGGAATTCACTACCATCCGGTAAAGCCAACGTGGTGGCGTAAGCCTTGAGCGTAAAGAACCACGTTGTAAATATGTGTTGGAAACAAGTCAGCAGAATTGTGTAAGGATTTTAAATTAGAACTCGAAATGGTACGGTATGATTCCTAGCAACTTTGAAGTAAGACCTACTGGAAGATCGATCGTGGAAGGGCAAAAGATGATGATAAGATCAATAGAATTAAGGGCAAATGGATGAAGGCAAAGCAAAAGATTTCAAACTGGATGAACAAGGTACTATGTGGTTTAAAGAGCGCATTTGTGTGCCGAACAAAAAGGAGTTGAAGCAGTTAATTCTGGGGGAGGCCCATGACTCCAAGTACTCAATTCATCCAGGAAGTGCGAAAATGTATCAAGATTTAAAGGAGAGATTTTGGTGGCCAAGCATGAAGCGAGAAGTCGCCGAATACGTTGCAATATGTGACATATGCCAAAGAGTCAAAGCTATGCACCAAAGACCAGTAGGGCTATTACAACCCCTAAAGATACCTGAATGGAAATGGGAACAAATTGGTATGGATTTCATAACCGGATTGCCTAGAACGCAAAGTGGATATGATTCCATATGGGTCGTAGTAGATAGTTTAACTAAAGTGGCACATTTCATACCCGTGAAGACCACTTATTCGAGACCGTTAGCGTAACTTTATATGTCAAGAATTGTTTGTTTGCATGGAGTACCAAAAAATAGTGTCGCATGTAGGTACCCAATTTACCTCCAGATTTTGGGGTAAGCTACATGAAGCGATGGGAACTCGTTTGAACTTCAGTACAGCATACCATCCGCAGACAATGGACAAACTGAGAGAGTCAATCAGATATTAGAGGATATGTTGAGGGCATGTGCCTTAGCATATTCCACCTCATGGGACAAGTGTTTGCCTTATGCTGAGTTTAGTTACAACAACAGTTATCAGGCGAGTTTACAAATGTCTCTATTTGAAGCTTTGTATGGTCGATCCTGTCGAACACCATTGAATTGGAATGAGACAGGCGAACGACATGTTTTTGGACCAGACATTCTTCAGGAAGCGGAAGAACAGACGCCTCGATCAGGAAAGATTGAAGATTGCACAATCAAGGCGTAAGAGTTATGCCGACAACCATCGCGCAGGAACCGAGCTTTGAACCCAAGATTTTGTGTACCTTAGAGTCACGCCTCAAAGGAGTTAGAAGGTTCCATGCAAAGGAAAGCTCGCACCTGTGATATATCTGACCATTCAAGATCTTGAGCCGCAGAGGTGAAGTTGCTTATCGCTTGAGTTACGCCGCCTTTGGCAGGAGTGCATGATGTATTCCATGTATCACAATCAAGAAGTGTCTTCGAGTACCTAAGAGCAAACACCTTTGGAGGCAATTGAGCCGCAAGAAGATCTCGACTTACAAAGAACATCCGGATGAAGATTCGGACGAATGGACATAGAGACAAGGAACAAGTCAACACGTTTCGCAGAATTCAATGGAGCAACCATTCGGAAAGTGAAGCAACGTGGGAACGTGAAGAAGATCTCAAGAAGGAGTTCCTAACCTATTTCAGAGATGTACCCAATCTCGGGACGAGATTCTCTTAAGGGGGGGAGGTTCGTAACACCCTAATTTCTGCTCTAATTTAAATTTTGGAGTATTTCTGTTTTTTTTTGAATTTTTGGGGATTTATTTAAGTTTATTTGGATTTATTCAAATAGGACTTTTCTTGAAAACAATTAAATAATGGAAAAGTTTTTGCAAAGTTTTATTGCAAATATTTTAATGGAATTCCAAACATCTCAAAGTAATTTCTGGAATTTTTTTGCTATTTTAAAAGCTCCAAATGATTTAATTGAATTTCTAGAATTATTTTAAATGTGAAATGATTTAAAAATCAGATGAACAGTAATGGCCGAGCCCATTACTGTGCGTGTCGTCGGCCCAACCGCGCCGAAACCCTAGCGCCGCCCCAGCCCAAGTCGTCCGATCCGGATCGAACGCCTGTGAGTGCGCCACGTCGCCTGCATGGGTGAGCCTTCGGATCGTTGCCGCGCGGACGCGCAGGATTGCGCCACATCACTTCGTCCCCGCGAGATCGCCGGAGAGACGTGGGCTTTGATGGCCGTGATTTCCGCCGCAGATTTCGCACGCCGAGGCAGCCCTTAAGTCCTCGTTGATGGCGCTGCGAGACCTTCACGCCGCGTCTTTTGACTCTCGACGCACGCCGAGACCCTCTCTAGCGCCGAGCGAGCTCGCCAGAAGTTGCGTCTTTGTGCCGCCGCGGTTTTTCATCGTTTTCTTTGCCGCCGGTTTCTCGCCGCCGCCAAGGTCACCGAGTAATCCTTCCGCCAAGCCGCCGAACGAGCCACTTCATCACGCCGAGAAGCCCGTGAGCACCGTGGGCCGCGCCATCTTCCTCAACTCCGGCACCTTTTCTTCGCCGCCGCTTTCACCGAAGCTTCACGTCCGTCCGATCTTCATCGCACTCTTCCGTTCGCCCACGCCTCTTTCTTTGTGTTCTTCTAGAGTAGATCTGCATCGTTAGATCCGGATTGAACGGTAGAGATTAGATCTAGTCTCTATAACTTGGTTACATCTCAGCCGTTGGATTGTTAGTGTACGCGTAGGATTGAGCCACGTCGCGCCATGTATAGTAAATAGCTCCGGTAACCTAAGCCGTTGGATCGGATCTGAACGATTGAGTTCAGATCTGGTTTTGCCCTAGGATCCGCGCCGTTCAAATTTGAACGTGCGGCGGTGATAGCGCCGCACCTCCAACCAATCGCGTGCGGCGCGTGTTTCCTTTGACCGGCGTGACCAATCTCGCCGCTGATTTCAAACGAGCCATTGCGATTGCGCCGCGTGTCGCCGCAGATCCGGCGTCGCCGAGTCCGCGCGTGCGTTGGCCGTTGGATCCGAGGGGACCGTTCGATGCGTGACGCGTGGCCGTGCGGAAATCGAGGCGTCACCGAGCCGCGTAGGCATAGGATCTGACCGTCGATTTTAGCGAACGGTTTGGATTTTGCCGCGTGGCTGCACTGTTCTGTGAACCGAGTCCACGGTGGTCCAGAGCCGAACCGTGGACCCAGTCCATAGACCAGAACGACGTGGCAGCCTCTGGGCGTGCCACGTGTCGAGCTGACGTCAGCGATGACGTCATAAATATTTTTTTATATATAAAACTATTTTGACCAAAATTCATTTCTGTGCTGACGTCATCATGACGCGGTGCTGACATCATAAAATCGAATTTCCAGTATAAAAATAATTCAGA
The DNA here is from genome assembly GCA_036346275.1 of Otatea glauca. Classification (NCBI taxonomy): domain Eukaryota; kingdom Viridiplantae; phylum Streptophyta; class Magnoliopsida; order Poales; family Poaceae; genus Otatea; species Otatea glauca. The sequence goes on from CM070714.1 coordinate 10,819,426, forward strand.
AAATCGGATTTTCTTAATTTCTGTATTTTCAGATTTTATTCAAACTTCAAATGACTATAACTTTGGCATTTAAACTCGGATTTGGGTGATTCAAATTTCTAAAAATTCATAAAATTGTGAGCTATTTAATGGTGAATTTTATTTGAATTTTTGAGGTCATTTAGTCTTCTGTATTAGCTATTTATTTTATATTTTGTTTGTACGCGTAGACGCAAATTTGCCGGAAAGTTTCGAGGAAGAATTCATCGCTCAAGACCAAGTTTCGGAACAAGACCAGCAACTCTTTGAAGGCAAGTGATGCTTTGATCATTTTGATCCCAGGTTTTTAAAATGTAGTTTATGCTTTGAAACTATGCATGCTTATTTATTTAAAATGAATTTAAATTGATTCGGGATAATGTAGTTAATCAACCCATTTTGTTATGCCACCTTGAATTATTAATTGTATGCCCTAAATCATTGTCACCCTAAGTTTGATTATATTAGTTGGATGTTAATATTGTGCCAACACGGGAGGCTAGACCGTGAGTAGATGCTTAGCCTTGCAACGAATCATGGGTGATCTTTCGAAAATGCTACAATACCGATTAAAGACATTGAATGTATTTTGAAAAGTGGTGTGATGATGCCACATGATGAGATTGAGGTACAATGACTGTGTGGTTCAGATCGATGTTGAGTTATTGCTTGGCATGTGTTGCGCAATAATCAACTGGGTGGGAAATGATTTAGATCGGGGCAAGTGGCAAGAGGTCGTGTGTGCTCGTGGGCCTGTGTGGCTTTGGGTTGATGAGTGATGTGAGTCTGTGTGCCACATTGGGTGTGTGCCATTGTTGAGTGTTGGAAGTCTTGCCTTGGTCGATTAAGGACTTCACCTTGCAAGCCTTTGATCCGAGTCACCGTACAACCACATGTCCGATATGGGACACCTAGTTGACTTGGGTTACGATATCTTTCCTCCGATACCTCGGGGTGACAAGACATGTGGGTGTATCTGTATGGGGAGCGCACTGTGCTACGGCTTGGTGCCCATCCAACGGTGATTGGCCGGTCCTATACTTCGCTCTGTGTGAGGGAAGTGATAGTGAAGGCACACCGAGAGGTTCTTTGGTTAAGGTAGAAGTTCCCAAAAGCTTTGTTGCGGACAATCACTGTGTGGTGAGCGGTCAGATCTTGTGGGTAAAGTGTACAACCTCCGCAGAGTCTCAAACTATTCGAATAGCCGTGCTCACGGTATTGAGCATTGCTCGGGATTACAAATCAAGGGTAGATTTTCATAAACAAAATGTGGGAAGGGTGGTGTGTGCCAAGTGTTAAAATGAACTATTAAGGCTGGTGCCGAGAATCTTCAAGAAAACCATTTAAAGAAATTAGTATTACTTATAACTGTTCCAATGCTTTAATCTAATTAAGATATTGGTTTAAAATTGCTGTTTGATGCAAAAGAACCATTTAAGCAAACCCTTTGGAATAAGCTTTGCATGTAGTAATAGCACTGCATTCTGTGCATTACTTGTTGAGTGCCTTGTGTACTCACCCCACCTTGCTTATCAACCCCAACATCAAGGAGGAGACTACACCGCTTTGGGAGGAAGAGTACATCGAGGATACAAACAACTAGGGGGCAAGCCCAGTTGGTTGCCTGTGGCAAGATGAAGGCTTCCACGACCTTTACTTATGTTCCGCTGCTATTTCCTTACTTTGAATAATGTAAACCCTGTGTGGCTGACTTATCTGTAAGGAGACCATAAGGTCGTACAACTCGACTTATATACATGTTTGCACTATTTATTCTTATATCTTTGTGAATGTCTGTAATGTGCAACCCTGTATGACTGTGTGTGCTAGCGTGATCCTGGACTGGCACAGAATACACAGAGGGTCCGGATTTGCAGATTCGGGTCCCGACATTAGTTGTACCACATTCTTCCCTATTGCTTTTAATCGTATAATGATCTTTGCAGTTTGATGCTATACATTTTGTGATTAGCTTTATTAGAATCTGAAATTTTAACTCCTTCGAACACTTTCATATAGATATATGTATCTGATGACCAATATAAATATGCAGTCACTACATCTATCAACTGCATTGTTAAATTCACACTAGTTGTCTGATGCTACCTTGGTTATGCCAAGTGCACCAATTCATGTAGTTGAACGGTTATACTCTGATACCCCTTCTTATACCTAGCAGCTCTCAAATCGGATCAGAGTTTTGTGAGATATCGCAAATTCTTTAAGCACAACCTCAAAAGAATACAAGGGATTGTTGCTCCCTCACAACCACTTGAACCTTTTAGGACCTTTGGAACCTTGCCCTATACAAGAATGTAGTACTAAAGAATAACCTAGCATCCAATCCTCCTATGCGCCTCTTACTCTGGATGAGTTAGTGACTTCTTGGTTACTTGGGTTCTCTATGACCACCCCATAGGTTTACATATCCTCCTTAATTTTCGAAAGGAAAAAAAGGTGATCAGAGGCGGAGTGAATGATCACAAATAAAACTTCCCTCTAAAATTCAAACCACCAAAAGAATAGATAGAAAGAACTGAACAATCCGAATAAGTGATTAGATGAACAGTAACACCGACCAGTTGTGGTCGAAAGAACAATACCACTGACCTGTTGAGGTCGGATGAATAGTACCATCAACCCATTGAGGTTGGATGAACAGTAAAAAACTGCACTGGTCGGGATAAGCAAACGAAAACTCTGAACTGTTCAGTATAAATATTGTTTGGATGAACAGTACCCCCCGACCAGATGAGGTCGGATGAACAATACCCCTGACCAGTGGAGGTCGAATGAAAGTCTTGAGTGAATAGTATCATCACGATCTAAAAAACAAGAATCGATGTAACTTTTGACTGGCTGATCCAAAACCCGTGAAACTTGGTGTGCACCCCCTCGACCAGATGAGGTCGGATGAACAGTACCCCCCCCTCCGACCATATGAGGTCAAATGAACAGTACCCCCGACCAGTGGAGGTCGGATGAAAGTGCTCTAGTGAATAGTATCAGCACGATCTAAAAAATAAGAATCGATGTAACTTTTGACTGGCTGATCCAAAACCCGTGAAACTTGGTGTGCACCTTCCTATGGATGTCAGGAACCTATTCCAATCTTCAATCACAAGGATTGATGTCAAAGTTCCAACCTATTTCTAGTTTAATAAATGCTACACCAAAACTGGGTCAAGAATATAAACTTCACCCATAGCTTGCTCGTGGGAATAGATGATCAGGATTATCTTAGATGACCTCACACATATCATAGAAAGTAAGAAGACCAAGAAACAACCCTTTAAACAAACAAGAACCCGATCTACAAGGTTCTTTATTCTACCATGCACAAAGATCGGTTTCTTGCAGAAACTGAAAAGAAGAGATTGTAGATTGCCTAAATGATTGATATATGATCTATAGAAGATTCATCCAGCAATCTTTCATCCTTGGCACCAAAAGCACTTAGAAGGAGAGGAGGCAAATCCAAATGTGTAGAAAGTAAATTGCAAGAAATTAAATGCTGAATTTAAAGCATAATGTAAATGCTGAAGATAAATTCAGAATAGAGAAATGAAACTTTTATTTCATAGAGGGAAGGTTTACAAAGCATCACAACAAAGTAGGCAAAGCTCAAATGAGCACCAGAACAATCAAAACCTTCAAAGAGGGGAGAGCTACCCCTACCCCTCTATTTATACTGCTCTTGAGTCATTCTCCACCCTTGGATGAGTTCCTTCAACCAGAAGGAACACCATCAAAGGCTAGGAATGACTCACTCACTCATTCATGGGCTAACCCGAAACCCACAACTATACCAGGTTTTGCACACTTTTCAAAGCATACTAACTTGACCCGCTACTCTATCTTCTTGACTGCGATCCAACGGTCCTCCTTGATCCGAGCAGCTCCAAGTTAGCATCTCATCCATTCCTTATCTTCTAGGTTCGCAGGTACTCCCTGGCCGTAGTCATCTTTGGCAATATCTGTAGGATCAAGGATAAGCGACTAGAGGGGGTGAATAGGAGGTTTCTAAATTTTTCAATTCTAATTTGCAATTAATTAAATCACTAAGCTATAATAGCAATAATTGCAAATTTACAACTATAATCTCTAGTGATCACCAAACGCTTTAGCAAATCAAGTAGAGCAATAAATAATTCTAAACACAAATAATCTACTCAATTTTGCTAGAGATGAAATTATACAAGAATGAAAAAAGCAAATCACAAGAGAATGAGAGACAAGAATTTTTATCCTGTGGTCTCGGAGACTTGTCGGTCTCCCCTACTCCACGTTGAGATGACTTGAACAACTTCAAACCGGCTCTACCCACTTGAGCCTTCCTTGATCACTCGTGGTAGCTCTTCACCACTCCGGTTAGGCGAGCTCCTTGCCTTCACAATCGATCAGGCCTTCTCAAAGTTTCTTTGAGAAGATCACTGATGTCACATGCCTCCAAGCCGTCTAGGAGGCGGCAACCTCCAAGAGTAATAAACTTGATGTTTGCTTGAGGCTCTAGGGTGCTCTCAAATGGCTCAAATGATGCAATGCACTCAAATTTCTCTCCTAACCTCAAAAATCAAGAATTGAATGCACTTTAGAGTGGAGAGTTTTGCTTGGGCATAGAATATGGTCAATAGAGTCACCAACCAACTTAAATGCAGGTGCGAGGGATATATATAACCTCTCCCAACCCAAACTAGTTGTTATAGTAAATATTTCAGAAAATTCAGGCTCAACCGGCACTACCACCCTCTAAGGGTTGGTAGTGCCGACTTTGGCTCCAACGGCTAACCTAGTGCATTTAATGCACTGGGATGTAGCCGTTATATTACGTTTCGTCGAGACCAGTACTACCGCTAGAAAAAGCCGGTAGTGCCGCAATTGAGTTAGGGAAAAATCGGCTTCTCTGTCAAAAAGCTACCGACTCTTAAGAGCGGCATCGTTGTTCAATCCAAAGAAGATCGCACTAAGGCGCCGAGAGTGCGATCTCGGATGTAGCGAAAAACACGCTTCGTTAAAAGCTACCGTGGTTATATGGGCGGTACTTAGTGCCGCTTCAAATGAGAAGACATGATTTCAAGCAAAGTTTCTTAATGCATAAGGAGCTATCAGAATTTTTGAGCCATTTGGATGCACTTCTTAGAATTTAAGCTACTAATCAAGTCCCTCTTGATAGTACGGCAACTAATCCTAGCAACTCGATCTTTCTCCAACACCGAGATCGAAAAAACGCTACATAAAATAAAACCTTAAACTTTATACCTTGTCTTGATCTTGTCCTCAAATATAGCTGCATTGTTCACTTTTATATATTCCGTGACAGCGACCTGTCACCTTTTACATTCTCTAAATAAATGTTAGCCCACGAAGCTTGATTTTCATTAATTACCAAAACTACAGAAATTTTGGGGCCTAGATGCTTCAATATCTTGACCGTCTGGACCAAATGGAGAACCTAGAGTTCGACCTACTCAACACTTTGGAAAAGCTAGATGTGCATACAAGGTCCTTCGTGCTCAATCATCTTTAAAACAATTTTTGCTTTAAAATTTGAAAGCACATAGTAGGGTGCAAATGTTTGACATTATTTGCATTCTTTACCCACTTATGTGTTTTTTTATTTGCATTTTGCAATTGTAATTGACTCAAGCCATAGTCGACCATCTCAAGAAGAATTCTTAAGAAAATAGTCTTGGTCTTACACGATACATTCCATGTTCATCCCAAGTGTAATGGGAAGCAATCCCGTAAATGTAAAGTTTTGAGATCAATTTGCACAAAAAGAGTCAATCTTTCATTTCATTTTATCACTTACATTTATGAGCATGTGAAGGACCCTAGTATGGATAAACTTGGCTTCACCCAAGTTGCTATAGGGACTCTAGTAGAAATCCAAGATTTCACAAATTATGGCATATGCACCTAGGTAGGCAACAAGGCAAGTAAAAGCTACAAGTTTCTTCAAGTTTTCATTAAGGCTCAATTTTCATTTTTAGCAGGCTTAGCATGATGAACAAAATGAACTTGAACATATCTAAGCTAGCAATGATCTTCAGAAAAGTAGCAAGGTGCATAGCATGAGAGATAGTTCATTTGCATAATAGACAAAGCTCATAAAAACAGAAAATGTAGTCTATATGCAATGCATGAAGCAGATTCTCAAACTCTCCATCAACAAGTGAATCAAATTTAAGCAAAAATCTGGTTCAAGTTGAGTTATTAGCAGATTTAAGCTTAAGGAAGGTCCAAATGAACTCAATCAAAACTAGAAACACAGAATCAGGAGAAAAAGTTGAGAATCTGCAAACTGGGTGGCTATAGAGTATACAAAAGATAGTAGAGAACACTATGGCTCATACTCGCTCTCATCTACCCTAATGACTGACATAGAAAAGCCGACTCTAAATCCCAAGCTAGGGAGTGCACACAGACCTTGTCTACCCAGGAGGCCCAACACTTGCTAGACTTATAAGACTGTGAGGGAACTCAACCTAGAGAGAAGAGAGAACAACTAATTGTGCATAATAGCAACCTATAGCATAAGATGAGAGATGCATCCAAAGTATGCTAGAAGTCTAAGTGGAGTGGAACTCAGAACTCTAGAAATAAACCCAATAACAACCAGAAGATGAAAAGGAAGGAAATGCTGGAATAAAACATATATAATACATAGTATCAAACCAGCTCCGCCTCAAGAGATGTCGTAAGGGCACACAATTCCAAACTCTCCTCTCAAGGCCACAAACCTAGAGCTATCCAATGGCATAGTGAAGATATCGGTAATCTAGTGGTCACTATCTATAAACTGAAGCCCTATATCACCCTTCTCCACATGGTCTCTAAGAAAGTGATATCTAATGTCTATGTGCTTGGTCCTGGAGTGTTGCACTGGGTTTTTAGCAATGTAAATAGCAGAAGTGTTGTTACAATAAAGTGGAACACTCTCTATCTCTAACCCAAAGTCCCGCAAGGTCGATCTCATCCAAAGCACCTGACTACAACAACTAGCTGCAGCGATATACTCAGCCTCAGTGGTGAACTGTACAACTCCGGATTGCTTCCTCGACGACCAAGAAACAAGAGAAGTGCCAATGAATTGGCAAGTGCTAGAATTGCTCTTCCTATCTATCCTACAGCCAGCAAAGTCAACATCCGAAAAGGATCTAAGGAACAGACAAGAAGAAAAAGAGTACCAAATACCATAATCAATGGTAGCTCGAAGGTACTTGAAGATGCGCTTCACCGTTTGGCTATGAGAGGCTCGAGGAGAAGCCTGAAATCGAGCGCACAGACACACAGCAAAATGTATGTCTAGCCACGAAGCAGTGAGTTACAAGAGGGAACCAATTATGCTCCGAAACTCCATCTGATCAACTAGCTCACCATCCTCATAAGGCTCGAGGATAATAGTGGTGGCCATAGGAGTCATCACTGACTTCCTATCAGACATATCGACGCGCCTCAGGAGGTCTGTAACATACCAAAATTTGCCTAAATAGTATTTTATTGACATTTGTGCATTTTATGATTTTTCTGGAATTTATTTGGATTTTTCTGGATTTATTTAAATTAATTTCAAATTAAGTGTTTTGGCCTTTTATTGGAATCTATTTAAATTATTGCAAAGTTAATATAAAGTTTTGCGAAAAATATTTTATTTGAGTCCAGAATGTCTCAAAGTATTTTTGAGATTTTTCTTGGATTTTTCCTAATAGTTTTATTGCCTAAAACTAAGTAAATGAATTTCTGTATTTATTTAAATTGGAAAACCCCAGAAAATCAGGTGAACAGTGTTGGGCCAGGCCCATTCACTGTGCGGCTTTTGGCCCATGTTTTAAAGCTCGACCGAGGACCGTTGGATCCTCATCTGAGGGTTGATAGCGTGCCGAAACCCTAGCTCATCTCGGGCGTCCGTTCCGTGTACGCCCCGGATTCGTCTGCGTCGATCGCCTTGTGGCCGTTCGCAGACACGTGGAGGGTCGGATTGTGTCGCCTTCGCCGTGTCCGACCGACTCCATCGCGCCATTGTCTTCGCGTTCGCAAGAACTCTGCCTTGAGCACGCCTCCATATGTCCCTATAATGCCGCGAAGCGTTGCCCGAGGTTCTTCGTCAGCAGCCACATACTTTGGTCAGATCCGTTTGGCAAAAATCGTCGTGGTGAGCGCAGGAAAGCTCGCCGTAGTTGGTGGTTCTTGTCGTGGTGGTTTTCGCTTGATTTCGTCGCCGTCGTTGAGTCTCCGCCGCCACTAGTCCCATCACCGAGTTCGTCAATCCGCGCCGTGCTAGACCCGCAGCTTCTCGTCGCCAGTAACTCGTCGGAGCACCACGTTGCGTGTCATCTTCTTCGTCACCGGTGAGAACACCGCCGCCGTGCCATTGTTGCTAGTTGAAGCCCCGCTGGCCGTTGGATCTCGCGTTTGGCCCAGATCTTGCCGATCCGCTGACCAATCGTGGGTAGGCGCGTGTCGGGCACGGGGGCCGAAGCGCCGTGCTCCAGGTGCACGGTGGACTGGCCAATGTCGTGAGCTGGGTCTATAGACCATCACACGCGTCGGCCTATAATTGGTCCGAAGTCTCGCTGACGTAATGCTAACGTCATAATTGCATTTTTCTATTGGAAAATAATCTGATTGGAAATTTTGCGATGCTGACGTCATCATGAGGTCACGCTGACGTCATAAATCGGTTTTTCAGTTTAAAAATAATTCTGTTAATTTCGGTTTTATAATTTTCTGTATTTTTAGTATTTATTCAAACTTCAAAAGGGTATATCTTTTGCATCTTAACTCGGATTTGAGTGATTCAACTTTATAAAAAAAATTAAAATTGAGGTCTATTTAATGGTGAATTTTAATTGATTTTTGGAGTTCATTTGCTCTCTGTTTTGGTATTTATTTGCTTTTCTCCTTCGGTACGCATAGACGTTGAATTGTGCGATGCTTCGGAGGAAGATCCAACAACTCAAGAGCAAGCTCCAGATCAAGATCAGGACCTATTCCAAGGCAAGTTGTGCTTTGATCATGTTGAACCCTTGTTTATAAAATTGCTATATTTGTTTTACCCTATTGCATATTATTTCAAGTATACAATTGTTTCAAATTAAATTGGGACTTAGCTATTATACCAATTTAATCTACACCTTACCTTGTCATTGTATGCCATGATCTAATTGTCACCCTAGGATGGTTAATTAATAGTGGGTTAATATTGATAATCAACATGGGATGGTTAGACCATATTAGTTGCTTAGCCATGCCACGTCATCACCTGTGATTGAATCATTGATAATTAATCTTGACTAATGGAATATGGAACGATGTTATGAACTTGTGTGTCATGTGGGATCACACGATGAGATTGAGTTGTTGTGGCGAGTCATGTCACGCAACGATGTTGAATTGTTGATGGCACGTGGTGCTTGGTAATCAACTTGGGTGATAATCACTTAGATTGGGCAAGTGACAAGGGGCGAGTATGCCAAGGTGGGCCCGATTGGCAGAGGGTATGTGGATGTCTTGCCTTGATCACTCTAAGGACTTAACCTTGCAAGCCTTTGACCTGAGTCAATCATGCAACCACATGTCTGGTATGGGCCAGCCTAGCTGAGTAATTTGCAATGTCCTAATTTTGGTACTATCGTGGTCGGTGTGAGTTCCCGAGTTATGGAGTAATTCACATGGCGCAAGAGGGGGCCCTGGATGTGGTAACCAGTCCCACCAGTGTTGAAACCTTAGCGGTGGTACCGGTTAAGCCAACGCATTGTAAAGGCTTTGTTATAATCACTCGCCTTGGTGGTGTTTGGTTGTATCGCGTGGGTAAAGTGCATAACATCCGCAGAGTGTGAAACTATTCGGATAGCCGTGCTCATGTATTGAGCAATGCTCGGAATTACGATTAAGGGTTAGCTTAATTAAATGGACAACTTGGTTGGGATGGCGAAATGCCATGTGGAAGATGGAATTTGACTTAGAATTGGAAACTTGGTTTACTTGTAAATGTCAATCTATTTACTATCATTATTTGTTTCTGATCTTTATAATCTATTTATTATAATTGTTCATAAATGTCGCTTATTGCAAAATAGCCATGATAGCCTATCCATTGGAATAAGCCTTACATATAGTTACATAGAATTGCATCCTGTGCACAACTTGTTGAGTGCTTTAAGTACTCACCTTTGCCAACAACAATAATCAACAGTTGAAGAATCAACAATAATCATTAGGGTCCGAGCCTTGTCGGTTGCCTGTGGTGAACTAATGAGCTATCTACGTTTTCTACTTTCCGCTGCTTAATTCTTAGCTTATATTTCCCGTTTTGCCCTGCGTGGCTTAATAATGTAAGTCGGTCATAAGATCATACACTTAGCTATATCAATAAATGGAGTAATATTCTATTTTCGTTGAGTATGATGTGATATGTTTCGATGTTGAGCTGTGTGCACTAGCGTTGATCCTGGGACTAGTGCGGTAAACACAGTGGGTTCGAATCGGTGGATTCGGGTCCTTACAGAGGTGGTATCAGAGCATAGTGACTGTAGGTCTTGGACCTAGATAGTACGGATAAGTCCAGGTTGTGTCCAAAACTATTTTCTAAAGGAAAATTTAAATTTGACTAACAAAACACTCTCGACTCATCTCATTCTCTACTTCTCGCCTTTGCTGAATTTACCATTTACTTGCCGTTTCGGGTGGAGAACTTATTCAAAGTTCTTGTGAAGCAGATACCGATCGTTCCGACCTTTGAGGAGTCAACAGGTGGCTACGCCATGGAGCTGTGGAGAGTTCTTCAGACGCTTGGAGGTTTTTATCGTCCGCTTTATCGAGGAGGCAGCTGGACCGTTAATGGTGTTCACCGAGGATTTGTTTGCAAGCTGATCATCTACGCTCGGGAGAACGAGGAAGCTAGCAGGCCAATCAATATCTCCGCCAGAAGATTCTCGTACGAGGTTGCGATCCAGGAGGTTGCCCGACTTGCTCTTCGCCGTGTCTGCCGCGACTACGCCGACGAGCTTCACGACTCAGTGTTCTGACTTCACCCTGATGTGCAAGCATGCCGATGCCGACGGATCGTGGAGGACGAGTGTGCTACCGCGGTACACCTTGCGGAGTTCGCCCTTGCCCAGGAGGATCAAATGAGAGAAACTACTCAGGAGCTGGAGACAGTGTACGAGGCACTCAGAGTGACGGAGCATGAGCTTGAGGAGACCCGTGCTGCAGCTATCGGAATGATCACCGAGCTAGGAGAGGCCCTGGAGGCGGTCGAGGACGAGTTGGAGCGCGTGACCCGAGGAGCTCAGGAGCCAGCTGAGGAGTCCGAGGAGGATCTAGAGGAGCGAGAGTGGGAGCCTGAGGAGGATCAGTCTTAGAGTTGTGTTGAGACTCGAGTGTTGAGTCGCGTCTTTAAGTTAGTCTTTACCTCTTTAGTGGACGTTAAGGTTTCGTGTTTAGTTTGCTTCTTTATAATGCTGAGTGTGCAGTATGTGTTGCAAAGCTTGTAGGCTTAAATAAGTAGCCATACCAAGAATAAATAAAGAATTATTTCAGTTGGGTATAACCTATCTTCCCCGCTTTAGAAATTCTTGCTTCTTATCTATGCTACATCTACCTTTCCTAACCCAAGAGGCAATCATCAGATGGTGAATACTCGTGGAACCAATGGTGCTTCGGGAAGTGGACTACGCCAGAATGACAACCCCAATGATGGAGGCCATCCCCAACCACCACTGCCAGTGGACATGTAGAATCTGGGAGCGTTTCTTGTCGCGCAGACTCAACTAATGTAGACTATGATGCAGCAGATGCAACAGATGACCAATGTAGTAGCAACCAACAACAACCATGCAGCTCAGAACAACAATGGTGGACCTCGACCTTACTCCAAGCTATCAGATTTCATGAGGACTCGGCCGCCAACCTTTGCTGGGAATTTTAATCCTTTGGAAGCCGATGACTGGCTAAGGACTATTGAGAAGAAGCTGCATATTACTCAATGCGAGGGCAATGAGAAGGTGCTCTACGCCTCTCATCAACTGGAAGGAACCGCCGCAGAATGGTGGGAGAATTACTATGCCGCACATGGAGCCCCGCAGGAGATTACCTGGGATGAGTTTACTACCGCTTTCCGCCAATATCATGTCCCAGAAGGAATGATGGACCTTAAAAAGGAAGAATTGTGGCTCAAACAAGGAGGCCACCCGGTGGCCGAGTATCCGAATAAGTTTACCCGCTTAGCTCGCTATGCCCTCAAGATGTAGCGACAGATAAAGCTAGGCGCCTCGTTTCATGAAGGGATCAATTCAGATTGCAGTGGACCGATCACCCACAATTTCCTGATTTTCGTGAGCTAGTTAATAAGGCTTTGATTTTGGAGGATAAGCGCAAGGAGTTAGGTGAAACCGTAAGCGCTTGATGACTAATCGGTGGACGCCCAAACCACCTACGCCGAGGATGTCACCACGTTAGCTTGCGATTCCAACCGCCACCGTGAATAAGACAAAGAACCCCCGCACTCGCCCCGCTAATCGAACTTTCGACACCAAAGACAGGCAAGAATGCACCAGAGGGAATCGCAGCCCGCAATCAAGAGATGCTATACATGCAATGAGCCAGGCACTTTTCTAATAGGTGTCCACGTATGGAGGCATCATGCCGCCGCTTTAATTTGGGAACAACACCGCCAAGGCACCGCTTCAGGAGGAAATCGTGCGCCCGGTCAAGCCGAGCAACCCTCAATCAACAACGCGTGGTAGGATCAACCACATCACCGCAGATGGAGCTCAAGAGGCTACGGACATCGATCGGTAAGTTTCGTTAACTCGCACCGCCTGCTTTATTTGATTCGAGCTTCGATTCGCTTGTTTCTCAAAGTTTTGCAACCAAGAATGGGTTTAAAGTGGTGAATCTTAAGTGTGTTTTAGTCCAAGCCCCGTGATCGGAGCTTAGATCTAGCCTCGTGTTTGGGAGTTAAGTTGCTCATGGATGGGATAGAATTTCTAGCCAATCTTATCTTGTTAGATGCTCAATCCCTAGATGTTATCCTTGGAATGGATTGGTTGTCTAAGCATAAGGCCGTTTTGGATTGTGGCCGAAGGATTGTATCTCTGGAAGGCCCTAGTGGCAAGAAGGTGGAATTTCAAGCGACCGCAGTTCGTGATGAGCAGTTAGTGGTCAACAGCGTGCAAGCCATCAGCATTGAGGATGTGCCAGTAGTCAGAGAATACCCGGATGTGTTTCCGGAAGATTTACCGTGGTTGCCACCGCACTCGATATCGAGTTTGTTATCGAAGTTGGCATTCGTGGACAAGACCGATATCAAAGAGACCTTATCGGATGCCTACAGATGAGTTAGTGGAAATGAAAAAGCAGATTGAGGAACTGCAAGAGAAGGGTTTTATTAGACCAAGTTCATCACCGTGGGGAGCACCGGTTTTGTTTGTTCGTAAGAAGGATGGAAGTCTTAGGATGTGCATTGATTATCGTGCACTTAATGACGTAACGATCAAGAATAAGTATCCATTGCCCAGGATCGACGATTTATTTGATCGGTTAAGAGGAGCCGGAGTTTTCTCCAAAATAGATTTTCGTTCAGGATACCATCAGTTGAAGATCCGAGCAGAGGATGTGCCTAAGACTGCGTTTTCTACGCGATATGGACACTATGAGTTCACAGTAATGTCATTTGGATTGACGAATGCCCCTGCATATTTCATGAACATGATGAATAAGGTTTTCATGGAGTATTTGGATAAGTTTGTTGTAGTCTTTATAGGCGATATCTTAGTTTTCTCGAAGACAGAGGAAGAGCATGCGGAACATTTGAAGATGGTTTTAGAGAGGCTACGAGAACATCAGCTGTATGCTAAGTTCAGCAAGTGTGATTTTTGGAAGGAGAAAGTTGAATTTCTTGGTCATGTAATGACTACTAAAGGAGTTGCAGTTGACCCAAGCAAAGTGGACGCAGATTGCATTGGGAGCAACCAAGTCCATTACTCGATCCGTAGTTTGTCGAATGGCGGGATACTACCGTCGGTTCATAGAGGGATTCTCGACGATTGCTAAACCCCTGATGCAGTTGTTGAAGAAAGAGAAGAAGTTTGCATGGACGCCAGAGTGCGAGAAAAGTTTTATGGAATTAAAGAAGCATTTGACGACAGCCCCCGTTTTAGTATTGCCGGACGTGCAGAATGGATTTGACATTTATTGTGAAGCCTCAAAGCAAGGTCTGGGGTGCGTGTTAATGCAGAATGGAAAAGTTGTTGCTTATGTGTCGAGGCAGTTGAGACCGCATGAGGCGAATTATCCGACGCATGATTTGGAGTTAGCTGCCGTAGTGCATGCTTTGAAGATATGGCGTCATTACCTCATAGGAAATAGATGTGAGATATATACGGACCATAAGAGTCTGAAATACATTTTCACTCAAGCAGATCTTAATATGAGACAACGAAGGTGGCTGGAGTTAATTAAGGATTATAATGTGGGAATCCATTACTACCCTGGAAAAGCTAATGTGGTAGCCGACGCTCTAAGTCGAAAGAGTCATAGTGCAAATACGCTGTCAATGGAGGATCAACCAGAGCTATGTAAGGAATTTCAGAAGTTAAAGCTGGAAGTTGTTCCGCAAGGAAGTATAGCTGCACTGAAAGTAAAACCAACACTGGAGGGTCAGATTAGAGAGGGCCAGAAAGATGATGATAAAATTTCTAAGATCAAGGCTAAAAAGGAGGAAGGCCTAGCAGTGGATTTCACTCTAGATGAGCAGGGAATCATGTTCTTCAAAGGCCGAATTTGTGTACCGGATAAAAAGGAGCTGAAGCAACTGATTCTTGAAGAAGCTCACGATTCTAAATACTCAATTCATCCGGAAAGTGCCAAAATGTATCAAGATTTGAGAGAGATTTTGGTGGCCTAATATGAAGCGTGAGGTGGCTGAGCATGTTGCTCTATGCGATGTATGTCAGAGAGTAAAAGCCATGCATCAAAGGCCAGCTGGTTTGTTACAGCCGTTGAAAATTCCTGAATGGAAGTGGGAGGAAATTGGTATGGACTTTATCACCGGTTACCTAAGACTCAGAGAGGTTATGATTCTATTTGGGTCATTGTGGATCGCCTGACCAAGGTTGCTCATTTTATCGGTGAAGACCACCTACTCAGAGATCGTTTAGCGAGTTGATATGTCAAGGATTGTATGTTTGCATGGAGTGCCCAAAAGATTGTGTCGACAGAGGTACCCAATTTACCTCAAGATTCTCGGAACAAGTTGCATGAAGCAATGGGAACTCTTTCAATTTCAAGATAAAGATATCACCCGCATGATGGTCGATGTAACAGGTAAATCAGATTTTGGAAGATATGTTGAGAGCTTGTGCTTTAGCTTATGCTACATCTTGGGACAAATGTTTGCCGTATGCAGAATTTAGTTACAATAATAGCTATCAAGCTAGCTTGCAGATGTCACCGTTTGAGGCATTGTACGGACGTGTTTGTCGTACTCCGTTAAATTGGAATGAGACGGGAGAGCGTTTGGTGTTTGGACCAGATATTCTCAAGGAAACAGAAAATCAAGTTGCGATGATCAGAGAGAGGTTGAAGATAGCATAGTCAAGGCAAAAGAGTTACGCCGATAACCGACGTCGAGATTTGAGTTTCGAGCCAGAGGATTATGTGTATCTCAGGGTTACCCCTCTTAAGGGTGTTAAAAGGTTTGACGTGAAAGGGAAGCTCGCACCAAGATATGTTGGTCCGTTCAAAATTTTAAGCCGTCGAGGAGAGGTGGCCTATCAGTTGGAATTGCCTCAGTCTTTGGCAGGAGTGCACGACGTGTTTCATGTGTCTCAGCTTAAGAAGTGTCTCAGAGTGCCAGCAGAACAAACCCCGTTGGATGCAATAGAGCTGCAGGAAGATTTGACCTACAAGGAGCAAACAATGTAATTTTGATGTTATGGAGCGCAGAACTAGAAGCAAGTCTATTCGCTTTTGCAGAGTTCAGTGGAGCAATCATTCTGAAAGTGAAGCAACCAGTGCCATCACCGAGTTCGTCAGACCGTGCCGCGCTATACCCGCAGCTTCTCGTCGCCAGTAACTCGTCTGAGCACCGCGTTGCGGTCATCTTCTTCGTCACTGGTGAGAACACCGCCGCCGTGCCATTGTTGCTAGTTGAAGCCCCGCTGGCCGTTGGATCTCGCGTTCGGCCCAGATCTTGCCGATCCGCTGACCAATCGTGGGTAGGCACGAGTCGGGCACCGGGGCCGAAGCGCCGTGCTCCAGGTGCACGGTGGACCGGCCAATGTCGTGAGCTGCGTCTATAGACCATCACACGCGTCGGCCTATGATTGGTCCGAAGTCTCGCTGACGTAATGCTGACGTCATAATTGCATTTTTCAATTGGAAAATAATCCGATTGGAAATTCTGCAATGCTGACATCATCATGAGGTCACGCTGACGTCATAAATCGGTTTTTCAGTTTAAAAATAATTCTGTTAATTTCGGTTTTCTAATTTTCTGTATTTTCATTATTTATTCAAACTTCAAAAGGCTATATCTTTTGCATCTTACCTCGGATTTGAGTGATTCAAATTTCTAAATTTTTATAAAATTGAGATCTATTTAATGGTGAATTTTAATTGATTTTGGAGTTTAGTTGCTCTCTGTTTTGGTATTCATTTGCTTTTCTCCTTCGGTACGCATAAACGTTGAATTGTGCGACGATTCGGAGGAAGATCCAACAACTCAAGAGCAAGCTCCAGATCAAGATCAGGACCTATTCCAAGGCAAGTTGTGCTTTGATCATGTTGAACCCATGTTTATAAAATTGCTATATTTGTTTTACCCTATTGCATATTATTTCAAGTATACAATTGTTTAAAATTAAATTGGGACTTAGCTATTGTACCAATTTAATCTGCACCTTACCTTGTCATTGTATGCCATGATCTAATTGTCACCCTAGGATGGTTAATTAATAGTGGGTTAATATTGATAATCAACATGGGATGATTAGACCGTATTAGTTGCTTAGCCATGCCACGTCATCACCTGTGATTGAATCATTGATAATTAATCTTGACTAATGGAATATGGAACGATGTTATGAACTTGTGTGTCATGTGGGATCACACGATGAGATTGAGTTGTTGTGGCAAGCCATGTCACGCAACGATGTTGAATTGTTGATGGCACGTGGTGCTTGGTAATCAACTTGGGTGATAATCACTTAGATTGGGGCAAGTGACAAGGGGCGAGTATGCCAAGGTGGGCCCGATTGGCAGAGGGTATGTGGATGTCTTGCCTTGATCACTCTAAGGACTTAACCTTGCAAGCCTTTGACCTGAGTCAATCATGCAACCACATGTCTGGTATGGGCCAGCCTAGCTGAGTAATTTGCAATGTCCTAATTTTGGTACTATCGTGGTCGGTGTGAGTTCCCGAGTTATGGAGTAATTCACATGGCGCAAGAGGGGGCCCGGATGTGGTAACCATCCCACCGTTGTTGAAACCTTAGCGGTGGTACCGAGTTAAGCCAACGCATTGTAAAGGCTTTGTTATAATCACTGCCTTGGTGGTGTTTGGTTGTATCGCGTGGGTAAAGTGCATAACCTCCGCAGAGTGTGAAACTATTCGGATAGCCGTGTTTCATGTATTGAGCAATGCTCGGAATTACAGTTAAGGGTTAGCTTAATTAAATGGACAACTTGGTTGGGATGGCGGAATGCCATGTGGAAGATGGAATTTGACTTAGTATTGGAAACTTGGTTTACTTCAGAAATGCTGAATCTATTTACTATCATTATTTGTTTTACAGTCTTTATAATCTATTTATTATAATTGTTCATAAATGCTGCTTATTGCAAAATAGCCATGATAGCCTATCCATTGGAATAAGCCTTACATATAGTTACATAGAATTGCATCCTGTGCATAACTTGTTGAGTGCTTTAAGTTCTCACCCTTGCCAACAACAATAATCAACAGTTGAAGAATCTACACCTGTGTTGGAGGAGGAATTCCAAGAGGACACGAGTCATTAGGGTCCGAGCCTTGTCGGTTGCCTGTGGTGAACTGATGAGCTATCTACATTTTCTACTTTTCGCTGCTTAATTCTTAGCTTATATTTCCCGTTTTGCCGTGCGTGGCTTAATAATGTAAGTCGGTCATAAGGTCATACACTTAGCTATATCAATAAATGGAGTAATATTCTATTTTCGTTGAGTATGATGTGATATGTACCGATGTTGAGCTGTGTGCACTAGCGTTGATCCTGGGACTAGTGCGGTAAACACAGTGGGTTCGAATCGGTGGATTCGGGTCCTTACAAGGTCTCGAGTATACTTGTCTTGATGCAAGAAAGTGCTCCCCTGAGTTTGCTTGATTTGGAAGCCGAGGAAGTAGCTCAACTCGTCCATCATGCTCATCTCGAACTCTGTACTCATCACATCTAAAAACTGAGACACAAGAGAGTGCGAAGAGCCACCAAAGATAGTATCATCTACATAAATCTAGACGAGAAGAAAATGAGAATCCTGGTGTCTGATGAACAGAGTCTTGTCTACTATACCCATCTTAAAACCATGACTAAGAAGATAGGACTTAAGCTTCTCATACCAAGCTCTAGGGGCCTGCTTAAGTCCATATAAAGCTTTGGAAAGCTTAAAGATATGGTTTCGGTATTTGGGGTTCTCAAATCCTGGAGGCTGCCTAACATACACCTCTTCCTCAATATACCCATTAAGAAATGCACTCATGACATCTATCTGATAAAGCTTGAAGCCCTTGAATGCTGAAAATGCAAGCAGGATCCTAATAGCCTCTAGTCTACTATAGGGGAAATGTCTCCTCAATGTCAAGACCCTCAATCTAAGTAAAGCCCTGTGCAACTAGCATAGCTTTGTTCTTGATGACAACCCTATCCTCACTCAGCTTGTTCTTGAACACCAACTTGGTCCCAATGACATTATGACCAGATGGGGCACAACAAGCTGCCAAACCTTGTTCCTCTCGAAGTTCTCAAGTTTCTCATGCATAGCATTAATCCAAGACTCATCGGATAATGCATGAGAAACATTCTTCGGCTTAAAGGAGGCAACAAAGGCAAAGTGTGGCAGAAGAGAGATAGGTCGAACGTTGAGCGTGTGACATGCTCAAACAAATCACCGATCATCTGATAGGGTGGATGACGCCGCTGAATATGGTGAGGAGGTCTAGAAGTAGAAGTGGCATCTACCTCATGAACAGAAGAGGCAGGATCAAAGCCACTATCTGCAGGGGAGTCTGAATGTAAGGGCTGGTCTCCCTGAGGTGTAGAAATGAAAACTGGAGGCACCTCAGGTGTAGAGGGGACTGGATCAAATGGAACACATCATATCCATCATCCTCATCCTCTAAAAAGATGGTCTCAGAGATAGAAGAAGAGTCTGATATGTTAGGTCTAGCTCCTAGGCAAGCCTCATCAAAGGTCACCTCACAGGTCTCTTTGATCCTATTCACCACATAACTCCAGACCCTATAGCTACGAGAAGAATTCGAGTAACCTAAAAAAATGCCATCAGAAGAATGAGACTCAAACTTATCTAGGTTCGCAGACTTCAAAACGAAACACTTGCAACCAAACACATGAAAATGAGAGACGTTGGGCTTTCGCCCATACCTCAACTCATAAGAACTGCGGTGCAAATGTGCTCTCAAGAATACTTGATTAGACACATGACAAGCTGTAGCTATAGCCTCAGCCCAAAACTTCCTAGGAGTACTGTACTCATCTAGTATCATCCTGATCATCTCGACCAAGGTCCTATTTTTCTTTCCACTACACCATTTTGTTGAGGGACGTATGGAGAAGAAAACTGATGCTCTAAGCCTAACTCCTCACAGAAGCTCTAAAAGTAGGAGTTCTTAAACTCTGTGCCATTGTCACTGCGTATAGCTCGTAAGGCACCAGGGAGCTCAACAGACAACCTACTAACCAAACCCCTGAAATGGGTAAAAGACTTGTCCTTCGAGGCTATGAAAAACACCCAAGAATACCTTAAAAAATCATCGGCAATGACAAGAACATACCACTTCCCATCTGCTGACTACACTCTAGCTGGACCAACAGTGTCTATATGTAAAAACTGTCCTGGTGCATCAGTCATCACAACAGTGACTGAAGGATGAGAAGTAGTAACCATCTTGCCATGTCAGCAAGGAGAGCACACTAAGTCTTTGACCATCTTGAGTTTAAGAAAACCACGAATGAGATCGTGGTTGCTAACCCGGGTCAAATGATCAAAAGCCAATGTGACCTAATCTCCTATGCCAAAAGGAGAGATTATGGGACTTAGAAGCAATCAAACACCAAAGAGAGTCTCCAGAAGAAGCAAAAAAATCAGCATGAAAGACTCTGTGAAATCTAGAAATCCCACAAACTAACTCCCCTGATGAATCAAGGATTCTACAGGAACTACTCTTAAAGCTTACCTCGAAATAGTCATCGATAAGCTGAGAGACAGAAAGAAAATTGTATTGCAGCTTACTCACTAAGGCAACGTCCTTAAAAAAGAAATTATCATTAATACAGACGGTACCTTTTACAATGACTCTACCTGATGAAGCATCCCCAAAAGTGATCAATTCATCACCGGGAGCTCAGACTAGGGAAGATAACCATCTCGAGTCTTCGGTCAGATGACGAGAACAACCGGAGTCAACAATCTAAACATCTCCCTTCCCCATCCTATGGACATTGGTCAATGAAAAAGAGAGAGATATGACTCAGTACTGGGACAAACAAGAGCAGATCTAGGCACCCAATACTGAATCACGTAGTGTCTCAAAGTACCAGCCATAGGAGCAAAAGAGTGGACTCTAGAGTCTCTCTGATGCTCTACTCTCACAAGACCAGAAGCAGCACTAGCAGAAAGTCTGGGAACTAAAACTGGGTTGGCCCGCCGTCATGCAAAAGTAGGACCATCTCAGTGAGGCTACCCAAATCTCCTACTAGGAAACACCTCACGCAGCTGATATCTACCTCGATGAGAAACGCGAGGAATATCAAAAGTACGGCATAAAACTGACCACGAGTAGCTCCAGGATGAAAACTCGAATGAACAACATGAAAACCGAGTCCTGGACGCTTCCGAAAAATAGGAGACTCTCTAACCTGTCTAGCAGCAGTGTGTGCCTTACGAGCTCTCAGAGTCTGGGGATGACCCTGAATACCCCTAAGGGCACAAACACGCTCACGCCTTGTGATCTTGGCATGCCTAAAGCAGAAATCTGCTAGGTGACCATCCTTCTAACAGAAGGTGCATATATACTTCACTTTGCTAGAGGTAGAAGTAGTAGGAGGAGCTACCTTTTGGTCAGAGATCCCGTGGACAACCCCAGTAGATCTAAACACAGTGGTGCTTACACTAGGAGCAACCACAACCTCTCCACTCTTCGAGCCATGCACAATGGTAGGAGGACGAGCCCTAGTGTACTCCAAGTAGTCAAATCTTAGACCTTGATTAAATCGACTAATCTTTGATTGGTCTAGGATTAGATTGAGCTTCTTCTTGCCTCCTATGATCTTCTCAAGAGTGCTCATGAGGTATTCACACTCCTGGAAGAGAGAGGCACAGGAAGAGCAGGGGAAAGAAGATGAAGAAGAGCCAGATAGGGAAGAATTACCAGCACGTGCATTTTTCTCCCTCAGCACGACTGCCTCAACTTTGTGGGCCTCACAAGAAACGCAAGGGGTATTTCTAATGCTAAGGGTATGGGCCTCAAGCTTCTTCCTAAGTTCAACTTGGATTTTGTCCAATTCCCCCTCAATCTCAGCACATCGTAAGCAACTTTGAGGGCCTCACAAGATCGCTTAAGATCCTTGTGAACTGACCAAAACACTCATAAATGGTCTCACCAGCATGCTATTCAAATTTGTTGTAGTCACGCTTGAATTGATCTTGTCTCACCATCTTGATCTGAGTGGTGCCCTCATGGTAAGCATCGAGGGTCATCCAGATATGGTGAGCAGATCGAAGGTGAGAGATCATATCGTACTCACTGCGGCTAAGGCCCTGTATGAGGATGTTCCTTGTCTTAGCATTTGCCTCAACATTAGCCATATTGTTGGCCGTGATGTTCTCATCAGCAGAACCTCATACAGGAGCTTCACCTTCTGTCAAATTAGGAAGCCTTGGGCAGTGATGTACGAATCTATTCTCAACTTCCAGAAAGGAAAGTCAACTCCAAAGAAGATAGGAGGCTTGGTGGAATACTTGTCCATCGTCATGGCTCTTGAGAGCGGTCAAGATCTATGAAAGAGTAAAACCGGGCTCTCATAACAATTGAAGTACAAAAAAGGCGATCAGAGGGGGTGAATGATCACAAATAAAAAATTTCCCCTAAAATTCAAACCACCAAAAGAACAGATAGAAAGAACTGAACAATTCGAACAGGTGATCAGATGAACAGAAAAACGAACTAGTAGTGGTCAGAAGAGCAGTACCACTGACCGTTTGAGGTTGGATGAATAGTAAAAACTGCACTGGTTGGGATGAGCAAAAGAAAACTCTGAATTGTTTGATGTAAATAGTGTTTGAATGAACAGTACCCCCCGCCCCCACGACAAATAGAGGTAGTATGAACAATACCCCCCGACTAGCAGAGGTGGGAGGAAAAGTGCTTGAGTGAATACTGTTTTTGGTGAATAGTAAAATCAGCACGATCTCAAAAACAAAAATCGATGTAAATTTTGATCGGCTGATCCAAAACATGTAAAACTTGGTGTGCACCTTCCTATGGATGTCAGGAACCTATTCCAACCTTTCATCACAAGGATTGATGTCAAAGTTCTAACCTTTTTCCAGTTTAACAAATGTTGCACGAAAACTAGGTCAAGAACACAAACTTCACCCCTAGCTTGCTCGTGGGAATAGATAACCAGGATGATCTGAGATGACCTCCCACATATCACAGCAAGTAAGAACACCAAGAAACAACCCTTCAAACAAACAAGAACCCGATCTACAGGGATCTTTCTTCTACCAGGCACAAAGATCTGCTTCTTGCAGAAACTGAAAAGAAGAGGTTGTAGATTGCCTAGATGATTGAGATATGATCTATAAGAGATTTATCCAGCAATCTTTCATCCTTGGCACAGGATACAAAATCACTTAGAAAGAGAGGAGGCAAATCAAAATGTGCAGAAAGTAAATTGCAAGAAATTAAAAGCTGAATTTAAAACATAATGTAAATGCTGAAGATAAATTCAGAATAGAGATATGAAACTTTTATTTCATAGAGGGATGGTTTACAAAGCCTCACAACAAAGTGGGAAAAGCTCAAATGAGTACCAGAACCATCAAAACCTTCAAAGAGGGGAGAGCTACCCCTACCCCTCTATTTGTACTTCTCTTGAGTCATCCTCCACCCTTAGATGAGTTCCTTCAACCAGAAGGAACACCATCAAGGGCTAGGAATGACTCACTCACTCATACATGGGCTAACCCGAAACCCACAACCATACCAGGTTTTGCACGCTTTTCAAAGCATACTAACTTGGCCTGTTAATCTATCTTCTTGACCGCGATCCAACGGTCCTCCTTGATCCGAGTAGCTCCAAGTTAGCACCTTATCCCTTCCTTGTCTTCTAGGTTCGTAGCTGCTCTCTGGCCTCAATCATCTTTGGCGATATCTTTACCGTCTGGACCTCAGCTCTCCCAGCCTAGTCCCGGTCTCCTAAGCCTCGGCATGACCTAGCTCTGAAGTCCTGCAACCATCATAGACAAGGAAAACACATCACATAGCAATGTCCAACAACATATGCAATCAAATTAACACATAGCCAGAATGATACACAATTTGTCCCGACTAGTTTACAATCTTTCCCAACCAGTTTACAACTAGTCCCAACCAGTTCACAAACTGTCCAAACTCAAACTTGTGCACCACAAGCTCAAATACTGTCAATTGCTCATCATAAACATGGGTACTCCTCCACATGGTCTTTCAATTCTCTTCCAAAACAAATAGGAATTCTAATCTGAATAAAAGTAGGAAACCTAATCCTATTAGGATTCATCTATTATATGTTTCTAAATTCTAAAAGACTATATATAAGTCACCATATGTAACATGAAGCATATAAACCGGTTAGCATAAATTCTTGTGCAATTTTTGTTTTAGTTGGTGAAATTCTTGGTAATGTTGAATGGGGGTTGACAGTGAATGGCTTAGGTAGTGATGGTACAAAAATTACTTTTGTGCCGAGAAACGACGGAGTATAAGAAAAGGAGCAGCGGCCGCAAAGAGAGCACAAGGGAGGAGGAAACTGGAGTGCATGGGTTCAGTCCCGCTTGGAGAATAGGCTGTGTGTGTCCAACGGCATGTGGCGTTCTTGTATCCATCGCTCTTGGTGCATGAGAGCTGCCATGAGTGGAGTCGACGCGAGCATGCACCACAAGTGCGCGAGCAAATAGCGCTTGGGACTGCACGAGGAGGAAGACATGTGGATCTAGGAGAGCTTGGTGGCTAGAAGGGATGTTGCACATACCGAGGGGCCGAGCCAAATAGTTTGCCACTTGCTTGCCAGCTTGACAAGCACTACATAATTTATCCTTCTCAAGCTGCACATCCTTCAACCCCAAAACCATACCGTTTTTGAAAATAAAAATTCAATGTAGACATCACCACATGTTCAAGACTAAAGGACCGAGATGGCGAACAGAAGGAGGGGGTGAATGGTCGCAACTTAAAAACTTTACACAAAAAATAATCCAACCAAGCCCGCGAAGAAAACACACAAAAAGAGTCGATTAAAATGAGCCAATTATGTTGTCTGACCGGTGCTACCGCAAGAGGGCCAGTAGCACCGCACGAGGGGCGGTAGCACCGGGCTCAAGAACAGCGTGACAATTCAGCACGACCTAAAACAAATTTCGAGGAATCTTTTGATCGGCTGGATAAAAAATCACGAAACTTGGTAGATAAGATCCTCGGGATGTCAGAAACTTATTCCAACCTTCAATTGCAAGGATTGACGTCAAAGTTCTAACCTTTTTGCCCGGGAAGGAAGAACACACCAAGTTTACGCAAGAACTCAAAAATTTGACCTAAGGCTTGCTCGTGGGGTTTTGATGATCAAGATGATCTTTGAATAGTTTCCCACTTGTCACAGCAAGCAAAAGTACAAGTCACACACCCTACAAACGCGATATATAAGATTGATTCAATTAAGAACACAAGAATGGTTTCTTCTAAGAAAAACATGCATGGATTGCCTAGATGATTGGGATATGATCTGAATAAGATTCATTCATCAATCAACATCCTCGGCATAAGAAGCAAAAGCATTTAGAAGGAGAGGAGGCAAATCCAAAAGCATGTAGAAGTAGGGGAGGCAAATCCAACTTGAATGAAAATAAATTGCAAGAATGTAAGTGCTGAATTTAAAGCATAACGTAAATGCACAAAATAAATTTAGACTTGGAATTTAAACTTTAATTTCTAGAAGGGAGGTTTACAAAGCCTTACAACAAAGTGGGCAAATCTCAAAGGAGCACAAAATCTCTAAAACCTTCAAAGAGGAGAAGGTTACCCCTCCCCCTCTATTTATACTACTCTTGGGCCACCAACCACCCTTGGATGAGCCTCTAAACCCTAGAGCACTCCATCAAGGGCTAGGATTGACCCACTCACATAGCCATGCAAGGGCTAACCCAAAACCCACCAACAAACCGGGTTTTCTTGCACGGTTTTCAAAGCATACTACCTAGACCCGCTAACCTATCAACTAGACCACGATCCGACGACCCTCATCGATCTGAGCAGCGTCTAGCTAGCATCTCATCCATTCCTTATCTTCTTGGCTTGCACGAACTCCGTCTTCGATTATCTTCTGGCGATCTCCGACCGTCTGGACCTCTGACGCTCCTCGCCTAGTCCCGATCATCATCTGACTCACCATGATCAAAACCCGACGTCTTGCAACCATCAAAAATAAGGAAACACCTCACATAGCCTTGCCCACAAAGATATGCAATAGATTCATCAAAGTCCACAAATCGAAATTCAACTTTGTTCATCCTGGCCGGTGCAACCGCCCTCAGGCCGGTAGCACTGCCATAGTGGACCGGTGCTACCGCCCCTAGGCCGTTAGCACCACCGGACACCGAACCAAAACAACACCTTCTCTGGAATTCTCGCACCGCTCCAAGGGCCGATGCTACTGCTCGCCCGGTAGCACCGCCCGGTAAAATCTCCTAAAAACACCCTCTTTGGAAATATCACACCAGCCATTTGGTCCAGTGCTACCGCCCGCCCAGTAGCACGGGCTACCATGGCCTGTAGCACCGGGAAAACAGAAAGGATTCAAATTGCTTCAAATTTCAATTCCAATTCAAATCAAACTCAAACCAAAGTATACCAAGCTCAAGTTTAGTAAAAATACTCATCACAAAACTGGGTAGATCTCCACATAGTCCTTCAAAGACAGTGGTGCCAAAGCCAACCAAGAGAGACTTTTGCCGTTAAGCACATTGCGATGCATGAAGCGTTTGATAAAAGATCCACAAGGAACAAATTTTGAAATTGACAGACTTGGAAGATCAAATCTGGAGACATTTTACGAAAAACCAAAACACCGTCTTCTGTGAAAAGGAAATAGAACCGTAAATCCCAAATTTGAGCAACTAAAAGTAAATTGAAGTTTAGAGATTCAACCAATAATACGTTGGAGATTGAATGGTCATTTGAAATTGCCAGCTTTCCTAAGCCAACAACCTTTATTTTGCTATTATCTCCAAATATTATGTTGTTACTTGAATCTTCTTCTTCAAGTGAGGTAAACATCCATGAGTTAC
Source organism: Otatea glauca (assembly GCA_036346275.1). NCBI lineage: Eukaryota > Viridiplantae > Streptophyta > Magnoliopsida > Poales > Poaceae > Otatea > Otatea glauca. The sequence goes on from CM070714.1 coordinate 10,846,267, forward strand.
CGTTCATATATTGAGTGCATCCGCTATCAATTAAGCAATCCCACCCTCCGATCTTGCAGTTCGCCTACATAAGATAAGATCATGTCTTAGTTTTACATATCCAAATATTTTTGGGTTCTCGATAGTTAGTGCACAAAGACTTTGGCACTCAAATGGTCTTTTTCTTCTTATTAAGCATGTAACACCTATGAACTTAACAACAAGTTTACCATCCTTGCCCTTTTGGAGCCAGTAATGAGTGTCATAGGTGATACTCTTTATAGAAGCTTTCTTGGGTGAAGTAGCCAATGGACATTCAATAGGGTTGTGGCTTTCACAATGTCACTTGTAGCAAAAGTTGCCCTCCTTCACGAATTATATCTTGGGTCTTATCCATCCACCTCTCTTGGGTAAAACTCAAGGAACATATCCCAATCCTTTCTTACCCAAGGTGAACCACTGCTCCGCAAGAGTCCAAGCAAGAGTGGCACTTGATTGATATCATTTTGCCATACCCATGTTTAGTTTGTTCATTTTTGCTTTGAGGTCCAATTTTTTCTTCACATGGTTAGTGGTAAAAGGGGTAACAGCACAAGAAGTAATATTGCAAGTAGGACTAGCATCTACTTTAGAAGAATATGGCATAGCATTTAAATCATCACACAAAGTAGAGCTATTGACCTTGATAGGAGGAGTGCTTGCTTTAGTGGCAACGGATTGAGAATCAAGATCACAAGCAATACCCTTGTCAACCTTGGTCATGACAAATTGCTTGTTAAGGAGTGAGTGATGTTCAACTTCTAGCTCTTCATACTTAGCACTAAGTTCCTCAAACTTGGTATTAATGTGGCATGTATTTTCTTAAGCACCTTGAACTTGTGCTTCTCCTTACCAAGTGCTCTATTTAGCTTCTCAATAATCTCAATAAGTTCAACATACGAAGGAGCGGAGTCAATTACATTCTCATCATGCTTGGCCATTAGGAAAAATGATGTGGTAGGAGGAGGCAATGTAGATTACATGAGTGCAAGCCTAGCTAGACCTTTTGGATTGAGTCCATCTTCATCATCATTGTTTGATTCATCATTAGAGCTTTCTTTGTCCGTCACCCACTCTCCAATATAGGCTTCCTCCTTTCCATCACGGCTGAGCTTCTTCAAACATGATCTTCTTGCCTTGCTTCTTCTTTCCTTTGAAGTAGGCTTTCTCCTCCTTCTCACATCTTGAGGCGATGTGACCCTTCTCATTGTACTCATAGCAAATGATGTTTGCGAAGGCATTTTTCTGTTTGAGTAGCTTGAAGATGATGTTCTCCTCTTGTCATAGTTGTCATCGTTGGTGTTCATCTTCTTGAGGAGACGCCTTGTCTGCTTAATAAGCAAGGTCGAGTCTCAACATCTTTATGATTGCTATCTTCACCGTTGGGCTTGGGAGTAATGTTCTTCTTGGTGCTTGGAGCAACTCCATATTTTTAACACCCCAATTTTTGCTTTAAGAGTTATTTTATTGTCATTTATGCAATTTGAGATTTATTGGGATTTTTCTGGATTTATTGGAATTTATTTTGAGAATTAAGTAATTAGCCTCTTTGAGAAAACCAATTAAATATCTGCATAGTCAAAATAAAGTTTTGCCAAAAATATTTTATTTGAACTCAAATTGTCTCAAAGTATTTATGAGAATTTTCTTGGATTTTTCCTGATATTTTAATTGCCTTAAATGAATTAATCTAATTTCGGGAATTATTTTAAATCAAAAAGTTTTTGAAAAATCGGTGAACAGTACTGGGCCGAAGCCCAGCACTGTGCATGTGTGGCCCAGCGTTGTGCGGCCCGCCAACCTGCTTCACCGCCGTAAAGCGTGCGAACCGTTGGATCGGATCGTGCGGTCCTCTTTCCTCGGCGAAACCCTAGCGCGTGAGCCGTTGAATCGAGATCAAGCGGTTGAGATCGCTTCGTGTTGTTTTGGTAAGTTTAGATCTTGCTCGTTGGTTTTGGAAAGAGTGGATCGGATCGTATCGCCCGGGAATCAATCGTGGCCGTTCATCTTGGATCGGACGGTCGTCAGTCGTCGTCTCCGATCCGGTTTCCGTTTCACCGCCACGCTCCGTCTCCGCCGCGGATTGCTTAGGGTTTCTTTCCCTGCGTGCATGCCGAGGCTATAAAAGCCGCCGCCCGCACCGCGAGGATCGCCATCCCAGTGCGCATCTGCTAGCCTAGCCTCTTCGGCGGAGTCACCGCCGTTTAGCCCCGAGAGCTCGCCGTAGTTCTTTGTAGCGCCGATGCTCGTCTTCTCCCCGTTTCGCCGTCGTCAAGCCTCCATCCGCCGCTCGGGTTCCAAATCTAGACTCGCCGCATCGAGCCGTGCCGGAGCTGCCACCTCTTCGTCGCCAGGAGGAGCTAGTTCGCCATCGGAACCGTCGTCGTCTTCGTCTCTGGGAACTCAGCGCCGCCGCGACATCGCCGTGCTTCGGAGCTTCGCGCAGCCGTCGGATCTCCACCGGACCGTCCAGATCGCGCCACGTCTGCATCTTCAGCAGTGTTCTGCTCGGGTAAGCGTTGGCCGTTGGATGGGTTTTGAGTGGTTAAGATTGAGCCGTGTGTGCGTCGGGTGGTAGTCGTCAGATCATCGCCCGAATGCGCGCCTCATGTCAAGCATCGGCACGGGCGGCGTCGCAACCAGTCGATGCACGTCGCGTGTCAGGCGCGTGATGCGTGGCACCGTGAGCCGCCTCCACGGTGGACCAGAGGCGGTTCCGTGGACCGGTCTCAGGCGCCGAGTGACGGTCGTCGCCGATTGGCTCGGTCGGTGGGTCGGCAATGCGCAATAAAAATCTTTTTCAATAGAAAAATATTTCGGGAAAATCGGAAATTCTATTTTCTGTATCTTCAGTATTTATTCAAACTTCAAAAAGCTATATATTTTGCATTTTAGCTCGGATTTGAGTGATTTAAATTTCTAAAAATTTGTAAAATCAAGATCTATTTATTGGTGAATTTTATTTTATTTTATTTTTTGGAGTTAACCTTGCAAGCCTTTAACCTGAGTCTACCTTGCAACCACATGTCTGGAATGGGACAGCCTAGCTAATTAATTAGTAATGTTTTAGCTTGGTACTACCATTGGCAGTGTGAGTCCCGGGTGTACGGATTAACTCACATGGCGCAAGAAGGGGGCCCTGTCGTGGTGGTTTAACCCTTTAGTGTTGAAACCTCAGCGGGTAGTACTGGGTTAAGGCAGAGCTTTGTAAAGGCTTTGTAATGATCTCTCTACCGACACACCAAAGGAAGTGTGTTAATTGCATGGCACCAAGAGTCGATCATGTCGTGTGGGTAAAGTGCATAACCTCTGCAGAGTGTAAAACTATTCGAATAGCCGTGCTCGAGGTATTGAGCAATGCTCGGATTTACGCTAAGGGTTAGACTTTTGTAAAATAAAACACAGGATGAATGGCAGGTTGCCATGGGAGGTGGAACTTGAGTAAGGATTGAAAAACTTGGTTTACTTGAGAAATGCTGAATCTATCTATTACTGTTATTTGTTTTACAGTCTTTACAATCTATTTATTGTATTTGCTCATAAATGCTGCTTTGTTTCAAAATAGCCCTGATAGTCTATCCTTTGGAATAAGCCTTACATATAGCTATGTTAGAATTGCATTACATGCACAACTTGTTGAGTGCTTTATGTACTCACCCTTGCCAACGACAACATCACCAGGTTGAGAAGTCCGCATCAATGCCGGAGGAGAAGTACCAGAAGAGACGAATGTTTAGGTGCAAGCCTTGTCGGTTACTGTGGTATATCAAGGGTTGTCTACGTTTTCTTCCGCTTCTGATTCAATTTGCTACTCACCTTATGAGGCATAGTCATGTAAGTTGACCATAAGGTTATTCAACTAGTATTAATTAATATATGATGTCTTTCATAATGTTTCCGCTATGTATGATTGTGATATTTACTGATGTTGAGCTTGTGTGCACTAGCGTGACCCTGGACTACTGCGGTATACACAGAGGGTCCGGATTTGCATATTCGGGTCCTGACAATATTCCTCCAAGAAGAGCTCATGTGCGGTGAGCTTCTTCAAGAGTGAAGTTGGTGTCAATTCATTCAAGTATCCATTTGTGAGAAGCACCATGAGCATCTTGTACTCATTGGGCAGCATCCTAAGCATTTTTCATACAACCTCAAGGTTAGATGATGTTAATGTGACACCCTTCTACTCACTCAAGATGCTATTCATTTGAGATAACTTATCATTCGTATTTTCATGAGGTAGCATTTTGAAAGAGTCGAATTGGTCCTTAAGAACGAACATCCTAGCCTCTCACATATTAAACGTGCCTTTGTGAACCTCATGAAGAGTAGTCAAAATCCCATGAGCGTTGTTGAGATTGCTCATTCGTTGAAGATTTCAATACTAAGAGAGCTAAAGATAACATTCTTAGATTGGGCATTGAATATTAATTTTTTAACCTCCACATCCGTGGGTGCAAAGTGGATTACGTGGAGGGTAAACCCATACTCAACTACGCGCCAAACATCTAGATTTAAGATCTCTAGGTAACATCCCATGCGAATCTTCTAATAAAAAGATTTGTGCCATCAAATAAAGGTATCCTACAAACATTCACACTGTCTCCTGACATCCTTATTCAAGACGGTAAAGCCCTAATTGAGCAACCTCGCTCTAATACCAATTGAAGTGAATCATATGCCCAAGAGGGAGGTGAAATTGGATTCTTTTTGCTAATGTCCAAATTAAAATTTTAACCTTTCCTAACCCAACCTATCTGCCTATGGTTTCTAGTGTAACCAAAAGAACTCCTACACAAGTATAGTGAAGTTTTGTAACCTAAGTTCAAATCCTACACAAGTCTAGTATCTAGGAATTAAAAGACATGGAAGTAAATAAGGAAATGTAAAAGTGACAAGAAGCATAACCATTTTTTCACTAAGGTCTCGAAGATTCGACAATCTTTCCTACTCCTCATTGGAGCACTCTCGCAAGAGTATCGCTTCGACTTGAAACCATGCATGGAATCAAGCCATCGACTCGTAGTAGTCCTTCTCCGCTCTGGATAGGTGGACTCCGAATCTTCACAAGACTTCCTATACCTTTCTATAGGCTCCTCCTTGGAAGGTCATTGAGAAGCATGGCTCCAAGCCATCTACGAGACTCTGATTTGCAAAGGTAACAAGCCTAGACTATCACTTAAATCTAGAAATATCAAGCAACTAGAGTGATGCACACTAAAGCCCTATTCTATCTCTCAAATCTCTCAAAATATGCTCTCAAATTCTCTTCGGTGATCTTGCACTTCCCTTGCTATGAGATGAACATGTAGTGTGGCCAAGAAACCTCACAAAGACGTTCATACCAATATTTATAGCCCCCATTGAGAAACTAGTTGTTATACTCATTTTCCTTAGAAATCGGCACCTTACGGATCATCCTAAAGCTTGAAGTCCAATGGTTGAAAAACTAGACATTATAGGCGTAAAGTATCATTAGGTAGCTTCTAAATCATCTTCACATCGGATGATCCTTTTCATCCAGATTGTCTGGAATGTACAAATATTTTAGCCCATGCCGAAAATCAACTCTTTGTCTCAATGATCCGCTTGCTTGTTCGGTAGCTATAGGATCAATTGGAAGGTGTAACTTTCCAATACCATAAAAATCACCACATTGGGCTCTGATATTCCACTTCTTGTCCCATAGCTATAGGGTCATCCAGAATTTTTAACTTTCCAATACATTGAATAATACCATATTCGGCTTTAATGATCCTCTCCCTTGTCCAATAGCTAATGGATCACCCAGAATGTATAACTTTCCAACACATTAGAAAATACCACCTTTGGCTCCAATGATCCTCTTCCTTGTCTAATAGCTCTAGGATCATCTGGAATGTGTAACTTTCACCTTCGGCTCCAATGATCCTCTCCCTTGTTCGATAGATATAGGATCATCAAGAATACATTGACGATTTTCAAACAAAGCCAATATTACTCCAACTTCAATTCCGTTGCAATTTCAACTTTCCACGAGCTTCCTTTTACTATAAATGAGCTAGACAAGTCTAATGTGCATCACCACTAGCTACCCAACCTAAATAAGCTTAACCTACTAGCCTAGACCATCATTAATAGTACGTGTAAAGAAAAATAAAGATCTAACACTACAATGTCCATCCTCAACACCTTGGATAATGTCTAAACACATTGTCCTTAATCTTCATCGAATTTTCATGCTTTGTCTTCAATTATACCTTATCAGGGATCCAAGAATACCAATAACTCCCATTTATGCCAAAAATCTTTAAACATTGTTAGTCTTGATAATCAAGCATTATTAATCACCAAAACACATAAATCACTGAAATTAAGACGTAGATGCTTACAGGCCACCTAACCTGCAAAGGCTAGGGTTTTAACCCTAGCCCTAGTTGTGGGTGTGGGTGGGGGGCCTTCGTGCGGCAGCTGCTATAGGGGTGGGCATTTTTAAAACGAAACCGAAAAACCGAACCGATTTCATCGAATATTTTGGTTTTTTCGGTTTTTGTTTTCCGGTTCGGTTTTTCTTTTGGTCGGTTTTCGGTTTTCGGTTTGGTTTTCGGATTCCGGAAATCGATTTTCTGAAAAACTGAATCCCATAAGCCCACAGCCCACTCCGCTCCGGCCACTTTACCAGCGCGGTTCGGCGCTTCGGCCCATTAGCCCAGGCGACATCGCGAAGCCTCCATTCCCCATTCCCCATCGCGAAGACCGAATCCCCATTCCCCTGAATCCCTGATCGGATCGATGCCCACTCCTGAATCCCCGATCAGACCGACGCGGTGACTCCTCCAGCCTCCTCCCTCGGCGCCACACCGACGCCTCTAGCTGCCTCCTCCCTTGGCGACGGAGAGCAAGGGTGACCACGGAGAGTGATGGCTGTGAGGCGCCGAGTCAGCAAGTCCTCGGGCTCAAGCTCCTTGACGTGGAGCATCCCGGAGCTGTACGAGGAGGGGGGCGCACAGCCTGTGGGAGTTCGGCCTGCGGGAACTCCGCAGCGCCACGGGTGACTTCAGCTCGCTACTCATTGTCGGCGAGGGAGGCTTCGGGTGCGTCTACAGGGGCGTCTTCCGGCGGGCCCCCAAACGGCACGGCGGTCGTCATCAAGAGGCTCAACCCCAACGGCCGCCAGGTATCATACATCGCAATGCAATTCCATCACTGAATTCACACCTGCTGCCAAGAGATACAGTCTCTTCAGCCATTTGAATCTGTTGTTTTGTTCAGGGGCACAAGGAATGGCTGGCCGAGGTCCACTTCCTGGGCGTCGTCGAGCACCCAAGCCTCGTCAAGCTCGTCGTCTACTGCGCCTCGCAAACCGATCTAGGCCCGCAAAGGCTGCTGCGCCGCCGACGACGGTGAGCGACTACGAGCTGCGTGAGTGCCTGGGAAATCGGTTAAACTGAAAACCGAATTAACCGAACTGATTTGGTTGGGTTAATTTGGTTTGGTTTTTAGATCAGTCCGATTTCGATTCGATTAGCAAAATTCAAAAACCAAAATAATAGGAAACCGAATTAATCGAATGTCCACCTCTAACTGCTACATGTAGCATTGTGACAATGATGAGTGCACAAGGTACAAAGCGTCTGGCTGGCACGGCGGCGTTGCGTGAAATGGTGGGCCATAGCTTCGGGCAGTGGCGGTGCGCATGATGTTGTGTCACACGATGGGGCGTTGCAATTGGCTCGTGTTGCGGGCGTCGTCGACGGTGGGTCGTAGCAGTGGCAGTGTGTTGGGTGCGCAGGGGCGACAGCGCGCCGGTGTGCACGGTTGTTGCGGTGTCGTCATTCTGTTGCGATGGAATAGCGGTGGCGAGTGCGTCAGGCGTGTGGTGGCAGGTGCGCGGCTCCAGCCGAACGAGGCCCTGTCATTGTAGACGTGCCTTTTGGGACCTTGCCTCCCTCACCACGGCCAAGAACGCGGCAACAAAAACGAGTGGGCAGCGTCGCGTCGAGTTTTCGGTTTTGCTATTTTACGGTCGCTCCCACTAACCATCACGTGCGCTCGTCCTGCTAGGCTTCTCCATTTGACACGTGTCGAGCACAAAGACATACGTTGGCTTGAAATTTGGAAGCTGAAACACATGAAGAAGTTTTCATACTGCGTGTCGAGCGCATGAAGTTTTCTGCAGGGAGAGTCCTCATGTGTGTAAGGGAGAGTGAAAAGTTGTGTAGCAGATGTCCTTTCATATGGATTTCTTGTGACATCACTCTATATCCTCCCTTGTTATATACTACTAGACTACGTCCCATTTAAAATTTGCAAATGTTTTTCAAATTTGCAATTTCAAATAGGAAAGACTATTTTACGACTTGGGTTATATACTACTAGATTACGTCCCATTTAAAATTTGTAAATGTTTTTCAAATTTGTAATTTCAAATCGGAAAGACTACTTTACGAACGCTCGAAGCAACACTCTTGGCGGAAGGCATTCTTCATGCAACACGTGTCCACACGGAAGGGCTTCTCCCACAGCATCTAATGCGTTGAAATGCCTCTAAATTAAGTAGATTTTTGTGGGTTGAATTTTTTTATTTTTGAGTTTAAATTTTTCTAGTTGAATTTTTAGACGAATTTGAAATTTTTTGAGTTAAAATTTCTGACTTAGAATTTTATAGTCAAAACATTGCAAACCAAAAGTAATTTTCTGGTTTGAAATTTCTCGAGTTAAAATTTTCCTAGTTGAAAGTCCGCGATTTGATTTTTCCTGAGTTGAAAGTTTCTCGAGTTGAAATTTTTTTCAGTTGAAAGTTTCTCAAGTTGAAACTTTTTTGATTTGAAACTTTTCCGAGCTAAAAGTTTCACGAGTTGAAACATTTCACAGCTGAAAGTTTCATGAGTTAAAACTTTTTCGAGTTGACATGTGTCGTCATGAGAGAAAAGATGGAGCTGAACTATGCCGTGGAGAGCCTAAGGTTGACAGTAAAATAGATGCTCCCAACATCTTAAGGGGAAATTTTTTAGTTTGCTGTTACCCTCCCGACGGGATGGTAAAGTGGCATCGACCTGCTAGTAGGGCTTCACGTGGAGGCCTCCAGTTGCGTCCATGAGATTATCCATGCGGGTAACCGTGGAAAATTGTAAAAGTTTAATTATGATCAGAATTTTTATGGTAGCTTAGGTATGCTCTCAGGACCTTTTTTCATAAGTTTTTAAAAAATTAAAAATTTAGTAGCTCCATTAAATCAGTGAAGTTGTTTTAAATGCATTAGTAGTATTGTCAGAATTTTTAAAAATATTAAAATTTTGATCATTATCTGAAATTTTTACAGTAGCGTAGGCATGGTCTCAAGACCCTTCTCAAAAAATTTCAAGAATTTACAATTTTACTAGCTCAATTAAATCAGTGAAGTTGCTTTAAATGCATTAGCATCATTATAAGAATTTTTAAAAATCGTACAAGTTCGATCATGATTTGAATTTTTTATAATAGTTTAGGAATGCTCTCAAGACCCTGCTCAAAAAGTTTCAAAAATTTACAATATGATCTAATAGCTCAACTAAATTAGTGAAGTCGATGCAAAAAAATCCGAAAAAATTAATCTTCGACGGGATTGCACATGCACCGGAAGCATATTTAAGGCTATATATCTCGACACTGTAGGACTACAGTGAAAAATGCTGCGTAGAGGTCTTTCGCGGTAGCGCACTACGGATATAGATATATATAGATGAGAGACAAAATTTAGTGGGATCCGATATATTTATTGCTATCATTCTCTTCTTATACAAAAAAAATCCTATTTATTGACTAAACTATCAAGAGTACTTTAAGTATTGGCCTACGATACTTTTAAAGCAAAGCATTTCTTTAACAGACTCAACCGTTTTTGGCACTATCAAAGTCCATCACTATCTTTTATGATTGTGGTGAATCATTGCAACCTTAACCGCCGGTCCCGATATATTCTTTCATTGCAGGATACTCAAACCTACTTTGCCGAGATGGTAAAAGCAGTCAAGAACTTTTTCTTTTTATGTTTGGAGAGGGAGAGTCGGAGAGACTCGTCGTTTTCCATCTCAATGTAACGGTGATATGAAAACAGGAAATGACTCACTTTTCAGTGAGGTACTTAGCTTTGCCTCACGGTGACCACGGTTATAACTTCAGATGCCTTTATGTGTGTTTCAAGGGTTGACGAAGGCTAAATTATGATTACGTCTAGATTCCTAACCGGTTATTTATTTATTTATTTTTACCCCTCAATTTATTTTAAAATAATTGAAATTTTAACACAGAGAGAGGGAACTAAAGAAAAAAAAATCTGAAAAAAAGAAATTTTAACGGAAGGAGAGGAAACTAAAGAAGAAGAAAACACTGTAGATACATTACCGTAGTTTCTACGATGCCAGACGGCTACGTCGCCTCCAGTGGATCTCTTCAAGATTATATAGTTATCTAGATTTCACAACTGCCTTTGATTTTTAAAAAGAAAAATATTATCTTTTACTATAAACATACTTTTCATTACGTGCCACTGTTTTTAAAATATTTCCCTTATTCTTTACTGTTGATGAAGTTCCGTGAGCCAAGCCGTGAAGTCGGCCATGCAAATACAGTTTTGCCTATGCCTTCTCTTCTTTCTTTTCCTCAAGACTATGCATGGATACCTTATCTTGTCTTCTTCCTCCTGAGCCTTCTCTACTCCCTGCCGATGTGCTTCACTCTCCTTCTTCCTTCCCCTCACCTCTCCCTTCCATCCTCCTCTTCTCCCTTCTCTATTCTCTACTGCGCCAGAAGAAGGTCGCCAGTTTCTGCTGCAACTTGTCATCTTTTCTGATATTTTTTCCTTGAATCAAAAAAAAATGCAAAATTGTGTTGCAATTTCTCTTGTTTTTGTAACGACCTCCTCTGGTTCCTCCCGATCAGAGGCTGCAGCATGAAGAATTGGGGTGGGGAAAGTAGGCACAAAGAGGAAGGAGAGAAGAATTGGGGATCAAGAAAGCGATTTCATTCTCCTTAACCAACCGCGCCAGTCTGTATCTTAGCTTATAACACTAAGTCCGAGCGTACCACTTTCAAAGTTACAAGGGCCTAGCCCGACTCACAGCCCAACACTCGAATGACCATATAACAATATATGCCGCCTACGTATTTGGTCGTGCCATTCCTCCCCCCTTAGCGACGGATGGTCTCCACACCGGTGTTGTCGGAAATCGCCGATGGAACTCTGTCGCCGACTCCCATGTTGCCAGATCCTTCGAAAGTCCTTCCCATTCGATCAACTCACGAGCAGATGGGAATCCTCCACGCAGCACCATTTTACGTTTCAACACTGCTGCTGGCACTAAGGCAAGTGAAGGTTCACAGCCAATAAAAGCAATATCATGACTAACCTGAGTCCTCGGAGCGATGTGCTTTTTCAACTGTGATACATGCACCACTGGATGAATCATACTATCCGGAGGAAGCTCCAACTTATAAGCCATTGTGCCAACTCGTTGAACTATTTTGTATGGTCCATAAAATCTGAAGGCCAGCTTCTGATTATGCTAAGTGGACACTGACGTTTGGATGTATGGTTGGAGCTTTAGATAAACTAACTCTTGCACCTCAAACGAGCGTTCAGAGCGATTCTTGTCCGCCTAAAACTTCATCCTCTGTTGGGCTCGAAGCAGCAGCTGCTGGAGAAGCTTCATTAACAACTCCCGCTCTTTTAGTCAACTCTCCAGATCAGGTACTGTGCATGCATCCATATTAGATATGCCAAAATGTCGAGGTGGGTGGCCATACAAAACCTCTAATGGTGTTCGGCCCAAAGCAGAATGGTAATTGGTATTGTTCCTCCTGTCGTCTGGATAGCGTGTCTGCTGCCGCGTTGGAAATTCACTTCTTGTATTGTATTGTATAATCAAGGCCCATCAACTTGGCAAAAGCTTTATGCTAGATTCCCGTATTCAACAGCTGCTCCCCTAGATGCATCAAACTTTTCTGATCTGTACATATCACAAACTATGAATGCTGCAGATAGGAGTGCCACTTTTCAACTGCCAAAATTATCGCCAAACATTCTTTTTCATAAGTAGACAGTTCTTGATTCATCCTATTCAATCCTTTACTGAGATATGCCACCAGGTGGTTATCCTGCATCAGTACAGCACCTACCCCATACTTACATGCATCTGTTTCAATGACAAATGGTTTGGAGAAATCTGGAAGAGCTAGAACTGGGACTTCAACTAATGCTTGCTTTAATGTATCAAAAGCTTGTTGAGCCACCGGATGCCAAGTGAATGTTACCCCCTTTTTTAACAGCTCAGTTAACGGTTTGCTGATGAGTCCATAATGCTTGATAAATTTACGATAATAGCCTGTAAGACCCAAAAACCCGCGTAACTCCTTCAAGTTCTGTGGAACTAGCCAGTTTTTTACATATTGAATCTTTGCACTGTCAGTAGACACTCCTTGAGGTCCAATTATGTGACCTAGATACTCAAGCTGATGTTGAGCAATGGAACATTTGGAGAATTTCACAAAGAGTTTGTTTTGCTGTAACAACTGGAAGACTATGCGAAGCATTTCGATATGTTCCTCCAATGTAGCATGGTATAAGAGAATATCATCCATAAAGACTAAAATGCCTTTTTTGAGATAAGGTTCAAATATCTGGTTCATTAAACTCTGAAATGTTGGGGGGGGCATTAGTAAGTCCAAACGGCATTACCAAGAATTCATACAACCCTTAGTGTGTTTTGAATGCCGTTTTATACTCATCACCAACAACTATTCGGATTTGATGATACCCTGAATGGAGATCCAACTTGGTAAACCATTGAGCGCCAGCCAATTCATCCAAGAGCTCATCCACTATTGGAAGAGGATGCTTATTATTCACTGTAATAGAGTTCAATTGCCTGTAATCCATGCATAATCGCCACGTTCCATCTTTTTTCTTGACTAAAAGCACCAGAGATGCAAACGGGCTACTGCTGTATCGAATAATTCTAGATTGGAGCATTGTACATATCTGACGCTCAATCTCATCTTTTTGTTGAGGCGAATAGCGATATGGTCTCAAACTAATCGATTGTGCTCTCGATATCACAGGAATGCTATGATTGTGAGGGCGCTGAGGAGTAAGCCCTGAGGTTCCTGAAACAAATGAGGAAACTCCTTTACTGTCTGCTGTACCAGAGTGGGCACCTCCTCCATTGCCAGATCTTCTACACTAAAAACTTCTTCACCATCTGTTATCTGATGCACTGCCACATAATGTGATAGAGTGCAATGCTTCATTAATCCTCTCAACTTGTGAACTCCAATCTGTTCACATTGATCAATTCTATCAATCACACCTTGCAAGATGATTCTTCTTCCCTCGTGTCAGAACTGCATAATCTTTTGCTTCCAATCCACCCACATCGGGCTGTGATCTTCGAGCCAGTCAGATCCCAAAATAATATCATAACTACCCAGTGGTATAACCTTGACATCCTGGATGAATGTATGCCCCTGAATGAACCATTCCAACCTTTTTACCTCTTGATTGAAACTGAGAGAACCCCAATTAGCTACTACATAACGCACTTCCTCAATTTGTTGGACTGGAAGTTGCAATTGTTGGGCTAATGGCTCATTAATAAATGAACTTACAGCACCTGAATCCACCAATATAAGTACTTCTTTCTTACCGATTGTGCCCAACAATCTCAGCGTACGCCTTCTATTGAACTTTGGTTCGATTGCGGTTGTTACTTCCATCAGCATTCCCATTGGCTCATTATCTGACTGACCACTTTCCTCACCCGGATCTGCATCCATTTGCAATGCTTCTAGAAATCCCTCAATAAGATGCAAAGATACCCTATCAGGACAACTGTGCCCCAGCTTACTCCACTTTTCTCCACAAGTGAAACAGAGTCCATTTGCTTTGCTGTAAGCTTTAAGACTGGCTAACTTGGCTTCTGTTTTGCTCCCTTCCACCCTATTCATTTCTTCTATTTTTTTGACTTCGTCCGTCTTTCCCCAAACTTTTGGTCTATCTTCAGAAGTGCTACCCTTGCCATGACTTTTCTGAATCTCCCGAATTTCAATCCTTCCAGAATAGCGCTTCTGTCCCGTCACCTGTTCTTCCTCGTGCAATAAGGGCAGGGCACTATCGACGTCGGATGGACGATGAAGCCAAATAGCTCATCTAATATTACCCTGCAGCCCTTCCAAATATTCATGAACAAAAAATGTTTCATCTAGCGTGGGATTATACAACCATAGATTGTGTCTTAGCTGTTCAAACTTATCAGTGTATTCAGCTACGGATGTCATTTGCTTTAATGTTCTTAATTGTCTCCTATAATACTTATGCTTATCTCGAGTAAATTTATCATTAACAAGGTGGCATAGCTCTCCCCAATCCTCAACCCTACCCCTGGCCTCAACCTTTTGAAGCCATAATGCCGCGGAACCTTGAAAATGTAAGGCAGCAAAACGAGTTTTCAGATAATATTGCACCCCAAATATTTCAAAATACGTTTTACATCTGTCTTGCCATAGCTTTGGATTGTCACCATCAAACTTTGGAAACTCCATTTTAGGGGTTGGGTTATGCCCAGTGCGACTGAATGTGCTAGTTTGATACCAATGTTCTACCCTCCCTTCATCACCCCCTTGTGCTACAAAATTTTAGGAAAGAGGCATACCCTTGACCGGGGTAAGCTGAGGAATCCCAAGGATTCCTCCAACATTTCCCCGGTGATGCAATTCCTCGCGGCGGCCATTAGGCCCAAGTATAAGGTCGCTAGATGTAGATGATGATGATGACCCCAAGATCGTTTGCGCTGCCTCCCATGGGGGTGATGTTGGATTAGCCCCATGGGTTGGCCTCGTGCTCCTGATGCCATGGCCTTCCCTTCCAACGTCTCCATGCGATCTTGAAGATGTCCTTGGTTTTCCTTGACCTCATCCAGCGATCCTTGGAAGGATTTGAACTGATCACAAAGTTCCTTCAGCATCATCGTCGTTGCTTCACTTTGGGCCTCCATCGTCGCCAGCGTCTGTGAGGTCCTTTCTTCAAACTAATTCAACCTCTTTGTGGAATATAAGAACCCAGGTGTCTTCATAACCGGCCCAGAAGTGCCTGAGGGAGAGACAGGGCCGAGTGGAAGGCCTAGAGGATAAGCTCCGCGCCAAGCCTTGCTACCGTGCGCAAGGGGATATATCCTAGAGACAGTTGAACAAATATTTAGATATAAGAGATATGATTGTAATCCGAGTTGTTAGTAGGATGAGATAAAGACGTAAACTCTATCCTGCAACAGATTAGAATCCAATAACCGATCGGAATCCCTTAACCGATCGGGACTCTGTAAACCGCCCCACCCCCATTATATAAGGGAGAGGGCGGGCAACAACAGGGAGATGAGAAATCTTAGATCCAAGAGATCCAAATAATCCCAGCACACAGGACTAGGGTATTACCTCCTCCGTCGAGGGCCTAAACCTGTCTAAACCTTTGTCTTGTGTGACCTTCGAGTTTTAGATCTAGCGTCTGCCCCATAAATTCATTGACAACCACAAAAGTCGACACTCTTCTTCGGTGCCAGAGTGGGCAGTAGTTACTCTGATACCAAATTGTAACAACCTCCTCTGGTTCCTCCTGATCAGAGGCTGCAGCATGAAGATTTGGGGTGGGGAAAGTAGGCACAAAGAGGAAGGAGAGAAGAATTGGGGATCAAGAAAGCGATTTCATTCTCCATAACCAACCGCCCCAGTCTGTATCTTAGCTTATAATGCTAAGTCCGAGTGTACCACTTTCAAAGTTACAAGGGCCTAGCTCGACTCACAGCCCAACACTCAAATGACCATACGACAATATACGCCGCCTACGTATTTGGTCGTGACAGTTTTCTTCTCAATTTGACTCCATTTTGCCATTATAGCCCAATTTGTGACGGAGATTTATCCTTGCATTCTACCAATTCAATGACCGCCACAAAGGAAGGGCAGCCCAGTGGGCGAGATGACGAGGCACGCGCGACGCAGCCTGGAGCAGCCGTTTGTGTCTTTCGGCGGTGTTCAGGGAGCAAAGTGTCAGCTCGATAGGTGGCGCTATCTCTCGAGAGAGATGGGTGATCTGACGATATGCCGCTTGGACCATGTATTTTAGATAACGTATCTAACAATTTTACAGTAGTATATAACATTTGTTTCCTAAAAAGAAGTGATGTTTTCAGCAAGACGCACTACTACACGAATATACATCACAATCGGTTCTTTTTTATCATCACAGTCGGTTCTGGTGACGACATAAAGTCATGAGACAGAGATGAGACGGCGCTATTACAGTCGGTTCTTGCCCTATAGAGATGAGTGCGTCATCTCTATCGGTTCTTATAAGGAACCGATAGAGATGAGCGTGTCATCTCTATCGCTTCTTCTAAATAACCGATAGAGATGACGCACTCATCTCTATCATTTTTTACAAAGAGCCGATAGAATTGACCCCCATATCTCTATTGTTTTCTTCTCAGAACCGATAGAGATGAGAGGGTGTGCTATTTTCCAATTCACCCTCCAATCAACACATATTTCACACAGTATGCATATATCACATTCACACAGCAATAGCACATATTATGCACATATCACATTCACAGAACACAAACATTTTATTGCAACACATATCACATTCGTTCACAAGACAGAACTCAAACATGCTTCACAGTCAGTACACATGCAATTGCATTCACATATGTAATATTGTTCACATATGGACTAGTAGGAGCTTTCAGAATCTGTAAACCTACCCATCTGCGAGATAACTTCCACCAGTACCACTGGCATAAGTGGTCTCGTAACTTGTTGAGTGGAGAGTTGTCTAATCTCTTTTGGGAGATATTGATATGCTGCAAAATAAAAACAAGTGCTCTAATTTAAGTTTTGAAATTTCTATGTGAAAGGCTAATTGTATTATTATGCATGTACATATACCTTAGGGAAAAGGTCTGAGCCATTGACCACGATCATCATGTCTTTGCATGATGTATGCATGCATGGTCGTCGCTGCCACATTGATGACATTGTGAAGAAAGAAAAAAAATTAAGAGATGAATAATAGATGTCAGAAAATATTAATCTTATATATGGTAGGCACTTGTACCTTGAAGCGCACATACTCCAGCTTCGAGCCTTTTTTGTCATCGTGTATCCCTCCTTCAGTGACGTAGTTCGAGAAACCCCTATATACATTGGAGAGATGCCGTTGAGTCAAAAAATATTAATGTAGTTAAATACAGAAAGTGTTAGGTAAGAGTAGTGCACTTACTGCTCCAAAGGAAGCTTGATCGCATAGGTCATCGGTCTCTTCTCAATCGAGTTAAAAGTGTAGACTATGTTGTCACTCGGAATGATCATGAGTAGAACCTACTGGTTGCTTATTAAATAGTATGCAGCGAAGGAAATAAGTTCACATACGGTTTAAGTGCGTACAAGTAATTGAAGGGTAAAGTAGTACTTACTCCTCATGGTATGGGAGTAGAACGAAGTCCTTCTTCGACTCAGCTCTCAATGCCCCCTTGATGTAGCCGGCAACTCATTCCGGTTGAAGCCTAGCCATGGTCGCGGACACAAGCTCAGGGTTGACGAACCCAACTAGTTGTCGATTCGTCATGACTCGCTGCCTCATTGCCCTACAATTCGTGTTGAATGTTAAAAAACATAATGCAAAATCCTATGGAGTCATAAGCTCGTACTATGTGGTGCAATACTCACAGCGTCCAGGATCGTACAATAGAAATGTCAATGGCTATCAGTTGGTACAAACATAACAGATCCTCGAAACTAACTGGGAATGTCCCATCCTCCTCACGGTGGAAATGTCCCTTTCTGTATTTAACATCGAAGGCGACTTGCTGCTCGCCCTCTTTCACTTTGTCAACGTATCATCCATGGAGCTGTCGAGTCCACTTACCTAGAGGATTCAATTTGCTAGAAGGCAGAAGGGGCTCTCTACCTTCTTCCCTCTCTGTGGTCTGTGCCGACTTTTCTTTCTGTGTAGAAGGAGTCTCTGAGGCTAGGGCAGTGGGATTTTCATGTACCTTAGGGGGCATTGTGGCCTCTGTGAGCTTTGCCTTTTTAGCAGGAGTCTTCGAGGTCTCTAGTGGTTCTGTGACTGTCGTGCTAGTCCTTTTACGCGTTAGCTCTGTACTCTGTGCAGGACTCATCACGGTCGTGGGAGCAGGCGCAGGTACGGTAGGAACCTACGAAGCACGCGCATATGTAACTTGTTGCCGTACTACTGGAATGGTACAGAAGACGTGGGGGATTTTTACCTTGACCAGTACGACGCCTGTCATGGGCCACTTGATGAACGACATCCGCGCTTGCCCGAGAGTGGTGATGTCTTCGTTGGAGGGGAACTCGAGCACATGTGACAGAGATGTGGACGTTATTCACCTGGACCCTCATGTAGCCCTTCCCCAAAGTTTGACCATGCACCGTGTCGGTCTCCTTGCATGGAAGTGCAACCTTCCATCCAGCCTCAACAGGAAATCCGTCTTCCGTCAGGGTGAGCTGTCACTTGGTAGGTGCCTGCAAAAAGTGCACAACTTGAGAGAAAACATATGAAGAGTTACCCTCGCACCTTTAAGTTAGGCGAAATTAATTATTACCTTTAGCTGGGGACGGACTTCATTTTTGGAACCGCAGCTACTTGGTTGGGGCACAAGTTTCTCTACGGTAGGCAGGGGCATCTGGCTCTGATTCTAGGAGACCATCGCCATCATCTCGGCCCACAGGCGCTCCTCACGTGCCCTCATCTCCTCCTTGATCTCCTCCCTTAGCTGCCTTCTGAGCGTGTCCTTGAGGCGCTTCACACGTGCCTCCCATGATCTTGATTTGGCACTCGCAGCATCATCTTGGAAGTACGACTTCTTCGTATGCCCCGCTCCTGCGGCAAGCACCTGACCCTTATGGTCGGACTTACCGATCACAGAGACAGGATGTCCTTCGACCCTTGGCTCAGAAAGGTCCTCTGCTCTTTCCGCTAGCTTACCTCCTCCTGCAAGAAGCTAGTACGAATTAGATTTGGAATACAACCGGAATGATCAACTGCAATGTACTAAGTTAGATGTCTTACGATGGTGGAGATAACACGCGCACTCCTCGGCTAGTCGCGCCCACTCTACCTTCTTCCCTTCATAGACACTTGAACCGAGGTGGTGCGCTTGCGTGTTTTGCCTCTAGGTAGCAATGCTCTTATGTCTCAACTCCTCCACCTCGGGCATACTCTTGATCCTCCTGAACTCCTCCCAAACACTGGGAGTCATGAACAGATTTCTTTCGAATTGTGTACGGTCTTTCAGCATGTAGTCACTGTGCATAAAGACCCTGAAGTGCCTCAGAGCCACACCCATCCTCTTGAAGGTGTACCGCGTTGCATTGTTTTCATCTTCCTCTTCTATAATCTATTTTCCCTTAACTTCGTCCCAGAGCCGATTCTTCTGCTTGGCGCTGACTTCTTTTCTCCAATCCTTAACCGTTATGAGAACTCTCTCCCTCACCAATTGGACAAGGAATGATAGGTGTCGCCCCTTGTACTTGGGAGGACTCATGCAAACCCCCGTGGTGTTGAAGTAGAGAACCTGTGGCGTTCTCTCTGTGGCCCCTTTGTTCGGTCCTTGGGCTTTCCTCACCTTACTCGGCCCCTCAACATTTGGAACTTGGCTTGGCTCAACACATGAAACTTGGCTCGGCCCCTCAGGAGCACCTTCTACTCTGTCTGGCGATAAGCTGATGCTCTCTAATTATGACATTTTGAGTTTTCTTATCTGACATGGTCATATATTTGACATGAGAGAAAGCAATTCGTAGCAATTATGTGAACTTGACAATAAATCATGTAAAGCCATAGCTCAATGGATAATTCGTAGCATTTAATTGTTCTAGCATATTGCAGTAGAGTAACAGATGAACGAATGATCTTCAAGAAAAGTATATATGTTGACCAACTAAATACGTACCAACGATAACTCCTAATCTCTAAATAGGATTGGTCCTAATCCCATTCGAGGATATGTGGTTCGGGCAAGTTTTAGCCTTTGTACAACTCCAGAGAAAATTTCGGCAGCATCTCCCCACTGTTCTCCAGATACACGTCTCGACAACAAGTCAAGAGGGATGTGTATCCAGAGAACACCAGGGAGACGCTACCGAAATCTACTCTGGAGTTGTACAACAGCTCAGGAACTTGCCCGAACTATATATCCTCGAACTATCCAAAAAACGTTGACAATCCAAGATTGCTTGCTTATGAATATGCCGAAATGGCATATTCATAAACAAGAACCCTCGAACGGGAGACGTAGGTTAGCATGGTGAACTCTAATGTTGATCATATTACATCAAAAAAAAGACATGAAAATAAAAAGACATTTTTGTTTAAATTAACATGTATATTTTACTACTTTGTTGCAGAATCAAAAGCTTTCAATACAAAACAGATCAGGAAAAACAAATCAAGAATAGATTTAAAGACAGAATGGCATGCATGGCTCAAAAATTTGCTATTAATTGACAAAAGTATGATGACAGTGGTAGATCAATAGCCAATCAACCACAAGACATGTAATAGATGATCTACAAGGCCATGTAGTCAGGTAAAAAAACTCACCAAACCAACAAACCACAAAGATACTAGACCTAAAAGAGAATTCAGTTTGAATAATTACAACAATAGAAGTAAGGAAAAATTCATGACTACAGCCAAGACAAGCAACTCATATCTCATGTTCATATTAACAAGTCCCTCTCTCTATTAATCATCAGTATCCAGTCAATGGGAAGCTTCTTGATTTGTTTGTTTGAAGTGCTTCATGCTAGGGTCAAAGATATGTTACGTAATAACACAAAAAACATATTGTAACAAACAGCTTTGCAATTTTAGAAGTTTATACTATACTTTGAATTGGTCTCCCCAGACTAATTAAGTTTTCTGTTGTCACCACCTCACATAGGCCCCTCCCTCTGGAGTTCAAGACAAGATTTTCTTCATTATCAATAATGTCACTACTAACATGGAAGCTAAGGCAAAAGAATTTACTTAAACAATTTGTTTTGCTTAATCTAATTTTGAGCCAGCTAAATTCCATGGACACGCATTTAGCAACCAAGAGAGCCAGAACCTAACTATTATGGTTTACCTCTAGGTTTACCTATAGCTCAGGGAGGAAGAGTCGACGGCGTGGGGAAGAGGAGGCGGTGTGGGGGAGGAGGAGGAGGCATGGGGGGAGGCGGCGATGTTGGCAGAAGGCATCGTCGGGAGGAGGCTGAGGACACTGGGTTGGAGGAGGCGGTGTCGGGAGGAGGTGGCGGCGACTGGAGGAGGTGGCGTTGGGAGGAGGTGGCAGCGTCGGCAGGAGGTGGCATCAGGAGGAGGCCGAAGACACCAGGGTGGCGGAAGCGGCAGCGTCCGGAGGAGGCGGCGTCGGGAGGAGGCAGCGACGGGACGAGGTGGCGGCGTCAGCAGGAGGAGGCATTGGCAGGAGGGTGAGGAAACCAGGGTGGAGGAGGCGCGGGAAGGTTGGAGAGGGCGGGTCGGGAATTAGCAGTGAAGTGTCGACGAGAAGAATGTAGGAATAAAAGCAGTGACTGCTATCTCTATCGGGTTTTCAATAAAAACCGACACTGATAAGTCAATATCGCTATTGGTTTTTCCCAAAAAAAACCGACATTGATAAGTCTCTATCTCTATTGGTTCTTAACTAAAAACTGACACTGATAAGCCACTATTGCTATCGGGTTTTCAATAAAAACCGACACTGATAAGTCAATATCTCTATCGGTTCTTAACTAAAAACCGACACTGATAAGACACTAGTGCTATCGGGTTTTCAATAAAACCGACACAAATGTAACAGAATATCACCATCGGTTTTGCACCAAAAACCGATAGAAATACCATGTATAGCAGTATCGATTTCCTTAGAAAAAACCGACACAAATGTAACAGAATATCACTATCGGTTTTGCAGCAAAAACCAATAGAAATACCATGTATAGCAGTATCGGTTTCCTTACAAAAAACCGACACAAATGTAAAAGAATATCACTATTGGTTTTTCACCAAAAATCGATAGAAATACCTTGTGTAGACGTATCAGTTTCCTTATAAAACCGATACAAGTAACATTCATATCACTATCGGTTTTGATAAATAAACTGACACAAATGTTGTCCATATCTCCATCAGTTTTAAAACAAAACCGACACTAATGTCCATGTATCTCTATCGGTTTTGAATGGAAAAACCGACACTACTGAGTATATATCTCCATCGGTTTTAATGAAGAAACCGACACTGATAATTATACATTTCTATCAATTTTGTTAAAAAACCGATACAGATGAACTCATGACTCATCAGCTCATGAACATGAATTCTGAATTTTCAATCCTATTGATCAAAGAGAGAAAAGGCCATAACTTTTAGAAATATAGTTGGAGTTATTTGAAATTTTGTAGAAATATACTTTCAGATACTACAAATCATTTCCAAAAATAATTTTGGAAAAAAAGAGTCAAGACTGGAAAAATATGCCAACATTCACTTTGTAGGCATATTTTTGCTAGTAAGAGTAGAAAAGTCAAAACTTCTTAAAATAAAGTCTAAGTTTTTTGAAAATTTTCAGAAATGAACGTTGGACTATGTAGAAGCTAGCCGAAGACAAATGATTTGATAAGACAAATTGAAATGTGTCAACCAATAAACACGAGCTAGTGTCATCATTAAGACAATGAGAAGAAAACATGAAATAAGTTCAAACACATATAAGCTGAAGTACACATAAGCTTTTGAAACCCGAAACTAAAGCTATGTACAATACAAACATTTCAAACACATAACAAGCGATACAATGATGCACTCTATTTATTTACAATACAACCCTTCTTAATGATCTACTCGCATGTAATTGATCCCATGTGTGTCGTTGTCCCCGCTAAGACAGGCCCCATCCGCAAATGGGGGTATTTCATCAAATTGGTTGTACTCTTCTTCATCCACGATATTCTCAACTCCTACGATCCGCCTCTTGCCATGAAGAACAACGTGCAACCTCGGATTGGCTGGATCACGCACGTAGAAGACTGGAGTTGTTTGCTTCGCAAGGACGAACAGGTCATCTTTGTAGGCGAGTCTACTGAGATCCACAATAGTAAAGCCTCTCTTGTCAACCTTCACTCCATGTGTAAGTCCCACCCACTTACATCGGAACAATGGAACTTGGTATATTCCATAATCGAGCTCCCAAATTTCTTCGATCATCCATAGTAGGAGTTCATTGTGGTTGAGGAGACTCTTTTCGAGTAATGATCATCAGAAAAAGCATCTACGCTCACACCATTGTTTTGGATAGTACTCTTGGCATCTTGACTCTTAGTGTAAAAGGTGTAGTTATTAATATCGAACCCCTGCAATGTCTGTACATTAAATCTTGGTCCGTCAGCCAACCATTTGACATTCTCACTAAAGGAGACCTCCGTTTTTTCTTTGAACCATGTGAGGAATCGATCATTGTGTTCTCGTGCGATGGAAAGCTTATCCATTTGTGGATTCTCTTCCTGTAATATCAACTTGTGTTGCTCGATGTATGGACGAACTTCTGCGCTGTTCTGCAAGACTGTCAACTGCGCTTTGCAATACATATCAAACGTCGGACTCATTAGTTTGGACCCAACGGTTCCTGTGCCAGCAAGTCTACCCTCATGACGAGATACAGGAACACCGATTGCTTGTCTTTTACCTAAGTAGTCCATGCAAAACTCAATAACCTGTTCAGTCCCATAACCTTCAACAATACTACCCTCAGGCTTCGACCGATTCCTCACGTAGGACTTTAATATACCCATGTACCTCTCGAACCGATACATGTACCTAGGAAAGCAGGTCTACATATCTTAATCTCTATGACAATGTGAACAACAAGGTGGACCATGACGTCGAAGAACGACGGTGGGAAATGCATCCCAAGCTGACATAGAGTTTGCACCACCTCACTCTGTAAATTTTCTATCACATCGGGGTCAATAACTTTGCAGGAGATCGCATTGAAGAAGTAACACAGCTTCGTGATTGCCAACCTGACATCCTTTGGCAGAATATTCCGAATTGCAACTCAGAGCATTTGGGTCATCAAGACATGGCAGTCGTGGAACTTCATGCCCAGTAACTTCAAATCATCCATGGACACAATTTTCATAATGTTCGCGGAGTAGCAACAATTTTAATACCTTGGAGACACTTGCAGAGGTCTTCTTTCTCCTTGGACAGGGTGTAGCATATAGTGGGGATGTACGGACCTTTTTCATCCTCCTCTATCACTGCAAGCCTGGGCCTGATTCCCATGTAGGACATGTCGCGGCGAGCATTCACACTATCCTTGGTCTTCACAGGTATGTTCAGTAGGATGCTAACCAAATTGTCACACACATTCTTCTCAACGTGCATAACATCAATACATTGCTGGACATCTAACTCCTTCTAGTACGGTAAGTCCCAAAATATCGACCTCTTCTTCCAAATAGTCCTAGGACGAACATATTTGCAGCTCTTTCCATACTGAACATCGATATCCTCCCACGTGAATATACTTGCCTTCCACTCATAGGCTGCGGGGCCGAAGGGACTTCCCTCTGCCCATCAAATTTGTCATCCATCTTACGATATCGATGACTTCGAGGTAGAAACCTACGGTGACCCATATACACAGTTATCTTAGAATTCAGCAGCCATAGGCTCTCACTCTCCTCTTCACAAATAGGACACGCTTTGGTTCTTTTCGTACTGAAGCCCGCCAAATTACCAAGGGCTGGAAAATCATTTATGGTGTAAAATACCATAGACCGTAGGGAGAAATGCTCTCTTTTGTACGCATCCAACACCATGACCCCCTCGTTCCACAATTTTACCAAATCCCGAATCAGTGGAGCAAGGTACACATCAATATCATTTCTCGGCTGTTTGGGTCACGAGATTAGCAACGACATCATGACATACTTCCGCTTCATACACAACCAAGGAGAGAGGTTGTAGATACACAATAGAACTAGCCAGGTGCTGTGACGACTGCTCATGTTACCAAACGGATTCATTCCATCGGTACTTAACCCAAATCTTATATTCCTCATTTCGGCACCAAAATCCTCATATTTCCAATCGATGTTTCTCTATTGAGCCGAATCAGCAGGTGTCTCAGCTTGCCATCTTCCTTTCGAGACTCATAATGCCAGTGCAACAATTTTGCCTTTCTCGGATTTGCAAACAACCGCTCCAAATGGGGAATTATGGGCAAGTACCATAATACCTTGACCGGTGCACCTTTAGTGACCTCTTCACCGTCGTCGCCTCAGCTCTTACGCTTCTTGTCATTATGCTTCTCCTTTACGTGCAGCTCCTGATGTGCATTACGGTACAAGATGCAATCATTCGGACATGCATGTATCCTTTCTATTTCCATTCCCATGGGACATAGTAGCTTCTTCGCTTCATAAATGCTTGTTGGCAACTCGTTTCCCTCCGAAAGAAGATCCGATAGAAGAACTAGAAGTGCATTGAAACTTGTATCTGTCCAACGGTGTTTTTCCTTTAGTTTGGACAATGCAAGGACCGAACCTAGTTTTGTGAATTCTTCTTTGCAACCCAAGAACAGCGGTTTGGCATCGTCTTCCATCAAGCTTTTAAACTTTTCAAACTCTCTTTTCGTGAAAATTCCCTCCACATCCCGCAATATTTTCTCTAAATTGTCCTCCTGGAACAAATCACGCTGCAACTCATCATCGGGTTTCACCATGTCTTCGTTGCATACCGGAAGGGTACTACCTGTCTCCCTGTGATAGATCCAACACATGTAATTCCTTACGAAGCCACGTCGAATCAGGTGGTCCCTAATTTGAGCTGGGTTGTTAAATCTCCTGAGATTGGTGCAATCAATGCAAGGACAATATATGAAGTTTACTCCCCTCTTCACAATATCCTGTTCTGCAATTTTTTTGAACTCCTTAACACCCCTCTAAAATTCATCACTCACACAGCTTTTTTAAAACATCCATTCCTCACAGTCCATCTGCAATTATACTTTGCACAATAAATTAAAGAAAAATTGGACCGACAGCTGGCTAGCTATTTCAAATATTGAGACATCATTTCAATTAATGTTACCTTTGCAAAATAGAGGACGAGTTTCAAGACATATAAATGTATACTCGATCGATACCAAGCTTTTCCCTAATTAAGAGCTTCCAATTCCCTAATTAAGAGACAATACATTTCAAACATCAACAATGATATCGAATAAACTAATTATATAGTGCAATTGCTTGCAAATCTTTTGACTTCAACGAAACAAAACAAGGGTACCAACGATGACTCCTAGTCTCTAAATAGGTTAGGTCCTAATCCAATTCGAGGATATGTGGTTCGGGCAAATTCCTAAGCCATTGAACAACTCTAGAGAAAATTTCGACAGTATCTCCCCGCTGTTCTCCAGATACACGTCTCGACAACAAGTCAAGAGGTGTGTGTATCCGGAGAACACCAGGGAGACGCTACCGAAATCTACTCTTGAGTTGTACAACAGCTCAAGAACTTGCCCAAACCACATATCCTCGAATTGTCCAAAGAACGTCGACAATTCAAAACTTCTTGCTTATAAATATGCCATTTTGATCGGCATATTTATAAACAAACACCCTCGAACGGGAGACGTAGGATCCGCAGCCTAAACTCTAACATTCATCAGATGACAGCAACAATAATTCTAGATTAACACGAGAGCACTACAAATTAAGATAATTAAATACATGTGTGCTTGTCAAATAAAGGGTGCGAAATCTAATAGGATATACATAATACCAGTGCAACCTAAACTTTCTTTGCGACATATCGAAATTACATAGTGCAAAATTGAAGGGGTTTGAAGGAATGCTCACATTTTGAAGAAAACCACAAATTCTGCAAAATGTGGTGAAATCTCCTCAGGCTAGGCTTCAAATTTACCCTCTTAACACCCACCCTTGAGGATTTCAATTTTTCTCACCCAAGTGTTGCTTCCAACCACAGAATATGAGCTATTTTTTCGGGTGGCGGCGGAGAAATGTCCTCTGAAAAAACAACAGAGGAGAGTTCAACCCGATGGGTATAAATAACCTAGGGAGACACATCACAATCGGTTCTCACTTAAGAAACGATTGTGATGTGCATTCTCATCACTATCGGTTCTCACATAAGAAGTGATAGTGATGACTACAAGAACATCACCATCGGTTTTTATGTGAAGCTATAGTGATGTGCATTCTCATCACTATCGGTTCTCACATAAGAAGCGATAGTGATGACTACAAGTACATCACTATCGGTTCTTATGTAATAAGTGATAGTGATGTGTATACTCATAACTATCATTCTCACATAAGAAGCGATAGTGATGACGACCTGCACATCACTATCGGTTCTTTTGTGAGAACCGATAGTGATGTGCATGATCATCACTATCAGTTTTCACAAAAGAAGTGATAGTGATGAGCACATGCACATCACTATCGGTTCTTTTGAGAACCGATAGTGATGTGCATGTACATCCCGATAGTGATGTGCATGTATATTACTATCGCTTCTCACATAAGAACCTATTGTGATATGATCAGTGCTACATCACAATCACTTCTAACCTAAGAACAGATAATGATTATTATTAACACCCCTCCTAAGTCATCTATCACAATCATTTTTTCCTAAAAGCTTAAGAACCGACCCAGATGAAGCGATAGTGATTTATCATTCTGTAGTAGTGATGTAAGCATTGCCCTAGTGCTGACACGTGGCTCTTCTGGTCTATGGACAACTTTCCTTGGAAAAGTTCTTGCTCTTGCTCTGGAACTTGATCTTGAGTCAACGAATCTTCCTCGGATGCTCCAAGCGCTTTGACGTCTACGCGTAAGGAGAGAGAATACCAAATAAATACCAAAATAGAGAGTAAAAAAAATCTAAAAATCAAATAAAATTCACCATTAAACAGAGCTCAATTTATAAATTTTTGGAAATTTGAATCACCTCAATCGGAGCTCGTATGAGGAAGAACGGGCTGTCAAAAGGTTTAAAAATAAAGAAAAAACT
This sequence comes from Otatea glauca, assembly GCA_036346275.1. Classification (NCBI taxonomy): domain Eukaryota; kingdom Viridiplantae; phylum Streptophyta; class Magnoliopsida; order Poales; family Poaceae; genus Otatea; species Otatea glauca. Next base: position 10,874,417 of record CM070714.1, read on the forward strand.
AAAAATCAGAAAATCAATAATTATCCGAATTATTTTTATACTAGAAATTGATTTATTGTGCAAGATGTCAGCATTGCCCCGGTGCTGACATGTGGCTCTTCTGGTCTATGGACCAAGTCCACGTCACAACACTAGTCCACCGTAGACCCGGTTCACAGCGCAGTACACCAGCCGACAGATGGGACCCGCAAAGCTGACTAGGACATACACGTGCACTGCTGACCGAGTAGACACATCAATAAAGAACCCCACGTGGAGCTTACCTGGCTTCCATCGTGGTGCTATGCGTTGACAGAACGTCAAACAGCGTCACTGCCACCAGCACAGGACCCTATGGTCGCCGCCACTGGCTGGCGAGCATGTCTACAGAATGCACTCATCGTCGCCTACCTATTGACACGATCACATTTGACTTTGGTGCACTTGAGCGATGGTGGCGTCGACTTGAAGGAACCGGAGGCTAGGGCTTCTGTGGACGGCGAGCCCCGACTGTCTTCCAATGAACTTGGCACACGCATGGACTGCTCCTCGACGAGGCAAAGTGAACAAGACCATCGACGAGGCCTAAGGCATAGACATGGGCAGCAAATCGATGAGTTTCTTATTGCGGTGATGCTCAGCGAAAACCTCCAAATTCGATGAGACGACTGCACGAAAGGCTAAATCGATCTAGGGTTTTTACTCTTAAGGTCCGGGCGAACTCGGCGTGCTCCTTAAATAGGACTAGGCATTCGTGTCATAGCCAGGACGAAGCCGATGTTCGCAGCGGCTACAGAGCTTTGCTTCGAGTTCTAATCGAAGAAGACAACACCAGAACGTGACATGTGGTAGGACGAATGGCTCGGATGCGCAAAGGCGTGGCTAAATCCGAAGCGCACACAGAATCCAACGACCATGGTTAGAAAATGACCCAAACCGACACGCTTCAATCTCCACCGCACAATCGCGATCCAATGACAGATGAGCACTAAGGTTTCTCGATGAAAATGGCCGCAAAATTGAGATCCAACAGCGACGATCCATGCTTCTAGAAGACGGGCCGAGTGGCTACTGCGGGCTGATAATGCAAAGCTGGGCCACACACTACTAGGCTTTCAGCCCAACACTTTTCACTGTTTTTCCAGGGTTTTTGATTTAAAATAATTCTGATAATCAAATTAATTCGGTTAAGACAAGGAAAATTCTAGATAAATTCCAAAAAATATTTTAATACTTCATTTTAATCTCCCTCATTTATTAAATACTTTCACAAAAGGCCATATTTAAGAATATTAAATAAAATCAAATAAAATTCAATAAATTCATAAAATACATATTAAATTCAAATAAACAAAAATTGGGATGTTACATTTGTTTGTTGTTCCTAAATAGATTTGATAATTTTTCCAACCATGTCCCGTATGCATGCAGAAGATGCCCACATTAATTTCAGTTTTGGTGGGAAGTAGAACGACAAAATCTGGAGTTGGATGCAACAACTTATTATCTTCCTTGTGGGTTACTTCATCTCCCACTGAGCCCACTAGGCATAGGTAAGTGTTACCGGTGCAGATCCATGGCTAAGTCGTTATCCTTGCAATGTATCTTAACATCTTAATTACTTGCTTTCATGAAAATCTGAGTGAAAGAAGCACACAATATTTAGGCAATATATTATCATTGATAATATAGTTAGGCCCCGTTCGGTAGGAATTTAGCTCCTACTCATCCCTGATTTGTAACATCCCAATTTTTTCTTTTTATTAATTTATTGTGTTATTTGTGCATTTTATGAATTTATTGGATTTTATCTGGATTTATTTTAAATTAAGTATATTGGCCTTTTGTGAAAACTAATTAATTATAGATAAAATTGAAATAAAATTTAGCTAAAAATATTTTATATGAGTTCCAAATGTCTCAAAGTATTTTTGAGATTTTTCTTGAATTTTTTCAGGTATTTTTAATGCCTTAAAACAATTAATTAAATTATCATAATTATCTTAATTGGGAAAATCCGGAAAATTCCCTAACAGTGAATGGGCCGAAGCCCATTACTGTTTAGCCTGCTTAGCTTGGACTGGCCCGTTGCTCGACCCGGCATCTAGAAATTCTATCGACACCCATTGGATCGTGATCGAACGATGGTAATTAGATCGCAAACCCTATCATTTCCCAACCATCGGATTTTGGTGGCGTGTCTGGCCGGGATGGTGCTGCGTTGCACATGAGGTGAGCCGTCTGATCGGGACATTTGTCACGCTGTGGTTCTCGTCTCTAAGGAGAACTCGGTTTCCACCGCCGTTACGATGCCAGACTCTTCCGCCGTGTAGGGCATGGATGCCTAAGGGTATTTAAGTGTAGGGTGGACGCCAAGTTTCGTTGTGAGCTCATGCGCCTTTTGCCCTAAGAATCGTCGCCGATAGCGCTACCATTGAAGCTTGCGAGGTCATCAGAGTTGAAGGTTGAAGCTATCGCAATTTTTGCTAGATCTAGCCACTGTCGAGCCGATCTCATCGAGTTTGCACCCGGATTTAGGATCACTGCGTCACACCGCCTCTGAACTATCACATCTTCTTGGCAGATCGATGCCAGAAAGCCACCGGTGAGTCATCGTCTTCGTCTCCATTCATGGCGCCACCACACACCTCGCCGTCGACCTTCATGAGCAGCGTCGACTGTTGGATCAATTTGGACGGTTTAGATCGGATCTCACCGCAGCTGCTCGATTCGTTGCGGACTGTAGAGATTGTGCCACGTGTTCGTTGTGAGCTTGGTTGATGCATACCATTAGATCTGGAGGGACAGTCCAAATCACACCATCACCTTGACCAGCCGGGTCCCGAAACATGTTGCATTGTAACCTAAGCGTCGTGGACCAAGTCCACAATGAACCCACTTGGTTTGGTGGACTCAGTCGAAGGACCGGTGCCATGTGGAGATCAACGATTGGTCCGAGTAGGCTTGAAGTCAGCATGACACAATAAAGGGAATTTTCAATAGAAAAATAATTCAGTTTATTATTTGTTTTTCTAATTTTCTGATTTTTAGGATTTTTGAATGTTCCATGAGCCCGTTATCCCTTATACGAGCTCTGATTGAGGCGATTCAAATTTCTAAAAATTTGAAAAATTGAGACCTATATAATGTTTACTTTTATTTTATTTTTAGAGTTTATTTGCTCTCTATTTTTGTTTTTATTTGGCATTCTCTCTAGTCGCACATAGACATTGAAGTGCTCGGAGCGTCCGAGGAAGATCCGTTGACTCAAGAGCAGATTCCAGAGCAAGAACAAGAGCTTTTCCAAGGAAAGTTGTGCTTTAATCATGTCGAATCTAGTTTATAAAATTGCTATATTGATTTTACTTTATGCATGTTATTTTATGTGTATAACTCTTTCAAATTAAGTTGGGATCTAGCTAATCTACCTAATTGATCTACACCCTACCTTGTCAATTGTACGCCATGATTTATTGTCACCCTAGATTGGTTCATTACTAGTTGGTTAATATTAAAATCAACATGGGTTGGTTAGACCGTGTTTAGTATGCTTAGCCATGCCACGTACATCAAATGTCTTGTGAAAAATCGAAAGTTAATCTTGACTAATGGAATATGGAACATGATTAAGAATTGGTGTGTGAGGTGTTGTCACACAATGATGTTGAGTTGTAGTGGCAAGGGATGTCACGCAACGATGTTGACTTGTTGATAGCACGTGGTGCTTGGTAATCAACTGGGTGATAATCATTTAGATTGGGGCAAGTGGCAAGGGGCAGTGTGCCAAGCTGGTCCAGAAGGGCAGAGGGTATGTGGAAGTCTTGCCCTAGTCATCTTAAGGACTTAACCTTGCAAGCCTTTGACATGAGTCAAACATGCAACCACATGTCTGGTATGGGACAGCCTAGCTGAATAAGTTGTAATGTCTTAGCTTTGGTACTACTAGTTGTGGTGTGAGTTCTAGTTTTACGGATCAACTCACATGGTGCGGGAGGGGCCCTATTGTGGTGGTTTAGCCCATCATTGTTGAAACCTTAGCGGGTAGTACTGAGTTAAGGCAGAGCATTGTAAAGGCTTCGTTATGATCAGTCACCTTTGTGGTGTATAGTTGTATCGTGTGGGTAAAGTGCATAACCTCTATAGAGTGTAAAATCTATTTGAATAGCTGTGCTCACAGTATTGTGAAATGCTTGGGTATTACAGTCAAGGGTTAGATTTTATAAAATAAAAACTTGGATGGGATGACAGATTGCCATTGGAAGTTGGAAACTTTCCTTAGGACTAGATACCTTGTTTACTTGGAAAATGCTGGAAGTTATTACTTATTATTATTTGTTTTACTTCCTTTTCAATCTATTTACTATATTTGTTTATAAATGCTGCTTACTACAAAATAACCATGTTAGCCATTCTATTGGAATAAGCCTTGCATATAGTTATATAGAACTGCATTCTGTGCACAACTTGTTGAGTACTTTAAGTACTCATCCTTGCTAACAACAACATCAACAGTTGAAGAGTCTACACCTCTTATGGACGAGGAGTACCAAGAGGATACGAGTGTTTAGGGCGCAAGCGTTGTCAGTTGCCTATGGTAGATGGGTTGTCTATGTTTTCCTTTCCGATGCAATGTCTTAGTTTAATATTTATAGTCTAACCCTTTGTGGCTAAATAATGTAAGTTGACAATAAGGTCGTACAATTAGTTTATTTAATATATGGAGTCTTTTATTATGTTTTTGTTGTGTATGATTGTGATATTCGTCTATGTTGAGCCTATGTGTACTAGCGCGGTCCTGGACTATTGCGGTAAACATAGAGGATCAGGATTTGCATATTTGAGTCCCAACAGAGGTGGTACCAGAGTCATACTGACTATAGGACTTGGCCCTAGATAATATGGTTGTGTCCTAGGTGTGTCCAAAATTATTTTCTAAAGAAAAATCTAAATTTGACTAATAAGAAACTCTTGACTCTTCTTATTCTCTACTTCTTGCCTTTGCTGAATTTTTCATTTTTTGCTGCTGTTTCAAGTGGAGGACTCATCTATGATTCTTTTAATAGATGAGGATGGCGCAGACTTATGGAGAGCGCGAGGAAGGATACACCGCGGAATTGTGGAGAGTCTTACAGGTTTTGGGAGGCTTTGTGTGACCACTCTACCGAGGCAACTGCTGGGTGGTCAACGGCGTTGAGCAAGGGATCATTTGCAAGATTCTCATTTATGCTCAAGAAGATGAGTAGGTGAGTAAACCGATCAACATCACCATGAGGAGATCCACCTTCGAGATAGGGATTAAAGAGGCTTCGTGACTTGCCTTGCGACTAATCTATCACGACTACGCTCACGAGCTTGAGGACACGATTTTTAGGCTACACCCGACGGGACGTGCTTCTCAACACCAGCAGATCGACAAAGACGAAGATGCCACTATTGTACACTTGGCTCAGTTTGCGGATGCCTAGGAGGACAATATGAAGGATACAGCTGAAGAATTGAAGCTAGTGTACGAGACTTTGAGGGTCATTGAGGAGGAGCTTCACGAGACACGCAGCGCAGCAACGGAGCAGATCATGGAGCTTGAGAAGGCTTCGGGTGGTGGTAATCAGGCTGTATAGGAGCAGGAGCCAGACAAGGAAGAAGAATACCTCAAGGAGCTAGAGATGGAGCCCGAGGAGCGCGATGTCTATGTGGACATGGAGCTGCCAGTCGCTGGTCATCAGGAAAGGTTTGCACCCATGCCGGCCCTCCACCGGTGTATGCACCAGGAGAGCCCTAGCCTTGGTGGTTGGATGAGTGATAGTGTTAGCTTTTAGTTGAGACTCTTGTTTGGAATCGTGTCTATTTAAGTTATTCAGTACCATTCTAGTAGTCGCTAGTTGGTGTGTTTAGGTTGGTTTTTCTTGTTCGTTGAGTGTGCAGTATGTGTTGCATAGCCTTTAAGCTTCTGTAAGCAACCATACCAAGATATTAATAAAATTTGCTTAAGTTGTTGGTTAAACCTCTCCCTCTGTATTAGGATTCTTATATCTTTTCTATACTATTTCTCCTTTTCCCTAACCCGTTGAAGCAATCAGCAGATGGTGAACACTCGTGGCAACAATGGAGCTTCTGGTAGTGCAAATCGACACAATAACAATCCAAATGATGGAGCACCACCTCAACCTTCATCACCAGTTGACATGCAGAATTTAGGAGCTTTTCTAGCTGCACAAACTCAACTTATGCAGACCATGATGCAGCAAATGCAAAGTGTGACAACACAAGCTGCAACCAACAACAACAATGCTCAACTTGGCAACAATGGATCACGTCCTTATTCGAAGCTATCTGACTTCATGAGGACTCATCCACCGACATTTTCTGGGAATGTCAATCCTTTGGAAGCCGATGATTGGCTTAGAAACATTGAGAGAAAGCTGCATATAACTCAATTTGAAGGAATTGAGAAGGTTCTCTATGCTTCTCATCAACTTGAAGGAACTTTTGCTGAATGGTGGGAGAACTACTATGTCGCTCATGAAGCCCCACTGAAGATCACTTGGGAGGAGTTTACTGCCGCCTTCCATCAATATCATGCACCTAAAGGAATGATGGACTTAAAGAAGGAAGAATTCAAGGCGCTCAAGCAAGGAGGCCAGCCACTGGCCGATTACTTGAATAAGTTTACTCAGTTAGCGCGCTATGCTCCAGAAAATGTTGCAACGGACAAAGCTAGACAGTCTCGATTCATGAAGGGATTAAATTCTAGGTTGCAAGTGGGATTTATTACCCATAACTTCCCTAATTTCTAGGAATTAGTCAACAAAGCTTTGATTCTGGAAGACAAGCGCAAAGAACATGGTGAGGATTGCAAGCGCAGGATGGCTAATCAAGGAGGGCGTCCAAATCAGCTGAGATTGAGGATGACTCCACAACAGTTTTCAAGATTTCAGTTGTAGGCTGTTAGCAAGACATCAACACCTGCACCACGTCCTTCTGGTCAGAATTTTCAGATGCCAGCCCAAGGGAACAATGTGCCAAGAGGAAGTCAACAGTCTGCTGTCAAGCGCTGCTATTCTTGCAATGAGCCTGGACACTTTGCCAATAAATGTCCTTAGAGAGGATGTATTACATCAGTTCGTTTCAACTTTGGGAACAACACCTGCTAAGGCACCCACATCAGGAGGGAACCGCGAAACAGGACAAGCTGGAGCTACGCCTCAACCAATAGTGCGAGGTCGTGTCAACCATATCACCGCAGATGGAGCTCAGGATGCATCAGACATCGTACTGGGTAAGTTTCTGGTTATCTCAATATATGCTACAGTTTATATTTGATTTTGAAGCTTCGCATTCGTTTGTTTCTCAAAATTTGCGATTGGAAACGAGTTGGATGTTAAGAATCTTAAATGTGTGCTGTTAGTCCAAGCCCCAGGATTTGAATTTTGGTTTAGCCTTGGGTGTTTGGGAGTTAAGTTACTCATGGATGGGATAGAGTTCCTAGCGAACCTTATCATATTGGATACCCAGACCGTAGATGTTATCCTTGGAATTGATTGGCCGTCCAAGCATAAATCTGTTTTGGATTGTGGCTGAAGAGTAGTGTCAGTTGAAAGCCCTAGTGGCGAGAAAATGGAATTTCAAGCGACCGCAGTTCGTGACGGTCAGTTGATGGTAAACAGTGTGAAATTTGCCAGCATGAAAGATGTGCCAGTTGTTAGAGAATACCCGGATATTTTTTATGAATATTTGCCAGGTATGCCGCCAGACTAGGATATTGAATTCGCTCTTGAGTTAATGCCTGATACAGCACCAATAGCAATGAGACAGTATCGAATGCCTATTAATGAGTTAGTAGAGATGAAAAAGCAAATCGAAAAGCTGCAGGAAAAAGGTTTCATTAGACCTAGTTTGTCATCATGGGGAGCACCTGTTCTGTTCGTCAGGAAGAAGGATGGAAGTTTGAGAATGTGTATTGATTATCGTGCTCTTAATGAGGTAACGATCAAGAATAAGTATCCATTGCCCAAGATCGATGATTTATTTGATCAGTTGAGAGGAGTTGGAGTTTTCTCCAAGATAGATCTTCGATCAGGTTATCATCAATTGAAGATTCGCGTGGAGGATGTCCCTAAGACTGTGTTCTCTATGCGATATGGACATTATGACTTCACGGTCATGTCTTTTGGATTGACCAATGCCCCTTCATATTTCATGAATATGATGAATAAAGTTTTCATGGAATATTTGGACAAGTTTGTCGTGTTGTTCATTGATGACATTCTTGTTTACTCCAAGTTGAGCGAAGAGCATGTAGAACACTTGAGATTAGTTTTGGAAAAGCTAAGAGAGCAATAATTGTATGATAAGTTTAGCAAGTGTGACTTTTGGAAGGAAAAGGTGCAATTCCTTGGTCATGTGATAATGGCGAAAGGAGTTGCTGTTGACCCAAACATAGTAGAAGTAGTGTTACAATGGGAACAACCGAAGTCAGTTACCCAGATTCGTAGTTTTCTGGGAATGGCGGGATATTACCGTCGATTTATCGAGGGTTTTTCGACGATTGCTAGACCGCTTATGCAACTGTTAAAAAAGGAGAAGTTTGTATGGATGTCAGAGTGCGAAGAGTTTTTAGGAATTGAAGAAGCGTCTGATGACAGCACCTGTGTTAGTGTTGCCAGATGTTCAGAATAGCTTTGACATATATTGTGATGCCTCTATACAAGGTCTTGGATGCGTATTAATGCAGAATGGCAGGATTGTTGCATATGCGTCAAGGCAATTGAGGTCACATAAAGAGAATTATCCAACGCATGATTTGGAATTGGTTGCCGTACTACTTACTTTGAAGTTGTGGCATCATTATCTCATTGGAAATAGATGTAAGACATATACAGTTCATAAGAGTCTGAAGTATATATTTACGCAGTCATATCTCAATATGAGACAATGGAGATGTGGTTGGAGCTGATAAAGGATTATAATGTTGGAATCTATTATCATCTTGGTAAGGCTAATGTGGTAGCCGATGACTTGAGTCGTAAGAGCCATAGTGCTAACATGCTAGCATTAAATAATCAACCGGAGTTATGTAAGGAAATTCTCTAACAACGGGCACATCTTCCAACTTATTCCCTTGGCACTGCAAACTTTTATTCCTTTCGACTTCTCTGCAACTGGAAATTTTAACTTAGCTCCATTTGGACTGGCGTCCAAGCTTGCTTCCTCAGGCAATTGTTGACATAATGCCCCACTTCAAGGCAGTTAAAACAAATGACTCCTGCAGCTGGATTATTGGTCTTCTGAGGTGGCTTACTGTTGGTGTTGGAGTTGCAATTATCTGAAGGAGCTGGGCGGGGTGCTGGTGTCCTGAATGCATTCGGAGGAGTGAAACGAGCAGGCTGTTGAGCATTGGTTCTGACTCTCTGCTGATGACTCTGATGGGCTCCATGCTGCATCATCTTCCTCTTAAGGGATTCTTCCAATTCACGGCGAGATTCCTCAATGAGCATAGCTTTATCTACCAGGTGTTGGAAATCTGCATAGTCGTTGCCAATGACTTGCACCTTTAGTCCTGGATCGAGTCCACGCTTGAATTTCTTCTAGCGAGCATCATCAGTGGCTACATCCTCTGGAGCGTAGCGAGCGAGTTGAGTGAATTTATTAAGGTATTCACTCACTGACATCCCTTCTTGCTTAAGTTCTCGGAACTCATTCTTCTTCATTTCAACCTTGCCATCTGGAATATGAGAGTGGCGGAAAGCATTGGAAAACTCTGCCCAAGTGATAGTCTAAGGGTCATCATGGGCGGCACTGTAGTTCTCCCACCATTCAGCGGTGGTGCCCTCCAGCTGATGAGCGGCATAGAGAACCTTCTCACGATCTGTGCACTGAGCAATTGCAAGCTTCTTCTCAATGGAGCGAATCCAATCATCGGCGTCCAATGGTTCTGAAGAGTTGGAGCAAGTTTGCGGACGAGTCCTCATAAATTCTACTAGCTTGGACTGGAGACAAGCTTGAGGAGGTGCAGCAGCAGCTTGGTTCTGCTGGTTCAACAGATTTGCTAGGGCAACTGCAGTCTGGTTCTGCTGATTCATCATGTTGTTCATATTCTGCATCATTGTGTTCATTAGCTGAGTCTGAGCTGCCAGAAAATGTCCCATGTTTCGATCTGTCACTGCTGGTGGTGGCGGTGGTGCATTGGGATTGGAGTTGGTGTTGGCGTTGGCACTGGCATCCACGGGCAAACTGTGACCGGCTCCAGAACGAGTGTCAACCATCTGAGATGCAGCACAAGGGCTTGATAGGTAAGAGGGAAAAGCAGTAGACGAGTGGTAAGATCATCTAGGAGAGAAGGTAATACCCAGGGACAAAAGGGACAAAGCCAAAAGGCTACAAATTAAAGAGGCAAATAAAGCTTTCAACTAAAGGCATGGTTGCAACACTGTGCTTGGGGCAAGTGTACAACATACCGGCACACAAGCAAAGAAAATCTTAGTATACACAGACTAAACGTAGCTAAACTGAAAGGGAAAACCTGCTCAAACCTTGTTGAGCACTAGGAACCTATCTTATATGGTAGTCTTCTTGGCATAATCTTGATAGCTTGATCCTCACCTTCTTTGGTCGAATCCTTGCAGAAGACTCGAGGCTTTGAGAAGTTTCATGAGATAAGATCAATTTAAATTTCGAATCAATGTTTTAGCAAAGGAGAGGAATAAGAACCTAAGAATAAGATGAGAGGAGACGAAAACTATTAAGTACCAATTTGTTGGTTTGATTTAGAAATAGTTTTGAAGACCATGCTAACTGGGATGCGACCTACAGTCGATATGGCTCTGATACCATCTCTGTCGGGACCCGGATTTGCAAATCCGAAACCCTCTGTGTATACTGCACTAGTCCAGGATCACGCTAGTGCACACAGTGGAAACATAGATGAAATACCATTCCATACAACGAATTAACTAAGAAGAAGCAAATTATTATTAAATAAAGAAAACGACCTTATGGTCAATGTTTACACCATTATGCCTTAAGGGCTTAAGAAACAAATACTATTGCAGTGGAAAAGATAACTTGAGCCATTCGACATGCCACAGGCAATCGTCTGGGGAACGCCTTCCTAATCCACGCAGTCTTCATAGAATTCCTCCTCATGATATTCATTATCTCCTTGACAATCGATCAATAAGGGCATAAAGCCGTGAGTACAAAGGTACTCAGCAAGCCGTAGGGAATTGATGCAATATATTCATGCACGGCTTGACAAGGATGGTTATATGTTTCATTTGCAGAAAGCAGTAACTTGAATTGAAATACAATAAATAGATTGAAAGCATATTTATGAAAAGATAAATAAATAGCAGATAGATCAATGATAGACAACAAAACAACAGTGAACTCCCCGTTCACATCCCAACAATTCCACATTCCACATTTTATGAAACAATCTATACCCCGTGTGAAATTCCCGGGCTTTGTCCATGACCGCGGACGTGGCTATTCGAATAGTTTTACACTCTGCAGAGGTTGTACAACTTTACCCACAAGACATGACCATCTCTTTGTGCAATCGATCTTAACACACTTCCTTTGGTGTGTCGCAGAGATATCATGACAAAGCTTTACAATGCACTGTCTAAACTCGGTACTGCCCGCTAAGGTTTCGTCCCTTAGGACCCCCTCTTGCGCCTTGCGAATCTACCAGTCCATCCCAGAACCCACACCACCAACTGGCAGTACTCAAGGCTAGACATTGCAAATTAATCAGCTAGGTCTGTCCCATTCTAGACATGTGGTAGTACGGTTAGGCCCAGTTCAATGGCGCACAAGATTAAGTCCTTAAATTGTCTCAGGCAAGACATCCAAATCCCAATGTGCTAGAAAGCACCCCCTTTACTGCACGATCACTTGCCCGAGGAAAACAATTGCTCAACCAAGACCAATGGCAAACCCCGCCTTGGTACAACAAATTTTACAACAGTGGCTAACGGCCACGATTCAATATCTCATTAAGTCAAGATTAACATTATTCAATGTGTGACATGAATCCCAACGTATATCTAAGCATGTCTAAGCATAGCTACGATAACCCAATGTTGGTATAATGATTATGTCCAACTAGTAATGTCCCAACCTAGGTTTAACAATGGATACATGGCATCTCAATTAATCAAGGTGGCATAATGTCAACTAGGTATACATCTACTCCCATTAAATAAGCATTGATACACAAAATAGCATGCAATTGTAATAAAGTAAATTACTTTCGCAAACATAGGATCAATATGATCAAAGGATTACGACTTGCCTTGCTGATCTAGTGCTGGGTCTTGGTCTTCAAAGTCTTCGTTCGCTCCCTCGGAATTAGTGTCTACCGGAAAAGAAGCAACGAAACAAAATAAATACAAAACAGAGACTCAAACAAGCTCAAAACTGAAAATAAATGTCTCTGGAAGATAGATCTTGATTTTAGAAAAATTTAGAAACTTGAATCGCCTCAATCGGAGTTCGTATGAGGGAGAACGAGCTTCTGGAAAATTAAATCAGAGAAAAAGGCTGAAAATCAGAAATTCGGAATTTCTTGATTTATTTTTGTACTGGAAAATCGTTTTATTTTGCAACGTTGACGTCATCGGGTTCACGGTGGACTCGGTCCACGGCACTGCCCGATTCACCGTGCACCCGGTGCACGGCTGACGTCGGCGCTGACGCAGCGGCTCGGCTGACGCAAGCGGGTGACGCAAGCTTTGACGCGACAAGCCACGCGTCGCGCATCCAATGGCGACGCAAGATCCGACGGCAGACGAACCAAGGAACGGGCGACGGTGACGCGGCGAAATCCGGGACATCCATCGTAGATCGGACGGCCAGGAACTTCGACGGGGACCGACGGCGAGCGGCGGGGCAAGACTCACCGGACTCGGGGAAGAAGACGCGGTGCACGGCGAAGACGCGACGGATCGGGCGCGGTTCGGTGCGGAACGAAAAGAGGGGGTCACGGGCGGCTCGAAGAGACCAATGACGACGGCGAAGACGCACCGAAGGTGAAGAAAGAAGCGGCGGAAGGCTTCGAGTGAAGGCACAACTCCGCGCGAGGTCGCACAGGCGGAGGACGAGGTTTCGGGCGGCGAGAAAGAGGGTAGCAGATGCGGGGCGAAACGGGGATCCTCGGGCGGCGCGCGGAGGCTTAAATAGGGTCTCGAGAGGCGTGTAGAACGAGGAGTCCGAGAACGGCGGCGTGCGGCGGCGGGACTCTGAGCGGCGGCTGGGGTTAGGGTTTCGCGAGCGCGGCGCCGTGCTGCATCGCAGCCACACACGTGTCGCAAGATCGAGCAAACCGACGCGAGCGGCCAAGGGTGGTCAGACGCGAGAGGTGGGCCGAAGTGAGCGGGCCAAGGCAAGCACCGGAGGAGAAAATGGGCCGCGCGGATGAAAAACGGCCCGAGGGAGTTTTGAAAAACAACACATTTTCTGATTTAAGATAAATCCAGAAATTTGAATAAATTCAAATAAATATCAAATAAATTCAGAAAAATCCCCAAAAATACAGAAAATCTTTAGTTTGATGAATAGTTTAGTCAAATTAAATCCTTTCATTAATGGAAAATTCAAATTAAGCTGGAATTAATTCAAGAGAAATGCAAATGGTTTATTTTTGGATTCAATCATTCCAAACTCAATTTTTGGGATGTTACAATTCGCTTTTGCAGAGTTCAGTGGAGTAATTATTTAGAAAGTGAAGCTACCTGCGAGCGTGAGGAGGATTTGAAGTCAAAATTTCCAAACCTATTTCTTAGTTAGCCCTAAATCTCGAGGTCGAGATTCCGTTAACAGGGGAGGTACGTAACATCCCAATTTTCGATTCTTATTAATTTATTGTGTTATTTGCGTATTTTTTTATTTTTTGAATTTATTGGATTTTTTTTTATTTTATTTGGATTTATTTTAAATTACGTATTTTGGCCTTTTGTGAAAACTAATTAATTATAGATAAAATTAAATTAAAATTTAGCTAAAATTATTTTATTTGAGTTCCAAATGTCTCAAAGTATTTTTGAGATTTTTCTTGGATTTTTCCTGGTATTTTTAATGCCTTAAACTAATTAATTAAATTATCAGAATTATCTTAATTAGGAAAATTCAGTAAATTCCCTAACAGTGAATGGGCCGAAGACCATTACTATGTGGCCTGCTTGGCTTGGCCCGGGCCATTGCTCGACCTGGCATCTAGAAGTTCTGCCGATTCTCGTTGGGTCATGATCAAACGGTGGTGATTAGATTGTGAACCCTAACATTTCCCGACCGTTGGATTTTGGTGGCTTGTCTAGCCGGGATGGTGCCGTGTTGCACGTGAGGTGAGCCGTCCGATTGGGACACGTGTCATGCTGTCGTTTTTTGTCTCCAAGGAGAACTCGATTTTCACCGCCGTTACGACGCCGGACTCTTCCGCCGTGTAGGGCACGGATGCCTAAGGGTATTTAAGTGCAGGGTGGAGGCCGAGGTTCACTGTGAGCTCATGCACCTTATGCCCTAAGAATCGTCGCTGATAGAGCCACCGTTGAAGCTTGCAAGGTTGTCGGAGTTGAAGGTTGAAGCCGTCGTAGTTTTCGCTAGACCAAGCCATCGTCGAGCTGATCTTGTCGAGTTTGCACCCGGATCTAGCATCCCTGCGTCACGCCGCCTCTGAACCGTCAATTCTTCTTGCTGGATCGACGCCAGAACGCCATCGGTGAGTCATCGTCTTCATCTCTATTCATGGCGCCACCGCTAACCGCGCCGTCGACTTTCATGAGTGGCATCGACCGTTGGATCAATTTGGACGGTTTAGATCAGATCTCACCGTAGCCGTCAGATTCTTTGCAAACTGTAGAGATTACGCCGCATGTTCATTGCGAGCCCGGTTGATATGGACCGTTGGATCTGGAGGAACGGTCCATATCGCATCATCGCCTTGACCAGGCAGGTCCCGACACATGTTGCACGGTAACCAAAGCGACGTGGACAGAGTCCACTATGAACCCGCTTGGTTCGATGGACTCAATCCAAGGACCGGTGCCGCGTGGCGATCGGTGATTGGTTTGAGCAGGGCTGACGTCATGCTGGCATCAGCATGACACAATAAAGGGAATTTTCAATAGAAAATTAATTTCGTTTATTATTTGATTTTCCAATTTTCTGATTTTTAGGATTTTTGAATCTTTTGTGAGCTCGTTCTCCCTCATACGAGCTCCGATTGAGGTAATTCAAGTTTCTAAAAATTTGAAAAATTGAGATCTATTTAATGCTGAATTTTATTTGATTTTTAGAGTTTATTTGCTCTCTATTTTTGTTTTTATTTGGCATTCTCTCGTTGCGCATAGACATTGAAGTGCTTGGAGCGTCCGAGGAAGATCCGTTGACTCAAGAGCAGATTCCAGAGCAAGAACAAGAGCTTTTCCAAGGAAAGTTGTGCTTTGATCATGTTGAATCCAGTTTATAAAATTGCTATATTGATTTTACTTTATGCATGCTATTTTATATGTATAACTCTTTCAAATTAAGTTGGGATCTAGCTAATCTACCTAATTGATCTACTCCCTACCTTGTCATTTGTATGCCATGATTTATTATCACCCTAGATTGGTTCATTACTAGTTGGTTAATATTAAATCAACATGAGTTGGTTAGACCGTATTTAGTATGCTTAGCCATGCCACGTACATCACAAGTCTTGTGAAAAATCGAAAGTTAATCTTGACTAATGGAATATGGAACATGATTAAGAATTGGTGTGTCAGGTGTTGTCATACAATGATGTTGAGTTGTAGTGACGAGGGATGTCACGCAATGATGTTGACTTGTTGACAGCATGTAGTGCTTGGTAATCAACTGGGGTGGTAATCATTTAGATTGAAGCAAGTGGCAAGGGGCAGTGTGCTAAGGTGGGCTAGAAGGGCAGAGGGTATGTTGAAGTCTTGCCCTAATCATGTTAAGGACATAACCTTGCAAGCCTTTGACTTGAGTCAAACAAGCAACCACATGTCTGGTATGGGACAGCCTAGCTGAATAATTTGCAATGTCTTAGGTTTGATACCACTAGTGGTGGTGTGAGTCCCGAGTTTACGGATCAACTCACATGGCACAGGAGGGGGGCCCTTTGTGGTGGTTTAGCCCTTTAGTGTTGAATCTTTAGTGGGTAGTACTGAGTTAAGACAGAGCATTGTAAATGCTTTGTTATGATCACTCACCTTTGTGGTGTATGGTTGTATCATGTAGGTAAAGTGCATAACCTCTGCAGAGTGTAAAATCTATTTGAATAGCCATGCTCACGGTATTGAGCTATGCTAGGGAATTACAGTCAAGGGTTAGATTTTATAAAATGAAAACTTGGTTGGGATGAAGGTTGCCATTGGAAGTTGGAAACTTGACTTAGGACTAGATACCTTGTTTACTTAGAGAATGCTGGAAGTTATTACTTACTGTTATTTGTTTTACTATCTTTTCAATCTATTTATTGTATTCATTTATAAATGCTGCTTACTGCAAAATAACCATGTTATCCATTCCATTGGAATAAGCCTTGCATATAGTTATATAGAATTGTATTCTATGCACAATTTATTGAGTGCTTTAAGTACTCACCCTTGCCAACCACAACATCAACAGTTAAAGAGTCTACACCTGTTCTGGTGGAGTACCAAGAGGATACGAGTGTTTAGGGTGCAAGCCTTGTCAGTTGCCTATAGTAAACTGATGAGTTGTCTACATTTTCCTTTCCGTTGCAATGTCTTACTTTAATATTCATAGTCTAGCCCTGCGTAGCTTAATAATATTAGTTGACCATTTGGTTGTACAATTGGTTTATTTAATATATGGAGTCTTTCAGTATGTTTTCGTTGTGTATGGTTATGATATTCATCTATGTTGAGCCTGTGTGCACTAGCGCGATCCTGGTCTAGTGCGGTAAATATAGAGGGTCCGGATTTGCATATTCGGGTCCCAACATGATTCTACTCTGACTCCTCCAAATCAAGATCGTATGAAGAATCAGGAGCTTCAAAGAAAAGTGTATGTCCAGCCTCAAAGAAGTGAAGAACAAGAGATAGCCGATCAAGCTCCTGAACAAGTGAAAGCAAGAGGTCGATGACTCAGTACTAGAGCAAGTGAGTACAGATTTAGGAACCCAATACTGAGCCACACGATCAGTAGAAGTACTAGTCAAAGAAGAAAAAGTCTAAACTCTACCATCTCTTGATGCTCAACTGTCACAAAATCAAGAATAGCACTTGTAGATGATCTAGGAGCTAGAGCTGGGTTGGCCCACTGATGTGCAAAGGACGGATCATCCCAGTAACACTGTCTAAACCTCCTACTAGTGGAAGCAAACTCACGCCGCTGATATCCACCTCGATAGGGAAAATGAGGAATATCAGGAGGACGACGGAAAGAGTGACCACGAACAGCTACAGGACGAAAATCAAAATGAACAGCCTAAAAACCAAGTCTTGGACGCTATCCAAAAATAGGAGATTTTCTAACTTGTTTAGATACCGTGGGTGCCTTAGGAGCACTTCGAGTCTGGGGATGACCCTAAATACCCCTAAGAGCATGAACATGCTTACGTCGTGCAATCTTGGCACGCTTGAAGCAGAAATCTGCTAGATGTCCATCCTTCTGACAGAAAGTGCATGTATACTTCGCCTTGCTAGAGGCAGAAGCAGTAGGAGGAACAATCTTCTGGTTAGAGATTCCATGGACAACCTCAGCAAACCTAAACATAGTGGTGCTCGCCTTGGGAGCTACCATGGTCTCTCCACGCTTTGAGCCACGCACAATGGTGGGAGGATGTGCCCGAGCGTGCTCTAATTAGTCAAATCCTAGACCCTGATTGAATCTGCTAATCTTGGATAGGTCTAGAATGAGATGAGCTTATTCTTGCCTCCAACAACTTCTCACGAGTGCTTATAAGGTATTGGCACTCCTAGAAGACAGAGACACAAGAAGAGTAGGGGGAAGGTGATGATGAAGAGCCAAAAGTGGAAGAACAAACAGCACGTGTATTTCTCTCCCAATGCACGGTTGCCTCAATCTTGAGGGCCTCAGAAGAAACGCATTCGGCATTCTTAATCCTAGTGGTCTGGAAATCTAGCTTCTTCCTAAGCTCAGCATGGACTTTACCCAAATTCCCCTCAATTTCAGCACATCTCAAACAAGCATCTTGTGACTTATCTAGTAGGTCCTTAGCAAGTTTAGCACACTTGAGATTTAGGGCATCATTGTCAAGTTTTAATTTCCTACATCCCTCACATAAGATAACTGGGTCCTTAGAAGCACGCAATTCAAGTTCATCATTCCTAGTAGCAAGCTTTCTAAGGTGAGTGCTCACAGCATCAATTTCAGTAAGCAACTTTAGGTAGTTATCACAAGAAGCGCTAGTGTGAGTATGAAGAAAGCAAGCATCAACAGGAATAACAGGATTACTATAGCTAACATTCTTCCCTCTAAGGACCTCTAATTCAGAAAGCACACTATCATGCAAGGTCCTTAGGTTCTCAAGCTCCACAAGCATGACATCATAGAGCACACAATCATCGTCACAAGAGGAAAAAGATCTAAGTGAAGCTATCTCCCATGACATGTTATCTACCTTCTTCTCTAGCTCTGAACACCTAGCCCTAGCTCTAGCATAGAATCTTCCTAGCTTACAGAATGCATCATTAAGCTCATCATAAGAAGGTACCTCATCTGACTTGCTGTAGAGCTCAGTGTCGCTGATGCCGTTCTCGTTGGCCATTAAGCACATGTCAATGAAATCATCGCCACCCGCGGTCTTCTCTTGCGGATCATCCTCTCTATTATCATTGCTCCACGTCTCGGTGTTAGAAAGGGAGATGTCGTCAAGTGCAGCGAGAATGCGGTGGAAGAACTTCTTGTTCTTCATGAAACTGTGGTACTTTTCTCAAGCGTGAGGTCCTGAACTGGAGTTCTTGTTGCGGTTCTTATTGGTGTAGTCATTCTTGTCTGATCCACCGTAGTCGTTCTTACCCCTCTCCAGTTTGGGACAGTTTGCCCGAATTTGCTTGAGGCCCCCACACTCGAAGCAAGTGATATGTCCTCCTCTCTTCCTCTCTCTTACCCTCTTGTATAATGAGAGAACTTTCTGGCTAAGAGGGCAAGCTTATTTTTTTGGAAACCTCTCTAGCTGCTCATCGCTCATCTCGCAAAGAGCGGAGAGGAAAAAACTAATGGAAACCTTAGAAACGGAATCGATGACCAAAGCCATCGCTGCTACTTTGTCTTTCGAGAGACAACGTCGATCTCATGAGTCTTGAGGTGTGAGTAAAGCCCATCAATAGTGGTGTCCTTGATGGAGGTCACCTTCATCTCCCAGATGGAAAGATCGAGTGTGGTTAGAAAATGACGATCATTCTCCGATTCAGGGTATGTGGTACCAATGGCTCATAGGTCACTCAAGATCTTGGTAAAATGACCAAAGCACTCATCCAAGGACTCCCCAGTGTACTACTCAAACTTGCTATAAGCACGCTTGCACTGATCTTGCCTCACCATCTTGATTTGGGTGGTGCCCTCATAATAAGCACTGAGATTCACACAAATATGTTGAGCAGATCGCAAGTGGGGATCCTGTCACTGAAAATCTGAGTTTGTGCTGGATAGAGAAACGCTTGCAATAGTGTCTGTGTAAACCTTAAGTTTTGCAATTATGTGTGTACTTGGGAATTAGGTGGTATATGCATCTAACTATCTAACTGTTCGATGATCATCAGAGTCATGAACTTGAGCTAACCTAAGTGCCACTAGGAGTTGAGAAGTAGTTGCTGAAGTGCCAAGTATAAGTCAAGACCTTTTTACTTCTACACGTGCTAAGTAATAAGAACGTACTTAGGGTTATGCAAGGTAGTGTGCATTTGTGTGAAGTCTGTCTTCACGATACTTGGGTGCAGGTAGCTTGTTCTCTTTCCTTGCATAGTGACTTGTGTGGCATGGCTAGTGGGTTAGATCTATAATGTGTTAGCACTATTGATATGTGAATTGTGTTAGCATAGGAATTCAAAGCATTAGTATTATATTCTGTCAGTGTATGCCTCGAATATTCTGTTTAGTTTATATTTTTAAAGCAATATATTAGTGGTAGTGCTTGTTGAAATCTAGCTTTTCTTTGTTAATCATGCCGAATATACTATTTTCCTTCACATATATATATACATACACATACATACATACATACATACATACATACATACATACATACATACATACATACATACATACATACATACATACATACATACATACATACATACATACTAAGAGAATGACAAGTGACTTTAATGTTGTATGCTAGTAATAAATGTGGAAATTGTTATACAAATGATCACATCGCTATCCAAATATTTATGCAATTTGTTAAGACTGAGAACAGTTGGTCTTAGTGATGCGATTTACTGAGTTTTATTTCTGTCGGGGTGATGAGTCGAGTAGAGATTGATACTATGGTCAGATTTTGGTACCCTTGAGGTAGAGCATCGTTGATCTTGAGTTGGTCCGATTGGTCCTTAACAGAAAATAGACAAATGATAATAACGTCCCAATTTATTATATGAACAATTGGTGGGTTTTTATAAGGAAGCCTTCTCTTCATCATCTCTTGCCATACTAATTTAGTTTTTACACGAATAGGCATCTTGGAAACTCATTAGTTCACATCTTGCAATTGAGTCGACCAGCTGGTAGCCGGATACGGGGTAAAGGAAAATCATCTTTTGGATAGCCAATATTTAAACTAGTGAAATTGACGCACATGTGTCACTTACCATTAGTTTTCTTCACCATGACAGGACTCGCGAGCCATTCTGGGTGGTCTACTTCACGAATAAAACCAACCTCTAAGAGTTTATCAAACTCTGCTTATATGTCCTATTGTCAATCAAGAGCGGAACGTCGTAGCTTCTGCATTACTGGTCATTTATCAGGTCACATGGTTAGCCTATCCTCGATCACCTCCCTTAGGACTCCGGCATATAAGATGGTTTCCACATAAACACATTTACATTAGCTTAGAGAAAGGTGATCTGCTTGAGTTCCTATTCCGTGTTAAGTCCTCACCTAATCTTATCAACAATCTCTAAGGATTTGTGATCACAATTTAGAGTAGTTGATTGGTTACCTTGGATTGTAATGACACATTTAGGACCATGAATCTTGACACTCTGGTACTCATGATGGATGGTTGCCATAAACTTAGTTAGAGAATTTCTATCTAAAATATCATTATAAACTGACTCAAAATCAACAACCTTAAAAGTAATTAATTATGTTTAGAATTTTTTGAATCTTCGAATGTAACAAGTAATACTATATTTTCAATAGGTTTTGTTGAAGGACCTCTATGATCCCAAGAATGGGTTCCTCACCATTTTAATTTTGACCGAGGAATTTGCATCTCATTAAAGGCATTGATAAAAAGTAGATCTAAAGAACTACGACCATCAATTAAAACTCTTCCATCTTTGCTATTGTTAATAGTCAAAGAAACCACCAATAATAATTTATGAGGGACTGACATACCTTTTGGGCAATCCTCCTTGTTTTTTCCTCTGAGAAATTCTCGACCACTTTCGGTAGCTTGGCTTTCTGAGGAGAGTGTTGACATGGTTGACCTCCCGCCATATTGATTTGAATATTCGTTTTGACGAGTAGGCAGTGGACCCTCCAAAGATGACATTGATGTGAATGTCTATGTTTTGGACTAGCATCTCCTCATAATGCCATTTGCAACTTCAGTGTTACTTGGTGCTTCCACCTTCAAGCAGGGTTGGCATTGGCCCCTTGAATAAAATGCATTCATGTGTTTCTGCCTAGTGCAGCAGGTACACAGGTCATCACCAGGTGCCTTGTGGAGTGGACACCAACAGCCATTGCCACTCCAAGGCCCTTTGGCTTTGTTGTACTTTGGTGGTTGTTCAACAATCACAACCTCCCTTGAAGTGGATTTGGACTTTTTAAATTATGTTTACCTTGTAGCCTTCCGACCTCGTCGACTTCTTGGAATAGTTCTTGGCTTCCTTCAGGCTAGGTTGAATTGGGGTGTGGCCATCGTCGACCAAGTGATTCCATTCTTATGTCTTCATGAGCATTGAATATAGTGACCAGCCAGGTTGAATAGTTCTGACAGGTTTCTTAGCAGATTAATGTTGAGGTCTTCTATAAACCGCTCATATTGTATTGTCTTTTTGAAAGCTCAAAATGCATAATCCTAAGTAATGTTAGGAATAGTATTGCAGATCTTTACAAATCCATTAACATGCAGACCTCTACAAATCCATTAACAAATTGACATAGATTTTCACTAGGGATTTGACGGAGATGACGTAAATCATCTTCTTCTCTGGTTTTGTATAACAACTTTTAAAGTTATTTAAAATAGCAACACAATGGTGTTCCCAATTATAGATATAACTCTTTGGTTGATTAAAAAGCTAAGTACGTGCAGAGCCATTTCATCACCGCCCATAGCTAGGACAGCGGTAGTGTAAACCTAGGGAGATTCAGAGGGGTTCTGTGTCCCATGAAAGCTTTCAAAATTGCTTGGCTTGAACTTTTCTAGCCAGGTAATGTGTTTGAGTCCATATTAGAATTCTTTGCATCCTACATAAGATCCAAGTCGTTGTCACATGTTAGGACTATTATCATGACCAGTTGGGGAATATGGTTGTTTATTTCCTGATAAATGATGGTTAGTGCGTTCGCTTGGAGCCATCCTATCGAATAAGTTCCATCGAGGCTAATCGTTTACTTGACAGGTATACTTTTCTGAGTCATGATGGTCACTGGAACCACTTTGAGATCTTGCACATTGCGACAGGCTTTGAACTTCTACACCAACCTCTTCAAGATTGGCAACCAAAGAATGAACGACCAGTAGATCATGTTTATTGTTTACCCCTTCTGTACAATTGGCAATATCACTTGCTAATATGCCAACATGGTCCACTATACTTTCTTCTTGTGAGGAAGAAGGTACAATATTTAAATCTCTTATCAACACTAGCAGGATGACTTAGGCATGGCTAGCGACTACTGGTGATCATAATTGGTGTTGGTGTTGGTGTGGGCATCCTAGACGTCCCCTACATGCTGGAACAGTATTGCAAGCAAGCCTCCTCCATTATTCTACTTGGCGACAAGTATCTCATTGTTGCGTCGCTCCTGCTTCACACGTGTTTCGGTTCTTAGGTCCCACATGTAGCTATGCATTCATGAAACTTTGAGAAGATGGAGGGTGAGAATGTTCCACCCTCATTAGAGGATTGGTACTACTCAAGATTCTAGACTAGATATTTTGCAGATGGCTCCACCAGAATCTTATTCCACCCTCATTAGAGGATGGGTACTACTCAAGATTCTAGACTAGATATTTTGCAGATGGCTCCACCAAAATCTTATCATGGACACCGTTAAAGATGTCATATGTACGTGCCATGGTGCCGGAATGGTTGTTGCCTACCTCTCCTTTGGGACAGGTTTCGGAACATTGGAACATACTCACCCTCAGGGTTGCTTGAGGGCGGTAGCGATATCTCCATCATCTCGATATTTAGTGTGTTTGTTTGAGAGCAATTCTTCCTTGGGAACATACTTGAGATAGATGCCACACTTGCATGCCTCCTTGGGGATGTAGTCCTCATCTATGAGGTCGACCTAGTTGGTAAGGTCAAAGGAGTTCTCCTCTTCGATACACAAGGGCTTGAAAACATCATGATTTGGATCTCTGGATGATGATTTGTCCCCATGGATGGTGCAACTGTTGATACACAAGACAAAGGGCTTTCTATCGAACCTATGAAAATTATACAAGGGACAACAACACACTTAGAGAATTTAGTAATGTGAATAATGGAGTTACAAGAACTGCGAGAAAGGATGCTCCTTGATTTTGGAGGAACGCAAGTGTAAGGGATATCAGTTAATAATGTAAAAGGTGTATCATGACTTCATGCATGTGTCTTCTTTCTATCTAAAACATCGCGTCATTTATCAATGGTCGTGTCTCATCATAATAACCGTTAACTACTCTTACGTGTTTAGTTATACTTCCATGTGATAAATGGTCGTGACTTTGGCCAGTTATATGTGTAGTCACTGGTCGGGGAAGTTGGTTATTATCCTTACTAGTTGTCAATGGGTGTAACTAGTCAACGACTAATTTATTAAATAAATTATAACTCACTTTCTCTTGTTGGAAGTGTAACTAGGATTAATGGACCCTACTAGGTGGCCTTTGGTTGAATGGGCCTAAATGAGATCCTATTGACAAAAATATTGACCTAGTAAAAAATCCTCGTAAGATCTTCCCTTCTTCCCCACACGAAGCACGTCCCCCTACCTCCCTTTTCCTCGTCCGCATTGCTTCCTTTTTCTCCTCCTCTACCATTTCTACCACTGTGATCTGTAGTGCTGATTCCTCGAGTCATTTCCCCTCCCTGAGGCTACAAAATCTGCCCCTCGGTACCGCATCAACCCACAACATAGTGCCCACCTCCCTCATATCCTCCCACATGAAACATCCCAAAAATCCATAAACTGTGGAATGCAAGTATATGAATTTATTTTGGTCTTAAATTGAATTCTCAGCATTTATTTGGAATTTCTAGAATTTTTTCAATTAAGAAGAATGATTTTAACAAACCTAGTGAGGTCTTTGAATTTTAAACTTCAGTTTTGAATCATCACATAGTCTAGAAAAATTTGTATAAATCCTAAACAACCCCTAGATCACCTCCAGAAAGTTTTAGAAATTTTTAAATTCATGTAATGCTTTACAAAAATCAAAAATAGCAAACCTTAAAAAGAATAGAGGCATTGTTTCATTTTTATAAAAGTCCATAGACTTGATCATGCCCTGAAAGTTTTATGAAAGCAATGGTATTACCTCATAATCCCTCAAAAAAGTCTAAAATTTTGAACTTGATTTGATAGCTCAATCAAAATTCAAAAGCTCTAACTGGAAAAGGAATTAAAAATAAAAAATTAGAAAATACAACAAGGAAAAGCACATTGAGTGAGAACCCGTGTTAGCTTTGGGAAAGCATAAAGCCGGGATTACGCTTTCCCCGAAAACTCTCTTCTCCCTCCTTCTCTTTGACAGCTAGGCCTAGGGCCCACTCGTCAGCTGTCGCTCTCTCTGTCCCCCTCTCCTCTCTCAATGCCACCTGGGCCCGACCCCACCTAGTAGCCTCTTTAGCCCCGGTTCTTGCCCCGCCCGCTCTGCCCCCATGTCATGCATGCATGTTCATGAGCCAAAACACACCTATGCAATAGGGTCACTGTGCCACATCTCGGTCATCATCTGCTGCTGCTGCTATAGCCACCGGATGCCTACTTGGTAGCCTCTGGCCTCGCCTAGCCCTGCAGTGGCAATTCTCCCCACAACTCGCTAGAACTTGTGCCCCTACTGTCTGCCTTCTACATCTCACTACACCACCGAAAGCTTGTGCGCATGTGCAAAATCTCCAACAAAAAACCTACAAGCAATCCCACCGGTGTCCTTTTCTCCTTGACCAGAGAATCGTGTTCATAGGCCAAGCACTAAGCCTTGTCGTCTCTGACTATAAAAGTCCCCCCATTGGCTGTGCTAGGCTCCCTCGTGCCTCCTTGAGCTCCTCTACTCGAGCCAACGCCCAACTACTGTCGTGTGCTCCCATTGCCGATGAAGGAGCTCTCCAAGCTTCCAAGCCAATTGGCTTACCTGGTGAGCCATCTTCCAATTCATGCCGGTTAAAGCATCTCTAGCACTCCCTAAACTCGCTACCTGCATCATTTTAAGCTCAATTTTCCTAGGATAGCACCACCGCCACCATCATCTTCCCCAGCTCCAATCCATGGTGCCAAGCTCCCTCGACCACTCTCTGGCGCATCAAGGTACCAAAATGGACTCCTTGACCTCCCTAGATCGTTTCCCCTCACTTGCTCGAGATTAAGAACAACTATGTTTCCCTCATGACTGACTGCATCTACCTCCATTGATCCTTCTCACCGCCATCCACCTCCATTCACCGCCAATCACCGCTGACATGTCCCTTAGAATAGCTAACCTCTTGTCTAACTATCCTCGCCGTTGCCCGAGCACGATCAGCAACCATTTGCCGCCGGTGAGCTTCCCTCAACCATGCCATGTTTCGGCTCACTGATGAGTGGGTCCCACTCGTCAATCCCCTTTCACACCCATGCCTGAGTCACTGACAGCAGGGCCCCGCTTGTTAGTTTTTAAATTAAATCTTGTTTTATAATATGAGTCTATGACATGTGGGTCCCAAAGCAATTAAAAGGATTTTAAATCAAAAATCGAATCGATATAAAGGTTGAGTCACTCACATGTGGGTTCCCATTGTCAGTGACTGGAAATAAATTCAAAATTGGAGAAAATCTGAGAAAATGATAAAAATGTATTCACTGTTGGAAAGCGTATTTTGCTATTTTATGGGATTTTCAAAACATACATAATTCAAATGATTATAACTTTTGCAAATGAGCTCCAAATTTAGTCAAACTATTTCCTAAATTTTCTAAAATCATGAACTATCTCATTCTACAAAAAAATTAGAATTTGACCTCTGTTTAAATTTGAATTCTAATTAGAATGATTCCTAGCGCATTCAAATTTAAAGTGTTTATAAATGTTAAAAATAAAATCCAAATTTAGTGAAACCAACTCTTAAATTCATCTAAAATTATGAAATTTCCATTCTACCAAAAAATATTTAAGTTTGGCCTCAGTTTGAATTAAACTTTTATTTAGGTTAATTTTTAACTTATTCAAAATTCAAATGATTGTAGCTATAACTAATAAACTCAAATTTAGTAGAGTAAATTTATAAATTCTCCTAAAATCATGAGCCCTCTGTTTGTCCAAAAATATTTAGAATTTGTAACACTATTTACACTTAATTCCTACTAAGAGTGAACCCTTTCGCATATGGAAATTCAAATGACCACAACTTATGCAAATGAACCCCAAAACTTGTGTAACCAGTTTCTAAATCCCCATAAAATCAAGAGCTTTCTGTTCCTGCAATCATATTTGATATTTTCTATTGTTGACTTCTTTTGCTTCTTATTATTGCTTTGCACCGAATTACGAGTAGACACCAACGCTCGGGATACCTCAATCGATGACTTCGATCCCACCCCATAAACCAACGAGAAGGGCAAGCACCCCCCCCCCCCCTTTGATCATGTTGATCCTAGTATTTCACTTAATTTATATTGCTTTTGTAAAATCTATTTATTCATGCATGTATTTCCAGCAAATTGTTACATTGTGGGTACCGGTAGATATATCCTCGTAATTCATGGAACTTCCTTAATAAATATTGTTGTGTCGACCTTGATGACCTTAAGGTAGGTTTAGACATTAAAAAATGTCACATATTCGATTATATGTGCAATTTCTTAGCCATGCTTTAGAAATAGGATAACGAATGGTCGGATATACTGTTCGTTTAAAATTTGAAATTTTGGACATAATGGGAATTGTGGTTCTAGTATTTTGGTATGAAAATCAAAATAAAAACTATGGTTTGATGCGGACGAGATATGGAAATATCCAGAAGTGCGTGGGACTTGCACATAGTGTAGGGGGAGTGTTCTCGCCTGGTCGGATTGAGGACCAAACGTAGTGTCGTATAATCCAAGATAATCAGTGTAATCACAAGTGCTAGTATTGGATGGCCATGAATAATTATGTTACTTAGGTTTTACTTTGAATGTTGGAAAGCCAAAGTAGTACAGACATTATGAGATGGTTTGTTCGAAGGGGTGCCCTCACCGAGGTGTTGGGAATAGCACCTACCGACACAACAATGTATACCTCACTATGGGGGAAGTGGGGATACGACAGGGATGGACTATCGTGAGTACAAAGTGTATAAATATCTTTCGCTACCATAGCAAGGGTTTGACATCACCAGGCTGATGCAAAGTTAGGTCTAGGTGATGTAACGATTCATGTCATGGCGTCTTGGTCACACTCCAAAGGAAGCACAAAATTAGCAGCAAAAAGAGTTGGTCATGTCTTGTGGATAAAGACATACTACTCAGCAGAGTGTAAAATATTTTGAAAAGCCGTGTCCATGTTCATTGGAGACTTGATGCACTGACATTTTGGTATTTTTATAAAAAGAGCTGAGTTGGAAATATTGGTGGAAAAGTTGTTTTAGATATTATGCAAAGAAAAAGCAAGGGATGGTTCGATACTCGCAATCATGGAGGAGTGTGAGTTGTTACATTTATGCTATTTGTATTTGCTATTTACATATCTATCAAATTGTTCTTACCAATTCTCCTTATAATATCTATTACTAGATATTCATGTTTTAATATCGCTTTATGCAAACCAACTTAGTAACCTAACCTTGCTTAAATTGTTGGTTCAGTGGGCGAAGAAAGCAACGTCCCTGAAGATGTGTACTTCACCGTATGTTATGGGGATTATGACGATGACCTTTATTAGGGTCTACTCTTTGTCAGTTGCCTGTGGTATTTTGAGTAAAGTCATACTACTGTACTTTTGTATCTTCCGCTGTATTTTAATTTTTCCTTTGTTGCCATATTGTATGAACAATATCCCTTTTATGTATTCATGACCTTTATGTATGGATGTGATAACAATGTTGTGAATGTGCATCCTATCCACTGATCATGGGACTAGTACAGTGTGCACATGAGACCTTTCTTATATTCCACGCTAGAAGGGAGGGTCTTGACACTACAAGGCTCTTGAGCCCCCACGATGAAGTCTCTCTCTCTCTCTCTCCGAGCTATGGTAAGCTCCAATGGAGCGACAGTCACCGAGCTAGACTGTTGCCACCAGGAGTTTGACCACACCTTCTTTGACCTCATCCACCCTTTCATCGCCATGTAATGCCACCGGAACCATGACTTCATTAGAGCCTAAAGCTACGCCTCCGCTCTGACCTCGGCGGCGGCCATCTCCATCTACCCCGATGCCCTGCATCATGTTAATAGGTTCCCAACCTCCCCTCTCTTGATTCTGCACTTCACCAGTCGGTCCCCATGCACCACCGCCTCTATCTCCACCATGGCATCGCTACCTTTCCCAACATCAACATCGTGTTGGCTCATCTAGCTCAATCACCACCACGTCAACAGTCGCGTGGAAACTTATGAACCTAGTCCACTGTAGACCCTATCCATAGACCCTGGGCATATCAGCCATTCTTCAAAATTTAAAACCCAGCCCACATTAGCATGACGCAATAACCCAAAATTTCTTTTATAAATAAAAATAAAATAATTCTAGAAAACCTCAAACAATGTTTTCTCCCCTTTTCGTTGAATTAAATCTTTTGAAAGCACATTCTCCTTCATTCTAACTCTCTTTTACCTCGTTCCTTTTCCTAAATTCATTCAAAATCCTAAACTACCCTTCAGTACCAAGTTTTATAATTTTGGAGTTTATTTTTATTTTTATTTTAAATACCGACGTCCGAGAGATCTACAAGCACTTAGGCAACTAGTTATACGAGGAACAAGGAAAGTTACACACCTTGACCATGTTGGTCCTAGTTTGCAAATAAAAGCATGTTGTTTTACATTATTGTGCATGCATATTTTTATTCAGTGTACTTTAATTCCCAATTTAAATGTTAGTTAATTCCTAATTGTTATAGCCACCTTTGACATTGAAATCTTTACATCTTGGTCACCCTAGATGAAAATTACTAATTGGTATATTAGTATAGTATAAACTAGTAAGTTTTGTAGCAATTTACTTAGCCATGCTTAGACCTGAACTTAGGTTGATGGGAAATTTAACACATGGAAATCCTTTTGTATTAAAATTAATTTGTCCATGGCAAGGTTATTGCCAAGGAAGGTTATAAAATAATTTGCAGAATAAATTGTAAAATGGTTTACAC
Organism: Otatea glauca; assembly: GCA_036346275.1. Classification (NCBI taxonomy): domain Eukaryota; kingdom Viridiplantae; phylum Streptophyta; class Magnoliopsida; order Poales; family Poaceae; genus Otatea; species Otatea glauca. Next base: position 10,904,323 of record CM070714.1, read on the forward strand.
GAGGTGAGTGGTTGTTAAGTAGGTGTAGGGATTTTAAGAGATCTTGGTTTATTATCTCACCTAAGTCATTTAATGATCGATCTGTGAGTTGCTGGTCACAGTCTTTACGTACTACCACAAATCTAGTATAGGATAGACCTAGCCAACTAAGTTACAACGTCTTAGCATCAGTTGTGCTATTTAGTAGAATGTGGATGTCGTGAGGACAATTATCCCCACACGGCCCGAGGGGGGGCCTTCCGACTGGGTGGATTACCAACAAAGGTGAAACCTTAGCGAGCGGGTCGTGGTGACTTATTGTAATGTTTTTTTTTTGTCATCATAGTGATACACCTACGGAAGTGTCAGGTGGAAATTATAAGCTGATCATATCTATGGATAAAGTTGTACAATATCTGCAAATTGTAAAACTATTTGAACAATCGAACCCTCAGTCATGGACATGCAGAGCGAGACCTTTCACGGATTACCCTTTATTTTTTTTAAATGTTTTACAAAATTGATTTGTGGCATGGATGGATTTCCACATGGGAAAATTTGGGTGGGTAAACCTTCTTAGTCATTGTAGGAGGTTATCCTGCACTAACTGTGTCATCAAATATTTAAAATTCAGTTTTTACTTAGTTGTATTAAAATTCACTTTTACATCTATTTATTGTATTTGAATTTTAATTATTGATTTACACTCAAATAACCCTACTATGCGTAGCATTGATATTACCCTTGCATTAATACTGCATTTTCTGTAACCTACCTAGTACTCCATATACTCACTCATGCTCCATCCACTATTGTTTAGAGAATGAAGGCTTTGCTGACGATGATGAGTACGACGGATAGGCTGTTGCCCTAGTTGATTGTCTAAGGCAAATTTGTTGGGCCCACTACTACTTCAAGTTTTTCACTTCATTATATTTATCTTTGGCCTATGGGCTGTTGATGTAACTTTGGTCATAAGGCCCCGTACTTTCAATAATTAAATAAATACACGTCTATGGATGGTAATTCATCTTTTATAATAACTTTGTGCACTAGCTGATTCTGACTAAGGAAAATGCACATGGGATCTAGAGGGACTAAAATTGTTTATTGAGTTGAAACGAAGGAAAAGTCTGCGAAATGAAAAGTGGCACGGAAAGTGAATTCAAGATCCCATAGATGGATTTAACTGGGGAGAATTTAAATAACGAAGTCTAAAGATATCTTCATAGTACTTTACCAGTCTAGGTGTTTGATTGAAAACCTAGACAGGCTCCCAAGTTTACCTTGAATGAAAAATGACAGCCGTGCTTGCTGTTTTGCGGGGCTAATGCCAGATGATATACAAAGAGGCAATTGAAACTAATACAGTAGCACCGCACATGGTGCTACCGTCAGTAACCGAAAACACAGGTATACATTTCTGCTGTTAATTCAGAAGGTAATGTGCAGTTTCGGAGGATGGCTCAACAGACCAGCAATTCTTGTTTGATAGTTTAGCTAATGGACGAATATTTTAATCTCAGTACTCTAGCGTTCAATTTAAAAAGAAAATTGTATTTTTCACCCTCTCAAAAGAAATGGTCCAAAAGAATATATCTGCTTTCTGGACATTGCACCATGATCACAATGAGCAAATAACTGAAAATTAATTGCCACACTCATGTATCACACTGCAGTCGAACACCAATCATCTATAGTTAAGCATCAAACAACAATGTATTGACCACTCATGCAGTTCTACGAGTGTCAGGCAATAAGTGCAATACTGCACAAGTGAACACCAATACAATGACTATAATGAACGACAAGAAACATATCTCCTTTTCTCAAATAATACATGTAACAGAAATATAAATCACGAGCAAATTATAAATACACTTAACCATAAGGAGATGTGGTTGAAAATCCATTCAAGTACTAATCTACTTAACCATAAGGAGATGTGGATGAAAATCCATTCAAGGACTCCTTTTCCCAGCCACCCCTGCCCAAGATAACAGCTATAAACCAAATTTGGAAGGCAGGCCATCATCTTTCAAATGTAAGACAGCAACTTGAAATATATGATCAAGTAGATGGAAAGAGATAGCACTGCACAAATGTGTTGCCAGAATAGGAGCGCAGATGCTTCCTTCACACCGTAGCCTCTCAGGCTCGCGATTGCTCCAAGCAGGATGGCACTAGGGGTGGAGTATTGCAGTGAGAGGACAAAGCGGTACATGTGGTCTTGCTCAACAAGTAGATGCAACTTGTCTGCTAGCGTCACGACACCAATGCCAATGCATGGGAGCACTAAAAGCCGTGCAACAATTATACCGATGATAGTCCGCATACCCAAAGCATTATCCTTTGGGCCTTCTGCAAGCATGCCTCCTAGAATTAACATCACCGAGGGAACCACAGCGGCAGCTAGGATTTCCAAACTATCGGTGAAGAATGAGAGCGGCGCATCAGCCCCAAATACAAAATCTTTGAATACAGGAACCATTCCAATGATGATGGCAAGCAAGGAGGCGATAGTTGGTGGCTGAAGAACATGCTGAATTGGAGTCTTTTCAGCCACAACCCTGATCCTCCTTACCACTTTTGGCTCTGCCAAACACCTCAGCGACTTTGGACTGCTTGGTCCAGCACCAGAAGTTCCTTCTTCTGCAAAATCAATATCAGGAAATGTATTCTGCGAGGAGCCTGAAATGCTCATGAAAACCCTTGCGATGAATGGCGTCTTCGAATGCTCAGTTTCTTTATCAGCCATCCCTGGCCATTCCGCTTCATGAAGCAGAGGCCTACTGAAGTTGCTCACCTGTTCAGGCTCTTCCACAATCTCATTTCCTTCGCCAACAATCTCATAGAACTGCATCGGCGGCTCCATCATGTGGTAAACCAAGGTGTACACAAGAATAACAGCAACCCACTGAGCGAATGAGACATAAGCAATACCCTTGCGGTCGCATCCAGGACCAAATGGATGATCCGCAGTATGGCAAACTGACCCGATGATCGCGATAGGAAGGTTCCCCGTGTTGCCAAACCCAGTCATGATCACCGTGAACCTGAAGAACTGCGGAGGTGGGCGGCAGATCAGCGCCACAATGTACCCAAGAACACACCCAATGGCCGTGCTGATGAGCACGTTGACCGGGATGAACCACCAGTGCAACACATTGTCAATAGTGACCGATTGGCCAAGATGGACGAAGATCAGGCAGGGGAGGAACAGCGCGAACACGAGCTTGCTCAGGAGCTTGAAGGTGGCCTTGGGCACGATCTGCGTCCTCGGGTTGGCAAGGAGCAGGCCGATGATCGTCAAGCACAGCAGTTTCATCAGCGGCACAACGGCCGACACCCAGTCGCCATGGACGCTCACTTGTGGATCCACGGACCAAACCATTGCCGCTGCTAAAGCTTTATGCCTTTCTCTGGATTCTTAAGATTAGACTCCCCTTTTTGTCTGTCCAGCCAATTAATTATCTTTCGTGCGCAGATTCAAAAGGGGTTTGTACCCAATCGCATGAAAATGATAATATTTCTGCATACAAGAAATTGAGAGGATTAGAAATGGGGGATACGAGATGGGAATTGCAGGTAAGAACAAATCGAGCTAGGACACGGGCGTGGAAAAGGTAACACAGCTGTAATATCAAATCTTCTATAATATCAAATCAGAGCACACAGGCATATTATCAAACTGACAGATCTATTCGAATAAAGCTACGGACCCATGAATAATTCCATTATTAAGAATGGCAAGAACGCTATCCAAAAGTGCGCAAGAAACCTAAACAAATCGACAAATTGAGCGTGCTTACCACTGGGAAAATTTTGCCTCTGGTGCTTTGGGATTTCGGTACGGGGGGCGACCAGCGAATTGGGGAATCCCCTTGGACAATTGGTAGACCAGGTGAAGGATTAGGATGGATTAATTATGGGGAGACTGGGGGCGGCGAATCAAATCCCTCGGGCTTTCGTCTCGGTTTCTCGTGATGTGATGGGATGGGAGCCTGGGAGGTTGCTGTTCTTATTCTTGGCTTGGCCTTGGCATTTTCGAGTGGGTTTGTGATAAACTCTGGCGAGGTGGGGCCCAGAGGAAGGGACCCAGACACAGATGCGATCTCCTGATATATATATATATATATATATATATATATATATATATATATATATATAGAGGTGCTTTAATGCTTTTCCTTTTGACAGTTGCACAAATATTAAAGCATGAATGAATGGTAGATGACGATTACTTACCCTTTTGTGCAACCTGTATTGAGAGGGAGAGTATTGAAGCACTGCTCATATATATATTTTCGTCCTCTCCAAAGCACGTGAACCTGGCTGGGTCCTGGAGAGGCTACGATGGGGACAGCATGTGGGCGGGGATCGGATTGGTGATTCTGTGTGTTCTTTGCTAAACTAACCTAACATCATTGGGTACCAGTTAGGCAGTTGGACACATGCTACAGGATTGAGGTGCTTTAACAAGTGGATTTACTTTCCCTTTCCACGGATTTGACGCTGGCTTAGCTAATGTCAATCAACTTCACGTTGTGACTGTGCAACATAGTTAAAAAAACGCCCAAATCTTATAGATCTCGGCCAAGATTTCAGATTCCGACCAAAGATAGGAACCAAAATCTCGGCTAAGATTTCATATTTCAGCCGGGAATGGGATCCAACAAAAATTTGAAAAAAATTGAATTTTTTTTAATTACTACAATAATTTCGGAAATTTTGAAATCTCAGGTTTATTTTACCGGATTTGGTCCAATAACCCTTAAGAAAGTTATCTTCCATGAAAATTTATTGAAAAATCGAATTTTTGAGATATTTTTCAATTTTAGCAGAAACACTTGTCAGATTTTTATAAAATTATAAAAGCTTGATCATAACCTAAACAATTTATGGTACTATCTTTAGTAGTGTAAGATCAAACAAAAAAAACTTCAAAATAATTGAACTTCATTTGTTATCATTAGAAAAATAAAAATAGAATAAACATAATCTATACGCCTTTATAATACACCTAAGCAATTTTTTCTACGTCCACCCTAAATAATGCACCTCATTAGAGATAGCCCAATATTCATGCACCCAGCAAAACGTCCCCAGAAACTTGCATTCATCAAAATGAACGTCTCAGATCTTTCCTCAGTTTTACTCACCCACATCCGATGGCCGTTGTTTAATGTGTCTAACTCATTCATTCATGTGGCCCACAACAGGAGAGCCTGCACATATATATTTCAATTGAACTATATATATGGAATTTATGCTGCAAATCTAAACCCATTTGATTTCGATTCAATATTTACCATACCATCAAGCATCATGAATCGTGGCGCTTAATTTTCTTCCATTCATGCATGTGCACCACATCCTATACAAGGCGCCACGCATCACGCCATAATATTATTTAGCGAAAAATATTATATAAGAAATGTGTATGAAATGCAATTATCGTGTGATAAATATAAGGAATAAGTTCATTTTAGGACTTATTCCTAAATACACTATGGAAAGTAACAGATATTCTGATAATAATTAGCCTCAATCAGGACGCACAAATGGTGCTATATGTTAGCATTTATATTTGGATGACAATTAGGGAAGTCATTATTGGTCCAGCTTTCTAGGATGACATACTGTTGCCCGCGCGGCGTTCAACCCGCCCGGCACCGACTACACCAGGGGCTTGCGCCGCGTGATCGGCCTGCCGGAGATGGACGCGTACCTTCACGCGGAGCGGAGGCGCAGAGCCGCCGACGCCAAGGCCATGGAGGCGATCATCGGCGAAGCGCGGTACATGGAAGAGATCAAGGGCAACACCTTCGGGCATGCGGATCCTCCCTGTTTATTTCCTTGTTTGATTCGCTCTCCTTTCAAATATGTAGTACATACAGTTTTGGCAATTCAAGTTTGGTTTCCTTGCATGCAAATCCTCCCTGTTTATTTCCTTGTTTGATTCGCTCTCCTTTCAAATATGTAGTACGTACAATGTGACCACAAGATTATTTATTATTAAGTGTTATATTCATACTTATCTTTTATTTAATTGATAAGCAGATGTACTGTCGTCGTAGCGTTAGCACTGGCACTATACTAGTTGGGATAGTAACCTCGTCAGAATTTTATATATTTTCTCTAGTGTGAACAATTTTCAAAAAAATTTATAAATTTTTATGAGACCTTAAGAATTACCTCAGTACCATTCTATAAATTTTTTTAAAAAAATTAGATTTTTTTGTTTCCTCAATCAAATCTATGTAAGCATTGAACTTCATTTTTTATATTTCAAAAATAAAAAATAGAAAGAACATAAATGGTACAGTGGCCTTGAAAGAATTTTATAAATTCACTGGAATGTGGTTATGATTCAAAATTTTTATGAGATCTTAATCATTTCCTTAGAACCCTTATGTAAAATCTTCAAAAAATTTAAACATTTTTTCATTGCTAAAGCAAATATATGTATTGATCATCACGCTTTTATGAAGACGTAGTACTTTCAAAATTTTTAGAACTTCTTAAAGCTTGATCATCTTATAAAAATATTAATTATATATCAGGACCAAATACAAATTTTTTTAAAATTTTCTAACATGGTATGAATCATTTTTCATTTGGTTGAAGTTTGCCGGTAAGGCTTTTATCAAGAGAGTAACACTGTCCGAATTTTTAAAAACTCATGAAGCTTGAACATCATTTGAAATTTTTTTGAGAATATTAGTGATGCATCATATTAGTGAACATCATTTGAAAATTTCTAAAATAGTTTATTCCATTTTTCATTTAGTTCAAACTTGCCCGTCAGCGTTTTATCAGGATAGTAGGAATGTTTGAATTTTTAAAAATTCCTCAGATTTGATAATCATCTGAAATTTTTATGAGAACATAACTGATGTGTCAGGAACCTTCACAAAAATTTCAAAATCTTTCGACATCATTTGAGCAATTTTTTGCTCGGTGCAAATTCACCGAAATCTCGGCAAATCTCACCGAGATTTCGGGAATCTCGACCGAAATTTCGTTTTTTCCGATAGAAATAAAACTGAATTTGAATTAATTTTTTAATTTCGTTCGAGATTTACCCAAAATTCCGAGATCTCGACGAGATTTTACCCGAAAACGAAATTTAAATCCTTGCTGTGCAAGTCTAGGACATGCTAGGGTCGTATGACAGTTGGGCTATGATGCGTATATTCCGCATGTACCTTATCAACGCCAACGTGAAAACTAGATCTAAGCATTCTCCGCCCATCCTCTGTTACCTTACTGCCATATAGTTGCGCAGCGAAGCAGCACTGACGAGGGCCGTGGTCCTAATTTGTAGCCAGTGACCCCATCCTGAACAGAGGTGGACGTCGTGTCGGACTGTGCCACGACGGTCGTCATGCTCGCGGTGCTATGTCGTCTCGGTCCGACTTACCTTCGGCGAGTCCAGTCACGACTTATTTATTCTTTGTGCTTAGTTCGTGCTGTGTTGGCTTCGACTCAGTCCATTTACACTATTGCAACAAGAGGAAATGAGTGGAAGACGTACGGAGTTGAAACAATGGACACAAATATCGGGGGAAAAGAAACTAAATTTTATTCATTCTTGAACAGGTACAGAGTGACATTGCAGTCCTTACGTGAGTACACGATACTCCTTAGTACAAAGACGTATACATTGCAAGAAACTGATCTCTCTCGCCTGTCTCTCTCAATCTCTCTCAGCTATCTCTCTTGTCCACCTTTCTCAAAATCTCTCTCTCCCTCTCGCACGTCTCTCTCAATCTCTCTCAGCTATCTCTCTCTCATTCATCTCTCTCAATCCCTCTCAGCTCTCTCTCTCTCTCGCTCGTTGCTCTCTTTCACGGCTTTCTTCCTCTCTCTCGCCTTTCTCTCTTCCACACACACTCTCTCTCGCCCATCTCTCTCAATCTCTCTCTTGTCTGTGTCTCTCAACTATCTCTCTCGTCAATCTCTCTCAATCTCTCTCAGTTCTCTCTCTCTCCCTTGCTCGCTCATTGCTTCCTCTCTCGCCTCTCTTCCTCTCTCTCTCGCGCCCGTCTCTCTCAATCTCTGATAAGGACATCTCTTCAACTAGATATACAAGGACCAATTACCAGAGCATGTGCTTGTCACCTCAATTATCAGGTAAAGTTATTCTTAAGTGTATCTAATTACACTTTTGATAATAATCCGCTACCTGATGTGTGTGATGGCTTATACTTAGGAATCATGGTTTGGATCAGCAAGGATGTATACCTACGTTAAGCAAAGTTGGAGATCAAATGTGCCACGTTTTGAAGCCCAATTCAGCCTCCGGATACCAACCTGAAGTAAAACGAGCATAATTTTTGCATATGGCATTCGATTGGCGAGTTCTTGAACTTGATGAGAAGCTTACTTTGAGATCTTTCCAATGGATTTGACCTCGCCTAAAAATTCATTTGGAGCACTCCGCAATCACTATAATGAGTTGGGTCAACTTTCCAGTTCGAGTCAAACTTAGGATTTGGGCTTTATACGAGTCCTATTCGACTACTCCTCTGTGCTGGCCGAATCCCCCTTCTCTTTTACCTATATATAGCTAGAGAGTCCCCAAAAATTACTCGGGTTTTGTTTAGTCGTAGTTTTCCTTGGTGAAACTATTAGGTATTCTCTTGTTCGGCTAGATCAACAGCAATACCGTGCTTCAGAACCCCACATCAATACTTAAATTATATTTGTAATTTCATATTGCTTTTGTTTTGTTCTTTGATTGCTTGCAGGAATTGATCTTTGTAATCAGGCCAATTGGGTTTTGGCACGGTTGATAACAATTCGGAGTTTGGTTCAGTGATTGCTTGGCGTAGGTCGTATTTCGGTTGGTAGCCTGGATCGTGAGGGTCATCTCCACTAATCGAGAGTTATCCATCTCACCGAAAGATCGGGCGTCCATTAGCCTCATTAATCTTACTCTCATGTCTTTCTCCCACTCTCTCTCTTGCCGGTTGCTCTCCCTCTCTCGTCCATCTCTCTCAATCTCTCTCAGCTCTCTCTCTCCTTTCTCTCTCAATCTCTCTCAGCTCTCTCTCTCTCTCTCAATCTCTCTCTATCAACCATGAGCACCAAGAATGTTACAATATTGAATTTGGATTAGAAAGCAATTCCATCGAGATGAGATTGTCCTTGTGGGGTACGTAGGAAACCATATTTATGTCCAAGGGATAGCAGTTAATATTGTTACAAGCGTCTCTTATCTTCACGTACATGTTTTCCTTAAGTATTTATTCTTTGGTTAAACGTCTCGTTTTTTTGTCAACTATCATAAGTTGTCGATGCACCAATAATCGCTCTCATCTTAATCATGTGAGAACTACCATGTCTTCTGACAAGGTAACAGTATGACTAGTCGTTATTGTCTATATTTGCTTCTCGCAAAAATATTTATTTTTCTATGCTCTTTGGAAAAACTTATTCTTCTGAAATTATTATTCTATTTTATTAGCACTGCCAAGTACCCCATTTCCCTTTTTTCATGTGTTTTCCTCTTTTCCCTCCTTTTCCCCTCCCCCCTCCCCTGCTTTTCCCCTCTCTTTTCCCCACCCTTTTACCCCTCTCTCTCTTTTCCCCCAGCTCTCTCTTTTTCCCGCCTGGTCTCGCACCTACCTTGCCTCACCCCTCCTCTCTAGCTCTCCTCGCCAACCCCACGCCCTCTCCCCCATCGGCCACTCCCCGCCATCTTTTCATCGTCAACCCCACGCCCTTTCCCCCACCAGTCTCTCCCACTACCTCACCTCTCCCTCACCGGCCTTCCCCATCGCCTCACCTTTCCCATCGCCTTGACCCTCCCCTATAGCCTCACCTTCAACCTCCCCCACCACCTTGCCTTCCTCGGCCACAACCTCCGCGCCCTCCTCCACCCCCACAGTCGACGCCACCCCCTCTGCCCACTCCATCCATCCCCTTCGCTTTTCGACGCGCCACTGCACAGGCACAATGAGGCGGTACGGCCCGGCAAGGATCTGCGCGAGTGCAACACGGGCAAGGCAGGGTGACGTGGGTGAAGCGCTGTGCAAGGGCGACACAGGCGAGTCGGGGCAGCATAACAAGGCGCATAGCCACGGCGATGTCCATGATGACATAGCCAGGTACTCTCTCCCATCCCTCCGCCTTCCCCTTTGCAAGCGCGAGCACGATCGTGCACAACGCGGGCTCGTGCGCGACAATGGGTGCTGGCATGGGCGCTTGCGCGGCGGTGGGTGGGGACCGGCTAGGGCGACGGCGGTGGCTTTGATGGTGCCGTGGGCCCTGCCGTGTGCCCCGTCCCTAGTCGGGTGCCGCCAGCAGTGCATGTCGTGCCACAGCACGCGACCACTGTTTCGGGCCGTGCTGGCCTCAGCAAATCCCAAACAACGTGCCATGCTGGGCCACCCAGCGTGCCTGGTTATAGGCCCAGCACGACCTGGGCTACAGTACCGTGTCGGCAAGGCTCGTTTGCTGGCGGATTTGGTTGGGTCATGGGCAATGCCACGAGCTGGCCCAGTGCCTACCTCTAATCTTGAACCAATCCTAAGGTAGGCACCATCAAAATTTGGTCCATAAAAGGCTCATTTTCTTTAATTTCGAAGTAAAATTGGTCCATAAGAAGCCTATTGTCTAACTAAATAGAGGGAAGACAATTTAGAAGGTGCAGTCCTTACCACTCTTTGAATAATATGATATATGGCATAAGGATGGTATGAGGTGGACATTGGCTAAACACACATACGCACGCCCATTTGCGTGACTTGTGAAGAGCGACCCCGCCGCATCGTAGAGTGTTTCTTAAGCACATTGAATCCACCTTTCATTTTACTAAATCATGCAATTATCTCTCTATTCATTTTGCTTAAATGCTTAAATGCGATATAAACATATGTTTCAACTCGATTTAATTGTGATAGTTTTATGCGAACTTGGAGGGTGTTTGGCAAAAGTCAATATACCATTGCAGGAAAAGTGAAAGCTAGGACCTAAAATAATCGGTTGTGTTTTTCTAGGATATACTTATAATAGCACAGCTTATTGATTTTTAATAGTAAAATCAGAAACTCTTGAGATTATTGCTAACACAATAATGGAGTCCAGAGATGCTTCATTCTTTGAGGATATTTATCCTATGAGACATGCAGGCAGTACTTCACGAACTAAAAATAATTAGATTGAAAATAATAATAATGTTGAACCTAACATTATTTCTGAACTAACGAGTGATATACCACCAGTAGAAGATATTACTAAGGAGGATAATAGTTTAGTCACAAAGACTCCTCATAGGAGCAAGAGACAAAGGGTTGAGAAAACCTTTGGTGATGACTTTATTGTATGACTCGTGGATAATGTGCCAAAAACTCCTTCAGAGGCTTTTGCACTACCTATACTGAGTATTGGAAAGAGACTGTCCATAGCGAGATGGATTCCATCATGGCTAACAGGACTTGAGAGATCACTAATTGTCATAGTGGGTGCAAACCTATTGAATGCAAGTGGATATTTAAAAAGACAATGAGGCATGATGGTACTGTTGATAAGTACAAGACAAGACTTGCGGTTAAGGGTTATATCCAGAAAGAATGAGAGGATTATTTTGATACTTATTCTCCTGTTGCCATATTAACCACCATTAGAGTTCTCATTGCATTAGCTGCTTCCATTGGTCTACACATCCATCAAATGGATCTAAAGGCAATTTTTCTTAATGGAGAGTTGGACAAAGTCTAGATGGTTTAGTAATTACTAGATAGGAAAATAAGGTGTGTTAATTATTAAAATCCTTGTATGACCTGGATGCTGTGAATGAGGCGGATAAGTACATATATTATCGTTATGGTGGGTCAAGGTGTGATTTTGTATTTGTATGTTGATAACATAGTTATATTTGGGACAAACACTGTCGTAATTGACGAGATCAAAATTTTCTTATATCGATGCTTTTATATGAAAGACTTGGGAGAGGCAGATGTTATTCTGAATATTAAATTGATCAAGAATGGGGATGGTATCATTTTGAACCAATCCTAGTATGTTGAGAAAAATATTGAGCCTGTTCGGCTTTAAGAATTGCAAAATTTCCCAACCATCTTATGATGCGAGTGTTAAGCTTCGAAAGAATAAGGGTTAGGGAAAGATCAATTGAGGTATTCACAAATTATTGAGTCCCTTATGTATCAAGTTGGTGAGCAAATTAATTCAGTTTATATCTAACCCAGGAGATGATCATTAGGAGACACTTGAGAGAGTGTTGCCCTACATGAGAGGCACAACATCTTACATAATTCACCATACTAGGTATCCACATGTATTAGAAGGATATAGTGATTCTGTCGGGACCTGAATATGGAAATCTAGACCCTCTGTGTATACTACATTAATCTAGGATCACACTAGTGCACACAGTGGTAACATAGACAAAATATCATCCATACACAATGAATTATAAATAAACGAGCTAAATTTGATAAATAAATAACTATTGTGACCTTACGGTCAATTTTACATTTATTAGGCCACGTAAGGCTCAAGCACTAAATAAGATAACTACAGTGGAATGAAAATGAACTTAAGTGAAACACATCGATATGCCACAGGCAATCGACAAGGTACAAGACCTACAGTGTAACCTCCTCGCAAACTTCTCCAGGGCAGGTGTAGATTCCTCTATGTCTTCAACTAATTGTTGATTAATGCAAGGGTGAGCACATAAAGTACTCCGCAAATTGTGCACACAGAATTCAGTCTAATATATTATATTTAAGGCTTAAACAAAGAATATGGTCTTTATGGTTTATTTTGCACAAAGCAGAATTTATAAGAATAAGATAAATAAATTGAAAGCATAAGTAAAACAATACAATGATAGCAAGTTAACAAGAAGTTTCACTGAGTTTCACAAAGCTTCATACAGCCTAAACCAATTATCCACATAGCCAATCCTCCCAAGTTTTATTTTATAAAAACTACCAGTTGTGTGAAATTCTAGAGCATTGTCCATGACCGTGGATACGGCTATTCGAATAGATTTGATTAACACGCTGCAAATGTTGTACAGCTTTCCCACAAGATGCGATCATCTCATATTGCCACGCAATAATCACACTTCCTTATATGTGCAGCGGAGAGATTATGACAAGACCTTTCAAAAACTTCGCCCCAACAACTGGCCCTCCTGTTAACCTCCCTACACCCTTATTCTACATAGTGAGTATCCACACACAGCAAATGGGAGTAGTTGTACACCATTGGATTTTAGAATGGGAACCGTCTATGATATGTATAACACATAGCACACCTTACTCTCCACCTTGCACACGCAGTCTAACCTACAACCTGAGGATGCTAATGTTGAAACTCAGTAACTTATTATGCCAGGTTCTTCCCATTAGAACATGCGGTTGTACGATTGAGGCTCAATTCAATGGCTTACAAGGTTAAGTCCTTAATTGTCTAGGGCGAGACTTCCTAATACACTAAGCCTACACACGGTATCACATAGTCCAACACACAGTCCACCACACAAGGCCTTCCACAAAGTCATACTGCTCGCCCCAGGCTAAATCATTAACCACCCTAGTTGATTACCACAAAGCATCGAAATTTTCACACAATTATTCCATAGTCATTAATCAAGTATAATAGTATCATTCAAACAGCATCAATATTTCATTATAGATAAGCATCATACTATACTAACCATACCGCATTGGTGTTACAATAATTACTAACTATAATTAACCATCCTACGTTGATAAGGAATCAGGATATTCAATCAACAAGGTGGAATGAGAACAAAGGGCTACCTAACTACTCCCACAAATAATAAAACATTAAAATAGCATGCAATAGTTTGAAACAACATAATTGTTTTATAAAACTAAGTTCAGCATGATCAAAGCACACAACTTACCTTGGAATACCTCTTGGTCCTATTCTTAAACAACTTCTTCTCCTTTGTAAGCTTCCAAGGTGGCAACCACTACTACAGAATGGTACAACACTATCACTTCATCTGGGTCGGCTCCTAACTTTTTAGGAAAAAACATATTGTGATAGATGATTCGGCAAGGATTTCAATAATCATCACAATCAGTTCTCGGGTTAGAACCAATTATGATGTAGCATTGGGCACATCACAATCGATTCTTATCTCAGAACCGATTGTGATGTACCTTGCTAGGTTATTTATACCCTCGAGCTAAACTCTCCTCGGTTGTTGTTCTAGAGGCAAAAAAACTGTCGCCGCCCCAAAAAACAACACATACTCTAGTTGGAAGCAATACTTGGGTGAGAAATTATGAAATCCTTGAGGATGGGTGTTAAGAGGGTGAAGTTGAAGCCCTAGCTTGAGATTTCCTCTCAATTTTCCCTCATTTTTGGTTTTCTTCAAAAGGTGAGCATTCCTTCAAACCCCTTCAATTTTGCACTAGGTAATTCGATATGTCGCAAAGAGAGTTTAGGTTGCACTGGAATTGTGTGCATCTTATCAGATTTCACACCCTTTATTTGACAAACACACATCCATTTATCTTTGTAGTACTCTCGTGTTAATCTAGAATTATTATTTATGTAATATGATGAATGTTAGGGTTTAGGTTGCGTAACCTACATCTCCCATTCGAGGGTGCTTGTTTATAAATATACTGAAATGGTATATTTATAAGCAAGCACTCTCGAATTGTCCACGTTTTTATGGACAGTTCGAGGATATGTGGTTCAGGCAGGTTCCTAAGCTGTTGTACAACTCTAGAGAAAGTTTCGGTAGCATCTCCCTGTTGTACACACCCTTCTTGATTTGTTGTTGAGATATGTTTTTGGAGAACAACGGGGAGATGCTGTCGAAATTTTCTTTGGAGTTGTACAACAGCTTAAGGAATTTGCCTAAACCACATATCCTCGAATGGGATTATGACCTAACCTAATTAGAGATTAGGAGTCATCGTTGGTATGTACTTAGTTGATCAACAGATAGACATTTCTTCAAGATCATTCAATTTCTCAACTTTGTTAATGCTTTCACCCTTATTTTCTTTCATTAAAGTCAAAAGGATTGCAAGCTTACTTCATTAGGTAATTCGATATCATTGTTGATGTTTTGAATTTATGTCTCCTAAGTAGGGAATTGAAAGCTCTTAACTAGGGAAGAAGGTATCGGGAGTAAATTTATATATGTTGGAACCCGTTCTCTATTTTGCAAAGGTAATTAAATAATGTCTCAATATTTGAAATAGTTAGTTGTCACTCCAGTTTTTTATTAATTTATTATGCGTAGTTTAATTGTAGATGGACCGTGAAAAATGGATGTATCAGAAAAGCCGTGCGAGTGCTGAATTTCAGAGGCGTGTTAAGGAGTTCAAAAAAATTACAGAAGAAGATATGGTGAAGAGGGATGTAAACTTCATATATTGTCTTTGCTTTGATTGCACCAATCTCAACAGATTTAACAACTCAGTTCAAATTGAAAACCACTTGATTCAACATGGCTTCATGAGGAATTACACATGTTGGATCCATCATGGTGAGACAAGTAGTACCCGTCCGGTATTCAACAAAGACAAGCTGGAACCCGATCATGAGTTTCAATGCACTTTTAGTACTTCTATCGGATGTGCTTTCGGAGGGAAACGAGTTGCCAATAAGCATTTATGAAGAGAAGAAGCTACTATGTCTCATTGAAATGGAAATAGAAAGGATACATGCAAGTCCGAATGATTGCATCTTGTACTGTAACAAGCATAAGGAATTACACGTTTGTCCAGTTTGTAGTGTACCACGGTAAAAACAAAAGGAGAAGCGTAAACAAGAAACGTAAGAGCCGGGGCGACGACAGTGAAGAGGTCAACAAAGGGGCACCGGCCTAGGTATTGTAGTACTTACCCATCATTCCCCGTTTGGAGTGGTTGTTTGCAAATCCCAAAGAGGCAAAATTCTTGCGTTGTCATTATAAATCTCAAAAGGAAGATGGCAAGCTGAGACACCTCACTGATTCGGCTCAATGGAGAAACATTGATTGTAAATATGAGGAGTTTGGTGCCGAGATGAGGAACATAAGATTTGGATTGAGTACCGATGGAATGAATCCGTTTGGTAATATGAGCAATCGCCACAGCACTTAGCCAGTTCTATTGTGTATCTACAATCTCCCTTCTTGGTTGTGCATGAAGCGGAAGTATATCATGATGTCGTTATTAATATCGGGATCCAAACAGCTGGAAAATGACATTGATGTGTACCTAGCACCACTCATTGAGGATTTGGTAAAATTGTGGAACGAGGGGGTCGTGGTGTGTGATGTATACAAAAGAGAGAACTTCACCCTATGGGCTATGATATTTTGTACCATAAATGATTTCCCGGTCTTTCGTAATTTGGCGGGCTAAGTACGAAGGGAGCCAAAGCATATCATATTTGTGAAGAGGAGAATGAGAGCTTGTGGCTGTCGAATTCCAAGAAAACTGTCTATATATGTCACTGTAGGTTTCTACCTCGAAGTCATCAATATTGTAAGATGGATGACAAATTTAATGGGAAGAGGGAAGTTCATTCGGCTCCATAGCCTATGAATGAAAGGCAAGTATATTCACGCGTGGAGGTTATCAATGTTCAGTATGGAAAGTGCCGTAAATCTGTTCATCCCAGGACCATTTGGAAGAAGAGGTTGATATTTTTGGAATTACCATTCTAGAAGGAGTTAGATGTCCGTCATTGTATTGATGTCATGCATGTTGAGAAGAATGTTTGCAACAATTTAGTTGGCATCCTGCTGAATATACCTGGGAAGACCAAGGATGGTGTAAATGCTCACCGTGACATGGCCTATATGGGAATCAGGCCTAAGCTTGCAGTGATAGAGGATGATGGAAAAGGTTCGTACATCCCCGCTGCATACCACACCTTATTCAAGAAGGATAACTGAACTCAGCATACAGCAAACTTTTATCCTATGAAGTAGCATAAGCCAATGCACAAGCTCTTAGCATATCTTCCAAAATATGATTCACTCTCTCAATCTGACCATCTGTCTGCGGATGATACGCTATACTGAAATTCAGTCGAGTCCCCATTGCTTCATGCAACTTATTCCAGAATTTCGAGATAAATTGGGTACCTCTATCTGACACTATCTTCTTGGGCACACCATGCAAATACACAATTCTTGACATATACATATCTGCCAAGAGATCTCCTAAGTAAGTAGTCTTAACAGGTATGAAATGAGCAACTTTGGTCAAACAATCAATTATGACCTATATGGAATCATAACCCTTTTGGATTCTAGGCAAACTAGTAATAAAATCCAAACTGATTTCCTCCAACTTCCATTCAGGAACCTTTAGCAGCTGTAACAAATCTACGGGTCATTGATGCATTGCCTTTACTCTCTGGCACACATCACATAGAGCAACGTGTTCAGCAACTTCACGCTTCATATTAGGCCACCAAAATCATTCCTTAAGATCTTGATACATCTTGGCACTTCCTGGATGAATTGAATACTTTGAATCATGAGCTTTCTCAAGTATCAACTGCTTAAGCTCCTTCTTGTTCGGTACACAGATTCGACCTCTAAACCACATAGTACCCTGATCATCCATAGTAAAATCTTTGGCTAAGCCTTTATCCTTCTTAGACTTGATTCTATTAATCTTTTCATCATCTTTTTGTCCATCTCTGATCTAATCTTCTAGAGTGGGCTCCGCTTCCAAAGTAACTAGAAATCCTTGTGGAACAACTTCCAGCTTCAACTTATGAAATTCCTTGCATAATTCTGACTGATCATTTAACATTAACATATTAGCACTGTGACTTTTACCACCCAAGGCATCGGTTACCACATTAGGTTTACTAAGATGATAGTGGATTCCAACATTATAGTCTTTTATCAACTCCAACATCTCCTCTGTCTCATGTTGAGATCCGACTGAGTAAATATATTGTCGGGACCTGGATTTGCAAATCCGAAACCCTCTGTGTATACTGCACTAGTCCAGGATCACGCTAGTGCACACAGTGGAAACATAGATGAAATACCATTCCATACAACGAATTAACTAAGAAGAAGCAAATTATTATTAAATAAAGCCAACGACCTTATGGTCAATGTTTACACCATTATGCCTTAAGGGCTTAAGAAAAAAATAATTATTGCAGCGGAAAAGATAACTTGAGCCATTCGACATGCCACAGGCAATCGTCTGGGGAACGCCTTCCTAATCCACGTAGTCTTCATAGAATTTCTCCTCATGATATTCATTATCTCCTTCAGCCATTGATCAACAAGGGCATAAAGCCGTGAGTACAAAGGTACTCAGCAAGCCGTAGGGAATTGATGCAATATATTCATGCACGGCTTGACAAGGATGGCTATATGTTTCATTTGCAGAAAGCAATAACTTGAATTGAAATACAATAAATAGATTGAAAGCGTATTTATGAAAACATAAATAAATAACTGATAGATCAATGATAGACAACAAAACAACAGTGAACTTCCTGCTCACATCCCAACAATTCCACATTCCACATTTTATGAAACATCAGATACCCAGTGTGAAATTCCTGCTTGTCCATGATCATGACGCGCTATTCGAATAGTTTTACACTGCAGAGGTTGTACAACTTTACCCACAAGACATGAACATCTCTTTGTGCAAACGTTACTAACACACTTCCTTTGGTGTGTCGCGGAGATATCATGACAAAGCCTTTACAATGCAATCGCCTAAGCTCTCAGACGCTCGCTAAGGTTTCGCCATTAGGGCCCTCTTGCGCCTTTGCGAATCTACCCGTCCATCTCGAACCCACACCACCAACCGACAAGACTCAAGGCTAGACATTGCAAATTAATCACCTAGGTCTGTCCCATTCCGCACATGTGGTAGTACAGTTAGGCCCAGTTCAATGGCGCACAAGATTAAGTCCTTAAATTGTCTCGTGCAAGACATCCACATCCCAATGTGCTAGAAAGCACCCCTTTATCGCACGATCACTTGCCCGAGGGAAAACAATTGCTCAACCAAGACCAATGGCAAACCCGCCATGGTACAACAAATTTTACAACAGTGGCTAACGGCCACAGTTCAATATCTCATTAAGTCAAGATTAACATTATTCAATTTGTGACATGAATCCCAACGTATAACTAAGCATGTCTAAGCATAACTACGATAACCCAGGGTTGGTATAACGATTATGTCCAACTAGTAATGTCCCAACCTAGGTTTAACAATGGATACATGGCATCCCAATTAATCAAGGTGGCATAATGTCAACTAGGTATACATCTACTCCCATCAAATAAGCATTGATACACAAAATAGCATGCAATTGTAATAAAGTAAATTACTTTTGCAAACATAGGATCAATATGATCAAAGGATTACGACTTGCCTTGCTGATCTAGTGCTGAATCTTGGTCTTCAAAGTCTTCGTCGCTCCCTCTAATTAGCGTCACCGAAAAGAAGCAACGAAATCAAATAAATACAAAACAGAGACTCAAACAAGCTCAAAACTGAAAATAAATGGCTCTGGAAGATAGATCTTGATTTTAGAAAAATTTAGAAACTTGAATCGCCTCAATCGGAGTTCGTATGAGCGAACCGCCTCCGAAAGATTAAATTCAGAGAAAATACAGAAAATCGAAAAATCGAATTTCGGATTTACTTTTATACGAAAAAGGATTTATTGCGCAACGCCGACATCATCGTGTTCACGGTGGATCGCTCCACGGCATCAAGACGGTTCACCGTGCACCGCGCAAGACGGCCGACATCATCACGACGCGGCAGTTCGGCCGACGCAATGGCCGACGAAGCGCCACGCCGGCCGCTTAACGCAGCGCCACGCGCCGCGCGATCCGCGACTCAACTAGATCGGACGGCAAAAGCGAGGCGCGGGCGAAGCGATGACGCGGCACGATCCGGCGCGTCGGCTGGCGATCGGACGGCGGGGACGCAAGGGCTCGGCCGACAGAGACGTGGCCGCATCTGGAGCGCACGCAAGCGATCGAACGGCCGCCAAGAAGCGAAGGGGGACGACGACGAGCGGCGACGCGAGCTCACCGGCAATGGGGAAGATGACCCGGCGATCGGCGAAAGATGGCCGGATCGGGTGTGGGGCAAGGCGGAACGGGGAGGGGACGACGCGGGGAAGATGAAGAGACCCACAACGGCGGCGGAGACGCACCGGCGGCGAAGAAAAAGGCGGCGGAAGGCGACGGGCACGGCGAGGAACTTCGGCGAGGGCGCACGGAGCAACGGCGGCGCTACGGACGGCGAGAAAGGGGGCAAAAGAAGCGGCGGCGCGAGGGGATCCTCAGGAGGCGCGCGGCACGGCTTTTATAGCCTCGGGGAACGCGCAAAGGACGCGGCACGGACGCCAAGGCGTGAGCGAGGCGGACTCCGAGCGGCTGCGGCTAGAGTTTCGGCGGCGACGGCCGGCTAGGCCGAGGCGAGCCGAGTGGGTTTGCAAGGCAAGCGGTGGGCCAAGCGGGGTGGGACGGCTGAGCTACCGGTGTGAGCAGCCTACAGAGCGGGTTGGGCAGCATGGAAAACAAAAGAAACGGCCCGAGGCTTTTTGAATTAAAATACATTTTTCGATTTTTGAAATTGCCAAAAATTCAAATAAATGCAAATAAATTCAAATAAATAGCAAATAAATTCAGAAAAATCTCCAAAAATACATAAAATTCCTTGGAGCATAATGAACCCAACTAAAACTGAAATTCTTGATTTTGGTGCATAGTTTAGTCAAATTAAATCCTTTCATTTATGGAAAATTCAGTTTAAGCTGGAATTAAATTAAGAAAATGCAAATGGTTTATTTTTGAATTCAAACATTCCAAAACTCAAAATTTTGGGATGTTACATATATACTTTAAGCTCTTGTGGTCTGTATATATCTCACATCTATTTCTAATGAGACAATAACGCCACAACTTCAAACCATGCACTACGGCAGCTAACTCCAAATCATGCGATGGGTAATTATCTTCATGCGGCCTTAATTGCCTTGACGCATATGCCACAACCTTGCAATTCTGCACCAATAAGCATCCAAGACCTTGTCTTTAAGCATCGCAGTATATATCAAAATTGTTCTGAACATCTGGTAACACTAAAACCGGTGCTGTCGTCAGACGTTTTTTTAATTCCTAAAAACTCTTTTCACACTCCGGCGTCCATGCAAACTTCTTCTCCTTTTTCAACAACTGCGTAAGCGGTCTACCATCACCCGCCATCCCAGAAAACTATGAATCTAGGTAACTGACTTCGGTTGTTCCCAATGAAGCATAGCTTCCACTTTGCTCGAGTCAACAATAACTCCTTTAGCAATAATCACATGACCAAGAAATTCAACCTTTTCTTTCCAAAAATCACACTTGCTAAACTTAGCATATAGTTGTTGCTCTCGCAGCCTTTCAAGCACTAATCTCAAGTGTTTTGCATGCTCCTCCCTCGTCTTGGAGTAAACAAGAATATCATCAATGAACACCACCATAAACTTGTCTAAATATTCTATAAAAACTTTATTCATCATGTTCATGAAATATGCAGGAGCATTGGTCAATCCAAAAGACATGACCGTAAACTCATAATGTCTATATTGCGTAGAAAATGCAGTCTTAGGGACATCCTCCACATGAATCATTAACTGATGATATCCTGATCGAAGATCTATCATGGAGAAGACTACCACTCCTCTTAACTGATCAAACAAATCATCAATCCTGGGCAACAGATACTTATTCTTTACCGTTACCTCATTAAGAGCACGATAATCGATGCACATCCTTAGACTTCCATCCTTCTTCCTGACGAACAGAATAGGTGCTCCCCATGGAGATGAACTAGACTTGATGAAACCCTTCTCTTGCAACTCTTCGATCTGCTTCTTCATCTCTATCAACTCATCAGTAGGCATCTGAGATGGTCTTTTTGCTATTGGTGTTGTACCGGGTACAAACTTAATATCCCGATTTGGTGGTATAACAGGCAAATCTTCAGAAAAAACATCTGAGTATTCTCTAACAATTGGCACATCTTCTAAGCTGGCAAATTCTATACTGTTTACCATCAACTAACCCTCATGAACTGTGATCGCTTGAAATTCCACTTTTTCGCCACTAGGGCTTTCTACTGACACAACTTTTCGGCCACAATCCAAAACAGCCTTATGCTTGGACAACCAATCCATTCCAAGGATAACATCTAAGGTCTGGGTATCCAATATAATAAGGTTCGCTAGTAACTCAACTCTATCAATGAGTAACTTAACTCCCAAACACCCAGTACACACTTAAGATTTTTAGCATCAACCCATTTTCAACCACAAAAACTCAAGAAACGAACGAATGTGAAGATTCATAATCAAATAGAACTGTTGCAGGTACTAAGTTAACCAAAAACTTACCCAGTACAATGTCCGATGCATCTTGAGCTTTGTCTGCGGTGATATTGTTGACTCGACCTCTCACAGTTGCTTGAGGCGTAGCTCCAGCTTGACTTGTTGTGTGGTTAACTCCTGGTGCAGGTGCCTTACAAGGTGTAGTTCCCTAATTGAAGCGAACAGGTATGAAACCTCCTTTCTGCGGACACCTGTTGGCAAAGTGTCATGACTCACTGCAACTATAGCAACGTTTCACAGCAGACAGTTGACTTTCTCCTAGCGCATTGTTTCCTTGAGCAGGTGTCTAAAAACTCTGACCAAATGAACGTGGTGCAGGTGTAGATGTCTTCTTCGAAGCCTGCGGCTGAAATCTTGCAAATTGTTGAGGTGTCATTCTCAATTTAAATTGATTTGGTTGCCTTCCCTGATTAGCCATCCTACGCTTGCGATCTTCACCAAACTCTTTACGCTTGTCTTCGGGGATCAAAGCCTTACTAACCAACTCCTAAAAATCAGTAAAGTTATGGGTAATCAACCCAACTTGCAACCCATAATTTAGTCTCTTCATGAAACAAGACTATCTAGCTTTGTCAGTTGCAACATCTTCAGTGGCGTAGCGTGCAAGCTGTGTGAACTTATTCAAATAATCAGTCACTGACTGGCCTCCTTACTTAAGTGCCATGAATTCTTCCTTCTTTAGGTCCATCATTCCCTCAGGCACATGGTACTGTCGGAATGCAACAGTAAACTTCTCCCAAGTGATCTCTAGTGGGGCTTCATGAGCAGCACAGTAGTTCTCCCACAATTCAGCTGCAGTTCCTTCTAATTGATGAGAAGCATAGAGAACCTTCTCATTTCCTTCACATTGGGTTATGTGTAGCTTTCTTTCTATAGTTCTAGGCCAGTCGTCAGCTTCTAAAGGATTGTTATTCCCAGAGAATGTCGGTGGATGAGTCCTCATGAAATTGGAAAATTTTGAATAAGGACAAGGTCCATTGTTATTAAGTTGAGCATTGTTATTGTTAGTTGCATCTTGTGTCATCATACTTTGCATCTATTGCATCATAGTCTGTATTAGCTGAGTCTGAGCAGCAAGAAAAGCTCCCAAATTCTGCATATCCACTGGCGGTGATGGTTGAGGCAACGTTCCATCATTGGGATTGTCATTAGCTCGGTTTCCACTTCCAGAAGCTCCATCATTTCCACGAGTGTTAACCATCTACTGATTGCTCCATAAGGTTAAGAAAATGGAGAAATAGCATAGGTAAGTTACAAGGATCCTAATGCAGGGGAGACAGATTTAACCCAAACATCTTAAGCAAACTTTATTAATAACTTGGTATTTTTGCTTACAAAAGCCTAAAAGCTATACAACACATACTGCACACTTAGCAATCATAAAAGATCCAGACCAACCTAAGCACACCAACTAACGACTACTAAGATGACACTGACAACTTAAACAGATGCGGCTCAACAAGAGTATCAACTATTAACTAACTCTATCACTCATCCAACCACCTAGGTTGAGGCTCTCCCGATGCATACACCGGTGGGTAAGCTGGCATGGGCTGGCATCTATGTAAATTGCAGTGGCAAATCTAAAATGAAGTCTAACCCTTTATAACGGAAACTTTAAGATTAGGAAGTGAATAGAACATCGCGGATAAATACTAATACCAATAGGACCAGAAATGCCCTCTAAGGCAAGACCATCCTATTATGTACAAATAATTCTAATATAACATGTTTTTGCATCTAAATCCTATTAAAAACATAACCCTGCGTAATATAAACCCTAAAATCCATAACATAAGCAAATGAACTTAAGTAATAAGAAATCAGTAATTAAAATATTTGTATCACCAGAACCTTCTTAAGACCAAGAATATATATATATATATCCTGTAATAGTAGACTAAGACTTAGACTTTATATACGTTAGTTTGTTGGTTGTCGGCACCTTGTAGCTCATTTAAATTTAAACATGCATAGCCGTCGTAAGCGAACTTTAAAAAGTTGTACGACTACGCCTATTAAAAACCTTGTGACCTCATCCTCATGCAAATAATTGAACCTGAATATTATTCTTATTAAAAGTGAAGCTAACCTCGAATGGGAAATTGAATAAGACCTAATATGAAAAATTAACTACTTCTGAAAAACAATTAGGGTTAAGTACTATTTTCACCTAACAAACTATATAATGACCTTGTCTTTAATCCTATAAATATCCAAATAATTTTAGCCTCTTGAATTCAAAATTACACATATAAATATAGGTAATTTTAGCCTCTTGAATTTGTTAAATAAAAATAAACAATCTATAGAAAACAAGGAGCCTTGTTACGTCAGTGCCTAAAACTACCAGTAATAAGAAAGAGTGAAAAGACAGGATAAAATGCATGAACATAAAATCAAGAAACCCTAACCCTAAACCACACCTGTTTTATGTAGTAGGTTTCTATTTGATTTTCCATCTGATTTATTTTTTCCCATATTGAAGTTTGTTATTTGCTATATTTCCATTGAACGACGTGTAGAGCCCGACGTCACTAATTATATCGTCGACAACACCAACTGCGACCTCGACTTCATCATAAATAACAATCAGCAAGGCAAACACCTCCTTTGATCATATTGATACTAGTGTTTTAATTTAGTTCTGTTTTATAAAATCCATTTATGCATACACGTATTTTCTATAAATTTGTAATATTGTGGTATTGGTAGATATACCTGTTATCTAATGGAACTTCCTTAATAATTATTGACATGTGAACCATGATAACCCTAGAATTAAGGTTAGACGATATATAATGTCAATTTGGGTATATGCGATGATTAATAATCATGCTTAGCCATGCTTTAGATTTGGAATAAAAAAGTTGGATAAATTGATCAGATAAAAACTTTGAGATGTTGAGACGTGATGATGAATACTGGTATTTTGGTATAAAAACTTAAAATAAAACTATGGTTTTGATGCGGACGATTATTGGCAATAGCCAGTTGTGCATGTGTCTTGCACTTAGTGTAGGGGGAGATTACCGCTCGTGTCAGATTAAGAACCGAAATATGGGTTGCTTTCAGGCCAAGACAACCGTACAACCACAAGTGTTGGTATGGGACAGCATTAAACCGATTAAGTTATCTAGTTTAACTTTGCACATTGGTAGGCTAAAGTAGTACGGGCTCTCCGGTTAGGCTTTCTCGTAAGGGCTTCCACACTGAGGTGTGGGTAAATGCATACTGATACAACGGTGTACGCCTTGCTATGGGGAGAAACATGTGTGGTAGGGATGGACGCTTGACTTAATGTGTGAATGACAGGGATGGATTATCATGTCTGGGGTGTATGTTTCTGCCACCATAGCGAGGGTTTATCGTCACCGGGCTAATGCAAGGTTAACCTAGGTAATGTAAAGGTTTTCGTCATGAACATTCTGGCTATACGCCGAAGGTGCGTGAGAATAGCGGTAAAAAGAAAAGGTCATGACTTGTGGGTAAAGTTGTACACCTCTACAGAGTGTAAATCTTTTCGAAAAGCTGCGCCCGCGGTCAAGGGCACTTGGTAAAGTCATCACATAGTTAGATGTTTTATTATTTTTAAAAAGGTTTGCTTTCATTTGTTATGCTATGTGTTGGCAAAGAGTGGTATTATGTCATGTGTTGGTAGGAATTGGACGGTTCGTTGCTTGCGACATGGAGGACTGTGAGTTGTTACTTTATGCTTTATATACATGTTACTTTCATATTAGTCAAACTTGCTTTTATGAATTCTATTTTGCAAATTACAACTTGATTTACAAATTCAATTTTGATTTACGTAAATTAACAGTAGAAGCCTCCTTTGACATAGCCTGCATTACTGCATTTTGCAAATACACCTTAAGTCTTGCTAAGTATGAAAGTACTCACCCTTACTAATTTGTTGGTTTAGGTGAAGATAACAAACCTCCAGATGACATATACTTTGATGCAGGTTGCGGGAATTATGTTGGCAAGTTTTTTAAGGGTTTATGCCTTGTCAGTTGCCTGAGAGTTGGATGGGCACACTACAAGACTTTTGCCTCTTTCCGCTGCAATATACTCTGCTCTGTAAGATCTTATTATATAAATTACCATTATCATATGTAATAATGAGTATGGATAAGCTATCAATTGTTGTATATGTGCGTACTAGGAAAATTCCTGCATGACAACTAGGGATTCTCCACTTGCAGACATGGATGTATCATGAGCAGAGAGATTTGGAGCATAAGCCTGCATATTCCTTAAAGTTGGGCTTTTGTTTACACAAGATAAAGAGCATGAGGAAAGAAAATTTGCTACAACTTCCACACTGTTGTCCTCCATCATGGCACGCTCTTCTCCTTTGTTGTCGCAAGACACGCAAGCCTATGACATTCACTGTTGTATCAGATAGTAAATGTGGATGACTTGGAGTAATACATAAAGATCATGCTTACAACCGAGTTGGCTTTTCCAAATTTACTCCATCACCACAAATTCTGGTTCTTCACTTTACAGTATGTTTGATTCTTCTTTCTTGGTTGTTTGTTCAATCTAATTGATTGCTTTGTAGATATTTGAGATAGTAAATGTGAATGACATGGAGTAATACATGAAGATCATTCTTACAACCGAGTTGGCGTTTCCAAATTTACTCCATCACCACAATTCTGTTCTTCACTTCTCTTTACAGTATGTTTGATTCCTCTTTCTTGATTGTTTGTTCAATCTAATTGATTGCTTTGTAAATATTTGAGATTATTATGTCTTTTTGGTATCTTTACACAATTTGTTTTGCACTTCAAGATCAGGTTCTGGCGTTGAAAATTTTGTTATTGTATTTTTACATTATGTAGAATACAGAGAGGTATTAACCGAAAGGGGTGGTACTAAATTGGTAATTTTCATTAATTTAAAGGTTATGCAATTTCATCTCGTGCTTCTAAAGTTTACATGAGTACAAATAAAATGTTGGTATTCATATCTGTGAAGTTTCGGCAATGTGCTTTCAATATATTATTTGTTTGTAAGGCTCAGTTTGCATATATTAGAATTCCTTTTTACAGTATTCATACATTACAAATATAATAGGGGATTTGGCTTTGTATATTAGTTGTTGTGCTTATACAAACAATGTTATTTTGTTATAGGACGTTATACCAAAATTGAAGTTAACCATGTAAAAAATGCTCGGCTTACTTAAAAAAAATGTATATGATGGAAGGTGCCTTGTTTGTTAAACTGCCCTCTCTTTCCTGTATTGTCTATCACTGAAGATCAATTATTTCTTTGATTGCCTAAGAACCGATGACAAACATTTCATGAAGCTATGAAAAGACATGTTTTAAGATACAATCAATTATCATCATTTTTTTTATTCGCTTGATGTGTAGAGATATTATTATTTGTTTAAAGTTTGAGATTCTATTGCAACACATGCACACCTTACTAGATTTGACTAAAATACGAGTGTGACAAAGAGCCAGAGCATCACTCACGAATCGCATGCTTTTTTTAGAGGGTACTATATTACTAGACGCCAAATCACTCGTCTGCTGCGCCATTTTCCCCCTTCAACACTGTAGTCTATTAAAAGACTAAGGATAAAAGTTTGACACCCACAAGTGAAGGATGGACGGACGAACACCTAATCGATTAGATAAACATCACCGTAGGTTCCATTTCACAACGACGACGTACGATAACTAACTTAAAACGATAGGATAACATAAATTAGCTTGCGGTAACAGCCCGCGCGGCGCTGGCCGGACGAGCTACTCGCCACTGTTCACGCCCTCCATCGGCGGGAACGCTGCTGGGCCTGGTCGACGGTGATGATGCGGCCGCCAAGCTCCTGGCCGTTCATGCCGTCGATGGCGTTGCGCAGCGACGTGTCGTCCTCGAAGGTGACGAAGCCGAAGCCGCGGGACCTCCCTGTCTCCCTGTCGATGACGATCTGGAAAAAGAAAAATAGAATCACGCACGGCCCAGTTTAGATAGAACGAAGATTTCACAAATGATTGCAGATTTCCAGATACAACCAACAAGGGCAAAATATTAGACCAAACAACGAGAAACCAGCATAGCGGTCGATCAGGCAAAAAGGAAAAAGTGCAAATTCTTGTGTGCCACGAGGACCGGCAAATATTAGTATTTAGGTGTGAAGAATTTTAGGTTGAGCGGGGTTGACGTGTCGGCGGCGGGACGACGTGGCAAGGCAGTGAGGGTGCCGCCGATCGCGGGTGGTGGAGACTGGAGACAGAGGGAGTGGAGGCGTGCAGAGCTCATGAAGAAGCAAAGTAGCGGTGACGACGGCAATAGAGGAGCGCTAGAGATTAAAGAAGACGAGAAAGAAAATGGTCCGATCTGCTCATTAAAATTCAAATTGGTCCATTCAACCCAATAAAAGACAAGTAATATTTTAGGCTCTAAAATTCAGTAAATTACGTATATTTCAATAAAATCTGATAAATGCTATCACATAAGAAATGTTATTTTTACTTTTATAAATGTTATAAAGTATATACTTACTGATGTTACGTAATCATCACACAACTAGATTGTTTTCTTTATATTCATGTTTAATAAGAAATAAGGACAACTACTAAATATGTTGCTTGATATGTATATATAAGAATCTAATGTTCATTGTACGATTTGAGTCAGGATTAGACTAAATTGGCTGCAGCCCATGAGTCACATATATTTTTGTGTTTCCCTTGTAAAATTCATATCACAATTACATTAAAAGTTATAATCACTACTACACAAATATACATCACAATCGGTTCTTTTTCGTCATCACAGTCGGTTCTAGTGGTGACACAAAGTCATGAGACAGAGATGAGGCGGGCATTACTACAGTCGGTTCTTGCCCGATAGAGATGATATGGTCATCTCTATCGGTTCTTTATAAAAAGCGATAGAGATGGTATGGTCATCTCTATCGGTTCTTTGTAAGAAGCGATAGAGATGATTATATTATCTCTATCGGTTCTTTTTAAGAACCGATAGAGATAAGATATCATCTCTATCGCTTCTTACAAAGAACCGATAGAGATGAGCATTCCATCTCTATCGCTTCTTATAAAAGAAGCGATAGAGATGACTGTATCATCTCTATCGCTTCTTATAAAAGAAGCGATAGAGATGACTGTACCGATAGAGATAATATAATCATCTCTATCACTTCTTTGAAAGAACCGATACAGATGAATATACTCATCTCTATCACTTCTTATAAAGAACCGATAGAGATGAGTTCATCATCCCTATCGCTTCTTTCAAAGAACCGATAGAGATGACCGTCACATCTCTATCATTTTCTTGTGAGAATCGACAGAGATGAAGGGGTGTGGTGTGCTATCACATTCTAATCAGCACATATTCCACACAATATGCACATATCACATTCACACGTAAATTACAGCATAACATATCATATTCAAAGAACATGAATACTTTGTTACAACAAACACATATCACATTCGTTAACAAAATAGAACGTAAACATGCTTAACCATAAGTACACATGCAATCACATTCAGATATGTAATATTTGTTCACATCTGGTCTAGTAGGATCTTTTGGGATCTCTAAACCGTCCGCCCTCCGACAAGCATTCTATCCAAAGACCACCGCATAAGTGGTCTCAGATCTTGTTGAGTGCAAGGTCGTCTACACTCTTCCGGGGATAACAGTATGTCGCAAGATAGAAACGAGTGCTCTAATTTGAGTTTTCAAATTTCCATGTGAAAGACTAATTGTATATGCATGTACTACCTTAGGGAAACGGTCCGAGCCGACAATCAAGATCACCATGTGTTGCATGACATACAAACCACAAGTGTCGTCGCCGCCATGTTGATGACACTGTGAAGAAAGAAAATAAATTAAGAGACAAAGAAAATATGTCGAAAATCTAAATCTTATATATGATAGCCACTTGTACCTTGAAGTCGACATACTCCACCTTGGAGCCCTTTTGTCGCCATGTGTCCCTCCCGCTCGACGTATTCCTTGAAACCCCTATATACATTGGAGAGATGTCGTTGAGTAAAAAATAATGAATGTAGTTAAATACGTAAAATGTTAGATAAGAGTGGTGCACTTATCGCTCCAAAGGAGGCTTGATCGCAGAGGCCATCGGTCTCTTATCGCTTAATTAAAATCAGACACTTTGTTGTCACTCTAAGGAGCACGAGTAGAACCCAATGGTTGCTTATTAAATGGTATGCAACAAGAAATAAGTTCACATACGGTTTCAAGGTGTAGAAGTAATTGAACAAAGTGAAGTAGTACTTACTCGTGGTACGGAATAGAATGAAGTCCTTCTTCGACTCACTTGCAATGCCCTCTTGATGTAGCCGCAACCCATTCCGCTGAAGCCTCAGCCATCGTCATGACACAAGCTCGTGGTCGATTTAACCCAACTAGTTGTCGATTCGTCACGACTACGCGCTTCATCGCCTCGCAACTCGCATAGAATGTTAAAAGCGTAATGCAAAATCCTATGGAAGTCATAAGGTCGTGCAACGTGGTGCGATACTCACGGCGCTCGTGATCGTCAAAGAGAAATATCGATGGCTATCGGCTGGTACATGCATTTTAACAGATCCTCAAAACTAATCGAATGTCCTATCTCCTCGCGTGAAAATGTCCCTTCTCAGATCTAACATTGAAGTCGACACGCCGCTTCTTTCGCTTGTCAATGTACCATCCATGGAGTCACGAGTCCATATGCCTAGAGCGCTCAATTTGTCGGGAGGCGTATGGGCTTTCCATGTACGTAGGCTTTAAATTCATAAGGCTTCATCGTGGTCCGTGCCGCTCTCCTTTCGGGCCGAAGGAGTCTCCGAGGCCGGGCAAGGGACTTTTCATGTACCGAGGGGCGCTGTGGCCTTTGTGAGCGTAGCCTTTTAGCAGAGGCCTCAGTGGTTCTGTGGTTGTCGTGTTAGTCCTTTTATGCACCAGCTCAGATTTTTGTGCGTGGCTCGCCACTGGCGTGGGAGCAGCGCAGTACGGTAGGAACCTACAAAGCACGCGCATAATTAAGTAACTTGTTGCAATACTACCGAATAGTACGTAAGACATGAGGGATGTTTACTTTGACCAAGACGACGCGTCGTGGGCCACTTGATGAACGACATCCGCGCTTAGCCCGAGAGTGGTGATGTCTTCGTTAGGGGAACTCGAGCACATGTGATAAGAAGGCTTCAGGACGAGTCCACCGACCTCATGTAGCCCTTCCCAAAGGCCGACCATGCACCGTGTCGGTCTCTTTGCATGGAAATGCAACCCCGCGTGCATTTCAACAGAAATCCGCCTTCTATCGTGGTGAGCCGGCACTTGGTAGGCACCGCAAAAGTGCGCAACTTGAGAGAAAACATATGAAGAGTTACCTCGCACCATTAAGTAAGGCAAAATTAATTATTTCACTGGGACCGGACTTATCATTTTGGAACCGCGCTACTTGGTGGGGGCACAGTGTTTCTCAAGAGGCGGGGCATCCGCTCGACTGGGAGATCATCGCCATCATCTCGGCCCTTAGGCGCCCTCACGTGCCATCATCTCGCCTTAGGCAGCTTTGTTCGCAAAATTTGGTGACAAAGATGTGTTTACCTCGAGCGCGCGCGAAGGGGCGGGTGGGGCTGCGCGGGCGAAGGGGCTCTGGCGGGCCGAGGGGTGATGTCGGGCGAGGGGTCGGCGTGGGGCTGCGTCGGCGGAGGGTCGGCGTGGGGCTGGCCGGCCGAGGGGTGGCGTCGCGCATGAGGCGTCCGCGTGGTCGTCGGCCATGAGGGTGGCGTCAAAGTGAGGGGTCGGCGCCGGCCGAGGGGTGGCGTGGGGAGGAGGGGGCGTGGGGTGGAGTGGGGGCGAGGGGGGCGTGGGGTGGGTGAGGAGGCGTGGGGCGGTGGGGAGGCGTGGGGTCGTCGGTGTGGTGGGAGTCGGGCGGTGGGGTGGTCGGGCGGCGTGGCGCTGGCTAGGGTTAGGAGCGCGGGCAGCGAGGCAATGGTTAGGAGCGTGGGAGGCGCGGAATAAAATGAGGTCGCGCCAAAGTTCCATCGTTAGGCATTAGCAAAAAAATAAGATATCGGTTTTTAACAAAAACCGAAACAAATAATACTGTCACTATCGGTTTTTGAATAAAACCGACACAACTAAATGCATTCCACTGTTAGTTTAGCAAAAAAATTAACATTACTATCGGTTTTTTCACAAACCCGACACAGATAAGATAATATCACTATTGGATTTTTTAAAAAACCGACACATATAATTGCATTCTACTGTTAGGCATTTGCAAAAAAATTAGTGTTACTATCGGTTTTTTTAAAAAAACCGACAGAAATAAATTACTATCACTATCGGGTTTTTTTAAAAACCGACACAAATAATTACATTCCACTGTTAGGTATTTGCACAAAAAATTATTACTATCGATTTTTTTTAAAAAAAACCGACACAAAGAAATTTCACTATCGGGTTTTTTCAAAAACCGACACAGATAATTACATTCCACTGTTAGGCATTAGCAAAAAATTAGTATTACTATCGGTTTTTTTAACAAAACCGACACAAATAATACTTTGTCACTATCGGGTTTCTTTGAAAAACCGACACAGATAGTTGAATTCCACTATTAGGCATTTGCAAAAAAAAATTAGTATTACTATCGGTTGTTTAACAAAACCGACACTAATAATTAGTATTACTATCGGCTTTTTTATAAAACCGACACAGATAATTGCATTCCACTGTTAGGCATTTTTCAAAAAAAATTAGTATTACTATCGGTTTTTTCTCAAAACCGGCTACGTATACTTGCATTCCAATCGTCGTGCATTTTCAAAAAATTAGTATTACTATCGGTTTTTTCTAAAAACCGACACGTATAAGTATATATCACTATCGCTTTTTGAAAAACCGATACGTATAATTGCATTCCATTGTTATGCATTTTCAAAAAATTAGTATTACTATCGGTTTTTATCAAAAACCGACATAGATAATTGCATTCCACTACGAGCATTTTTAAAAAATTAGTATTACTATCGGTTTTTTAACAAAACCGACACAAATAAGGATATATCACTATCGCTTTTTGAAAAACCGATACGTATAATTGCATTCCATCGTTAGGCATTTTCAAAAAATTATTATTACTATCGGTTTTTTCTATAAACCGACACGTATAATTGCATTCCACTGTCAGGCATTTTCAAAAAAATTAGTATTACTATCGGTTTTATTAACAAAACCGACACAACTAATGCTTATCACTATCGGTTTTTTTTTGAAAAACCGACAGAGATAAGTGCATTCCACTGTTAGGCATTTGCACAAAAAAATTAGTCTTACTATCGGTTTTTTATAAAAAACTGACACAAATAATACTATATCATTATTGGGTTTTTTGAAAAACCGATACAGACAATTGCATTCCACTGTTAAGCATTAGCAAAAAAAATTAGTATTACTATCGGTTTTTGGAAAAAAAACCGACACAAATAATATAATATATCACTATCGGGTTTAAAAAAAACCGACACAAATTAGCATATCACTATCGGGTTTTAAAACCGACACAATTGTAGTTCATCAGACTATTTGTTTTCCGCATAAACCATCAAGTCCGAATTTGTCAAATATATGATGAAAGAGTAAAACGCCATAAATTTTGCAAATATAATTGTAAAATTTTGAAATTTTGCAGAATATACCTTGTGATACTACAAGTCTTCTCCAAAAGGATTTTGGCAAAAGAGTTGGCATTCAAAAAGAAGCCCAAATTTTCTTTGTCCACATGTTACTTCCTCAAAGAGTAGAAAAGTCAAATGTTTTTCAAATAAAGTTCAAGTATTTTGAAAATTTTCAGAAATGATTTGATGTAAAATGCCTTCTTTTCTTGCAATCAATTCACAAAATTGTGAAAGTTTCATACGTACACATAACCTTAATTTTGAAACACGAAACTACATTTATGTACAATACAAATATTTCAAACACATAGCAACTGATACATTGACATACTCCTTTTATTTACAATACAACCCTTCTTGATGATCTACATGTATGTAATTTCTTCCATGTGTGTCGTCGTTCCTGCTAAGAAAGGCCCCATACGCAAACAGAGGTATTTCATCAAATTGGTCGACTCTTCTTCATCTACGATATTTTCAACACCAACGATCCGCCGCTTGCCAAAGGACGACGTGCAATCTCGGATTGGCCGATCACGCACGAGAAGACTTGATTTGCTTGCTTCGCAAGGATGAATGGATCTTCTTTGTAGGCGACTGCTTAGATCCACAAGGGTAAAACCTCTCTTGTCGACCTTCACTCCATGTGGAAGTCCCACCCACTTACATCGAACAATGGAATTTGGTATATTCCGTAATCGAGCTCCCAAATTTCTTCGATCACCCGTAGTAAGAGTTCATTGCCATTGAGGATCCTCCTTTCGAGTGATGTTCATCTGACAAAGCATCTATGCTTACACCATCGCTTTTGAACAAGACTATTCACATCCCGACTTTCATTGTAAAATGTGCTCATCACTATCGGTTCTTTTGTGAGAAGCGATAGTGATGTGATTATCATCACTATCGCTTAAATAAGAACCGATAGTGATGCAGATACGCTTCATCACTATCGCTTCTTATATGAAAACCGATAGTGATGATAATGCACATCACTATCACTTCTAACATAAGAACCGATTGTAATGTTCCCAGTGCTACATCACTATCACTTCTAACCTGAGAACCGATAGTGATTATGATTAATGCCTCTTCTAAGTCATCTATCACAATCGTTTCTTCTTAAAAACTTAAGAACCGATACAGATGAAGCGATAGTGATGTACCATTCTGTAGTAGTGAATCTTGTTTTCCAAGATAGACGATGCATCTTAAAAAGAATTAGGAGTAATTCCTCGTCGTCTTTCTTGCAACTCACTTTTGGTGGTGGTTGGGTGGACAGATCTCGAACGGTATGGTTGGACAAATTATTTGTTGAAGGTTGCTGTTTGACAGTGGTTAACACCATCAATTTGTCAAGTTGCACAGATCCAACCTTTTATCATAAGAGTATGATTGAGCAAGTTATTTATCACATGTTACTGGATCAAGACAGTGGTTGATGCCATCAACTTATCAGGTTGCACTAATTATCCTTGACCCTATATTGTAAAGATTGAACGCCCCGTATCACTCGATGCACCATTAGACTATAGTGCACGCAGTATAGCCGTAGTCGATCCCTTAATTAAGATATGAAACCCAAGAAAGACGGATATCTTATCTCCTTCAGAAATTAGTGTTGGGGATAAGGGCACAGAGAGATCGAGCACTTGCTGAAAGAGACCACGGATCAGATCTAAACGTGCAACCAACAACCAAAAAAAAAGCTGTAAAAACCTCATCCAAACCAAGAAAACGCGGAAACAAGTACAGATCCATCCAAAAAAAATTAATAACTTGCAAGCAAAGAAGAAACGAAATACACGAACGGAAGCATCACAGACACAGAGCCATCGAGGAGCCGTCGAACGAAACCCACTCACCTCGGCGCAGACCGGACCGTTGGGGGAGAAGGCGTCCATGAGGGAGCGCTCGTCGGCGCCCCAGGGGAGGTTGCTCACGTAGCAGCGGTACTCAGTCCCAGACCGGTCCTTATAGTCCGAGTCCCACCACGGCGCCGCCATCCCTGCCACTAAACCCTAACGACAACACGAACAACAGAGCGATTGAGGAATCCCTTTTCTGTTGGATGCAAAGAGAAGAATGCATTCAACACGAAGAGGGGAGACGCCAACCCACGTATATATAACAGCACCAACAATGCTTGGTGCCACCCAACTTGTACGTCCGGACCCCACAATCAGTCTCTATGCCCACCCTTTTCTCTCCTGGCTTAACGATATTTTGTTGTGATATCCATAATTCAGGGTTAACAATACCGCGATAATCGACTGTATCGAGCCAACTCAGCATTTAAAATCGGTCGGTAAACTGATCTAACTAAAAAAAATCAAGAAATTCAGAAAAATTTATACTTCGTAAATCGGTTGAAAATCAGTGAAATCGCTCAAAAATTAGCCACCAAAAAAGTTCAATTGGTCAGTCGATTACGAGAAAAATCGACCGATTATCAATGAATATCCACCTATTATCGAGGAATATCAACCGATTATTGGTAAAAATCATTTTTTATTTCTAAAAAGTTTGATTTAAAAAACCCTTCGATTTTTTTTACGATGGCTAATTTTCAAGGTCAAACCGGTAACGTAAACCCTAAGCCATATAATCCAAAAACTGAAAAGATATTTGCAGCCAAATATTCAGGACGCCAAACCTTCCTTAATGCTGAACCTTTCTCGAAGTCACGTATACGGTATAGTGGTAGTTACTCTCTAGGTCATAAATAGTTATTTTGGATACAGATATAACCAATCTTTCAAAATTTGATTGTCAATATCTTTTTAAATATTTAAATTAGATACATGAAAAATCATATTTGCATATACTACTACAGAAAGGCTTATATTAGACGTCTCATCACAGATGGTTCCTCAAAACTGTCTGTGACGAATAATATCACTGACAGTTTTATATTGAAACCGTCAGTGACATTATCACAGACGGACCTCTACAAAAACCGTCAGTGATATACATCAATATCACAGACGGTTGTAGTTAAAAATCGTCTGTGAAGATATCACAGACGGTTATTTTATAAAACCGTGTGTAATATCACATATTATCCCAACGGTTTTGTAAAAACCGTCATTATATATCATGAGCGGTTTTATTATAAAACCGTCTCAAATGCTATGTTTATCATTGACGGTTTTTTTATAACACCGTCTGAGATTTCTATCAGCAATATAAAATACAGAGGCCCGAGCCACTTGGTGCATTTTAGGTTTCGTGATCTATTTTCATTTGGTTGGTACTGTATACTGTGAGGTGATTTGGTAAAAGAAGACCGTTGATTTTGAAGGGTGATTGAGGATCCATTTGATTTTGGTGATCTAAGGTTAGTAACGGTGTCTAATTGTAGTATATTCAAGATCTTGCTTTTTAAGGATAGAATTTGATGTTTTTTTAGATTTAGCTTGTAGATTCATGTGTTCTTTCTATGTAAGGGTAGTAATGGGTTTTAATTGCATTAACACTAAATGCTATATGCTTGGTGTAGATGGACCGAAGATGGATGTACACTAAGAACCGTGTGAGTGCCGAGTACATTAATGACGTCTCCGCTTTTAGAAGAGCTGCAGAAGAGAATATGTTTAATAAGGGGGCGCTTTATGTCTTGTCCGTGCATTGACTCGTGAGAATCAAGATGTTTCAAACTTTACGCAGATCAAGCACACTTAATTATGAGGGTTTCAAACGGGTATACATGTTGGACCACCATGGTGAAGAGCAGAGATACAGAAGGTGTATTAACATGGTCGACGAAGTCAATGATATGTCTGATGGTCATATCGATTGTGGTTCCGATGAGGATAGGTTGCGTGAAGATAATCTAAATCAGATGTCGCGATGTAGAAGGGAACCGTGATGATAGAGAATATGGTAAATTCCGGGCTTGATGGAGGACTCGAGAAACCTTTGTTCCCTGTGCCGCAAGTCGAAATACACAAGGTTGTCATCCGTGCTTGAACCGCTGAAATTGAAAGCAAGTAACGGTTGGTCCGATAAGAGTTTCACAATATGTTACGCTTATTGGCGACATGCTTTCCGAGGGAAACGAGTTGCCGACAACCACCTACAAAGCTAAGAAGGTTCTTTGTCCCTTGGGAATGGATGTAGAAAGAATACATGTATGTTCGAACGACTGTATCCTGTACCGCTAAGAGTACGCAAACTTGCACATATGTCCTGTGTGCAACGCATGCCGGTACAAGCGTAAGAGTTATTCGGATGATAACAGTGAGGGCATCCAGGTGATGAAAGGACCTCCTGCTAAGGTGGCATGGTATCTGCCTATAATTCCTCGTTTGAAGTGTTTGTTTGCGAACCCAAATGAGGCAAAATGCTATGCTGGCACTCTGAGGAGCGTAAGAACGATGGAATGCTAAGGCACCTCACGATTCCATCCAATGGAGAAACATCGATAGGAGGTTTCAAGAATTCGTGAGGATCCGAGGAATATAAGGTTTGGATTGAGTATGATGGAATGAATCCTTTCGGTAACATGATTAGCCAAGATAGCACTTGGCCCGTGAATCGTGTATCTACAACCTTCCTCCTTGGTTGTGTATGAAGCGCAAATACATTTTGTTGTCTCAGATTTATCCAAGGACCAAACAACTCGGGAATGATATTGATGTGTACCTAGCACCATTGGTGGAAGATCCGAAACACTATGGGTTCCTGTGGCATGTATGGGATGTGTACAAATGAGAGAACTTCACTTTGCAATCGCTTTTGTTCTCGCACTATAATGATTACCCCGCCCTTAGTAACCTATCGTGCCGTAATACAAAAGGAACCAAAGCCTGCACTCACTACTTAGACAATACCGAGAGTGTGTGGCTAAATCACTCGCAAAACTGCTTACATGCATCACCGTAGGTTCCTTCTGAGGAATCACCCATACCGCAAAATGAAAAACAATTGATGGAACGAACGAAGACGGTTTAGCTCCAAAGCCTTTAAGTGGGATATATATCCATGATATGGT
This sequence comes from Otatea glauca, assembly GCA_036346275.1. NCBI lineage: Eukaryota > Viridiplantae > Streptophyta > Magnoliopsida > Poales > Poaceae > Otatea > Otatea glauca. Next base: position 10,943,401 of record CM070714.1, read on the forward strand.
TAAGAACTTGGATGTTGCGTTTGGAAAGGGGTGTAAATCGAGATCCCGTGAGAAGAGCACGTGGAAGAAGAGATCAATATTTTGGGACCTACCTTATTGGGAGCACCTAGAAGTTCTAAGATCGCATCGACGTGATGCACGTGGAGAAGAATGTCCGTGATAGCTTGATTGGTCTCTTATTGAATATTAAAGGCAAATCAAAGGACAGTATCAATGCACGCCTTGACTTGGTTGATATGGGCATAAGACCTGATTTAGCACCGAAAGAGATAGATACAGGCCGAACATACTGCGAACCTGCTTGTTACACTTTGTCTAAGGCCGAGAGAACTGAACTGTGCCAGTGCTTGCATGGTGTGAAAGTTCCGTCCGGTTACTCCTCTAACATGAAGAGACTTGTTTCGATGCAAGATTTGAAATTAGCTGGCATGAAGTCTCATGATTGTCATGTGTTGATGACACAAATGCTCCCTGTGGCAATTAGAAGTATTTTGCCAGTCAAGGTCCGGGAGACAATCACGAGGCTGTATTGTTTCTTTAACACAATTGCTCAGAAGGTCATCGATCCCGAAGCACTAGATGCACTGCAGGCTGAGGTGGTGATGACTCTATGTAATCTTGAGATGTATTTCCCTCCGTCGTTTTTCGATATCATGGTCCATCTCGTTATTCACCTTGTGATAGAGATAAAGATATGCGGGCCCGTGTTCCTACGTAGCATGTACCCATTCGAGAGGTATATGGGAATTCTCAAGTCCTACGTACGGAATCGATCTTGGCCGGAGGGTAGCATTGTCGAAGGTTATGCAACCGAAGAAGTCGAGAGTTCTCGCCGATTACATGGCTCAGTCGAACCAATAGGTGTGCCTCGATCTCGCCATGAGGGGAGACTCCAGGGCATCGGGACCATCGAAAGGAAAGCAATCACGCCTGATCCGTCTTCCTATGCTCAAGCTCATTTCACAATTTTGCAACATATGGCTGTAGTGTCCCCGTACATCGACGAGCATAAGCACCGCTACGGCAAGAGAATCGACGCGCAAGAGTCTTGGATAACGAGACAAAGATAACCTTCGCTTTAACAGATGGTCAAGGAGCGACCCATCACTGGACCTCGTTAGGTGATACGCCACATGGTTGGCAAAAGGGCCAACATTTACAGTTGTAACATGGAAAGGATACGACTTAAATAGGTACACATTTTACACGAGAGATCAGGATATGAAAAGCACAAACCAGAACAGCGGTGTACACATAGATGCATTCAACACCGTTGGGTCAACGAGGAGCTCCTACTATGGGTTCATAGAGGAGATTTGGGAGCTCGACTATGTACTATTCAAGATCCCCTTATTTCGTGTCGTTGGGTCCACCTCCAAAGACGTGAAGGTTGACAAACACGGTGTCACTATCGCCGACTCGCACGCGCCGGATACCAAGATGAACCATTCATACTCGCTAACCAAGCTGCTCAAGTATTCTATGTAATCGACCGGCCCAACAAGAAGAGACATGTAGTTCTTCAGGAAAAGGAGGATTGTCTGAGTAGAGAATGTAGTAGATGAGGAAGAATACAATCAATTCAAGAGTTGCCTCCTATCTGAAAGAGCATCACATCCAGAAGAACAACCCAAGAAGCTAGCTACACACGCCGATCATCATGAAGGGCTAATTTTTATACAAAAGAATAAGCAAGTAGAGTTATGATTTTAAGTGTACTAGCTCTAGAAGATAATAGAGTTGTTTGTAATGAGATGCTCAAATTAAAAACAACTTTGTGTATATATGCATCCGATTTATTTAATATAGTTTCCTTTCCTTTACCGATATTGCTTCATCTACAATTCCATATACAAGACACATTATGTAAAGAAGGCCAAACTTTGATTTACCTTAGCGAAGGTCCTGTCAATCTTCATCACAGACGGTTCTATAATAGAACCGTCTCGTATAGTTTATATCACAGACGGTTCTAATACATAACCGTCTGCGATAAAAACTATCCCAGACAGTTCTAGTATACAACTGTCTGTGATAAAATAATATCACAGACGGTTCTAAGCACTCTGGCAGATCATTCATTCTCTACTCTTTCACTCACGCGCCAAAACCCTAAGTATTCGCTCCGCCCAGCCCTCGCCGACGCCTCCCCTCGCCGACGGGCGCCTCATCGACCCTCCCCATCAATGACGCCGCCGCCGACGCCTCCCCATCGCCGACGCCGCACCTCGCCGACGCCCCCATCGATTTTCGCCGGTAAGTGCCGATAATCGCCTCTATCTAAACCTCAAATAGGCTAGCTAGAAATCTCACTACTTCAGATTTGTGCGAGACAACTAAACTATTGATGTTTGGGTAATTAAATTGAAATATATGTCTACATCGTTGTTCTTATTTTAAAAACACTAACAATGTGACAAAAAGAATGTTGCCAATATAAAATGCAGATCTAGGTTAAAAATTGACGATTTTTATTATTTTAATTCTTGCAACTATATATTACCCCACGAAATACATAGTGAAATTCGCTCAGTAAGTGCCGATAATCGCCCCTCTCACCAATTTTCGCTTATCGGTGGAGAACCAAAACCATAGCGATTTTCGTTGACGTTGTAATCTTGTTGTTACATACCTACATTATGAAGTACGAGTAGAAACAAAGCAGTGAGATATGTACGAGTAGTAACAAAGAACATTAGAACTAGATATTTGTTTGAGATGTGGGCACATTTTTTAATTCTTTGCTATTCCTCAATCCATCCTCGTGAGGTGTATGACTGTCCATTAAGTGGTCGTGTTTATTTATGAGAGAAATTCACTTGATTTAGTAACTACAACAAGATTATCGTGATTCATTTTTGGGTATATTCGATTTAGCAACTACAACAAGATTACTCAAGCCAACTGTGCATGGTGTGATCCAGACTAGTGTCAGAGACCAAGTTAGACATTACTTCTGAGAACTTATAACTAAAATATCATGAATTGCTTCTCTCAACTTACCTTCTCTGAACTACCTTTGTACCCATTAAATAAAAACAGCCATCAATTGGTAGCCTTCCATGTTTGTTTACTTTTCTTTCCTGTTGTGCCACGACAACCAGCCTAGATTGCAAGATGGTATCCCCTCATTCGCCGTCTGAAGGATGTGATGAGTCACCGAAAAGAAAACCTCCTCGAGGTCCAAGAGGAGCAAATAAAAGGCCCACGGAACGATATACCATCACAGCGGTTGATCGAAAGGATGGGGCCCCCACCGAACCAAGAAAGACGGTGAATGCATTTAGGACATTGTGCGGGGTAGTCGCACGGGAACGGGTCTCCATCACATGTCCATCCTGAAAGTCGCTGACTGATGAGAGCCGCAACGACTTGGTGACAGAAATTATGTCTTCGTTCGATATCCCAGAAGACTTTGTGATCTTAGTGCGACGGTATGCACTGCTAGTGGCTGGAAAGGCGTGGAAGAATTTCAAGAGCACCCTTGTCAAGGAATATGTTAATAAGGACAGGACTCCCTTCTCTAAGTACGGGTTCATTACTGAGGATGTATGGCAAAATTTTGTTGAGGCGAAGACGACGGATGAATTCGTGCATCAAAGTGAAGCCCACAAGGCCCTACAGGCAAGGAGCACCCACCCCCATAGACTTTGCACTGCTGGGTACGCGGGGAAGAGGGACCAATGGGAGAGGGAGAACGAGGAGGCCTGTGTGCCATTTGCATGTATCGTTGATCGACGCGCTAGAGACTAGCTGAGAGCAAGGTCAAGTGCCACGTCTTCCGGCACCGTCTCCTTTACAAACCCCGCGGACGAGGAAGTCTGCCAACGACTGGTAAGATATCGGACTTCCAATTTTGTACGTAATTAGTTCTTAATTTCGTAAGTGAATTAACTTTTCGAGATCTTGCAGGTAGCGTTGAGTACACAATCTTCCGAGGGCACTTTTTTGCCAGACAGGGAGAAGGATGTACTCTCCACAGCCTTGGGAAACAAGGAACACCCTGGTCGCACGCGAGGCGTTGGGGTTTTTGTTCCCTGGAAGTCAGGATTTCCAGGCGACTCAGACAAATACTGGAGTAGGAAGAGAACCAAAGCAGAGCGAGAGGAACGACTGGTACAAAGAATTGAGGAAAGACTAAGAGAAGAATTCAACAATAAGATAAAAAGCCTCGAGGAAAGGCTCAATAATCACCCGCGAAGTCCTGGATGTATGTGGGCAAATCACCCCACTACAAAAAAAAAGAGCAATTGCAAGGTCCGCCACTCCCACAAATTGAACATGGGAAATCTCCTGTCTGTGACATCAAGGTACTTATATATATGTCTTGAATGCTCCATACAAATAGCTGTTGGACGCAGTAGCTAATTGTGTACCGTTATATAGGTGGCCACGCGGTGCACTCTCCAAGTGAGACTTGTCCATGGTGCCACTCTTATTCCGGCTGCTTCGGGGGTCGCGTTTCCTTTTATTGAAGGGGCGCTGGTGCACGGCACCCTTGTGGCACAGGGATTCACGAAGGTTAGTGTGGACGGTGTAAACGATAATTTCAAGACCGTCCCACTACCGATGCCCCCAAACGATGAGATTGTGACACTGGGGGACGCCATTCACACTTTTATCCAGTAGCCCAGCAGCGACATCTCCCTGGACGCCCGTCCTCCATCACCGGAGCTTCCCCAACTGCCTGAGCCATATGATGCACCCCAGCAGAGCACCAAATCGGCTCCCGTGCCCCCTGCATCAAAGGACATTCAGTGGGATGGTGCCCACTCGTCTCTCGTGAAGACTCCTTATGGCAGAAAAAAAGTCAAGGGCAAAGCGAAGCAAATCACGAAGAAATTGGACTATCCAATTGCCCCGCTGGCCCGAGTATACCAGCTAGGAGAGCCTTTTGTAACAGGAGAGTGCATGAAGAACCTTTCTATTGCTTGCGCTGACAGAATTGGTGCATGCAATAGGCCAAAAGCTGCAAGACCGCATAACGAGTATATCAGTCAGTTTCAAGTATGAGCATCTATTCAACGAGTCATCGGGGGGATTCTTCACAGCCGACTTCAATGACCTTTTTGACGTCTTCAACCTCGACGCCCGACGCCGCGCTCTTGAGATCTTTGGACATTGTAAGTGTGTGCATTCACATTCTACATTCGTGTAATATCGATAAAAGTCATATATATATTTGACTCAATGCTTTCGATATTTAGATACATGATCCGAAGCGAGGTAATCTAACAACCGTGGGTTTCTGGACCCACACATAGTCTCCAAGCAAACAATGGACAGAGATTACGGATTTGTCGATAATACGTCAAGAGGCCTTGGCGGCTCTAAAAGATAAAGAGTTCATACTTTTACCACACAACCCGTGGTAAGTGCTAGTTTGATTTGCACTATGCTCGCAACTCGCTCGTTAATTGACCATGCCAGCATACCGTGTAGGTTTCACTGGTTCTCATTGTAATTCATCCATCGATTTAATCGGGTTATTTACCTTGATTCCTTACAGAGTGGCAGCCACAACTTACAACCTATCGCAAAATTAATCACCAGGTAATTAATCACGTTTCCTTCAAAGATAACATGGTCATGTAGGTTGTTCAAACGTGTATGTTTCTCCTAGAATAGCTGAGGCTAACCTCTTGCAATCACATAGCGCGTTCAAAGTGTACAAAGCTTATGGAGGGCCTTCTGGCAAGGACAAGGCGAAGCTGAATCACGATTTTAAGTTTCCGGTATCCGCTGTACACAATAATCCTATGTAAACTATGTAGTAATGATTCTGGAACTAACCAAATCTATATTTGCAAAGTGCCACCAATAGGAAAGGAAATAACCGCTGTGGATTTTACGCTTGCCACAACATGGAACTCCTTGTCACTAAGAAAATGCCCAATCGGGTAACAACTGCGTTGGAAGAGGCTGATCTGGAGCGAATTCGAGGACAGCTTTGTGCCATCTTGCTCAGTCAAGTTTTACACAAAAAAGGCGAGTTCCACGCTACCGTATAACTTGAGGAGTCGTATTTTTTCTGAATTACCATTTGGGTTAATTGTCAAACTTGTGTTGTGGATTTGTAAATTGTAGTGTGTATTCTATTAATTGGTTAATGCTATTGAGTTACATTTGGTTAATATATCTGAGTTCATTTCTGAAATGGTTGTAATGTTTTTGTAACATGAGTTTAGTTATTCTGTAATTTGCTTTTTTCCAGAGGGCGTGGCTAGCATTTCCTGAGGCTAGCCAATAAATAGAGAAATGGTTGCCTGTTGGAAGTATTATCACAGACGATTTCTAATTAAAACCGGTCTGTGATATAAATATGTAACAGACTGTTTAAAATTAAAACCGTCTGTGATGTAATGATGTAATGATGGTTTTAATAAAACCGCTCGTGATATCATCACATCACGCATTTGTTTTAAATAAAACCGTCTGTGATATGATCACATCACAGACGGATTTAGTTGAAAACCGTCTGTGATATATTCTATCACATACGGTTTTTAAACCGTCTATGATATGCCGTAACATCACTGACATATGGTTACAGACGGTTCGAAAAACCCTCTGTGATGACGGTACCGAACCGTCTGTGATAAGCTTTTCTGCAGTAGTGATATTTGTCTCGAACAATACTTTTATAATATTATAATTTTATTGGGTTTTAGAAATATATTATAATAAAAATTAATGACTAAAGCTGTATTTTCTAGACCGTATCGATGTTCAAAATGACAACTATTTATGATCGAAGTAAGTAATGTACAAGGAAGAATCAAGGAACCCATGAATCACGGAGATCAGACAAACCACCGGAAAGCCTCAAAAGAACATGACACAAAGTTATGCGACATAACTTCAACAAGATGGTAATGATCACAGTATCACACTATGGAACTGAACTGTCACAAACAAAAAAGCGAGAAAAGAAAAAGGGTGATACTAGCAATCGGACGTTCGATCACTATTTATTTTCTCAGACGTGTCGTGCAACATTTATTTCCCACGCCTGCAACATTTTTTTTCAACGCACTACCTTGAAAAAGGCCATCTGTGGCGGTTCATAACGGCCATCTGTGGCAGTTCATAACTTCCATCAGTGGCGTTTTTGAACCGCCACAGATTTAGTGCCACTGATAATCGAGGATTATCAGTGGCGGTTCTAGAACCGCCACAGATAACACTATCTGTGGCGGTTTTTGGCTAGAACAGCCACTGATATTCGTGAATCAGTGACGGTTCGAGCCAAAAACCGCCACTAATCATCCAAGTATCAGTGGCGGTTTTTTGATAGAACCGCCACTGATACTCAAATATTAGTAGCGGTTCTATCCCAAAAACCGCCACTGATAATACGACTATTAGTGACGGTTTTTGGCTAGAACTGCCACTGATACAACTATCAGTGGTGGTTGTATATAAAACCGCCACTGATAGGCCTAGTATCAGTGGCGGTTTTTTGATAGAACCGTCACTTATATTACGTCAGTAGCGGTTTTGGGCCAAAACCGCCGCTGATAATCCCACACACGAAAATAAAAAACTGGCATTTGTGGCTAGCCTCAGGCAGCGCTAGCCATGCCTTTTCATTATGTATATTGTTGTTTCAGTTGACATCACTAGTTCAAATGTAAGATTTATTAGCATAATCATTTTTAGAAAACTGTCAGATACAAGAGAGATAAAAACGTGATGCTGGGCATAGAAGAATTGGAGATAACAAAAAATAGCTAAGATTCTATGTACTTACTAATCACTTGAAGGTTTTTATGCAACTCTCTGGCAACTTCAAGGAACTAAAAACCACTCAACTCTTCCATGTGCACCGCTGCCAAAATGAAATCAACATCTTGTGCATGATTCTCAAGACATCAGAGTGCCTCTATGGGACTTGAATACACTGTCAATGAAAAAAAAAGGGAAAATTTTTAGTGTCTATTCTGAATACAAAAAATTCTCAGAACTATAAAAGAAAGAGTTTCTGCATGCAGACCATTGCAAAGTCGTAATCAAGGATCGAGGAATATTATGAAGGATGGAAAAAGTAGTAGTAATAAAATATCTACTTCTTAAAAAGAACATGGATTGCTGATAGGAATTGATGGCGCTTACCATAAAAGTTGAGTTTACAGAGCATAGACCTTGCTAAATTCGCATGATGTTTATCTTCATCGATGACCATGACACTAAGCCCATCAAGAGTGCGCCCTTACGTTCTTTGAGCCATGAGTTTCTCAATGCTAGAGTTATTCGGTTTTGAGCTTTATTTTGTGTGTGAAGCACTTGATCCGATGAGCAATTGTTTCTAAGAAGAAACTAAAGATGATGAGCAAGAAAAGCATGATTCACTCGTAAAACCACGCATTTCTTTAGTAATTTTTTCACTTGGTTAGTTTATCAAACTATTACAAACACATGAAATAACTTCATATGAAAAAATAACCATGTAAGGCAAACACATGAAATATTTAGAAGTGTCACTCGCATGTGTGTGTGATCCTGAAGAAGACAAAAGTACATGCTACACTAGCACAACCACTGACAAAAGAAGTGGCATTGATAAAAGAAGGGGTTCCCATTTGAAAGGAACAAAGAGTTATTTACACTTTGTAATGAAACAGAATTGAAGTAACAAAAGTCTAAACTAGTGGAGGTAAACTAGAAGCCTACGGGTCTTCGGAGGTTGGAGACACGTGCTGTGAGACAAGAGTATGGATGATTGGATCGTTGTTGTCTTCATCATAAAACTTGCCTTTTTGGTTGATTATTTCCTTCATGATGAAGTAGGCGAGCTGGCCCTGAATGGCTTGGATTTCAGAAGGAAGCAGTCCTAACGTAGACAACTTGAGGCGCTATAAGTATAAAAAACAAAATTAAGAGAGTATATAGAAATTAAGTGGTGCGAATCAATGTGTCATGTCAGCATGACTGACCTCTACGTCATTGTCTTTTATTGTGCATGATAAGATTTCGCGCATGTACTGGCACACGAAGTATCCAAATAAATTTGTTCCTTGCGGTTGCTTGTGACACTGCAAAAATCGAATGAACTAAGATGTCGTCGAAGGAGCTATTTACTATGAAATACGATATAAGAATATTCCTTGCGTGCGTACCGGAAACTTAGTACGGATTGTAAGGGATTTTATCTCGAGCTCTTCTGACAATATCTTTTGAACGCCTCATTTACTAAATGTGCCATAACTTCAAAGTCTTTTTTAGGTTTATCCAGTGGATCCACGATCAGCATCTTGCTCTTTTCTGGATGAATTATTATGAGAATCCAGTGGAAGCTACATACACATGCATGATGCCATAGTCATTAGTCCTTACATCAGAGTAAATAACGAAATAAACGAGTAATTTAACTAGCTAGTGAGGAACTTACTTAAAATGGTATGGTAAAAGTATAAACTCCTTGTCTTGTAGTTTAGTCAAAACTTTATATACGTACTCCTCGACCTCCTTTGGTGCTCTTTTGATTTCAGATTGGCAAACCATTCCCGGGTCAAGGAATCCCACTGGCCCCTTGGTTCTTCGTAATTCAATCATCTCGTATCTATATAACGAAATAGTTAGATATGACATTTATCGGTATTACGTGAATGTAGGCCAAGATTGATATATTAGACACTTACAATGACCAGCATCTCAAAAAAGATATGTCGAGGGCGTCGTGATAGAACAAGTTGTGCAAGTTATCGAATTCTATTAAGAAGTAGCCATAGCCCGCATGGTGAAAATGTTCCTCACGGAAAATTGCAGTGATCACCTTCGGGAGTACGTCTTGGTTGGATCGATTCATGTACCATGCATGTAATCGCTGCATCATGGGTGTTAGACTTTTTAACTTCGAAGCGGTGACTAAGGGCTTCCCTACCTCGAATTTCAATCTTTGTTGATTATCTTATCATCAGACTTCGCCTTGCCCTTACTTTTTTGTCGCACGACATCATACTCGGTCCTGGCTTCGCCTGATCTGGCTGATACGGCTTGTCTAATGTGCCAATTTTTGGGATCAGGGGTTCTAGGTTTGTCCTTTGAAGTACCAGGTGTTATAGGTTTCTACTTTGGAGTACTAACAGTGGCCATCTTTATGGGGTCCTCAATGGATTTCTTTTCTACCTCATCTTGCTTCTTCACCGTTTCACTCTCAGGTGCTGGTGACGAATGCGAGGATTGTACTGTAGGAGAGGCTGGCACTACACAATCCAAGATGATGTTACGCTTGCGCCACTGGATGAATGAGTGGACAACACTTCCTAGAGTTGTTATATCATCATTGGCTTGTTTTTCTAGCCCGATCTCAGCAAACTGTGCAAGTACCGTGTCCACTTGGACCTTTGCATAACCTAGCGCTATCGGGGTATTGTGCAAGACACCCCCTTCTTGGCACAGATAAACTACCCCTGTAGCAGCCTGTACAAATATGTTCATCACGAGCACGTTGAACTGACAGGGTGTGGGGTCCTGTATGTCGTCCATAGGATAATGGTTGTTGTCCGCTTCTGCCAATGGCGTGGACGCGCAACTGCTGCGACGACCTGTAGGGCTGGAGAGAATGTTGTGGGCCTGCGACTGGCTCAAGGCTTATTGTACTTGTCGTTCAACTTGTTCTTCAATGGTGCCTTGTATTTCTCGCAAAACCCTTTCCTTCATCATTTCCATTTCCTGCTCAGCCCGCTCTTCTTTAGCTCTCTTCCGAGTCCTATAAGAGTCTCCGTGCTCAGGGAATCCAATCTTCCATGGAACCTTGACCCCGACGCCTCGTGTCCGACCGGGGTGCTCTTTGTTTCCTAGGGCCGTTGTTAGCTCGTCTTTCTCCCTGTCTGGGTGAAAAGATCCTGGGTGGATCGGGCGAAACTCATGAACTCTTTGCGTCATTGCTTCATCTTCGCCGGTCCGTAGTCCGATCAAGGGACTTGTGCCACCAATTGACCGCTTCTAATTCTCGCTCTCCCATTGAGCAATTTTACCCGCGTATCCACTCGTGCAAGTGCGTGGGGTGAGTATTCCTTCTTGCGATGCTAATGTGGTCCTCACTGGACTTCCTTGCTGCTTCGGATTGCTTCATCACCACAAACTCATCCCAATATGGTTCGTACCAAGAACCACCACTGATACTATTATCTGTGGTGGTTCTTAAAAAGAACCGCCACTGATACACTTATCTATGGCGGTTCGTATAAAAAACCGCCACTAATACATATATTATCAGTGGCGATTCTTTTTAAGAACCGCCACAGATAATAGTATCAGTGGTGGTTCTTGTCAATAACCGCCACTGATAATGTTTTGTATGGATGCACTAGCATAGCCAAAGCAAGCGTTGTGCCCACAAGGGTCTACAAAGCATCAACCCTCACATAAACTCATGAAAATTGAATAGTTCTCACTACTATGGCTTTCCTACCTATATAATCCTAATATAGTAACGACCTTATATAATCCTAATAAATATTAATGACCATATATAATCCTAATATATTAATGACCCAAATTTCCATTACTCCAAACAAATGCATAACACCACATTTCCATTACTCCGTACAAATGCATATTGTTTACATCACATTGCCATTACTCGTATATAGCTAATTATTTTCTTTCACAATTTACCCTTCTTCATGATCGTCACGATGATAGGTAGCTTCCTGAGTGGTTTCTTCCTCGACCCTGATGTTGCCATCTACGAAAGGAGGCAACTCATCAAACTGGTTGTACTCATCCTCATCCACGACATTCTCAACTCTGACGATCCTTCTTTTTCCCTGAAGAACTACATGGTGCTTCTTATCTGCTGGGTCGATTACATAAAAGACTTGTGCTACTTGCTTCGCAAGTACGAATGGTTCGTCTCTGTATCCGATGTGTTCGATGTCCAAAGTAGTGAAGCCGTACTTGTCCACCTTGACACCCTTTGGGAGTTGTACCCAACGACACCGAAACATCGGGATCTTAAAAATACAATAGTCGAGCTCCCAAATCTCTTCTATGAACCCATAGAAGCTACTCTTCTTACTGCCTATGTTGTCATAGGCATCTATGCGACACCACTATTTTGGTAAGTGCTTTTGCTATCCTGAGATCTCGTGTAAAAGGTATATCCATTTATGTCGTATCCTTGCCATGTCAAGATTGTACCTGATGGCCCTTTGCCAACCACCTCAACATAACACTCGTTTCTTTCCCAGTCATATGCTCTTTGAACCAATGATTGAACAAACGATTATACTCTTTTGTTACCCAAACCTCTAATTGTCCATGATTTTCCTCTCGTAGCTTATCCTTGTGCATGTCCATATACGAGGACACCTCAACTGACTGTTGCAAGACTGTGAAATGAGCTTTTTCGAACAATCCATGATCGTAAGAATTTGTTGATTTCCTTCCAACCGTCCCTTTCCCAGCTAGCCTACCCTCATGGCGAGATATAGGCACTCCTACCGGTTCCACCCCCTCCATGTAATCCACGTAAAACTCGATAACCTCCTCAGTTGCATAACCTTCCACAATGCAACCCTCCGGCCGAGATCGATTGCGTACATACTTCTTCAGAATACCCATGTACCTTTCGAACGAGTACATCTGATGCAGGAATACGGGGCCACATATATTTATCTCATTCACAAGGTGAACAATGAGATGAACCATTATATCGAAAAATGATGGAGGGAAATACATCTCTAGCTAGCATAGTGTCTTGACCACATCATTCTGCAGTTCAGAAAGTCCGATGGGATCGATTAACTTCTGTGAAATCGCGTTGAAGAAGAAACACAACCTCATGATTGCCTCTCGGACCTTTTAAGGCAAAATACCTCTAATTGCAATAGGAAGCATTTGTGTCATCATCACATGACAATCATGAGACTTCATACCAGTTAACTTCAAATCTTTCATCGAGACTAGTTTCTTGATGCTTGCGGAGTAACCGAACGGAACTTTCACACCATGCAAGTATTTGCAGAGGTCTAATCTCTCTTTCTTGGATAGTGTAGCAAGCTGAGGAAAGGTAAAGTCGGTCTTTCCCGGTGTCTTGAGGATGTAGCTCAGCTTTGATTTTCATATCTTCTAGGTACCTTCGTGCCTTCAGTCCGTCCTTAGTTTTGCTAGGAATATTCAGCCAAAGACCAATCAAGCTGTCACATACATTTTTCTCTACGTGCATGACGTCTATGTAGTGTCGAACTTCTAAGTCCTTCCAATAGGGCAAGTTCCAAAATATCGATCTCTTCTTCCACATGGTCTTCTCAGTACGAGACCTCGATTTATTATTACTATCCCCCTTGCCAAGTACAACATTAATATCTTTAACCATATCATATACCTCTTCCCCACGACGAGGCCTTGGAGCTATACTATCCTCTTTTGTCCTGTCGAATTGTTTCTTCATATTGCGGTAGGGGTGATTCCTGCGAAGGAACATACGGTGATGCATGTACACAGTTTTCCTCGAGTTATGGAGCCACACACTAGCGGTTTCATCCATGCACTGGGGGCATGCTTTGGCCCCTTTTACAGTACGACCAGATAGATTACCAAGGGCAGGCAAATCATTGATGGTGCAAAACAACAATGCGTGTAGGATGAAGTACTCTCGCTTGTACTCATCCCATACCTGTACACCTTCATTCCACAGTATCACAAGATCTTCCACCAATGATTGTAGGTACACATCAATATCATTGCTAGGTTGTCTCGGCCCTTGGATAAGTAGCGACATCATAATGTACTTTTGTTTCATACACAACCAAGGAGGAAGGTTGTAGATACAGAGCATCACGGGGCAAGTGTTATGAATACTACTCATGTTTCTGAAAGAATTCATTCCATCCATACTCAACCCAAACCTTATATTCCTCGGTTCATTCCCGAAGTCCTTCCTAAAGAGCCTATCGATGGTTCTCCACTGGGCAGAATCAGCAGGGTGTCTCAGCTTTCCATCCCTTTTACGCTCTTCTGAGTGCCATTGCATCAATTGGGCATGCTTTTTGTTTCCAAATAAACGCTTCAACCGAGGTATTACTGGTAAATACCACACCACTTTAGCGGGAGCTCCTTTCTTCACCACGGTGCCCTCGCTGTCATGGCCTTTACGCTTGTATCGCGATGATTTACACACCGGACATACATGCATGTATTTTTTCTACTTCCAATCCCAATGGACATACAACCTTCTTAGCTAAATAAGTGGTTATCGGCAATACGTTACATCTGGAAGCATGTCCGCTAAGAGATGTAATAGCGCCGTGAAACTCTTATCGGACCAACCATTGCTTGCCCTCAATTTTAGAAGTGAAAGCACGGTGTGCAACTTTGTGTATTCCTCCTGCAACGGGAACAAAGGTGTGTCCGAGTCGCCCAACAAACCCTTGAATTGATTAAACTCTGTCTGACTAGTGTAGTTCCCTTCTGCATCGCGCAACATCTGAGCAAGATTATTATCGTCATCAATGTCCAACCTATCCTCATCAAATCCATAACCGATGTCAACTGCCATAATGCCTTCTCCATCATCCAATACGTTATCACCTTCATGTATGTTTTCCTCTTCACCGTGACTTGTCCAACGGTATAGCCAAGTACAAAACCCTTCGAATCAAGTGCAAGTGGATGTGCCCTTTGTCTGAAAACATTTTCTCATTCTTGCAATCAATGCATGGACAATGTATGTACTCCGTGTTCTTGTGCAACTTGTTCTCCTCAGCGGCTCTTAGAAAAGCAGATACCCCGTCGATGTAATCTCGGCAGTAACGGTTCGCATTGTACATCCATCTTCGGTCCATCTAAAATTAATTAACATATAAAAATTGGTTAAAAAACTAATCTAATTACTAAATCTAAAGGAGATAGATAATAAATTCATCATCTAAAAATGATGAGCACCCACCTACCAAATTAACTACAATTTCATGTATATTAATATCCAATAATCTTAAATAAATAAATTTAATATATGCAAGATGTATATGTCCGTACACTAATGGAACCAAATTAATAGTAATTAAAAAAGTAATCTAAATACTTATCCTCTAAAGAAGCTAGATAATAAATTCATCATCTAAAAATGATGAGCACCCACCTACCAAATTAACTAAAATTTCATGTATATTATATCCAATAATCTTAATTAAATAAATTTAATATATGCAAGATGTATATGTCCACACTAATGGAACCAAATTAATAGTAATTAAAAAAGTAATCTAATTACTTATCATCTAAAGAAGCTAGATAATAAATTCATCATCTACCAAATTAACTTAAAATGCAATTTATATTAAATATATGCTTGATCATAATTCATCATCTATAAAAGGAACACAAAATCATCTAATGAACCTAGCTAGGAAATAAATTCATCAACTACAAAATGGTAGGTAAATAAAAATAAACAAAATCTAAACTTTTCATCTCATCTACATATAAACCTTAATTAAACTAGATCTACAAATTAAATTGCAACAAGAGTAACACAAATCAACAGAGGAGAAAAAATAACTCACCAAGGAACAACTAGAGGAAGTACAAGCACAAGAATTGGAGAAAACGAAATCTGAAAATTAGAAGTTTTGGTTTGCTCTCGGGAGGAAGAAGACCAGTCTGCATCGCACTCTATTTATAGGAAATATTATCAATGGCGGTTGTTAACTACAACCGACATCGATAACATTATCTGTGGCGCTTTACCTCGAACCGTCATCGATAATTCATTATCGCGATGCTTCTAGGATAGAACCAAAGACGGATAATCCAAGAGAGAGATGGCGGTTGTAGGATAGCACCGCCACTGATAACCTAGTTATCAGTGACGGTTCTATCCTCCAACCGCCACTAATGATGTATTTGTTACCAGTGGCGGTTCTATCCTCGAACCGTCACTGATAATGCATTATCAGTGGCGGTTAGAGGATAGAACCGCCACTGATATTCTTCTCGCCATTTTCAGTATAGAACCGCCACTGATAATTATATTTGTGGCGGTTCGAAAAAAACCGCCACAAATAGACCGTCACCTATTGCAGGTTTTGGCGTAGTGACGTCTGCAACATTTTGTTTCCTGCGGACATTTCTACTGTTATCGAAGAAAAATATTGCACGTGTAGGAAGAAAATGTTTCACACGTGGGAAAGAAAAGTTGTAAGTGTCAAAAAAAACGAACATCCAAACACAAGTCAGTCCTAAAAGAAAATAGGAGCAAGTGGGCGACATCATAGTCCGTACAGGTAATCACATGCTCCACATTTATTTCTGGTTTTTTAAATGGTATTGTTGTAGGGAGCCTCGGCCTCTAGAACCGTTGCAGATTTTTAGAATACTACAAATAGAGAAATAAAAAATATATATATATCAATTATCAAATTATATTTAAGAGAAAAGTACCTAAAACTCTTCCTCTAGCCATGTGGACAAGGGGCAAAATGGATAATTACTTCTCCCCCTACTCTATACATAGGCTCAAGGGCAATTGTAAGAGGTGGCACTCATTTTTCTTAATTACTGAATAGTGATACTTTTGCCTCCCTTGTCTCTCTCACTCGTCCTCTCTAGTCATTCCGATTTTACATTTGGAACGAAATATTTACCGGAATGAGACAAAGATTGAAATCTCATTTTCGGATGATATCTTGGAGGTGGCCGAAATCCAAAATCTCGCCGATACCTCAGAATTTCGGACAAATCCCGAACAAAATACAAAAAAAAATTCAAATCCGGTTTTTTTGCACCGAGAAAACTGAAATTTCGGCGAGATTTGCAAAAATTTCGGTGAAATTGCATCTAGTGAAAAATAGCTCAAACAATGTCGAAATTTTTGAAATTTTTTGTGGAGGTTCCTGACACATCAGTGATGTTCTCATAAAAAATTCAAATGATTATCAAGTCTGAGGAATTTTAAAAATTAGAACATTGGTACCATTATGATAAAACGCTGACTGGGAAATTTGAACCGAATGAAAAATAGAAAGAAACCACGTTATAATTTTTTTAAAATTTGTTTTGCATGGTTTTGATGCATCACTAATGTTTCCATAAAATTTTCAGATGATGATCAAGCTTCATGAATTTTTAAAAATTCAGACAGTGCTACTGCCCTAATAAAAGCAAAATTCAATCAAATGAAAAATAGTTCAAACCATGTTAGAAAATTTTGAAACTTTTTGTGGATGGTCCTGATATATCATTAATGTTTCTATAAATTTTCATATGATGATTGAGCTTCAAGAATTTTCAAAAATTCTGACAGTGCTACGTCCTGATAAAAACCTGATGATCAATACATAGATTTGCTTTAGCAATAAAAAAAGGTTTAGAGTTTTTAAAATTTTTACAGAAGGGTGCTAAGGAAATGCTTAAGATCTCATAAAATTGTTGAATCATGACCACACTCCAGTGAATTTATAAAATTTCTACAAGGGCACTGTATCATTTATGTTTTTTCTGTTTTTGATTTTTGAAATATAACAAATGAAGTTCAGTGCTTACATAGATTTGATTGGGCAACAAAAAAGTAGAAAATTTTAGAGAATGGTACTGAGACAATTCTTAAGCTCTCATAAAAATTTTGGATCATGATCACACTTGAGAAAATTTATAAAATTCTGACAAGGTTACTGTCCTAATTAAGTTCATTTTGTTTTTTAGTTTTTAAAGATAATAACTGAAGTTCAATTATTTTAAAAAAAATTATGCATGATCCTGCACTACTAATGATAGTATCATAAATTTTTCAGATCATGATCATGCTTTTATAATTTTATAAAAATCTAACAGTGTTTCTGCAAAAATTTTAAAACGTCTCAAAATTTTGGTTTTTCAACAAATTTTCATAGAAGATGACTTTCTTAAGGGTTATTGGACCAAATCCGGTCATAAAAAGTCAAAAACCGGTAAAAAAACCCTAGATTTTGGTGAGATTTAGCGAAATCTTGCCGAAATTTCCAAGATAAAGTAACAATTTTAAAAAATTCAAAATTTTGTTCCCCGCTAGGATTTTGGATCCCATCCTTAGCCGAAATCTCGGCCAAGATTTTCGAGATTTCGGCGGTTTTTTGAACCTTGGAATGAGACATCCGTTGGAACCGAACGACATTGAGAGCTCTGGTGCAAACGGTTACCATGATCATTCTTAAGGCTTTAGCAAAGAAGAGGTCACATGCTCAAATCCAGAAAAATTCACAATAAACCCACCTAATATGTTGCAAGTCGGACTCGAACCATGGCCATTTGCCACAAGACATGCCACTGATTGGTTGATGGGTTAGGTTTTGATAATGAAATTCTGAAAAGCAGCAGGGTCCTCCATGTAGTTCTACAATATGTTCTAGATATTAGTCAGTCTTGGAACACAGAGAAATTCTCTCCCGTCTTTGCTAGGGTATGTACAATGGTACATATGTTCTAGATATTAGTCAGTCTTGGAACACAGGGAAATTCTCTCCCGTCTTTGCTAGGGTATGTACAATGGTACATATCAACTGTCTATAAATATGCCACGTAAAATTTTTCAGACGGGCTTTATAGACAGCTTTATACTGTGTATACTATTATACATACAGTCTATTAATTATAAGAGAGATAATTACAGACAACCATATAGATAATCTATTGTATAAGTTGTTTTTAGTTCCGTCTATAGATGACATAAAGGTGTATTACAGACGATCACGGTCTATACCACTACATATTCTCTAACACTTTAGTTCTCTAATTTGACGGTTTCAAGTCGTCGGCTACTGTAGTGGGCTGGACAAAGCACAACTGGTGGCAAAAGCATTTTGTCTAAAAAACAATAACCACTTCACTGCATATCCAAATAGCCTTAAACAAAAAACACGGGCTACACATATGCTGCTACCTTCCGTGAAATAAAAAATATCATAGAAACTATTTAGTTCCAGATCTGTACTACTGAAAACAATTTGGACCAAACTCTAATCAACTTGTGAATTTGTTCCCCGATAAAATTGTCCACTCAAGCTATTCTTCTTTCTTATATATTCTAGCTTGCTTATTTTCTATTCAAAAGCAATGGGACGAAAATTAGAAAACGGATGTGTTGGACAAATATCACCAGGTAAATGTATGGACAGGACAAAAATTTCATGCGCTTTAACACGAGCAAGAGCAAGTCAGTACACTAAAAAAATAAAACTTTATAATCTGAACTTGACAAATGCGATGAAAACATGCATAGGAACTATTTGTCTCAAGATTTGTACTCCTCAAAATAATTTGGTCCCAACTATAAGAAGAAAATTACCTTGTGAATTTGTTCCCCCGCAAAATCGTCTACTCAGGCTTTTCTTCTTTCTTATTCAATCTAGCTTGGTATTTCTGTATGCAAAAACAATGACAAAAATTACAAAATGGATTTTTCTGATGAAATTACCATGCCATTTGCACGTCTGATATGGAAAATTTTACAGAAGCGTAAATGTGGGAACCATGAGCAGGCAATACACTAAAAACTAAGGTTCCATAAGTTGAACTTGACCTGCTGTGCACCTAGTAATTTTGTACTTTTATTGTTGAAAGATCAGAAAAATAAGTAAATCAGATCAGGAAAAAACTGACAGGCTTTCATCATCAGCGCGTACACAACATTAAGAGATTGAAGTAAACAATTGCAATGTTTCATAACAATAATCATTGTCCGGTTTGAACTTCCGGTCGAGAAGAGTTGAGTACCTCTCTACTTCTTCCTAGTTCCTAGCCAGCGTACATAGTCTTGCTAGATTACTCATGTTTTGCTCAAGCCCAAGCCCAGAATGTGCGGTGCATCTGCACGAATCAAGATGAAGCTGTTAGTTAATGTGGTTAGTTGGGGAATCAAGTATTGCACTGTTGTACAATCAATTTTTTGGAATCATGCATGTCATATTGGCTCTCATCATATAAGATTTGCTTATATAGCAAACTAGAAGGGACCCCAAGCTGCAGAGCAATAAGCACTGGGCATAGAAAGTCTTCTTTTGCAACAGAAACCGCAAAGCATCTTGTAACAGATTCGCGGGTTATGCTAGAAAAGTGATGGGCTTCTAGAGGCCGTAAATCAAATGTTCGGGTATGATAACTAGTGTGGGTTACGCGCTATGCCGCGTCGTATGGTCTGAAGCAGCCAATACACAGTAAGGTGGTATTGGGTGTGTTAAGCTAGTGATCATAGATATAAGAGGATTAGCAAGGTATGGTGCACATCAATCTGTTGTCTATGTCATACATGTAGACATGCATTATATATCGGTAATTAGCACTGGTTAAATATGGACTAAGCGGTCCAATATCGTACATGGGACCATGCTTTTCTATTGTGCTAGTGTGGATCATGGTATTGGTCAGTGCATACCTGGTATCCTATAGGCGCTTACATAAGCTGTGTAGCTATCATTATCTAGTATATCCATGTACATAATTAATAGGCATGGTAAGCACCGAACAATAAGAATTTTCAATAGTGAGAGCCGAACACCAATGTAAATATCAAAATTGCAGCTCAAACTGCGGGGAAACAAAACTGAAAGCGATGGTCATGATAAGATTTTAGCTCATTGTTTTAGTTATCCAATTTTTTTAAAGCTTGATTTAATTCTTATATAGTGTATATGTAAATGTAAAACACATGTAACTCTAAAAACATGTACGGTGAAAGTACTTCATATAGTTTACTCCATGGTATGACAAAAATGTGTGAGTAGATGTGAAGATATGTGAATCTAGATTCAAATTTGGAGACCTATATTGTTTGAATTCTGATTAAAGAAACCCAAGAACTTCCTTTTTTAACACTGATAGCTGGAATGTATTTCTTTATTTTCAAACTGCAATTTTGACATCTTAATATTGTAAGTTTTCAATTTCATGCTATCTAAACCGAAAAGAAAAATATTGTCAAAAACGTAATTTGAGATCCAAACCTAGAGTAGAACAAAGAAGGTTGGTAAAGAGAAGCAATCAGCACCATGGTAAGTAAGATGTTAAAGCAAACAATCATAGAGTAGAACCAAGAAGCACAACAGGTATAGGATTGCCACGGGGAAGCAATGAACATCATGGTAAGCAAGATGGTAGAGCAAATGTACCCCTCGAGGTAGCAAATAGCCGGGGCAACAAGAAGCCTACTGTTTGCACCAAAATTTGGCAAATTTGGTCAAAATCGGCAATAAAGTCAAAGATACGGAATTAATGGACATGATGGAAAGGTTTGGAGATATTTTGGTAACTGCAAGATTTTAAAGAAACAACCATCCGAGATAAGGCCGATACGGAACGGACTTGAAGCGTGTTGTAACAGGACACGATCGGTTGAGGGTATAAAAGAAGGGCCAAAGCGAACTACATCATAATCATCAACACAATACAAACCAGTCTTTACTTTTTCTACTTTTCCTGTCGACTAGGAGTAGCTTCTGTAATTTAGCCTTTGTAATAGATCTTGATCAATAAAGTTGCGCATCGCCGATTGTTGATCTTCGCACAATTACACCCGTGTTCGATTTGTTCGATTTTGTTGCGCACGCCTTCTTCGTAATCGACCGCCTTTATCCTCCGATTAGCCTTAATCGGCTAATTAGATTTATCTTGTTACCTTGATCTTAATCGGCTTCAAGCTGATTGAGTCCAAGCCGATTGATTTTGACGATCGGCTTTTGATTGAATTTTATATTTTTTACCTTGTCGGTTCCAGGTCAAATCGACTGACACGCTCTGAACCCGGTGTTCGTCTGATGTGCTGCTGTCAGAAACCCTACATCAAGTTTTTGACGCCAACACACTCTTGGCACGCCCAGTGGGACACGCAATGTCTTCATCAGGGAAGTCGATTCCGCCATCAGATCTCAACGCAGAGGCCATAATCGTCCCAACAATGGACGATTTATCTGCAGAGCAACGTCAAGAAATTGAAGCTCGGAAGGCCACGCTGGAAGAGATGATGCTAAGTTGCTATCAGAAAACTAGACGCGACGTCACTCAAAAATCCGCCGCCACGGCCAACGCTCGAGGTGCGGGTGTAACGTAACGTAAGCCGATATTCACCGCTCAAGCCGAATTATCGGCTATGATTAATCAGTCTGTGCACCACGCTTTGATAAACCAATCATCGGCTCTTGTAACAACGCTTAAGCCGATGATAGCAAATAGCGTTAAATCTATAGCCCAGGAGTTGGTCTCGTCAGGAAGCCTACTCGACCCATTGCAAGCTTTGCCAAATTATCCTATTTTTTCAGTACCGCAAAGCACGCAGAGCACACCGGCCTATCCTAAACCATCGGCTATAACCTCACCCCCTACCATGGTGCCCACACAACCCACGATCATATTGCCTAGGGACCCTCGGTCAAGTGGGGTGAGCCATTACCACTCCTATACCGACGCTGCTAAGTCAGATGCATCAATCAATTTGCTGCAGTCGGCTCCGTTCTACGGTTTTCCCCAATCGGTTTCACAGCCGATTGGCTCCGAGAGATTCCCACAAGAACCCACTCTGCTGAGAAATCCAGGTCCACACAAGGTAGTAACATACTTAGAACCATTTGTCCCAGTCCCGGAACCTCAAGTCGACGTAATCGGACAAGCAAGATGATCGCGCACCGCAGGACAAAGATATTGGCAACCCGAGCTCGCTTTTCGGGGCGTAACGCCGATTATGACAGATATTATCAAGGGCCTGCTATGGCCGATAATGCTAATTGGGCGATCGATCTCGCCGCTTTGAGGACCAATTCGTGATACAACCAAAAGGAAAGGTTATCGGCTATAGAAAGCCGTATCCCGATTACATAGATCGCATGCCTTACCCTCATAACTTCAGAGTTCCAGACTTCGCCAAATTCTCTGGGGATGATTCTATCACCACCCTGGAACACGTTGGACGCTTTATCGCGCAATGCGGTGAAGCGGCCCAGTCCGACGGGCTTAAAATTAGACTATTCCCGTTGTCTCTGTCTGGGGTAGCGTTTACTTGGTTTACTTGCTTGCCTCCGAATTCGGTCCATTTATGGAACGATTTGGAAAGCCGATTTCATGAATACTTCTTTTCAGGCAGTTTGGAGCTTAGGATTTCAGATCTGAGTTCTGTGCGGCAAAAGTTTGGGGAATCGGTAACGGATTACATCAAGAGATTTAGAGAAATTAGGAATCGGTGTTTTAGCGTCACATTGCCTGACAACCAACTTGCCGATTTAGCATTTCAAGGTTTGATTCCGCCGCTCAAGGAGAAATTCGGAGGACAAGAATTCATCGACCTTAGCCACTTATTGATCGTGACGGCTCAAGAGAGCCGATTCACTGACAATAAAGTGTTCAAAGATAGATTTAAAAATAGCAATAACAAAGAAAAGGACAAGGCTAAAGTCAATATTGTTGAGTATTGTCCAAGTGACTCATCGGAAGACGAGGAAGCAGAAATAAACATAGCCGAATGGGTAAAGGGATCCAAAAGTCCTTAGTCTGTGTTTGGCTTAAGCCGACTAGGAACAAGTCGGAGGTTAAGTACTCTTTCGATGTTTCAAAGTGCGATCGTATTTTGATTTACTACGCAAGAAAAGATAATACGATTGCCGAGGGACATGTGATACCGCCTCCGATGAGATCAAAAACGCAGGTATTGCAAGTGGCATCATTCTTATTCGCATAACACTAATGACCGCAATATCTTCCGTCAGCGGATCTAATCGCTATTGAGGATGGTCGGTTGAAGTTTGTCGATGAGCCGACCATGCAAGTTGATGTTGATCCGCTTCCCATCAACATGGTACAGTTGTTCGGCTAAAGGAAAAGAGCCGATGCACGACGAGCAGAAAAAGGATCGACAAGTCAACATCCAATCAAGCTCGAACGGCGATCAAACACTGAAGATTACAATCGGCTCTTTACAAATAGAAGCCGATCGTGAAGGAAAAAATTCAAGAACCATCAAACTCAAAGGGAATCCTCAGGTAGGTAAATGGTACAAAGCAGAAAAGTCTCCATTAAGGCAGCCAGTGAAAAGGTCAGGACCAACATTTTTACAATTAATGGAGAAATACGAGAGGATAAATAGCCTACCACGGTATAAGGCTCACCAGTCGGATAACTTGTACCGCACCGAGAATGTGGAGAGGGCACATAGAAGGTGTCCCTTTTGGCAGTTTTGCTGGGAAAGAGGAGTAGCGTTGCCATCACCATACACCTGCCCGATGAAACATTATCCCCGAGACGATGGGCCAAGGCAATCGGCCAGAGATAGGTTGTTTGGGCCGATTAGAGAGCAAGGCAGAAGTGACAGAAGGCCTATCCATGAGAGAATATCCAAACCAGATCAAGAACCGAGACAAATCAAGATACACAAACCCGGTTCTAATCAAGAAGATTTGGCTGGTCAAATACGAAAGCCGGTGGAACCCAAACCCAGGTGTGTCCATCTGGCCTGAGTCGGTCACAACGACGACGGCTTCAAAGGCTAAGGATGCAAGAAATCCGTGAAGCCGATGCCGAAAAACAGAGAGACGAAACGTTTAATGAACTTCGTCCAATCAAATGCGTCAAGAAAGAGTGGAGAAGAAAAGAACAAGCCGAAGAAGATTTCGAATCGACTGATGACTTGGATTCTCCCATGATTCGAGATGACACGCCTCCTATGGACATTAACATGGTGTTCACATTGCCAGCCGAATTCAAAGTCAGAACTGAATCGGCCAAAGAGGTAGTTGCTCAGTTGTGCTCCGGCGTTCAGAGCGCCATCTTTGAGAAGCCCAAAGATGACCATCGGCATCTGAAACCATTGTATCTAAAAGGGTATATAAATGGCAAGCCGATATCAAGGATGCTGGTAGACGGAGGCGCCACGGTGAACCTGATGCCGTACATGACATGCAAGAAACTGGGTAAGTCTGATGAAGACTTGATTAAAACTAACATGGTTCTAAACGACTTCACAGGCGATCCCACGGAGGCAAAGGGTGTTATGGTCACAGAGCTGACTGTCGGTAGCAAGACCTTGCCGACAGCATTCTTTGTAATCGATACCAAAGGAAACTACGCTGCATCGCTTTCGGTCGGGATTGGATTCATGCTAATCTTTGCATCCCATCGACCATGCATCAAGCATCGTCCAATGGAACGGAGAAGAGGTCGTCGCGTTACCGATACATCTGCTCATATCGCCATGGCTAGCTCTGATGCGAATTGGCAACACGAAGAAGCTGGCTGCATATCGGGGAAGGAGCTGGACGACTGTGATTTCATATGCGTAAGCAAATCAGGGCTCATGCCGATCAGTGTCAAACCGGGCACTTTTGATCGGGCAAACGAAGTATTACGTCGATGGGGACACGAAAAACATTGTAAGCGCTGCAGGATAAAATGCAAAGCTACCGACAGACAACGGATAGCTACGAAGCCATCGAAGACTTTGAAGAAATTGAAAAGTTAGGTCAAGGTTTCACATCCACTGATTTACTTGAAGAAGTCGATATAGGTAGCGGTGATAGAAAAAGACCAACTTTTGTTAGTGCAAATTTAGGTGTAAAGTACAAAGAAAAATTGATAAAAATCCTTAAGGATTATAAGGATTGTTTTGCTTGGGAATATCATGAGATGCCCGGATTAAGCCGTCAGCTGGTGGAACATCGGCTACCTATAAAATCGGGTTATCGACCGTTTAAACAATACCCGAGGCGTTTCAATCCGGCCTTGTACCAAATTATAAAAGAAGAAATAGAACGATTGTTGGAAGCAAAATTTATCAGGCCCTGCCGATACGCGGAGTGGGTTTCTAACATCGTTCCAGTTGTGAAGAAAAAATGGAAAACTTCGAGTATGCGTCGATTTTAGAGATTTGAACAAAGCAACGCCAAAAGATGAATATCCGATGCCTATAGCCGATATGCTTATCGATGCTGCATCAGGGAATAAGATCATAAGTTTTCTAGATGGTAATGCCGGGTATAACCAGATACTCATGGCAGAAGCCGATATACCGAAGACGGCTTTCAGATGTCCTGGTGCGATAGGATTGTTCGAGTGGACAGTGATGACTTTCGGCTTGAAAAGCGCCGAGCAACGATCGTCGGGCAATGAATCGATCTTTCACGATTTAATCGGCCACATTGTCGAAATTTATATTGATGATGTAGTGGTAAAATCTGCAGACGATTTGCAACACTTGGCTGACTTAGAGAGGGTGTTTAAGAACATAAGATCGCACGGTTTGAAGATGAATCCTTACAAGTGTGCGTTTGGCGTGTCGGCTGGACAGTTTTTAGGCTTCATGGTGCATGAAAGAGGAATCGAAGTTAGTCAAACGAGAGTCAAGGCTATAGCCGATACCGAACCACCGACATGCAAAAACGAGCTGTAAAAGTTGATCGGCAAAATTAACTATCTCCGTAGGTTCATATCGAACCTCTCTGGTAGAATTCGTGCTTTTACTCTATTGTTAAAACTAAAAGACGATGAAGAATTCAGATGGGGAGCCGATCAACAAAGGGCTTTTGACGAAGTTAAGAGGTACTTGTCCAACCCTCCAGTTTTGGCTGTACCTCAAAAGGGGGTTCCTTTCAGATTATATGTCTCGGCTGAAGAAGATACTATTGGGGCTGTTTTGGCATAAGAGGTGCATGGTAAAGAAAGGGTTATCTTTTATTTAAGCCGATGGTTACTGAACGCAGAAGTCAGGTACCCTTTTATCGAAAAACTATGTTTATCCTTGTACTTCTCGTGCACGAAGCTAAGGCATTACATATTAGCATCGGCCTATAAAGTAATCTGCAAAACCGATGTTATAAAATATATTTTGTCAGCTCTTATCCTGCGAGGTCGACTTGGCAAATGGGCTTACGGCTTGGTTGAGTTCGACTTATCATATGAATCGGCCAAAGCAGTCAAAGGACAAGTGTTAGCCGATTTTATAACAGGACATGACACTGCGGCAAATTTAGTCTTGGTTGCACCATGGCAGTTGTTCTTTGACGAATCAGTATGCGGGGAAGGTGATGGCATCGGTGTTGTACTCACCTCACCTAAGGGGCATAACTTCGAATTTGCATTTCGGCTAAATAGCCGATGCTCAAACAACCAAGCCGAGTACGAAGCGTTACTCAAAGGCTTGCAATTGCTGGAAAATATTGGGGTGAGCGCTGTTGAGGCATATGGTGATTCACTGTTGGTGGTGCAGCAAATAAAGGGAGAATACCAATGTCGAGATGAAGTGCTACTGAAGTATTTAGAACAATGTTTAGAGATTATCGGCTCATTTATATCATTTTCTATCGGTCATGTTCCTCGAGAATTGAACGATAGAGCTAATGCTTTAGCTCAGCAAGCATCAGGATATAATGATTTTGGCCAAAATCAGGAGACTGAACTGGTAGACAAGGCAGTCATGTGCACAGATGTTGTCGATTGGAGAACGCAGATAAAAGATTATCTAGTTGACCCATCCAAGCCGACGGAACGGAAGATACGGCAACAAGCGTTGAAATACGTCATTATGGACGATATACTATATTATCGGACTATGGAAGGTTTGTTGTTAAGATGTCTTGAGGCCGAAGAAGCACGGGTGGCAATGGGTGAAGTGCACGAAGGCATTTGTGGTTCTCATCAATCGCACATAAGATGAAATGGATGCTCGATTTAACGGGTTATTTTTGGCCGACGATGTTAGAAGATTGTTTCAAGTATTATAAAGGATGTCAAACATGTCAAAAGTTTGGCAACATACAACTAGCACCAGCATCGGCTTTACATCCAATCATCAAACCTTGGCCGTTCAGAGGTTGGGGAATAGATATAATCGGCCAAATATTTCCTGCTTCGAGTAAAGGCCACAAGTTTATTTTGGCCGCAACCGATTACTTCTCAAAGTGGGTCGAGGCTATACCACTTAAAAAGGTGACCAGTGTTGAGGCGATTAGTTTTGTGAATGAACATATCGTCCATCGATTTGGAATACCGCAAACAATCACGATCGATCAAGGTATGGTATTCATGTCTAACGAGTTTCGGAGTTACGCAACGAGTCTAGGGATTAAATTGCTAAACTCTTCGCCATATTACGCTCAGGCTAATGGACAGGCCGAGTCGTCTAATAAAACACTAATTAAGTTGATCAAAAGAGAAATTGATGAAAAGCCAAGGAATTGGCATTCAACTCTATCGGAGTCACTTTGGACCTATCGGCTATCTTATCACGGAGTGACGAAGATTTCACCTTACCAATTGGTGTATGGACAAGAAGTCGTTCTACCCGTGGAGATTAACATTGAGTCGATACGAATAGCCAGACAAAATGGTTTGTCGGCTCAAGCTTACAATGTTTAATGATCGACAACTTGGATGAGTTAGAAGAGCTACGTTTGTCTACGCTTGATCGGCTTAAAAAGAATAAGATCAGAGTTGCAAAGGCGTACAATAAAAGGGTCATGCCTAAGTCTTTCGATCAAGCCGATTTGGTATGGAAAACAATATTGCCTGTTGGTTCTAAGAATAACCGATTTGGAAAATGATCACCTACGTGGGAAGGGCCATACAAAATTAATCGGCTAGTCGGCGGAAACTCGTACTTACTAGAAACGCTAGAAGGATATGTATTGCCAAAAGCTATTAACGGGAAATACTTGAAGAAATATTACCCTAGTGTTTGGATTAGAGCCTCCGACTAAAAATCTTGTTCAGAGTCAAGATTAACACGATGCTGTTAATCGGCTGAAAGGATTGTAAACTCAAGATATAAGCAAAATATAAATCGGTTAAACAGCCGATTTCAAACATAGCAAAATTACAAGCATTCAAAGTATTTGAACAAGTGTTTTGGAACGGCCAATAAAGTTTTACATCCCAGAACCTGGGAGTCGTGCACCTAAAGCCGATAAAGCTCCAGCCGCCTTGGCTATAGTTTCCTGTACCTCATCCAGGATTCTGTCATCTTCTGTTGCACTACCTGGGATGGGTACAAGTTTGGCCGACTGCTCTTTGAAGGCTGCCACGGCCGATGCTATTTCTATCTTCTGCTTCTTGGCGACCGATGAAGTTTTTTCAAAGGAATCTTGGCCTTCAGCAATGAGCTTCATCGTCTTTGACAGTTCATCCTCAAGAAATTTTTTAGTTGTCTCCAATTTCTGAAGAGAAGATTTGTTAGCCTTCAGAGAATCCATGGTTGCATCGAATTTTTTCTTTTTTGCCTTTGTCTCTGCAACCATTTTGTCAAGGATCCTTTGATCGGCTTCCTGAGCTGCTCTCTTTGCTGTTCTTTCTTGAGCTGCCTCCACCAAAGCCTTCCTCTCATCCAGATGGCATACTTCGAGCAGTGCAGCCATAGCCGCTGGCGGTAGATCAGCTTCAACTGCAGCCATAGCGTCCCGAATCGGCTGATTATTACTCAGGATCTCTGATTGCGGCCTTGACACTAAATCAAAAAGCCTGTTGAGGCTATCTTGCATCCCGGGAGCCGATGAGATCGCAGCCGACGCGTCTTTCGAGACCTCGATGATATTTTGAATTGCAGAAATATAATCATCGGCTGCAAATATCTCTGGATCGTCCAAGTCAGATAAATTGAAGCCGAGGATGTTGGACGGATCAGAAGTCTCTGGAGCAGCAACAGTTGTTAGCCTGGTATCGGCTGAGGAGGCAATGGCTCTTTGGCCGATATATCTGGTAAGCCTGCCAGAATGTTGGCCACTTGTGCTGATGCGGTAGGCTGAAAGAAGAGAATATAATGAAAACCGATGGATTAAATCAAGATTTGTAAATTTTTGAGATGGAAAAATACCTGAGCAGTAGCCGATCCGTGCGGTGAACTTTCGCCACTTTGTTCCTGTGGCTTGGAGGATTTTTTCTTGGCAGGAACTTTAGTGGACTTCGGCTTCTTCTTCTCTGAAGATCCATCGGCTAGAAAATTAGCTAATGAAAGAATGGAAAGAATGGAAAGGAACAAGAGATGATCGGGCATAACTTACTTGGTTGTTGTTGTCTCTCTAAATCAGATAAAGATGGACTATGAATGCCCAAAGAACCGGAGGTATAACCGGTAAGTGCAGTTGCCTGGTGCGGTCGTTTTCCTTTGCTTACTGCAGGAGCATCGATCGGTTTCTTGCCATCAGCTTTAGTCTGCAAAGAGAAGAGTATAAAGCCGATGAGATAAGTTCATATAGGCTATGATAAAGAAAAGTTAAATCGACTAAATACCTCGCTAGTAATATTTACAAGACTTGTATTATCATATCCGAAGCTTGATTCGTCACTTGAATCGTTATCTGAAGAAACCATCGGCTCGGATAGGTGCAGGAAAAGGCGCAATAATAGGCGATGGAGAACGATCAAGGAGAAGTGCTTCGCAATTGAAGACCACCACACGAATATCGGCTAGATCGACGATCGCTCAAAACAAAGTGCGGCAAGGATTTGATTTGCAAATCATCGGCTATTTTCAAGACCATATTTGCCGCACTAAAGATCGTACTCGTCACAGGTCATACTAAATCAAGGAGTGAAAGGTTGGGGATCATCGACCAAAACCCAATTGTCTAGCAAAGATGGAGGGTGGTAAAACTCATAAGAAGGTGGAAGGTACGGTTTCTTGTATTAAAGCCGACATGCAAGACACACGGGAGAAATAAAATTTTAAAGAAATCTAGAGTCGATTCAGGCATCTCAGGTGTCGAGTCCGATGA
Source organism: Otatea glauca (assembly GCA_036346275.1). Classification (NCBI taxonomy): domain Eukaryota; kingdom Viridiplantae; phylum Streptophyta; class Magnoliopsida; order Poales; family Poaceae; genus Otatea; species Otatea glauca. Next base: position 10,974,060 of record CM070714.1, read on the forward strand.
AGAAAAGATGGCCGTTCAAATTAATTGCGCATGATGTAATCAAGAAATCTTGTTGGCTAAAATCATTACTATCCAAGTTTAGAAAGAAAGTTAAGTATTTTCTTAGGCCAACTGGAGAGATCTTCTTGCTGCCAGAACACATGATATATCTTTCACCATAAGATCGGCTAGCTCTGAATTCCGGGACTGCATTTTCTGGTGTGTCTTCGCGAGGAAACGCCGAATCTTCTGAAGGATCCAATTTGAAAGATCGGCTAAATAAGCAGTACAACCATACTTGGATGAACCAGAGAGGACCGCCTACATTGCCGACGCAAAATTCAGCAAATCCGGTAAATAGCCGACTCCTAATCACGTGCATCATTTGATGATCGCTGCTCCTAGGAACATTTTTCCCAATGCTAGCCGCGACCATCTACCGTGTGCTCCGCTATTAGTCGATATACTTGTGTTGGTCAAGAGACGCCCACGTAACAAGAAGCGGTCTAGCCAAAGGTTCGAGAATGCAACGTGCTCTTCGTCCGATACTAGGCCATTAACCTTGTTGTTATTTCCAATATATTTTGCCTAACCCTCGCCTTTAGATCGGATAAGCTTATATTTTGGTTTTCCACTAAAAGCCGATACTTGATCTCCATCTGGCTGAAGGCAACACAATTGAGCAACATCTAATAAAGTTGGGCCGATGGGGCCGATACGAAACAGGAAGGCGTTGAAAGTCTCCGACCAGAAATAACAGGCCGTGGCCACCAAGGGCTCATTGGCTTCTGGGTCGGCTAAAGAGAGAGGGATGCACTCAGCTATACCCATCCTTTCCTACTCCTCTCTTTTCTGGGCAGCCACGCGAATGTACCAAGATCTCCATCCTTTGAGCGCTGTCGGCCATGCCCTGAAGCTTTTTTCCCAGCTCTCTATGTTAAACGCAGTAGCCGATAGAGGAAGGCGAGGAATGTCCTGGCTAACAACCGTGCTGGCATCTAGGTTCCCTATCGGACCAAGGAAATACTGATCTTTACTGTTAGGATCGAAATGAGTACCTGACTCGCGTCCATTTCAGCCGATCTTAGCAAGCCGATTGATGAAGGGGGATGCAAGCCGATTGATGGAGACTGAACAATGGACTAAAACAAAAGCCGATTGTTTAGAGTTAGAGAGCTTGTACGCGTGAAGAATGACCAAGGTGGGAGCCGCATTTTATAGCATGGTGAAAATTTGAAACAGCGGGAAGTGAATCTCAAAAGACACGAGCAGTTAAAACGCACTACCGGCGTGTCAAAAAATTACGGCGTGAATAAAGTAGCAGTTATTGAGTGAAGTTCAACGGTTAGCCGATTAGAAAAGCCGATAAGTGAAATTTCTGACAAATGACAAGTCATCTCTAAAAAACGGGGGGCATATGTTTGCACCAAAATTTGGCAAACTTGGTCAAAATCGGCAATAAAGTCAAAGATACGGAATTAACGGACAGGATGGAAAGGTTTGGAGATATTTTGGTAACTGCAAGATTTTAAAGAAACAACCATCCGAGATAAGGCCGATACGGAACGGACTTGAAGCGTGTTGTAACAGGACACAATCGGCCGAGGGTATAAAAGAAGGGGCAAAGCGAACTACATCATAATCATCAACACAATACAAACCAGTCTTTACTTTTTCTACTTTTCCTGTCGACTAGGAGTAGCTTCTGTAATTTAGCTTTTGTAATCGATCTTGATCAATAAAGTTGTGCATCGCCGATTGTTGATCTTCGTCAATTACACACCCCAGGTTCGATTTGTTCTGATTTTGTTGCGCATCGCCTTCTTCAGAATCGATCTGCCTTTATCCTCTGATTAGCCTTAATCGGCTAATTAGATTTATCTTGTTACCTTGATCTTAATCGGCTTCAAGCTGATTGAGTCCAAGCCGATTGATTTTGACGATCGGCTTTTGATTGAATTTTATATTTTTTACCTTGTCGATTCTGAGATCAAATCGACCGCACGCTCGAATCGGTGTTCGTCTGGGGTCTGCTGTCGTGCCGTAAACCCTACATCAAGTTTTTGACGCCAACACCTACCAAATAGCTAAACGATAGGTAAACCTGTAAAATGAAAGCAAGATGTTAGCGTATATACCAAAGTTGAGCAGCAACAAACATGTTCCATCTAAAAAAAGGCATAATGAAGAAGTAATCGCTAATTTGATAGTCATGTATCATGGAAGAAACACGCTTATCCAAGAAACAATAGACATCTATCTCTGAGAAATGAATGACGATATGCTAGATTTAGGTGCAGGGGAACATGAGATTACCATAATTAAGCATTGTTGATCAATGCAGTCAACCTAAGTAAAAGTTGCCGATGAATCCTCAGAGCCTGGAAAATAAAGAACACACACAATTGTTGATGTATGCACATAAAACAGTAAAGAGGAAAAACATAAGCAGGCAAAATGTACTGGGGATATTGAAATAGTAAATTTTATAAAAGGAAATGCATAATCCACAATCTACATAGAGATCCATAGCTCTATTCATATTTTGAGTAGCAGTGATCGTACATGACAATTTTTTCTAACGGACCACAAATACCACTTTCCTATTCCTACATGACTGAACATCTGAACAAATGATGTGTAGCGTAACTACATTCTCACTAATTGGAATCGAAATATCGAATATATTTACCTTTCCATCTAGATGGCCAACCAAAGAAGAAACACATCAAGTTGAAACTGTTAAGGAACCTCGCTATCGAATAGTCCGGGGTTCCCGAACAGATCTGAAGTGGAGAACAGAAAGAGAGAGAGACACGTGTTTAGGGAGAGCGAAAGCGGAAATTCTTTATTGCTAATGAATTACGTGTACATGGGGGACCCCTCCTCCTTTATAGCGCTCTCTAGGGTTTTGGCATTAGGGACCACATGGGCCTTGGTGGGCTTTGGGGTTTCTCAACACTCCCCTTGGGCCCTTTGCCTTGAGATGCATATGCCTCATTAAAACTCGGAAAAACCCAGTGGGAAAAATACTTGGAGAAAGAGCACATAGCATACGCTTACTATGTTGCACGAATTGCCTCGTTAAAACCTTATGCAAGAAAACTTCATGAAAAACTTGCTAAGGAAAAGAGTACAATTCTCCCAACTTCAAATGCTAATCTTGAGATTCATGTTGGGTATTCATAATTCATCTTGAGATTCATGTGGGAGTATGTGAAATATCTCCCCGAAATCTGCACTTCTCTAAGTCTCATCATCCCAATTCCTTTCACGCACCTTTCAAAGGTAGATCTTTGGGAGTGATTTAGTGAACAAATCTGCAAGATTTTCACATGACTTAGTATGCAATATCTTAATCTCATTCATCTTATGCAATTCATGAGCATAGAAGAACTTGGGGTTGATATGCTTCGTGAGATTGCTCTTCACATAACCCATTTGTGCTTGGGCAACACAGGCTGCATTATCTTCATAAATTATCGTGGGAGTTTGCTCAATGTTCAAACCACATGACTTCTGGATGTGGTGAACCATTCTTCTGAGCCATGCACATTCACGCGATGCTTCATACAAAGCGATGATTTCTGAGTGGTTTGTCGACGTCGAGACAAGAGTCTGCTTAGACGACTTCCAAGAAATTGCTGTTCCTCCACATAGGAAAACATAGCCAGTTTGGGACTTGCCAGAATGCGGGTCTGATAAATACCCAGCATCGGCATAGCCAACCAAATTCAATTCATTATTTCTTCAAAAATGCATCGAGGTCTTTGCTTCCTTGGAGGTAGCGGAAGATGTCCTTGATCCCTTTCCAATGCCTTTTGGTGGGTTACGCCTCTGCATCGAGCTAGCAAATTCACAATAACGCAATGTCCGGTCTAGTGCTATTCGCAAGGTACATGAGCGCTCCAATTGCACTCAGATATGGGAATTCTGCTCCCAGGACTTCCTCCCCCTCTTCTCTAGGTCTGTATGGGTCTAGGTGCCTTGGAGTGACCTTGACCATTGGAGTCTTCGCAGGATATGCTTTTTCAAATCCAAATCGTTCCAACACTTTCTGCGTGTAGGTTGATTGATGTACCAAGATTCCTCCTTGGACATGTTCAAGCTGCAAGCCTAAACAAAATTTGGTTTTACCCAAATCCTTCATTTCAAACTCAGACTTCAAGTATGAGCATGCCTCTTCAATTTCTTCATCCGTCCCAATGATGTTCAAGTCATCTACATAGACGGAGATTATACAGAATCCATTCGGGGATCACTGTATAAACACACATGGACAATCTTCGCTGTTTGTGTAGCCTTTCTTGCAGAGAAAGTCACTCAAGCGATTGTACCACATTCTTCTGATCGCTTCACCCATACGGTGATTTCTCAATTTCACATCTGCATGTGTTTCTATTTGCTCCATCTTGGTTGGGATAGGAATTCCTTAGGTACTTTCATGTATATCTCGAATCCAAGTTTCCATCTGGTATCTTTGTGACAACATCCATTAGCTTCATTCTCAACTTCAAGTTGGTCGCCATTGAGATCAAATATCTAAAGGTAATTCCTCCCATGACCAGGAGAATAGGTTTCTTCATAATCAACTCCGGACGTTGAGTAAAACCTTGAGCTACAAGCCTTGCTTTGTACCTTACAACCGTTGTTTTCATTTCTCTTCCGAACAAAGACCCATTTGTGACCTCACGGGGTTTACATGGGGAGGTGTGCGGCATCTGAGCCAAACACCTCTCTCTTGTTTGGAGAGACTAACTCTGCAGATGATTGCCTTTTCCATTCTTCCCAATCTAGCCTTTTCTTGCACTCTGCTAGAGATGCGTGCTCGGGATCATGATCAATGATCGAGGCAATCTTCTTTGCAAGTATGCATCAACGTTATCGTTGCTCTATTGAGGATTCTCTGTTATTACAAAGTTTATGGCCATTTCTTCATGGGGTGCTTCATGCACTTCTACTTGCTCTTTCTGCTTTTCCCTATCGCAGAGCAAGTTCCTTTAGCTTTCATCGCCTGTGTGCGCACACATTATTTTCGGCGGCTTCTGCGATGAAAGATTCAAGTCTGGAATTGCCTTTCTGTTGGCTTCTTTCGGTGTGTCTCAACCGCTCCCTTCTTTCCTTGGGGCATTTTCGTGATTGGTTGTGGTAAGTCCTCTCGCTTGATTTTCTCGAGGCGTCTCGGGTACTTTGGGTTTGAGGAGCAGATTACTGCTCTTTTCTTTGAGGCCTCTGAGCAGGTTGAGGATACCTTCTATTTTCTTTGGTATTTCCACCCTCTACGTGCATTCCTTGCGGGTACATGCGACTTAACCACGCCCTTCAGATCACAAAAATGATCAGGCAGTTCATTTGCTAAATTCTGCAAATCAATTATCTTCTGGACTTCTTGATTTGCTTCATTAGTGCGCGGGTCATGTGCGGGGATCCCAGTGGAATGCCATATGATTTCCCGGCATTTTTCATCCAAAGGTTGATTTCCTCCCCCTAATGACGGGAAACGATCCTCGTCAAAGATGCAATCAGCGAACCGGGCTGTATGCAAATCTCCAGTCATGGGTTCCAAATACCTGATTATGGATGCACTTTCATAACCAACGTATATCCCAGACTTGCGGAGAGGGCCCATTGCGATCACGAGGGGTGGTATAGGTACATATACCATACACCCAAATTTTCTAAGATGGGAGATCTTCGGGATGATCCCGTGCACAAGCTGCATAGGAGAATGGATGTTGTAGGCCGACGGTCTAAAATTGATAAGAGCTGCTGCGTGCAGGACTGCGTGTCCCCAACAAGTGTTGGGCAAGTTACAACTCTGCAAAAGTGGTCTGGCAATGAACTTAATCCTCTTTATTAGTGCTTCTGCTAGTCCATTCTGCGTATGGACGTGCGGATGCGAGTGCTCAATCGCTATCCTGTTCTTTGTGCAATAATCATCAAATGCCTTTGAAGTAAATTCTCGGCATTGTCCATTCTAATGGACTTCACGCGATGATCGTGGAAAGCATTCTTAATTCTTATGATCTGCGAGATCGGCTTTGCAAAAGCATGGTTTCTTGTTGACAACAAGCATACATGCGACCATTTCGAGGAAGCATCGATGAGCACCATAAAGTATCGAAGCGGCCCGCGAGGGCTGAATCGGACGCAAATATCCCCTGGATGCGTTCCAGAATGCAGGGATTTCACTTTGCACTTTCATGACAGAGGGTCTAGTTATTAATTTCCGGTGGCACATGCAGGCACACAAAATCTTCATGATTCGGGAAATTTTAACGTTAATGCCATGACCTTGTGAGTTGTTCACTATATTTCTCATCATTCTAAGACCAGGATGACCTAATCTACCATGCCATAAAGAAAATAATTGAGCTTCTAAAAGCAGTCTTCAAGGAAGTATACACTTGGTGCATGAATATTCGTGTAGTACAACCCAGATTCATATGAGGACATTTTTCTAATACCATTTTTCCACATGCCGCGTGCTTCACAATGCACAAGTATTCTTTGCCATTTTTTCATTGGTTTCTACGTGAAAACCATTGCGCGGATGTCTTTAAAGCTTAAGAGAGTGCGAGTTGATTCAGGTACAAAAGGGTTTCTTCAATTACCAAAGTTGTACCCATAGGCAATATAATAGTGGCTCTTCCGAGCCGATTACATGAGTCGCCTCTGCGATCGTAGTAATCTTTCAGCGTTCTTCGTGATCGATTGGAAATACTTAGACTCTCTTAAGATGGTATTTGTTGTGCCACTATCAACAATGCATATCTCTTCCATTTGGGCGCTACGATTTCTAGATAAAAGAAATAATATAATTCTAATCGATAGAGGCAAAACAATCCAAATATTACTTGCAAAATTGAAGAATATGGAATAAAGAATAAATTGCGTATTTATTCATGAAAGAAGTATGCTCTTCTAGAGCTTACAACCCTTTATTCAAAGAAAATGCTAACAACCATAATCTAAAAGAAATGCATTAAGCGAATCGTAAAATATGCATTAATTTCGCTTCTATATCATCTGCGAAGTTTTCTTCATTTGCCATAATCATGGCTGCGAGATCGATGTCCGTGCTATTACGTGAGGATGAGGCAAGTGGGGTGCCTACATCCATGACATCATCTTCACCGATGTTGGCGAAGCGCGCCTCTGTGGCGTTTTCCTTTGCCTTCTTCTTAGCCCGATATCGTTGATCGCTTCCTTGGATTCTCGACATATCTTGACCAATGTCCCCAAGTGCCACACTTGAAGCACGCCTGGTTCTCGCTGTCCATACGGCTTGGCGTGCGTCTTTTCTTTGTCATCCCTCTTCACAGGGCTTTGGACTTTCCTTTGGCCAGGGTCTCTCTTTTCCACCTGCTTGCCCTTCTTTCTATGAGTGAGCTTTCTCACCTTGTAGCTATTGGCATTGACTTGAGTGCGGTGTTCTCGTCGGTGGTCGCGAGACATAGTTCTTTCAGTAGAACATCGTCTTGCGATTCCGCAACTTGCATTACATCAATCGCCGCTATACTCCTTGTATGCGTCCGACGATAGCTGCGTGCACTCTGGATAGCATTAGGGTGGAAGGTAGAGAGTTTTCTCAATCTTCTCCTCATCGGTGATCTTCTTGCCACATAGGAGAGATTGGTACAAATTACATGCAAGGCGTAATTGTACTCGCCTTTGATGCTCAAGTCGCAAACCTCAGCGTACCCAATCTTGCGTGCTTGGGGCAAGATGGTGTACTTGAGCTTTTCGAACCGCTCAAGTGCGGTCCAAAGCTCAAGTGCACTCTCCTCACCATATATTCATTCTTTAGAGTGGTGAGAGGTGGTGCTCGAGAAAATGCAGAGCTTGATCGTTACGCTCGGCGGTAGGTTTTGCGTCCCGCGAGGACCCTAGACCAATCACGAACGGAGCTTCTTGCCCCCAAGAACAATCTTTACGTCCGATGCCCAAGTGAGATAGTTCTGACCGTGCGGGGCCAGTTCTTCAAACTCACGATTCACAATGCCAGACATCTGCATGATTTCAAAGTTCTGGTTTAGATTACTGCGTGTAATCTGATAGAAAATGGTTGCAAAAAGCATAAATTGCAGAAAAATAAATTCATATGCATTGCAATATATTAAATAAAGCAATGGATTCAAATTCATAAAGGAAAAATTCATAAAACAGAGAAAAGAAGCAAGAAAAAAATTAAAAATAGAGCCAAATAAATCTTCTTGATTTTCGGCAATTTTTCAAAATTTTACGCAAATTTTTTTTCGCATTTTTTCTTTTTTTCTTTCTTTCTTTTCTTTTCTTCTCTTTTTTTTTACTCTGCCGAACGGCCTTATGGGCCTTCACCCAATTCACGCCACAAAACCTCGGCTAGGGTTTCCCCATGCGCATATCGCGGCTGCAGCGCCGCCGCCTTAGCCCCCTCTTGTGCCTTGCATTGCGTGCCATGCGCCGATTTCATCGGCGCCTCGCGCCGCGCCGCCGTCTGCACCTCGCGCCCGCCGATCGCTCCTCACGCCACCGCCGACCCGCCCGCGCGCCGCGCGCTTCCTCTTGGGTGATAGTGCGGCGGAGGAGGAAAGCGAGCCCGGAGGCAGAGTGACGGCGCGGCTGCAAGCGCGCGTAGGGCCGAGCGGCGATGCGGCTGCGAGTGCACGCAGAGCCTAGCGGCGACCGAGACTTCGCGCGCCCGGCCGAGACAGCAGGGGAGAGGCTTGAGCGTTCGGCGGCGCGCTTCACGCGCGAATCGCCGAGGCCGCGGGCGTGCGGGCGGGCCGTCGCGCGGCGGCGCGCGGTCCGAGGACGGCGGCGACAACGACCGGTCCGGTGCCGTGCGGTGGCGATCGCGGGCCGCTGATGGCGGGCGGCGGCGCGACCGAGGCGTCGGCGAGCCGCCGAGGGCGAGGCTACGGACCGGGACGCTTCTTTGGTTTGCCGGCGCCGCCGCCGCTTCATGCAACGGGTGGTCGCCGCTGTTTCTTCAGCGCAACCGGCCGGAGGCGCGCCGCGGGCGCTTCTTCATGCGCGGCGGGCGAGTCCGAGCGGGCAAGGACGGCGCCGAGCGCATCACCGGGCGGCGAGGCTTCGACGGCGCCGTCTTGGCGGCGGCAAAGCTACGTGCCGAGCCACGTTGGTGGCGGTAACCGTGCGCGCTGCGTGCGAGGTGGTCGCATGCCAAGGCGATGCCCTTTTTTTCTGGATGTAATATTCTTCATTTGCACTGTTGTTTCCTGTCATTGTAGCTTCTTGCCACGTGACTAACGCAGTACCGATGCGTAGGTTAGATGCATGCATAGAAAAGGAACGATTAGATTCAATCGTCGATTCTCACCTCTTCTCACCTTTTCAATTCTGATCTCCGTAGAGCAATTTCGTGCTGATAACGTGTTAAGGAACCTCGCTATCGAATAGTCCGGGGTTCCCGAACAGATCTGAAGTGGAGAACAGAAAGAGAGAGAGACACGTGTTTAGGGAGAGCGAAAGCGGAAATTCTTTATTGCTAATGAATTCTGTGTACATGGGGGGGATCCCCTCCTCCTTTTATAGCGCTCTCTAGGGTTTTGGCATTAGGGACCACATGGGCCTTCGGTGGGCTTCAGGGTTTCTCAACAGAAACCAATCTTTCTGTGTGAAAACAGGAAATTTCTTTTACAAAATGCAAAAATGAGAAACAACAATTTCATTGGTATCTGGTTCACACATGCTGTCTTGAAACTACAACAACAGCCCCAAAACGTAAGCGAGATTTACACATCTGAATAGAGTAAGTGGTTAGCAAGCTCAGTTTAATAAGTTTCAAGAAATTCATCATGACCTATCGGAACTGAGAACGATTGCAAAATAAGAAAAGCAAACATACCAATGATCAGGAAGCAATAACATTTGGTAGCACCTAAAATGAGATACTCGCAGTTCTACAAACGTTTATCTTGACCCAATTAGCAGCATGGTCCATGTCAATTACCATTGAGCTATTTATGCCAAATATCAAGCATTTTCATCCAACCACACTCATGAAAGTCCAAGGAGGAAGGGGAAAGAAGGACAAATCAAAGAACACTGTACTTTCAAGATATCGCTCCAGGAGTAGCACAACTGAGGTGAACAGAAACTTTCCACCAGAACCAGGGAGAAAAAACCAATGAAAACAAAAAAGAAAACAAGAAACCGATCGAACCAGCAAGGAATCTCAACTTGCTGCGGCGTAGAATCTGAGTGTTTCTGAGGAGGGAGATCGCCGAGGGGCTTCGAAACGCGGAGATTCCCAGCGCGGGTTGTGGCCATTGGCTCATCAAATGCTTTCACTTTAGTTCTATCTGTGCATGACAAATGGAATTAGAGATAAACTACAATTAGAACATTTATTCTGACAAAATACCCATCTTAAAGATAGCTGGCCATGTTTTAGAACACTACAGACTTCAGATAGGTTTGCACGTTCAAGTAATTCTGATCAGCATCCATATATAGGATCGAAGAAACTTAGAAGCAGACCTGATCAGGGTCCATACAGCAGTATTTCCATTTACCAAACCATGGCCTAATCATGTAATGATCAAACTGATCTTGACACAATAGCAAAAGACAACATGTAGATATTCGACAATGTTTGACTTTTCATGCAAGACTAACCTGAAAACAGTCGGCATGGTTGATCTTCACAGCAAGCCTTCAATTTTGAGCTATGGTGTTGCTTCTCATAGAAAAACACTAACAATTGGTGATCCAAAATTTAGAAGAAGCCTGAACGTATAAATGGGTAACAAAATATGTTAATGTGTAGTACATTGCTTATCCTAATTATTTTTGGGCCAGACAGAGCCTAAAGTGCATATTTTTTTGCTGAACATTCCAATAGAAAAATTGCAATAGAAACGATATTACCCTTTCTTCTGCAGAAATTAGCCGTATTTTTTTCCCAAACTTGTCACATTCTAAAACAGGGAGTCTATGAGATACAAAGAAAATGAGTAACAAACCAAAAAAAATAAGATGGTTGAGGAGTCAAGCTCAACATATCTTTTGTAGCTCAAGAAAATTATCTCTAAGAAAATAATGGCAGCAAACCTTTAGATTTTTCTTCTGAGCAACTCCCCAAACAAATAGCTCTCTCCCCATAGACACCTACACAAAAACCAGAGTGTTTATGTCGGGACCCGGATTTGCAAATCCGAAATCTTCTGTGTATACTGCACTAGTCCAGGATCAAGCTAGTGCACACAGTGGAAACATAGATGAAATATCATTCCATACAACGAATTAACTATGAAAGAAGCAAATGATTATTAAGTAAAACATCAAGCCTTATGGTCAAAGTTTACACCACTCTGCCTTAAGGGCTTAAGAAACAAATAAACTGTTGCAGCGAGAAAGATAACTTGGGCCATTCGACATGCCACAGACAATCGTCTGGGGAACGCCTTCCTAATCCACGTAGTCTTCTTAATATTCCTCTTCATGAAATTCAGTACTTCCTGGTCCTTCCTCAGCAACTGATCAACAAAGACGTAAAGCCGTGAGTACAAAAGTACTCAGCAAGCCGTACGAAAATGATGCAATATTCATACAAGGCTTAACAAAGGATAGCCACAGGGTTCATTTGCAAAAAGCAATAACTTGAATTGAAATACAGTAAATAGATTGAAAGCATATTTATAAAAAGATAATAAATAACTGGTAAATCAATGATAGATAACATGAATAGAATGGTGAGGCATCACTCTACACCATCTAAAATAAGTATCAAACCACTAAATTCAACCGTATAACTTTAGACAACAAAACAACAGTGAACTCGCTGTTCACATACCAACAATTCTACCATCCAACATTTCATGAAACACTCTATACCTCATGTGAAATTCCCAGACATGTCCATGACCGCTGACACGGCTATTTGAATAGTTTTACACTCTATAGAGGTTGTACAATTTTACCACAAGACATGATCATCTTTTGTTGCTAAGCTATTAACACACTTCCTTTGGTGTGTCAGCAGAGAGATCACGACAAAGCTTTTACAATACATTGTCTAAAATCGGTACTGCCCGCTAAGGTTTCGCCCCGCAGGGCTTCCTCTTGCGCCTTGAGAATATACCCGTCCATCCTGGAACCTACACCACCAATTGGCAGTACTCAAGGCTAGACATTGCAAATTAATCAGCTAGGTCTGCCCCATACCAGACTTGTGATAGTACGGTTAGGTCCAGTTCAATGGTGCACAAGATTAAGTTCTTAAGTTGTCTCAGGCAAGACATCCACATCCCAATGTGCTAGAAAGCACCCCTTTACTGCATGATCACTTGCCCGAGGGAAAACAACTTTGTTCAACCAAGACCAATGGCAATCTTGCCATGGTACAACAAATTTTACAACAATGGATATCGGTCACAATTCAATATCTCATTAAGTTAAGATTAACATTATTCATCATATGATATGAATCCCACCGTACAACTAAACATGTCTAAGCATAGCTACGAAAACCCAATGTTGGTAGTATGATTATGTCCAACTAGTAATGTCCCAACCTAGGTTTAACAATGGATACATGGTATCCCAATAATCAAGGTGACATAATGACAACTAGGTATATAGCTATTCCTACGAAATAATCATTTATACACAAATAGCATGCAATTGTATAAAACAAAGTACTTTTGTAAACATAGGTTCAATATGATCAAAGGTTATGACTTGCCTTGCTGATTTAGTGCTGACTCTTGGTCTTCGAAGTCTCCGTTCGCTCATTCGGAATTAGCTCTACCGGAAAAGAAAGAAATGAAAAAAAATAAATAACAAACAGAGCCTTAAACAAGCTCAAAATTGAAAATAAAAGGCTCTGAAAGATAGAGCTTGATTTTATAAAAAATTAGAAATTTGAATTGACTCAATCGGAGTTCGTATGAGAGAGAACGGGCCTCCGAAAAATTAAATTCAGAGAAAAAGGCAGAAAAAGAGAAAATCCTAATTTTCTGATTTATTTTTCTACTGAAAAATCAATTAATGACGTATTGCTGACGTCAGCAATCAATTTTCCTAGAATTAAAATAAGTCAAAAAACCTTGATTGGCTGACATGCCGGACCCACGGTCTATAGACCGAGTCCACAGAGAGGCTACGGTCTATGGTAGATCGGGTTCACGGGAAAAGGAGGGGGCTAACGCCATCGCCGACATCACTGATGACGAGGCGACACGCGGAGATAGGGCTGACATGGTGCTGACGTAGATGGGCTGACGCGGCTCTCACGCATGTCACGCATCCAACGGCGTGGCGAGATCGGACAGCAAGGAACAAGTGTCGCGGTCGGCGGCGGCGTGGCACGATCAGAAGCGCACGTTGCTGATCGGATGGCCATGGATAGGCGGAGCAGGTCAACGGCGAGCGGCGGCGCGGGCTCACCGGATGCGAGGAAGAGGACGCGTTCGACGGCGGATTAGCACTGGATCAAGTGCGAGATGGCGAAGATCTGAAGTAGGGCAATGCAGGAAACGGAGAGGGTCCGACGGCGAAGATCAATGCAGAAGAACTGGCTTCAGCGGCGGCGCAACTTCGGCATGGGCGCACGAAGCAACGGAGAGGTCCTGGGCGACGCGAAATAGGCCGGTGGGTGCGACGCAACAAGAAGAACCTCGGAGGGGGTGCAGCGCGGCATTTATAGCCCTCGGGAGGCAGGTCCGACCTGGACTCCAAGGCGACGACGCGGCTAGGGTTTTGTGTGACGCTGGCTATGGCACGTGCGGTTGGGCTGAGGCGCTGGGCTGGTGAGCATGAGCGGGCGACTGGGCTGAGGAACGCGGAGCGAAGTGGGCCAGGCTGCGGGAACAGGCACGGGCCAAAAGAGGGGAAACTGGCTGAGAAATGGGCCGGACGGAGTGGGCTGAGGAGATTCGGCCCGAGAGGATTTTTAGAAAATAAAAACATTTTCCGTTTTAAGATATTTCAAAAAAATCAAATAAATTCCAATAAATAGCAAATCAATTTAGAAAAATCTCCAAAAATACAAAAGAATTCCTTGGAGCAAATGTAACCCAACTTTGACTGGAAATATTTTGTTTGATGCATAGTTTAGTCAATTTAAATCCTTTCATTAATAAAAAAATTCAAATTAATGATTAATTCAAGAAAAATGTGAATGGTTCATTTTCAAATTCAAACATTTTAAAACTCAAATTTTGGGATGTTACGGTTTACAACTTTATATGCTGTTTAGAACAAACTACGAGCTTCCTAATAAGAAGCCATTGAAATAAACAACAAGAGAATGCAAAAGGAGTGGCTCCTTTCCTATGAAAAGGATCAGCTATTGAAAATTTAATGCATCCTCAGTAACCACTAAGTACACGAGCCACTTGCCCTGTTATATGATAAATTTTAAAGAACATGACAAGGACTACAGGTCAGGACATCCCTTTAAGTGACATTTACTAATAATGGCTATATGATCATAAGTCAGGAAGCGGTAAATATCTTGAACTGCATGATCAGTAGAAACCATAGAATCAATTCAGGTGGATATTATTTGCTAGTGGTAATTGTCAAATAGCAAAGCATCTGTTCTTTTGCCTCCAAGCTATCTAGGAGGCGACAACCTCCAAGAGTAATAAACATTGACGCTTGCTTGAGGTCAATCAAGTGTCTAAATAGCTCAACACTAAATGCAACACTTGAATGCTCTTAACTCTCTAAAAATGAGAATTTAATGTCCAAAGATAATTAGAGGCTTGCTAGAGCTCAAGAGATATTCAATGAGTGTCCAAGAGTGCTCTAGTATGCAGGTGTGGGGTTATTTATAGCCCCTACCAACATTTCCAACCGTTGGGGACAAAATACATAAAAATTCAGCAAATCGAGTACTACCATCCATGTAGGACCGGTAGCACTGGACCCCAACTCAACAATCAGAACAGTGCATTAAATGCACTGACAATAGCTATTGCTACAAAGGACCGATGCTACCGCCCAACTAGTACCGGTAGCATCGGCCTCATATTTTTCAAACTGCCAATTTTGGAGCCATTCTGGAAATAATGTAATGCCCATTTGGGCCGTTACTAGCGCACCTGCAGTAGTATCCCTCCCACATGGGCGGTAGCAGCAGCTAGAGGAATTTGGCCAAAATGGCCTTCTTTGTTAAAAACGTACTGCCCTTAGGGCCAGTACTACCGCACCTGCGATAGTACCGCTCCCACATGGGCGGTATGACCGACCATGCTGAAGCCCAAAATTAGCCTTCTGTAAAAAATCACACCGGGCTCATTCCGGTGCTACCGACCCAGCGGTAGCACTGATCTCACATGGTCAGTAGCACCAGCCATGACTGCATTTTTTCTGAATTTTTAAAATGACTCAATGGAAAGCATATACGACCTTAAGTGAGCATGATCTGAGGCATGATACTTGATCAACATCAAACTATTAGCCAAGATCTCTCCTAATAGTATGGCATCTCATCTAGCAATCCAATCTTTTTTCCAAAACACCAATATCGGCAAAACCTATGAAAAGGTGCTTAATTTTATACCTTGGCAATTTAGCTTGATGCGTTGATCTTATTTGAACTTCATGTCCTTGCTTCCTTACGTGCCATGTCTAGGACCA
Source organism: Otatea glauca (assembly GCA_036346275.1). Taxonomy (NCBI): domain Eukaryota; kingdom Viridiplantae; phylum Streptophyta; class Magnoliopsida; order Poales; family Poaceae; genus Otatea; species Otatea glauca. The sequence continues at coordinate 10,989,636 of CM070714.1, forward strand.
ATCTACTTTTCATAATCTCAACAAAAAATGTTAGTCCTTTAATCACGATTGTCATTATTACCAAAAACTAAAACAAATAAGGGGCCTAGATGCTTCATGCGCCGCGTTTGTTGCCCCTGAAAACATTGCCCAAGCCATCGTCTTCGTCGCGCTAGAGCACGCCGTTATTCTTTGCCACGTCGCCGCTTGTTTTCGCCTAGTTCTACAACCATCGAAGCTTGTCCACCGCGTTTCAGCCCAGATCTGAGTTCCTCTCACCGAGACGCTTCGAATCTGTCAAGAATTGTCATCGGAGGAGCACTGAATCGCTGTCGGCGTGGTCTTCGTCTTTGAGTCCGGTGAGCACTCTGCCGCTTCACCAATGCCGTACTTCGAACCACCGTGGTCATTCGATCCATCGAGAACAGTCATGATTGCGCCACGTAGCTGCCACCCAGGACTACAACTTATTCACGTCGCCACGCCGTCTTGCGGTCAATCCTGAACGTTGGATCTTGCATGAAGATGGAAGAGATTCTGACACGTGTCAGCCATCAAGAGCCTCTACGTGGGTGGTGTCGCATCCAATCGTGTGCCACTGCATGTCGGGCACATCGTATGAAGCTTCGTGGACTGTGTCCACGGTAGACAGTCGATCTGGTGGACCGCGTCTATAGACCGGGGTGGTGTGTCGGCCTGTGATTGGCTAGCACGGTGGTGATGTCAACATGATGTCATAATACGATTTTTCAGTATATATTTAATTCAAGAAATTAATTATTTAATATTTTATTTTTTTTCCTATTTATTCAAATCTTTCGAGATCCAGTTTTCTCTCATACGAGCTCCGATTGAGGCGATTCAAATTTCTAAATTTTTTTAAATTAAGATCTATTAAATAGTGAATTTTATTTGATTTTTGGAGTTTTTTGCTCTCTATTTTGGTATTTATTTCGTGTTTTCTCTCGATACGCATAGACATCGAAGTGCTTGGAGCATCCGAGGGGGAATTGTTGAACCAAGAGCAAGGTCCAGAATAGGAACAAGAACTTTTGAATGGCAAGTTCTGCTTTGATCATGTTGAATCGAGTTTTACAAAATTGCTACGTTGATTTAAATTATGCATGTTCTTTAACGTGTATAATTGTTTCCAAATTTAGTTTGGGATCTAGTTATTCAATCCAATTGAATTATACCCTACCTTATCATTTGTATGCCATGATTATTGTCGCCCTAGGATGGTTCATTATTAGTTGGTTGCTAATAGATGCCAACGTGGGTTGGTTAGACCATGTATAGTATACTTAGCCATGCCACATATGACACTTTTCTTTTGAAATATCAAAGGTAATCTTGACTAATGGAATATAGAACATGTTTATGGAATTAGTGTGTCATGTGTTGTCACTTGATGATGTTGAGTTGTAGTAACATGTTATGTTCTGCAATAAAGTTGAATTGTTGATGGCATGTGTTGCATGTAATCAACTGGGGTGGTAATGATATAGATTGGGGCAAGTGGCAAGGGACAGAATGCCAAGGTGGGTTTATGTGGTGGAATGGATTGTGGAAATCTTGCCTCGGTCAACCTAAAGACTTAACCTTGCAAGCCTTTGATTTGAGTCAAACATGCAACCACATGTCTGGTATGGGACGGACCTAGCTGATTAATTAGCTTTGGTACTACCAGTAGTGGTGTGAGATCCGATGGAACGATGAAACTCACATGGCGCAAGAGGAGGGCCCTGATTGTGGTAACCAGTCCCTTCAGTGTTGAAACCTTAGCGGGTAGTACTGGGTTAAGGCAGAGCATTGTAAAGGCTTTGTCCTGATTTCTCTACCGACACAACTAAGGAAGTGTGTTAATCCAGAGGCAAAAGGAGATAATCATGTCGTGTGGGTAAAGCACGTAACCTCTGTAGAGTGTAAAATCTATTTGGATAGTCGTGCTCGCGGTATTAAGCAATGTTCTGGAATTGCAGTCAAGTAATAGAATTTGTAAAATGAAAACTTGGATGGGAAAGCTGGGTGCTGGTAGAAGTTTGGAATATGTTAGGGATGGGTGCCATGTTTACTTGAGAAATGCTAAAATTTATTATTTATTGTTACTTTTTTCTGTCGTTTCAATCTAGTTAATGTATTCTTTTATAAATGCTACTATACTACAAAATAGCCATGTTAGCCATTCCTTTAGATCAAGCCATGCATATAGTTTGTTAGACATGCATTATGTGCACAACTTGTTGAGTGCTGTAAGTACTCACCCTTGCCAATAACAAATCACCAGTTGAGGAGGAGTCTACACCAGTTTTGATGAGGAGTATCCAGAAGAGACGAATGTTTAGGGTGCGAGCCTTGTCAGCTGCCTGTTGTATAGTGAGGGGTTTATCTACGTTTTCATTCCGCTGTAATTTAATTTGTTATCGTAGCTTAACCCTGCGTGGCAAAGTCATGTAAGGTCGACCATAAGGTCAGTCAACAGGTTAATAATTAATATATGAAATATTTTATTATGATTCCGATATGTATAATTGTCATATTCATCTATGTTGAGCTTGTGTACACTAGCGTGATCCTAGACTAGTGTAATATACACAAAGGGTTCGGATTTGCATATTCGGGTCCCAATAGACAGGGAGAAAGATATACTATCAACGACCTTAGGAAACAAGGAGCACCCGGGTCGCACGTGAGGCAAAGGTGTTTTCGTTCCCTGGAAAATGGTATTCCCACAAGACTCCAACATGTACCTGAGTAAGAAAAGATCCAAAGCCAAGCGTGAGGAATGGATGGTACCAATCATTGAGGAAAGGGTTGAGGAAAAGCTGAGAGCGCAATTCAATAATCAGACAAGAAGCCTTGTGGAAAGGATGGAGCAAAGGGTGGTTGCGAAGAGGCACGTATGGACCGCGCAAGCCCCAAAATCACCACACAATTCAGCCCAACTAAACATTAGAGTAGCTACGCGTTCGCCCCTGAGACAGACTTAGATGACTGCAAATTTCCTATCAATGACATCCTGGTAAAATATATGTCTGGAATACTCCATAGATAAACATGTTGGACGTCTTAGCTAATTATGTATCGTTATGTAGGTGGCCATGGTGTGCAATCTTCAAGTGAGGCTTGCCAATGGCTCTGTTCCCCTGCAGGCTGCTTGGGCACGCGTATCCATCAGATGCAGAGAGGGTGTCATGAGATGTTCTGATTTGTTCAGAGACGACCAGAATTATATGGGACATGTTTAGTTTAAGTTACTCACATATTTGCTAGACATAGTGATCTGCTGCATGCTTAAGAACCACCGATGAGTTGAAACAAAAGAAGGAAAACTAAAAATATAAGCCAGTTCGGTTGATGGGAATTGGTGGGAGGGAATGGGGCATGAGGAGGTGGGGGTTTTCAAGTTCATTGTTTAGTTAGTGGGCATGGGTATTTGAGTTAAGTTTGAAATTGAATGAATCTGAAGGACCATGTGGAGGTCTATCCATGTTTGTGATGAGTATTTGACTTTATTTGAGCAAGGTGTGCTCAATTTTGAGTTTGATTTGGATTGATTTTCAAAATGAAGCAATTTGAGTTGTCTCTGCCAGGAGTGGCAGTACCGGCCGTATGGGTGCGGTAGTGATGAGTTGGATGGTTTATTGCATATCATTGTGGCCATTGCTATGTGAAAGGTTTTTCCTTGTCTTTGATGGTTGCAGGGCGACGGTGCTAGGTCATAGTGAGGCGGAGGATGACCGGGACTAGACGAGGAGCGTCGGAGGTCCAGACGGTTGGAAGATCGCCGGAAGATGATTGAAGATGGAGTCCGGGCAAGTCAATAAGACAAGGAAAGGAGATGATGCTAGCTAGATGCGGCGTGGATCAATGAGGGCCGTCGGATTGAGGTCTAGTTGATAGGTTAGCGGGTCTAGGTAGTATGCTTTGAAAACTGTGCAAGAAAACACGGTATGTGTGTGGGTTTTGGGTTAGCCCTTACATGGTTGTGTGTGTGGGTTAATCCTAATCCTTAGATGAGTGCTCTAGGGTTGAGGGACTCATCCAAGGGTGGTAGGTGGCCCAAGAGTAGTATAAATAGGGGTGGAGGGGTAGCCTCCTTCCCTCGAAGGTTTTGAGGTTTTTGAATGCTCCTTTGAGCTTTGCCCACATGAAAGTGAGGCTTTGTAACCTCTCCTTCCAGAAATGAAAGTTTTATCCATCCATCTCTGAATTTATTTTGCGCATTTACATTATGTCTTTACTTTACGCAATTTAAATTCAGCATTTACTTTCCCGCAATTACATTCTCGCAATTTACTTTCACGCAATTTGGATTTGCCTCCCCTCCTTCTAAATGCTATTGATTTTGGATGTTTTGAGTGTGTTCATATGGTTTTACATCTCTTTTGCACTCTTGGATTGAGTAGAGAACATCTTTTCTTTCAAGTTCCAACTTTGTTCAGAACTTGTTCTTTGCATAGCATTTAGTATTTGATTTTTATAAAAACATAGAAAACTCATTTTTAAGTGATTCTTGTTGGAGGAGGTGCGGAACTTTGATATCCACTTGCAGAAAAATTTTGGAGTTCACTTGTTGCACCGTTTGGGCGCTATGAGGTGAAAACCGAGCCCCAAACTTTCTGCTCGAAGTTCTTGACTGATTGTGTTCTTCGATTTTCCTGTTTTTTCTGTAAGGCTTTTTGAGTATAAATTTGGTGGAGTTCTTCACGACTCTGATGCTCATAGGGATAAAAAATATCAAAAAAATTTGAGCTGCATAAACCCACCAACCTCCTGTTCAAATTGAGGACAAGCTCTAGAAATTCTGCTTTTACTTTTCTGAAAGTGACTTTTGTGATTTGAATTGATGTTCTTTCTAAAAGCAAGAGTTGGATTGATTCCTCTTTATCTTAGACACTAGACAACCAGGATTGTGACTCAAAAATCCTCACATATTTTATGGTACTTATCCATGCAAGCTTGGGGTACACATAGTTGTCTAGTTTTTTGGGTTTTTCACGATTTCCTTTGAGCGATCTTGTCGAGGTTTTTGTTGGAGTATTTTGGGGGAAAATTTATTTGCGACCATTCACCCCCCTCTATTCGCCATCTCGGTCCTTCAGAATCATTTTGAAATTCCCTTTAGCTGATAGATCCACCATGTTTACTGCTATATGTATGCTTTATCTGTTACTGATCTGGTTAGATCTACATTGTTTTACTGCTGTATATTATATTCTAGGCTGATATGATGATCTTGAACCAACCATTTAGATCCTTAGATTTTGCAAGCTTTAATTTGTACTACAGATTGGACCGCAGCATTAAAAGGTAACTTTTTAGTTTTGCTTCAATAGTTTGTTCATCATGTGAGAAAATATTTAATCCTAATAAGTTTTTACTTGTCATTCAAGTGGTACCATTGCATCTATCATAATTGAGTTGGATATGATAGCCTTGAGTGACATTTTGCAAGCCCAATGGAAATGGTTTGACTTTTCTTATCTAACTTTGAAACCATCTTGTGCAAATCAAGTAAAATTTCAACTTAGTGTGCTTCTATTGGTCTTCTCAAGAACATTACTATTGTTTCATGCTTGCCCTTGTAGTTGGAGGGCCAAGAGGATATCGATGATAATGATATGGAGGAGAACATGATGGATTGATCTATTTCTAAGTATGTTTTTTACTTCAGTATTGTTGCTATTAGCCGTTAAATTGAATGGACTGTAACTTAAGTTCATTTGAAATATGTAGTAAATGGTTTCTTGATTCATTTTTCTATCAAGAAGTTAAAATCTACCATTTCTGTTAGCAAACTAAATTGATAATCAAATTTGTTTACCAATTTCTATAGAATGGTGTGACAGAGCTCATTTTAATGAAAGTAGATTTCATTTGCACTCTAGAAGTTGTTATTCCATCCAAGCATGGTCATATTCGGCCATCAATTAACAACTACCTACTGAATCGTCTTAATCTAGAGGGATGTGTTGTGCTGCCTAACACTTGCTACTAACTTGCTGTCTGATAATTTGATTAAACACTGCAAGTATTAATATTCAGCTGATTCAGTAATGTTATTCTACTGTTTGTGCATTTAGACATGAGTTGCAGCACAACCCACACTGATAGACCCACCATTCCATTTAACTACTGTTGGGAAAAGTGGTTGCATACGCTATGCTTTTTCCCAGAAAATTGTTTTTACCATGCTTCTAGTAATTGAATCCACATAATGTAAGAAGACCTTAAATTCACCTTGAAAATCTTGCGAGAGCATCTTAAATGTGATATGTAGTTCTTGCAACTAAAGTCTTTTGGAATAAAGACTTTGTTTTATGGACTACTAGTTGTTTGTAGTAGTTTTGACTAGTGTGATATTATTTTGATGTACCAGGCCGCCCTAGGAAGAAGATTCTCCTTGCAGTCGCACCTTATTAAAAACAACGGCAAAGATGAGAAGCATGCTCTAGAACTTGCAACATTTGCCCGTGAATGCACTTCTGGAATAAAGACTTTGTTTTCTAGACAACTAGTTGTTTATAGTAGTTTTGACTAGTGTGATATTATTTTGATGTACGATGGATACATATGGTTTAGTACCGTTGCTAATCTGGATTTTGGTCTTTTCACTACAAGAAACAGAGAAAAATTCGTGGGTTTTTTAAATTCGTGGGCCCAAAAAAAACCGACGAATTTATTTATTTAAATTCGTCGGTTTGTATAAAACCCATATTTTTAATTAAATTCGTGGGCCAGAAGTAACCCACGAATTTAAATATTTAAATTCGTGTGCCAAAAAATTACCCACGAATTTAAAAATTTAAATTCGTGGGCCACCAATTACCCACAATTTAAGTTTTTAAATTGTGGGCCCACCTTACACACGAATTTATCCCGCAAAAAAACCGACGGGCAGCGAGACACGCTGCCTCCCTCCCCACGCCCGCGCCGCCCGCCCGCCCGCCCGCCCGCTTCGCTCGCTGCTCGCCGCGCTGAACCGCCGTCCCTCAAGGCCGTCCGGCCGCCCGCCCGCCGCCCCTACGCGCCGCTCCACTCGGCCACGGAGCCACCCACCGGCCGCCCTCCCGCCGCACTGCCCGCTCGCCGCGAGACCCGCCCGACCGGGCCCGCCCCGCCGCCCGATCGCCCGCCCGCCTGCCGCGCCGCCGCCTGGTCGGCCACACTGAAGCCGCCCGCCAGCTCGCCCGCCGCCCGCCCGCCGCCCGGCCGCCGCCTCCTCCGCCACCCGCACCCGCCGACCGCCGCCTGGCCGCCCGCCGCGCCGACCCGGCCGCCGGCCGGCCCTCGCCGCCGCCGCCGGGCGCAGTCGCCAGCCGCTGAGCCGCCACCGCCCGCCGGCCGCCGCCCGCCCGGCCGCCCAGCCGCGCCCGTCGCCCGGCCCACCGCCGCTCGCTCGCCGCCCCGGGCGCCGCCAGCCACCGACCGCGGCCGGCCGCCTGCCAGATCGCCGACGCCGCGACGCCGCTTCTACCGCCGCCGCCCGCCACGCCGCTTCGCCCAACGCCGCCGCCGGCAGCCGCCCGCCGCCCGCGCCGCCGCCCGCGCCCTTCGCGGTCGCCCGAGACGCCGCACGCCGCCCGGCCGCCGGCGCTTCCTCGCCCCGCCTGTCGCTCGCCCGCCGCGCGCGCGCCATCGCCGCGCGCGCGCCGCCGGTGACGCCTCGCCGCCGGGCGCCACCGCGCCTCCCGGACCCGCGACGCGCCCACCGGCGTTGGAGAAGGTATATTTCGCCTCTTTTATATTCGTTTAAAGTTATTTCATCTCATTTTATATTCACGCATATGATATATATATTTGTATTTTCGCCGCCGTTGTATATAACGTTGGAGTTTAGGGTTTGTGTCGAACAAGAGAGAGCATAGGCGTCACCCGTTGGGAACGGCGATCTCACATTTGCTTGTGAGGTGCGCGGTTCGAATTGTCCAACAGATATGGATGTACCGAGAATGTTGGTTGTTAGATAGGACTCGTGACGTGCGGCGATCGAGCGTGATTTCGCCACATAACCTGTTGTTCTCGACGCACCAAAGATCGCGTGCGCTTGGAGAACAATAAGTTATGCCGCCGAAATTTCGTTCGGTTCAGAGCGCACGCCACAGTGTCGCATGCAATAGCCTCCATTCTTGGGTGGGTTTAGGACAAATCTTTCCTAATAGGGTTGTCATTGTCACCTAAGCCACGGTCGTGACGCTGACATTGTTTCATTTGTTTAGCTTTGATAATGGGTGACGATCAAGGGCTATGTATGACGGATGGAGGAGTGATGGGGCCACTCAAGGGAATGGGGCGATCACGGATGCTTTCTTGAAGCAAGCATTATTGGAGGAGTGAATATGTGTATTGCCCGTGTACCCTATGCGAGAATAACAGCTACTACAACAAGGATATAGTGCAGTATCATATTTGCAAAAACGGGTTCATGCCTAACTATTTAGTGTGGCATCCGTCATGGAGAGGCCGCAGGCGTGCCATTGAGACGAAGAGATTTGGACCATGTGGAGGATCACGACCGGATGGAAGACATTTGGATGATCTTGGCGGGGATCAATTTAACTCAGGGAGGGTCACAAGGAGGAGGTTAAGGAATTCTATAGGCTACTTGACGCCTCGGACGAGAAGTCGCATGACTTGACCAATGTGACCGTCTGCAGCGGTTACACACCTTATGTCGATGAAGTCGAAGTTCAACTTTTCGAACAAATGCTTCAACGCTTTGCTTGAACTAATTAATGATGTCCTTCCGCCTAACCACAAGATGCCAAAGGATTTGTACCAATCGAAAAAGTTGATGGCCGGACTCGGGATGAATTACCAGAAGATTGATGTGTGCGAGAATAATTGCATGCTGTTCTGGAAGGATCATGACAACGATACCCATTGTATGCATTGCGGTAAGTGCAGATTCGTTGAGGTGGTAGATGAGGAAGGGGTATCAGTCACTACAAAGGTCGCGACTAAACAGCTTCGGTACATGCCGATCACGGATAGGCTTAAACGACTTTACATGTCAAAAGAAACAGCGAAACATATGCGGTGGCACAAAGAAGGTAAACGTGAGGACCAAGACCCGGATATGATGGTGCATCCGTCTGATGGCGAGGCATGGCAGGCAATGGACCGATTCGATCCTGCATTTGCAAGCGACCCTAGGAGTGTCCGTCTTGGTTTGTCCACGGACGGTTTCACACCTTTCAGCACAAGCGCTAGCCCGTACTCTTGTTGGCCGGTCTTCATCATGCCATACAATCTTCCACCTGAGATTTGCTTGAAAGAGGGGTTCATATTCCTTGCTCTTGTCATTCCAGGTCCTAAGCATCCAGGGAAGGATCTCAACGTGTTCATGCGGCCCTTAATTGATGAGCTGAAGAAGTTGTGGCGAGGGGAAAAGGCATACGACAGCGTTGGTGGCAGAGAATTTACCTTACGAGCCGCATACCTGTGGTCGGTCCATGATTTGTTGGCATATGGCATTTGGGCCGGCTGGTGTGTTCATGGTCGCCTGTGTTGTCCAATTTGTATGGCTGACTCTGATGCATTCAGGCTCACGCACGGTAAAAAGATCACATTCTTCGATTGCCATCGACGATGGCTTCCGGCGAGGCACCCTTTTAGGAACGACGCCAAAGCATTTCGAAAAGGACAGAAAGTTAAAAAAGGGCCGCCGAAGCGACTCACAGGAGAGGAGATAGCTGAGTGGCATAGTCGGCTTGTACGATCTACGGAAGTGGGTTTCACTGGCTATGGAAAGGAGCACAACCGACTCATATTTCTTTTCTTTGGGAGCGCCTTACGCGAAAGCTTTGATTCTGCCGATAACATAGATTTGATGCACCAAGAGCGCAATGTGGCAGAAAGCATCATCAGCATGGTGTTTGATGTAACCGACAAAACAAAGGATAACGTGAGTGCTAGGAAAGACATGGGTGATCATTGTGCTAGGCCGTGGCTCGAGGTTAAAGTTGGTTTAAATGGGAATGAGAGCCGACCACGAGCTCCATAATCGTGAAGCCGTAAGACCGTAAACAGATTTTGAGGCGGTTGAAAACTCTAAAGTTTCGACCGCTATGCATCTAACATAAAACGGTCAGGAATGTCAAGACCGTAAGCTAAACGGGCTAAAGAGTCATGATTACCATATTATCATGGAAAGACTTGTTCCGTAATGTTTCGTGGCTATTTTGATAATGAGTTGTGGAGGATGTTGGCGAACTCGCCATTTCTACAGCAGATATGCGGTAAGGAAATCTCTAAGACGTTGATGCGAAGTTAGAGAAGTGAATTCCATTGCTTGTATGCAAGTTGGAAAAAACTTTCCCACTGGTTTTATGAATGTGATGCAACACTGCCGTGCATCTACCTTGGGAAGCGAAGGTTGGAGGTCGCGCAGATTCGGATGGATGTATAGTCGAAAGGGAGTTGAAAAAGCTTAGAGCTACAAATGCGCAACAAGGCAAGGGTAGAGGGTGTATCGCAGAGGCTTATGCAAGTAAAGAGATCACAAACTTCTCAACAAAGTATTTCGCACGCAAGCACAATGTGAATGTCCGTAAGAATCGGTACCGTGCCATGGAAGATGAACCATTGAGCGAACTTAAGCTTTTTCAATGCAAGGGTCAACCTGTTGGGTCGCATAATCGCACACCATGTTGAGTATGCGGAGTGGAACAAGGCCATGCTTTACATGTTCACTAACATGGTAGAAGTTGAAAAATATTTTGAGTAAGTGACTTTCTGAATTATGTTTTCATCATTTCAGTGTAGTGTCCTTTTTAACCCGAGAATAAATGACGCAGAGTATTTGACAAAGAAAATTGGAAGTCAACTCGACAACCCACAACTAAGCAATTGGATAACCTACGTCGTGATGGGTTGAAAGGCGGCCCAAGCTTCGGCAATGGTTCCATCAACATGTAATTTGACTATTTATTCATTTTTCTAAAATGAATTGTTGTAGTAACTTAATATTAGACTAACAGTGATGAATGTTGCTATATAGTGTATGCGTGATGCCTCCGTCCCTGAGGATCTCCGACAGCTCTCACATGGTGATGTGACGGCAAGGAGCTATAGTCGCTGTGATGTGAACGGGTTCCGCTGAACAAAGTGAAATTAGAAGTTAGCCGTCCACTTATGCCACTTCTAACAGCGGAGTAGTCACAACGCCATCCGATTCCAAATGCGATATACTAGACTACTACGGTGTTGTACAAAACATAATTGAGTATACCTTTGGGGTGGCAAAGATCCAAGGTCGTGTTTTTGATTGCCATTGGTTCGATCCACACAACGCACTGCGTGTCGATGACTTTGGGATGGTGGAGGTGAAGCACGATTCGGCTTCGAGGCCATATCAATAACATCGTGCTTGCACATCAAGTTGAGCAGTGTACTACCCGAGCTATCCTCACCGTAGCTTGAAGGCTTGGTGGGTTGTATTTAAAGTTAACCTCAAGTATACCCTCCCGGGATGTTTCGTATGTGGCAAGTAACGAGAGGATGATGTGGGTGATGTATATCAAGAAGAAGCTATAGGGATTCTTTCCTTGTCTCCGACGGGCAGACTCGATCAATTACCTACCGATGCCACGCACGTAATAACAGATGAACCCGCCCGCCACGGAAACGCCTCAAAAGTTAGTAAGGATTGCACGCCTTCAAGCACATCTCAATGAAATACGAGTCGCAGGCGCATTCCGACGACGACTTTTGATATGTATATTTTGTGAGATTATTGTTGCCTCGCTCATTTGTACAAGTCATTGTTGTCTCCTTCATTTTTACATGTTATAGTTGTCTCATTCTTTTTGCAAGTTATTGAAAATTATTTGTAAACTCAGTATACTAACTCTTGTCAAATTTGAGCAGATGAGTATGTTCAGCATCAAAGTTGACAAGCTTAAAGGCAAGTTCAATGGTCGTCCTCCGTAAGGTCGAGGAGCAAGGGTTCGATGGTCGACTCGACGGCCGGCAGCGCCATATTTGTTGGGCGGCAGATTAGAAATGGCAGGAGCAGCCCAGAGGTGCTTCGATGAGCGAGCACGAACAGCAGCGGAGCGACCACAGGAGGACGAGGCGCAGTAGGGGTTGCAGAGGAGGCGGTTGGGATGTGAGCATGACGACATGGGCGAGGTGGACGACGAGGAGGTCGTTGGGGTGGTGGCGGTGGGACGACGACACTGATGCTGACGCCGAGGTCGAGGCGGCGACAGATGCAGAGTTGGAGGCGACCTTAAAGCCGCTTGAAGAGGGCGGGTCTTCTTCGAGTACCATCAGTATATGTGTAGTATTGGATTATCATTTAATCTCCATATTTACATTGTAATGTCTATGAACTAATTATTTGCATTTCAGGTTTCAGAAACTGCCTCGGTCGTCTCGAGATGCAACCCGGCCGATAGGAGGTTGATAGAGGTACACGGGAGCAGTGTAATGCTTATATCTTCTCCTTTAGCATTAGCTAGGTGACAACTTATTGTTTTGATGCATCTTTGTCTTGTATTTTGTTGTAGGCTTTGAAAGAGCCGGGTTGGACTGGACGGGCCACATTACAAAGGTTAACGCCGTCGGGAGCCCTTGGCGGTACTACTACCCCGCATGGTTGAGTCAGTGGGAAAGATTCGCGCCCACAACGGAAGCACTGGGCATTGAAGGAGAACGTGGAAGGAGGCGAAGACAACCAAACATGTCGTAGCGCATGTGGGGTCAAGCTCGGGTGAGTTTGCGTTATTTATTTACTCTATTTGAGTATTGCTTTAAATGTAAGTACAATTTGACAAAGGTGTGATTATATGCAGGAGAGGTTCCGCTTGAGAACGAAGACGATTATAACGCTTTGAAGAAGGCCAAAAGCGCTTCAACAGTGGCACAAAAGGTTGTCTGAGATTCATTCAGCAATGCACGTATTCAAGCTGTCATCAATTTTTACAAGAGGGTGAAGAAGGTGAACATGAGAAGAGGACAAGAGGCGAGGAGGATACACCTGACAGAACAAGAGTATCTCCAGAGCTCGGTCGATTGGATAATGAAGGACATGGAGGCTTGGAGGTGGATGTGCCGGTACTGGGGATCGGAGGATTTTCAAGAAAAATCAAATAGAAATCGAGGGAACAGAAGAAGTAGATTGGGGAAGCACAAGTACGGCGCAGACGGACACATTGGCCTAGAGCAACGCATGGTAAGTATCGGTATTATAATTGTTAGTGAATTTGTCACTATGATTCTAACTTTGCATCGTAGGAGGCTGAAAGTGGGAGTACTCCCACTTTTGTGGAAGTTTACATCCGGGGGCACCAAGGCGAGGATCCACAGAACCCGGATGTGTTGTGCGACGACAGGGCTAGTGAGAGGATGGTAAGTATAAATGACACAATATGTTTTGTGCAAATTTACATCCGGAGCACCAAAATGTTGTTTTGTAGGCGTCATATGCGTAACAAATGACACAACGCCATGGGCCGGAGGTTGATTGGAGAGCCGCACCGGCCGATGTGGAAGCGTTGTACCACGCCGAGGGGCCTAAAGCATGGGAGGTTCGTTAATAAAATTGATTTTATTTGTTTTCGCCTACTAAGGAAAAAAAATTGCATGGTCACATTTCAAGATATATCGCTTGTAGGTGGGCCATGGGGATGGAGTTGTGGATCGCGATCGTCCTCCACGAGGCTCGGTTTCCTCACAGGAGTGCTCGCTCGTCGAGGTCCGCGACGGAAGCACAAGCGCACGAGGAGGCTCGTGAAGCGAGAGGAGGCTCGCTGCGAGAAGAGTCTCGTCAAGCACGAGAGGAAGCTCAGAAGCCGAGAAGACTCGAGAATACATGAAAATGTATCTGCAGTACAATCTCAACTTTGAACAAAACGCTCAAGTTTACATTTGTGATTAAAATCTAACAAACAATCTATATGCAAAGAATGTCACAATCTCTTGGACCTAACGTGCGGTGTTTCGCCCTCTTGTTCCACAGTAAAGATACTTGAGTTCATTACGCTTTAATTCACTTAGCTCAGAAATCACGAATTCACAAACCGGACTATTATGTCATAGGGCTCCCACCACCTCCCTTCTACATGTTTTCTCCGCACATGCAGCCACCACCACAAGGAGAAGCATCACAGGTGCTCACCTCCCCGGCGTCCTTCATAAACCCATCTGGGATGCGTGCACCACCCCTAGGAGATGCACCTCAGTTATATGATATTCTCATGCATTCTTTATTTTCAAAAAACTCTATTATGTGTACTTCATATCACAAACTATGATCCACAGAGCTCCCAGCCTCCTCCACCTTTCTACATGTTCAATCCAAAGACGGATCGGTTCAATTCGTTATTTAAAATTTGAATGAATGATTTATATGTGGCATGATGTACCTGTCTATGCCTTACAGGGCTCGGAGCCTCCAAACCCGTTCTACATGTACCCACCACCTATGCCAAGCCAAGGAATGCCTATGTACTTCAACCCGTGGGCCCTGCAGCCACCTCAGACGACACCACATGTATGGATGTCGAAAATATTATAAGTTTGCGACACGAGCTAAGTTTGTCAATTCTTGTACAAATTGCCGTTTTGGATGTGTGATTGATTATCTAAGGATCTGCTAGAATGTCTCCTTCGGTTTGAGAGATTGGTATATATATTATAATCGCAAATGTTTCTTTGTCTCTTGAGTGGATGTCCTATTTACTAGAGAGGTCATGCCGAAAATTTGTACATTTCAATGACTTAGTTTTAAGCCGGTTTTAAAGAGTTGAAAGGTTGGTTTCGATCTTTTAGTAGAGGTAGTAGGTTTGGTGTCTCGTTTGTTAATTTTTCGTTAGCTTGAACTTTGTTGTGGAGTTTGATGACTTGGTGAGCTACTTGCCCCATCCCTTCCTTTCTCTTGCTCAAATTTAGGAACATATGCTTCCGTAGGAACTTTAGTTCATTTTTTGAATATGAGATTACATACTTCATTGAATATGAGATTACGTGTGCAGCGGATGGACATATACTTCCGTAGGAAATCTAGTTCATTCTTTTAGTATATATATCAATCTTAGTAATCTGTTGCAAAAGTGATAATTTTTGTTGAAATGCACAACTGAGTCGATTTTAGGATATTTAGGCAACTCTTTCTTAAACCTTGCACAAATCATCTCAATGTTCATACTTGAAAAGGTTAACTTGTGTGCTTATGAAAGTTCATTGCTGTGCTGTAACATCAAAAAATTTGGGCCTAATTATATTATTTTATAGCTTAAATATGCATTTGTGATTTTCTGGAATTTATGTGGATTTTTTTGGATTTATTTGAAATAATTTTTATTTCAGTTTATTGACCTTTTGTTCAAATCTATTTAAATTTATGCAAAGTTAAAATAAAGTTTTGACAAAAATATTTTATTTAAGTCCAGAATATCTCAAAGTATTTTTGAGATATTTCTTGGATTTTTCCTATTAGTTTTATCGCTTAAAATAAATAAAATAAATTTCTGGAATTATTTTAAATAAGAAATCTTTAAAAAGTCTTGTGAACAGTGTTGGGCCGAGCTCAACATCAGGCGTCTGGTTTTCGTCATCATGCCCAAGTCGCCCTGCCAAGGCCATCTCCCGAAACCCTAGCTCGTAACCATTCGATTTCCATCCAATGGCTCAAAGATCGCCACGTCGATTGCTCGCCCCGATCGCCGATCAAGATCGGCGGTCCGATCGCATCGCATCGATTCGGGAAGGATAAAGATTGCGCCGCTGGATTTGGAAAGATCGGTTTAGATCGTGTCGATCGTGAGTGATCCGCCGTTGGTAGCGGATCGGGTGGTCGAGGGTTGTCGCCTCCGCTGGCGACTCGAGTCCGCCGCCGACACGATTTCCACGGGAAACCTAGGGTTTCCGTTTGAACGCTGCGTGCCGAGGCTATAAAAGGAGGGGTAGCGCCCGAGGTTCATCCTTGTGCGCGTCTTTTGGTCGGAAGGGTTTGGCGAGAATCGCCATAGAACGCGCCCGGAGCTCGTCGGAGTTGAAGCACCGCACCGCCGAGGTTTTTGCTAAGGATCGCCACGGTTCGTCGCTTTTGACGCTTTGATCTCTGAGTTGACTCGCGGGGTGTGCGCGTCGACCAATCTACTTCTTCACGCCGAACGCGCCAAACGCCGTCGCGAAGCTTCTTCATCGCCTCCGTGGACTTCTTCGCCGTCGCGACGCCATTAGTCTCGGGTAAGTTTGTGACCGTCCGATCCGAGCTAACGGGAGATTGAGCGCGTTGCAGTATATCGCCACCGCTGGATTCGATCAAGACGTAGATGCGCCGCGTGTCGTGCATCCGCGGGAGCGTATTATGCCAATCGGGTCGAGACGCATGTCGGGTGCGGTTACCGAGGCGTCATACGCCGGGTTCATGGTGGACTAGAGGAGGTCCGTGGACCGTGTCCACGCACGAGGCCACGGTCATGCTCGATTGGTCCAGTCAGCCGACGCCACGTGACGTCATAAATCGTTTTTTTAGAATAAAAATAAATCTGTTAATTCTGATTTTCTGATTTTTGCAATTTCAGTATTTATTTCAAACTTCAAAAGGCTATATCTTTTGCATCGTAACTCGGATTTGAGTGATTCTAGTTTCTAAAAATTTGTAAAATTAAGATCTATTTAATTGTGAATTTTATTTGATTTTTGGAGTTCAGTTGCTCTCTGTTTTGGTATTTATTTGCTTTTCTTCTTCGGTACGCGTAGACGTTGAATTGTGTGACGCTTCGGAGGAGGATCCAGCAAATCAAGAGCAAGTTCCAGAACCAGATCAGGACCTATTCCAAGGCAAGTTGTGCTTTGATCATGTTGAACCATGTTTATAAAATTGCTATGTTCGTTTTACCCTATTGCATATATTTCAAATATACAATTGTTTTAAATTAGATTGGGTTTAGCTAATATACCAGATTGATCTACACCCTACCTTGTCATTGTATGCCATGATCCATTGTCACCCTAGATTGGTTAAATATAGTTGGTTAATAATTATAATCAACATTGGAGGATTAGTTCGTATTAGTTGCTTAGCCATGCCACGTCATCACATGTGTCAGAATCATTGATAATTAATTTTGATTAATGGAATATGGAACAATGTTATGAACTTGTGTGTCATGTGGAATCACACGATGAGATTGAGTTGTTGTGGCGAAGTCAGTCACGCAACGATGTTGAATTGTTGATGGCACGTGGTGCTTGGTAATCAACCGGGTGATAATAACTTAGATTGGGGCAAGTGGCAAGGGGCGAGGAGGCCAAGGTGGCCCGATGGGCGATGGTATGTGGATGTCTTGCCTTGATCACACTAAGGACTTAACCTTGCAAGCCTTTGACTGAGTCAATCGTGCAACCACATGTCCGTATGGGCCACCTAGTGAGTAATTTGCAATGTCTTAATTTTGGTACTATCGTGGTGGTGTGAGTTCGAGTTATGGAGTAATTCACATGGCGCAAGAGGGGGCCCCGGATGTGGTTTTCGGACCCACGGTGTTGAAACCTTAGCGGGTAGTATCGGGTTAAGCGAGCATTGTAAAGGCTTTGTTATAATCACTCGCCTTGGTGGTGTTTGGTTGTATCACGTGGGTAAAGTGCATAACCTCTGCAGAGTGTGAAACTATTCTGATAGCCGTGCTTTCATGTATTGAGCAATGCTCGGAATTACATTAAGGGTTAGCTTAATTAATTGGACAACATGGTTGGGATGGCGGGATGCCATATGGAAGATGAAATTTGACTTAGGATTGGAAACTTGGTTTACTTGAGAAATATCAAGTTATTTACTATTGCTATTTATTTTACATTCTTTACAATTTATTTATCAGATTTGTTCCTAAATGTCGCTTATTGCAAAATAGCCATGATAGCCTATCCATTGGAATAAGCTTTACATATAGATACATAGAATTGCATTTCAGGCACAACTTGTTGAGTGCTTTAAGTACTCACCCTTGCCAAACAACAATAATCAACAGTTGAAGAATCTACACTGTTTTGGAAGATGAAGTCCGAAGACACGAGTCATTAGGGTCCGAACCTTGTCGGTTGCTGTGGTGAACCGATGAGCTATCTACGCTTACTTTCCACGCTTAATCATTAGTTATATTTTCGCCTTGCCTGCGTGGCTTAATAATGTAAGTTGGTCATAAGATCATACATTTAGTTATATCAATAAATGAACTATTATTCTATTATCGTTGTGTATGATGTGATATGTACCAATGTTAAGCTGTGTGCACTAGCGTTGATCCTGGGACTAGTGCGGTAAACACAGTGGGTTCGAATCAGTGGATTCGGGTCCCTACAGAGGTGGTATCGGAGCATACTGACTGTAGGTCTTGGCCCTAGATAGTATGGAGGTGTCCTGTGTGAGTCCAAAACTATTTTCTAAAGAAAAATTTAAATTTGACTAATAAAACACTCTTGACTCATCTCATTCTCTACCTCTCGCCTTTGCTGAATTTACCCGTTTTACTTGCCGTTTTGGGTGGAGAACTTATTCAAAGTTCTTGTGGAGCAGATGCCGATCGTTCCGACCTTCGAGGAGTCAGCTGGCGGCTACGCCATAGAGCTGTGGAGAGTTCTTCAGACGCTTGGAGGCTTTTACCGTCCGCTTTACCGGGGAGGCAGTTGGACCGTCAATGGTGTACACCGAGGATTCATTTGCAAGCTGATTATCTACGCTCGGGAGAGCGAAGAAGCTAGCAGGCCAACCAACATCTCTGCCAAAAGATTCTCGTACGAGGTTGCAATTCAGGAGGTCGCTCGACTTGCTCTTCGCCGTGTCTGCCGCGACTACGCCGACGAGCTTCACGACTCAGTGTTCCGCCTTCACCCAGACGTTCAAGCATGCCGATGCCGACGGATCGTGGAGAACGAGTGTGCCACCGCGGTACATTTGCGGAGTTCGCCCTTGCCCTGGAGGATCATATGAGAGATACCACTCAGGAGCTGGAGACTGTGTACGAGGCACTCAGAGTAGCAGAGCAGGAGCTTGAGGTGACCCGTGCTTCAGCCATCGGGATGATCACTGAGCTGGGAAAGGCCCTAGAGGCGGTCGAGGACGAGCTCGAGCGCGTGACTCGAGGAGTTCAAGAGCCAGCTGAGGAGTCCGAGGAGGATCCCGAGGAGCGAGAGTGGGAGCCGGAGGGGAGTGCAGACCCTGTGGTTGCAGAGGACCCAGTAGTAGGTCATCAGGATAGGTTCGCTCCTATGCCCGCTCATCCGCCGGTGTATGCGTTGGATCGGCCTCAGCCAGGGTGGCTGGATGAGTGAGTGTCAGCCTTGGAGCTGTGTTGAGACTCGAGTGTGAGTCGCGTCTTTAAGTTAGTCTTTTCCTTTTTAGTTGACATTAAGGTTTCGTGTTTAGTTTGCTTCTTTGTAATGCTGAGTGAAAAGATGTGTTGCAAAGCTTGTAGGCTTAAATAAGCAGCCATACCAAGACTAAATAAAGAATTATTTCAGTTGGGTATAACCTATTTCCCCGCTTTAGAAATTCTTACTTCTTATCTATGCTACATCTACCTTCCCTAACCTAAGAGGCAATCATCAGATGGTGAATACTCGAGGGAACAACGAAGCTTCAGGAAGTGGACTGCGCCAGAACGACAACCCCAACGACGGAGGCAGCCCTCAACCACCGCCAGTGGACATGCAGAATCTACGAGCGTTTCTTGCAGCACAGACTCAACTGATGCAGACTATGATGCAGCAGATGCAACAGATGACCAACGCAGCAGCCAACAACAACAACCCTGTAGCTCAGAACAACCATGGTGGACCCAGACCTCACTCAAAGCTATCAGATTTTATGAGGACTAGGCCACCAACTTTTTCAGGAAATGTGAACCCTTTGGAAGCCGAAGGTGGCTTAGAACTATTGAGAAGAAGCCGCACATCACGCAATGTGAAGGAAATGAGAAGGTGCTCTACGCCTCATCAACTTGAAGGAACCACCGCAGAATGGTGGGAGAATTATCGTGCCGCCATGGAGCCCGCAAGAGATCACCGGGAGGAGTTTACTATCTTTTCGCAAGATCATGTCCCGGAGGGAATGATGGACCTTAAGAAGGAAGAGTTTAGGGCTCGAAACAAGGAGGCCAACCAAGTGGCGAATACCAATAAATTTACTCATTAGCTCGCTATGCCCTCAAGACGAGCGACGACAAAGCTAGGCGCCTCGCTTCATGAAGGGATCAATTCGGGATCGCAAGTGGGACTGACACCCACAATTTTCCGGACTTTCAGAGCTAGTGAATAAGGCTTTGATCCTAGAGGATAAGCGCAAAGAGTTGGGTGAAAACCGTAAGCGCTTGATGACTAATCGTGGTGGACGCCCAAACCACCTACGCTTGAGGATGTCACCACAACAATTTGCTAGATTCCAACCACCACCGTGAACAAGACATCAACCCGCACCTCCCCGCCAATCGAATTTTCAAACACCAAAGACAGGCAACAATGCGCCAGAGGGAATCAAGATCTGCAGTGAAAAGATGCTATACATGCAATGAGCCAGTGGCACTTTTCTAATAGATGCCCACGTAAGGGAGGCATCACGCCACTCGTTTCAACTTGGGAACAACACCGCCAAGGCACCAGCCTCAGAGGAAATCGGCGCGCCAGTCAAGCCGAGCAACACCGCAATCAATCAGGCGCGGAGGATCAACCACATCACCGCAGATGGAGCTCGAGGAAGCTACGACGTCGTCGGGTAAGTTCCCGTCAACTCAAGACCTTTCTGCTTTGTTTGATTTCGAGCTTCGCATTCGCTCGCTTCTCAAAGTTTTGCAACAAGAATGGATTTAAAGTGGTGAATCTTAAGTGTGTGTTTTAGTCCAAGCCCCGTGATCCGAGCTTAGATCTAGCCTTGGGTGTTTGGGAGCTAAGTTGCTTATGGATGGGATAGAATTCTAGCTTAATCTTATCTTGATAGATGCGCAATCCCTAGACGCCATCCTTGGAATGGATTGGTTGTCTAAGCATAAGGCCGTTTTGGATTGTGGCCAAGGATCGTGACTTTGGAAGGCCCTAGTGGCAAGAAAGTAGAGTTTCAAGCGACCGCGATTCGTGATGGGCGCTAATGGTCAACAGCCGGAAAGCCATCAAGATGGAAGATGTGCCAAGAGCCGAGAATACCCGGATGTGTGTCCGTAAGATTTGCCAGATTGCCGCGACCGCGATATCGAAGTTCGTTATCGAGTTAGCACTGTGGACAAGACCGATATCAAAAGACCATATCGGATGCCTACCGACGAGTTAGTGGAAATGAAAAAGCGATTGAGGAACTGTAAGAGAAAGGCTTCATTAGACCTAGTTCATCGCCGCGGGGAGCCCGGTTTTGTTCGTTCGTAAGAAGGACGGAAGTCTTAGAATGTGCATCGATTATCGCGGCATCGAATGAAGTAACGATCAAGAATAAGTATCCGCTGCCCGTGATCGACGACTTATTTGATCGCTTAAGAGGAGCCGAGTTTTCCAAGATAGATCTTCGCTCAGTTACCATCAGTTGAAGATCCGAGCAGATAATGTACCTAAGACCACGTTTTCTACGCGTTATGGACATTACGAGTTCACAGTCATGTCATTTGGATTGACTAATGCCCCGGCATATTTCATGAACATGATGAATAAGGTTTTCATGGAATATTTGGATAAGTTTGTTGTAGTCTTCATAGACGATATCTTGGTCTACTCAAAGACACAGGAAGAGCATGCGGAACACCTGAGAATGGTTTTAGACAGGCTGCGAGAGCATCAGCTGTATGCTAAGTTTAGCAAGTGTGAATTTTGGAAGGAGAAAGTTGAATTTCTTGGTCATGTAATGACTACTAAAGGAGTTGCAGTCGACCCAAGCAAAGTAGACGCAGTGTTGCAATCGAGCAACCAAGTCTCATACCCGATCCGTAGTTTTCGGGAATGGCGGATATTACCGCTCGGTTCATCGAGGGATTCTCAACGATTGCTAAACCCCTTACGCAGCTTGTTGAAGAAAGAAAAGAAGTTTGCATGGACGCCAGAGTGCGAGAAAAGTTTCATGGAATTAAAGAAGCGTTTAACAACAGCCCCCGTGTTAGTATTGCCAGATGTGCAGAATGGATTTGATATTTACTGCGATGCTTCAAAGCAAGGCTTGGGATGCGTGCTAATGCAAGAAGGCAAAGTTGTTGCTTATGCATCGAGACAGTTGAGACCGCATGAGGTGAATTATCCAACGCATGATTTGGAGTTAGCTCAGAGTGCATGCTTTAAAGATATGGCGCCATTATCTCATAGGAAATAGATGTGAGATATATACGAGATCATAAGAGTTCAAATACATATTCACTCAAGCAGATCTGAATATGAGACAGCGAAGGTGGCTAGAGCTAATTAAGGATTATAATGTGGGAATCCATTATCATCCCGGAAAGGCCAATGTGGTAGCAGATGCTCTGAGTCGAAAGAGCCATAGCGCAAATACATTAACAATGGAGGATCAATCAGAATTATGCAAGGAATTTCAGAAACTAAGGGTGGAGGTCGTTCAGCAAGGAATGGTAGCTGCACTAGAAGTGAAGCCAACACTAGAGGATCAGATTAGAGAAGGTCAGAAAGATGACGATAAAATTTCTAAGATCAAGGCTAAAAAGGAAGAAGGCCTAGCCGTAGATTTCACTCTGGATGAGCAGGGAACCATGTTTTTCAAAGGCCGAATTTGTGTGCCGGATAAAAAGGAACTAAAGCAATTGATTCTTGAGGAAGCTCATGATTCTAAGTACTCAATTCATCCAGGAAGTGCTAAGATGTACCAGGATTTGAAAGAGAGATTTTGGTGGCCTAATATGAAACGTGAAGTAGCTGAACATGTTGCTTTATGCGACGTATGTCAGAGGATAAAAGCCATGCATCAAAGACCAGCCGGTTTGCTGCAGCCATTGAAAATTCCGGAATGGAAGTGGGAGGAAATCGGAATGGATTTTATCACCGGTTTACCTAAAACTCAGAGAGGTTACGATTCCATTTGGGTTATTGTGGATCGCCTAACCAAGGTCGCCATTTTATCCCAAGAAAGACCACTTACTCGTGAGATCGTTTAGCGAGTTGTACATGTCAAGGATTGTATGTTTGCATGGAGTGCCCAAGAAGATTGTGTCGCACGAGAGGACCCAATTTACCTCGAGATTTTGGAATAAGTTGCACGGCCATGGGAACTCGCCTAAATTTCAATCTAAAGATATCACCCATGAGCATGGATGGTCGATGAAAGAGTAAATCAGATTTTAGAGGATATGTTGAGAGCCTGTGCTTTAGCGTATGCTACATCTTGGGATAAATGTTTGCCATATGCAGAGTTTAGTTACAATAATAGTTATCAAGCTAGCCTGCAGATGTCACCATTCGAGGTGTTGTATGGACGTGCTTGTCTGTAACACCCTAATTTTTGCTCTAACTTAAATTTTGGAGTATTTTTATTTTTGTGAATTTTTTTTGGGAATTTATTTAAATTTATTTGGATTTATTCAAATAGGGCTTTTCTTGAAAACAATTGAATAATGGAAAATTTTTTGCAAAGTTTTATTGCAAATATTTTAATTGAGTTCCAAATATCTCAAAGTAATTTCTGGAATTTTTCTAGAATTTTTCTGCTATTTTAAAAGCTCCAAATGATTTAATTGAATTTCTAGAATTATTTTAAATGTGAAATGATTTTAAAATCAGTTGAACAAGAATGGGCCGAGCCCACATCGTATGCGTGCCGCACCCCGCCCGCGAAACCCTAGCGCCGCCGCCTAAGCCGTCCGATCCGGATCGCACGCTTTGGCGTGTGCCACGTCGCTCGCGGCGCGTGAGCCTTCGGATCATCGCCGCGACGAACGCATGAGATCCCGCCACGCCACTTCGTCCCGCGAGATCGCCGGAGAGCGTGGGCTTTGATGGCCGTGATTTCCGCGGCAATTTCGCGCACGCCGAGGCGTCCTTAAGTCCTCGTTGAAGTCGTCGCAGAGGCCTTCGCGACCGTCTTTTGACTCTCTCGACGCACGCCGAGACCTCTCTAGCACCCGAGTGAGCTCGCCAGAAGTTGCGTCTTTGTGCCGCCGCGTTTTTCGCCGTTTTCTTTGCCGCCGGTTTCTCCGCCGTCGCCAAGGTCACCGGAGTAATCCTTCCGCCAAGCTGCGCCGAACGAGCCACTTCATCACGCCGAGAAGCCCAGAGCGCCGTGGGCTGCGTCGTCTTCCTCAACTCCGGCAGCCTTTTCTTCGCGCCGCGTCGCCTTCACCGAAGCTTCGCCGTCCGTCCGATCTTCATCGCACGCTCGGTTCGCCCACGCCTCTTGTCTTTGTGTTCTTCTAGAGTAGATCTGCACCGTTAGATCCGGTTTGAACGGTAGGATTAGATCTAGATTCTGCGGCTAGATTTAATGCGAACCCTTGGATCTTTTTGGACGCCAGAGGATTGAGCCACGCCGCGCCTTGAACAAGAAACCGCCGGTACCGTGGGCCGTTAGATTAGATCTAAACGGTAGAGATTGGATCTGGTTTTGCGCTAAGGATCCGCGCTGCTCAGATTTGAACGCGCGGCGGAGATGGCACCGTACCTCGCCAAATCGCGCGGCCGACGCGTGGGCGTTTTGACCGGGCGAGACCAGATCCGGTAGTCGATTTCGGTGCACCGTCGCGATTGCGCGCGTGTCGTCGCAGAACCGAGACGTCGCAGATGACGCGGCGTCTTGGCCGTTGGATCTGAGCGCCGTTGGATGTGCGACGCGCGGAGGCGTGGAGCCGAGGCGTCGCCGCGTTGATGCGTGGTCGATCACCGGATGCGCGACGCGTGTCGCGACGATCTCGGGCGCTGCGGTGGCGTGAGGAGATCGCCGTTGATTCAACGAACGGCTCGGATCTTGCCGCGTTCTTTGATCGCTCAGTGAACCGAGTCCACGGTACACCGAGCCGAGCCGTGAACCCGGTTCATAGACAGAGCGACGTGGCGGCCTCGGCGTGCCACGTGTCGTGGCCGACGTCATCGCCGACGCCATAAATATGTTATATATAAAAATATTTTGGCGAAATTTTTTATGTGTTGACGTCATCATGATGCAATGCTGACGTCATAAATGCGAATTTTTCAGTATAAAAATAATTGGGAAAAATCGGATTTCTTAATTTCAGTATTTTGATTTTATTCAAATTTCAAATGACTATAACTTTTGCATTTTAACTCGGATTTGGGTGATTCAAATTTCTAAAAATTCATAAAATTATGATCTATTTAATGATGAATTTTATTTGAATTTTGAGGCCATTTAGTCCTCTGTATTAGATTTTTATTGTATATTTTGTTTGTTCGTGAGACGCAAATTTAGGAAAGTTTCGAGGAAGAATTCGTCGCTCAAGACCAAGCTTCGGAACACGACCAGCAACTCTTTGAAGGCAAGTGATGCTTTGATCATTTTGATCCCAGGTTTTTAAAATGTAGTTTATGCTTTGAATCTATGCATGCTTATTTATTTAAAATAAATTTAAATTGATTTGGGATAATGTAGTTAATCAACCCATTTTGTTATGCCACCTTGAATTATTAATTGTATGCCCTAAATCATTGTCACCCTAAGTTTGATTATATTAGTTGGATGCTAATATTGTGCCAACACGGGAGGCTAGACCGTGAGTAGATGCTTAGCCTTGCATCGAGTCATGAATGATCTTTCAGAAAAATGCTACAAAATTGACTAATGGAATATTGAATGTATTTTGAAAAGTGGTGTGATGATGCCACATGATGAGATTGAGGTACAGTGACCTGTGTGGTTCCGTACCGATGTTGAGTTATTGCTGGCATGTGTTGCACGATAATCAACTGGGTGGGAAATGATTTAGACTGGGGCAAGTGGCAAGAGGCTGTGTGCCTGGTGGGCCTGTGGCGGTGGGTTGATGAGTGTTGTGAGTCTGTGTGCTACAATGGGTGTGTGCCCTTTGTTGAGTGTTGGAAGTCTTGCCTTGGTCAGTTAAGGACTTCACCTTGCAAGCCTTTGATCTGAGTCACCCGTACAACCACATGTCTGATATGGGACAGACCTAGTTGACTAGGGTTCTGATATCTTTCCTCTGATACCTCGGGGTGACAGTACACAGGGGTGTATCTGTATGGGGGAGCGTACCTGTGCTACGGCTTGGTACCCATCCAACGGTGGTTGGCGGTCCTATACTTCACTCTGTGAGGGAAGTGATAGTGAAGGCAACACCGAGAGGTTCTTTGGTTAAGGTAGAGGTTCCCGAAAAGCTTTGTTGCGGACAATCACCTGTGTGGTGAGCGGCTGTATCTTGTGGGTAAAGTGTACAACCTCTGCAGAGTGTCAAAACTATTCGAATAGCCGTGCTCACGGTATTGAGCATTGCTCGGGGATTACAGTCTAGGGGTAGATTTTCTTAAACAAAACGTGGAAGGGGTGGTTGTGTGCCAAGTGTTAAAAATGAACTGTTAAGGCTGTGTGCCGAGAATCTTCGATGAAAAACCATTTGAAGAAATTAGTATTACTTATAAATATTCCATTGCTTTAAATTAAATAAGGTACTGGTTTAAAAATGTTGTTGATGCAAAAGAACCATTTAAGCCCAACCTTTGGAATAAGCTTTGCATATAGTAAGAGCGTTGCATCCTGTGCATTACTTGTTGAGTGCCTTGTATACTCATCCCACCTTGCTTATCAACCCCAACATCAGTGGAGGAGACTACACCAGTTTGGGAGGAGGAGTACATTGAGGACCCGAGCAACTAGGGGCAAGCCCGTCGGTTGCTCGTGGCAAGATGAAGGCTTCCACGACAGCTTGTTTATGTTCATTGCTATTTCTTTTCTCTCAATAATGTAAGCCTGTGTGGCTTTCTTATCCGTAAGGAGACCATAAGGTCGCATAACTCGGTTTATATACATGTTTGCACTAATTATTCTTATATCTTCGTGAATGTCCGTGATGTGCAACCTCAGATGATCTGTGTGTGCTAGCGTGATCTCGGTCGCACAGAATACACGAGGGTCCGGATCTGCGAGTTCGGGTCCCGACATTGTCGTACTCCGTTAAATTGGAATGAGACAGGAGAGCGTGTGGTGTTTGGGCCAGACATTCTCAAGAGGCGAAAGTCAAGTTGCAATGATCGAGAGAGATTGAAGATAGCATATCAAGATGTAAAAGCTACGCAGATAACCGCTGTCGAGATTTGAGTTTTGAACCGAAGATCATGTGTATCTCGTGGTTACCCTCTTAAGGGCGTTAAAAGATTTCATGTGAAAGGGAAGCTTGCACCAAGATATGTTGGTCCGTTCAAGATTCTGAGCCGTCGAGGAGAGGTAGCTTATCAGTTGGAGTTGCCTCAGTCCTTGGCAGGAGTGCATGATGTATTCCATGTGTCGCAGCTTAAGAAGTGTCTCAGAGTGCCCACAGAGCAAACCCCGTTGGATGCAATAGAGCTGCAAGAAGATTTGACTTACAAAGAGCAACCAGTCAGAATTTTGGATATCATGGAGCGCAAGACCAGAAACAAGTCTATTCGCTTTGCAGAGTTCAGTGGAGCAATCATTCCGAAAGTGAAGCCACTTGGGAGCGAGAAGAAGATTTGAAGTCAGAATTTCCGAACCTTTTTCTCTAGCTAGCCCTAAATCTCGGGTCGAGATTCTGTTAAGGGGGGGAGGTTTGTAACATCCCAAAATTTGGGCCTAATTATATTATTTTATTGCTTAAATATGCATTTGTGATTTTCTGGAATTTATGTGGATTTTTCTGGATTTATTTGAAATAATTTTTATTTAAGTTTATTGACCTTTTGTTCAAATCTATTTAAATTTATGCAAAGTTAAAATAAAGTTTTGACAAAAATATTTTATTTAAGTCCAGAATGTCTCAAAGTATTTTTGAGATATTTCTTGGATTTTTCCTATTAGTTTTATCGCTTAAAATAAATAAAATGAATTTCTGGAATTATTTTAAATAAGAAATCTTTAAAAAGTCTTGTGAATGTTGTTGGGCCGAGCTCAACACTATGCGTATGGCCTTCGTCAATCTTGGCCCAAGTCGACCCGCGAAGGCCATCTCCCAGAAACCCTAGCTCGTAACCATTCGATTTCCATCCAGTGGCTCAAAGATCGCCACGTCAGTGCTCGCGTCCCGATCGTCAGATCAAGATCGGGCGGGTCCGATCGCATCGCACCGATTCGGAAGGATAAAGATTGCGCCGCTGGATTTGGAAAGATCGGTTCAGATCGTGTCGTGATCGAGTGATCCGGGCCGTTGGTAGCGGATCGGTGGTCGAGGTTGTCGTCTCCGCGGCGACTCGAGTCCGCCGCCGACACGACTTCGCCGCCGGGGAAACCTAGGGTTTCCGTTTGAACGCGTGTGCCGAGGCTATAAAAGGAGGGGGTAGCGCCCCGAGGTTCATCCTTGTGCGCGCGTCTTTTGATCGGAAGGGTTTCGCGAGAATCGTCATAGAACGCGCCGGAGCTCGTCGGAGTTGAAGCACCGCACCGCCGAGGTTTTTGCTAAGGATCGCCACGGTTAAATCGGTTTTGACGCTTTGATCTCGGAGTTGGACTCGTCCGGGGTGTGCGCGTCGACCAATCTACTTCTTCACGCCGAACGCGCGAAATGCCGCCGAAGCTTCTTCTTCGTCTCCGGTGGACTTCTTCGCCGTCGCATCGCCATTAGTCTCGGGTAAGTTTGTGACCGTCCGATCTGAGCGAACGGGGGAGATTGAGCTGCGTTGCGAGTATCTGTCACCGTTGGATCTGATCAAGACGTAGATGCGCGCCGCGTGTCGTGCATCTGCGGGAGCGGTATTGCGGCCAATCGGGTCGAGACGCGTGTCGGTCCAAGCGCGGTACCGAGGCGCCATCGCGGGTTCACGGTGGACCGAGGAGGTCTCGTGGACGAGTCCACGCACCGAGGGCTACGGTCATGCTCGATTGGTCCAGTCAGCCGACGCCAGCGTGACGTCATAAATCGTTTTTAGAATAAAATAAATCATTAATTCGATTTTCGATTTTTGCAATTTCAGTATTTATTTCAAACTTCAAAAGGCTATATCTTTTGCATCGTAACTCGGATTTGAGTGATTCTAGTTTCTAAAAATTTGTAAAATTAAGATCTATTTAATGGTAAATTTTATTTGATTTTTGGAGTTCAGTTGCTCTCTGTTTTGGTATTTATTTGCTTTTCTTCTTCGGTACGCGTAGACGTTGAATTGTGTGACGCTTCGGAGGAGGATCCAGCAAATCAAGAGCAAGTTCCAGAACCAGATCAGGACCTATTCCAAAGCAAGTTGTGCTTTGATCATGTTGAACCATGTTTATAAAATTGCTATGTTCGTTTTACCCTATTGCATATATTTCAAATATACAATTGTTTTAAATTAGATTGGGTTTAGCTAATATACCAGATTGATCTACACCCTACCTTGTCATTGTATGCCATGATCCATTGTCACCCTAGATTGGTTAAATATAGTTGGTTAATAATTATAATCAACATTGGAGGATTAGTTCGTATTAGTTGCTTAGCCATGCCACGTCATCACATGTGTCAGAATCATTGATAATTAATTTTGATTAATGGAATATGGAACAATGTTATGAACTTGTGTGTCATGTGGAATCACACGATGAGATTGAGTTGTTGTGGCGAGTTAGGTCACGCAACGATGTTGAATTGTTGATGGCACGTGGTGCTTGGTAATCAACTGGGTGATAATAACTTAGATTGGGGCAAGTGGCAAGGGGCGAGGAGGCCAAGGTGGGCCCGATGGGCAGATGGTATGTAGATGTCTTGCCTTGATCACACTAAGGACTTAACCTTGCAAGCCTTTGACCTGAGTCAATCGTGCAACCACATGTCTGGTATGGGCCAGCCTAGCTGAGTAATTTGCAATGTCTTAATTTTGGTACTATCGTGGTCGGTGTGAGTTCCCGAGTTATGGAGTAATTCACATGGCGCAAGAGGGGGGCCCTGGATGTGGTTTTCAGACCCACCAGTGTTGAAACCTTAGCGGGTAGTATCGGGTTAAGCCAGAGCATTGTAAAGGCTTTGTTATAATCACTCGCCTTGGTGGTGTTTGGTTGTATCACGTGGGTAAAGTGCATAACCTCTGCAGAGTGTGAAACTATTCGGATAGCCGTGTTTCATGGTATTGAGCAATGCTCAGAATTACAGTTAAGGGTTAGCTTAATTAATTGGACAACATGGTTGGGATGGCGGGATGCCATATGGAAGATGAAATTTGACTTAGGATTGGAAACTTGGTTTACTTGAGAAATACTGAAGTTATTTACTATTGCTATTTGTTTTACATTCTTTACAATTTATTTACTGTATTTGTTCCTAAATGCTGCTTATTGCAAAATAGCCATGATAAGGCATCCATTGGAATAAGCTTTACATATAGATACATAGAATTGCATTCTGTGCACAACTTGTTGAGTGCTTTAAGTACTCACCCTTGCCAAACAACAATAATCAACAGTTGAAGAATCTACACCTGTTTTGGAAGATGAAGTCCGGGAAGACACGAGTCATTAGGGTCCGAACCTTGTCGGTTGCCTGTGGTGAACTGATGAGCTATCTACGTTTTCTACTTTCCGCTGCTTAATCATTAGTTATATTTTCAGTCTTGCCCTGCGTGGCTTAATAATGTAAGTTGGTCATAAGATCATACATTTAGTTATATCAATAAATGAACTATTATTCTATTATCGTTGTGTATGATGATATGTACCAATGTTAAGCTGTGTGCACTAGCGTTGATCCTGGGACTAGTGCGGTAAACACAGTGGGTTCGAATCAGTGGATTCGGGTCCCTACATGTGCTCCTGTAGATAAGTGATGGTTTACCAAATTATTAACCCATTACGTGCTATTTGATTTTTTCTTTCTGTCAATAACTTTTTGATTTCGAACCTTATATTGTGCTGACTTCTTGGAATTGAAAAGTTATCTTAAGACAACTTGTTCAATTGTGAACTTATGTTTTAAATGCTTTATATGGCATCCTTGTAGAATGTTGTTTGCCCATGTACAATCTGATTGTTTATCCTTGTAGAATGCTTCATATTTGTACTTTGTATATTGAACTCTTAAAATGACTACCAAAACTCTTAATTGCTTCTTTGAACTATTTTCACTGCTTGTTATCTTTTGAATACTCGGTGATGCAATTGGGGTCTTTGGAAGTTGAATTAAGTAATTTTAGTTGTAATCTTGGCCTTATGTTAATACTAGAGAGTATTACTTTGATACTTCATTGAATATGAGATTGATGTTCATATGATTATTGCAGCCTATCTTGACTAGCTAAATGACGTGTAGTTCTTATATATAGTATCTTCTTGTTTAGCTTGACTGTCATATGGATATTCTCATATTGTGTCTTGGTTGAATAGTACTATTGATATTCTCATATTGACATTCATGTGAATCAAAGACAATGTTACTTGTAGCACAACCTAAGTTAATCTTGAACTTGCGGGTTTCTAGGTCACGCCCTCCAAAGACGTACTAACGATTTACATCATAGAAGACATCTTCAACGGTGGCAAGCGGTGGTGGTAGCGCCCACAACTCTAACAACCCCGAGGCATCAATTCCATTGTGAGCTCGATTGGTGTATAATCGTTGTACTTTATAACTTGTTGTGATGGATACGTTGTGATCGACTTATTGTGATGGACTTATTTTAATGGATCATGGATTGTATCTATTGCGGTTGTAATGTGTTGTACGTCATTGCGTAGTTTAAAATTGCCGTTGGATGTGTGATTGGATTATCTAAGGATCTGCTAGAATGTCTCCTTCGGTTTGAGTGATTGATATATATATTATAACGCAAATGTTTTTTTGTCTCACGAGTGGATGTCCTATTTACAAGAGAGGTCATGCGAAATTTTGTACATTCGGAGACTTAGTTTTAAGCCGGTTTTGAAGAGTTAAAAGGTTGGTTTCAGATTTTAGTGCTGGTAATAGGTTTGGTGTCTCGTTTGTTAATTCTTCGCTCACTTTGAACTTCATTGTGGAGTTTGTCTTTTGTGTTAGTGTTTCGATCGATTTGAACAAAATAGATGATCCTTCTTATTTATTCTTCGCTAGCAATTTTTAGTTTCAATTTTCTTTTGCCTTTTCTTTTCTTCTTTAGTTGTTATATGTATTGAGTGCGATACATATATATATATATATATATATATATATAAATACATACATTTGGATATATGTATATATGTATTGAGTGCGATACATATATATATAAAAATACATACATTTGGATATATATACATTTTTTTTTGTAAAAATGACAGTTAAATTCGTGGGTTTATTAAACCCACGAATTTAATCTGTTTAAATTCTGGGTTTAATAAACCCACGAATTTAATCTGATAAATTCGTGGGTTTTTTAGCCCACGAATTTAATCTGTTAAATTCGTGGGTTTAATAAATCCATGAATTTAATCTGTTTAAATTCGTGGGTTTATTAAACCCACGAATTTAACTCAGAAACCCAATTAAATTCGTGGGCTTAGCAGAAACCCACGAATTTAATTAATTAATTTCGTCGAGTTAAATTCGTGAACTAAATTTGCCGGTTTGCTCACGAATTTAAATTAAATTCGTGGGTTTTAGCTTAAATTCGTGGGTTTTTGGCCCACGAATTTTTCCCTGATTCTTGTAGTGTTTGAGATCATATGAGAATGACAACCCATTATGTATGCCTAATAGGCTAATGGCATTGTCCATCGAATTCACCAGTCTCTGGGGGTTATGGATTTACGATCTTTAGTCTTGTGTGTGGAAGAGGAAGCATATTGTTCATTCAACAGTTTTTCCAATTGCTACTTAGGATGTTAATGCGAGTTTCTATAAGCTTGATTGTCTATAATTGTGTTGCTGATACTAGTGTGTCTGCTTCTTATGTTTAAGTTGTTTTTTCATGGCACACTAAGTACTGATTTTTCAACCATGTTTAGGCCCAAAATGGCCACACTAAAAAATGTTCATCAGGTTGATGTGTTCGTAGACAAGGGCCATACATCATTCATAGTTGGTACATTTGGACATATCATGTACTATATTCTTATGTAATTTTTTGCTTACGTTTTCGTATCCGCTCCATTCTGTTCTGCATTCGTTTTCATCACTATCTATTTCTGTATCCATTTTCGGGGTTTCCAATTTTGTTTCCGTGATCGGTAAAATGTTGAAACGAAAACGGAACAGCCATTTACTGACCGTTTCCATTCCGTTTTCATCCCTATTTGGTCATATTGAACCTAGTTTTACTAAAGTTATTTTGTTTTGATCTGTTGCATGTTATTTTAAGTTATACCTCTTTTCAAATAATTTAGGAATTATTTATTCAACCCAATTGAATTATACCTACCTTGTCATTTACTATGCCATATTCATTTGTTATCTTAGGATGGATAATTATTAGTTAATTGCTAATATATACCAACATGGGTTGGTTAGATCGTGAGTAGTATGCTTAGCCATGCCACGAATAATTGGTATTTTTTTAAAGTGCAAATTCAAACTTAACTAATGTTTTGTGGAATTTATTTTTAAAAATGATGTGTTGCCACACAATGATGTTGTGTTGTTAATGGCATGTGTTACACAATAATCAACTGGGATGGTAAATGATTTAGATTGAGGCAAGTGGCAAGAGGCTGTGTGCTAGGGTGGGTCTGTATGTATTTGGATTAGAGATTCTATGTGAATTGTTTGATATTGTTATTATTGCCTTGGTCAATTAAGGACTTAACCTTTTAAACCATTGAACTGGGCTAAATCATACAATCATATGTCTGTTATAGGGCAGACTTAGCTTAGTAAGATATTGAGTATTGACTTATGATATCTCAGGAGGATAGCCAAACTGTGCGTGTGGTTGGAGAAGGTGTGTGTTGCAGTGGCTCTACATCTTGAAAAATGATTATTTCTAGTTCAACAATGAGTCCCTCTTATTCTTCTGCTCTATGTGAGGGAGGAAAAGGGAGATCAGGCTTATCGGGAGTGCCTATATTCAGATAGATTTTCCAAAATGTGTTGTGATGAGGCTTATGGAGGCCTGATCTTTTGGTGAGATGGATAACTCTTGATTAGTTGAGACGACCCTCAAGATCCAGGCTACCAACCGAAACACGACCGACGCTAAGCAATGGCTGAACCAAACTCTGAATTGTAATCAACCGTGCCAATGCTCGATCGACCTGATCACGAAGATCAATTCCTACAAGAAATCAAAGAACAAGCAAGAACAAAGCAAAAGAAATCTGAAATTGCAAATATAATTAAAGTATTGATGCGGGGTTGTGAAGCATAGTATTGATGTTGATCTAGCCTAACAAGAGAATACTAAATAGTTTCACCAAGGAAAACAATGACTAAACAAAACCTGAGTATCAAGAGGGAGCTCGGCTAACTTAAATAAGTATCTAAAGGAGGTGCAGCCAAGAGGTGGACACGGACATGGACTCTTCCTGGGTGTCTCTCCTGGACCTTCCTATTACATGGGCCGAAGCCCAATTGGCAAAAGAGGTGTAGCACCTCTCTTTGATGATTGTGATTTGTAGACAATTAATTTGAAGGTGGAGCAAGATCCATTGGAAAGTTTTCATTTTAAGCTTTCAATCAAGTACTCGCACACCTCCAACGGACTCCGTATGTGAAAGTTAAGATCGTTTTAATTCAGGGCTGTCAGGCTGATTCCGAATTAGATTGGAATGGAAGCAGGGTCGGCCTAAACTTATTGTGGTAGTAGTGCTGCTCCCCTCACCATGGTTCCTGAGTAGAATAACATCGCATGACTTAGGTAGCAATCCATCCTCAATAAGAAATTTATGAACTCCTTCAAACAAGCTCACCTGATAATTCAACTGCCGTGCACGTGCTCTTGTCATAGGTCCTTGTCTAACATCTTGTGAAGGAGTGTTGTGTGTATTAAAGGAAGTGATGTCCTTATCATCCTCAACCACTTGAATTGGAGTCATCCTCGACTCAGGCTCATCTTCTTCTCTCAAGTATGGCTTCAAATCTACAATGTTAAATGTGGGACTAACCCTAAATCGGCAGGCGACTCAAGCTTGTATGCATTATCATTAATCTTTTCAATAATCTTAAAAGGACTATCAGCTCTAGGCGTCAACTTAGATTTTCTCAAATCTGACAATCTAACTTTTCTCAAATGCAACCAAACAAGATCACCAAGTTCAAAAGTTATTTCCTTTCTACTTTTACTACCATCAACCCTATATTTCTCATTCATGCGCTCTATGTTTTGTTTTGTAGTCCCACGCAACTTAAGAACAAATTCAGCATATTTCTTAGCATCTAGATTTACCTTCTCCGAAGATGATAGAGGTAACAAATCAATTGGAGAACGAGGGTTAAAGCCATATACTGCCTAACAAGGGCTCATCTTTATGGTTGAATGCAACAAGAGATTGTAGTCAAACTACACATGAAATAGATATTCTTCCCACAACTTCAAGTTTTTCTTCAAAATAGCCCTTAACATGGTTGACAATGTGCGGTTGACGACTTCAGTTTGTCCATCAGTTTGGAGATGACATGTGGTAGAGAATAGCAACTTCGTCCCCAACTTATTCCTCAAGGCCCTCCAAAAGTGGCTCAAGAACATTGCATCTAGATCAGAAACAATTGTGGCTTGCAAACCATGTTCTCGAATTATCTCTGAAAAATAATCAGCAACATGTGTAGTATCATCGCTCTTATAACAAGGAATAAAATGTGTCATCCTAGAAAATCTATCCACTACTACGAAAATACTATCCCTCCCCCTCTTTGTCCTAGGCAATTTTAAAACAAAATCCATAGAAATATCCTCCCAAAGCACACTAGGAATAGGAAGACGCATATATAAACTATGTGGATTCAATTGAGACTTAGCTTTTTGGCATATAGTGCAGCGAGCAACATAGCGCTTGATGTCGCGCCTCATCTTTGACTAATAAAATATTCAGCAAGGATATCCTCCGTCTTCTTGACGCCAAAATGTCCCATAAGTCCTCCATGTGCCTCATGTAGCAACAAAAGATGAACGGAGCTAGCTGGAATGCATAACTTGTAAGCTCTAAACAAGAACCCTTCATTTAAAACAAATTTGTTGCATCATTTACCATCTTTACAATTGGACAAGGTATCTTTTAATTCATCATCAGAAGCATATAAATCTTTGATTGTCTCTAAGCCCAAAATTCTACAATCAAGTTGAGACAACAAAGTATACCGTCTAGACAAAGCATCAACAATAACATTTTTCTTTCATTTCTTATGTTTTATGACATAAATAAAAGACTCAATGAATTCAACCCAACGAGGATGTATGCGGTTCATTTTAGCTTGACTTCTAATATATTTCAATGATTCATGATCAGAATGAATAACAAATTCTTTAGGCCATAAATAATGTTGCCAAGTTTCAAGTACACGCACAAGAGCATATAATTCTTTATCATAAGTGGAATAATTTAGACTTGGCCCATTCAATTTCTCACTAAAGTAAGCAATAGATTTACCTTCTTCAAGCCATACACCACCAATTCCAATTCCATTAACATCACATTTAAGTTCAAAAGTCTTACCGAACTCAAGAAGTTGAAGTAATGGTGCATTTGTGAGCTTTTCTTTGAGAAGGTTGAAAGCTTCTTCTTGTGTTTGTCCCTATTTAAAGGTAACACCTTTCTTGGTCAATTCATTAAGTGGTACGACGATGGTGCTAAAATCCTTCACAAAGCGATGATAGAATCCAGCGAGTCCATGAAAGCTCCGCACCTGTGTGACCGTTTGTGGTGTTGACCAACTCTTTATAGCTTCAATCTTGGCTTCATCTACCTCAAGTTCTTGTGGAGTAACAACATAGCCAAGAAAACAAACTCGATCGGTGCAAAAGGTGCATTTTTTTAGGTTACCAAACAAATGTGCATCACTCAAAGCAATAAAAATAGCATGTAAGTGTTCAAGATATTCATCAAGTGACTTGTTGTAAATTAATATATCATCAAAGTAAACCACCACAAATTTACCAATAAAAGCAAGTAAAACTCCGTTCATTAATCTCATGAAAAGTTCAAGGTGCATTAGTTCAACCAAAACACATCACTAACCATTCATATAACCCAAACTTAGTTTTAAATGCAGTTTTCTATTCATCTCCAAGTGTCATTCTAATTTGGTGGTAACCACTACGTGTAACATCCCAAAAATTGAGTTTTGGAATGTTGGAATTCAAAAATAAACCATTTGCATTTTCTTGAATTAAGCCCAGCTTAAATTGATTTTTCTATTAATGAAAGGATTTAATTTGACTAAACTATTCATCAAACTCAAGATTTTCAGTTTTAGTTGGGTTCATTGTGCTCCAAGGAATTTTTTTGTATTTTTGGGGATTTTTCTGAATTTATTTGATTTTTATTTGAATTTATTTGCTTTTATCTAAATTTTTGGATTTTCTTGATTCGGAAAATGATTTTATTTCTCAAAAACCCTCTCGGGCCGATTTCCCGCGTGGCCCATCTCCTTCCGGCTCGCCTCAGCCCAGCCCGTCTCTCGCTGTAGCTACTTGGCCGCTGGCCGCGGCCAAGGCCGTCCGATGTGCGACGCACAAAATGAGATTGCGCCACGTCGCGCGCCACCGCTGAAAACCCTAACCCTAACCGCCGCCGAGTCCTGCCGACGCCGCTAACCCTCCCGAGGATCCTCGCCGCCGCCTCCTTTTGCCCTCGCCTCTCGCTGCTGTCGGGACCCGAACCGCAAATCCGACCCTCTGTGTATTCTCATGCTATCCAGATCACGCTTAGCACACACTGATCATCTGAGGTTGCACATCACGTACATTCACAAGGATATAAGAATAAATAGTGCAAACATGTATATAAAACGAGTTGTACAACCTTATGGTCTCCTTACAGATAAGTCACCACGCAGGCTTACATTATTCAAAACAAAGAAATAGCAATGAACATAAAAAGTCGTGGAAGCTTCCATCTTGCCACGTGCATCCGACTGGGCTTGCCCCTAGTTGCTCGTGTCCTCGACGCACTCCTCCTCCCATACCGTGTAGTCTCCTCCACCGATGTTGGGGTTGAGAAGAAGGTGGGGTGAGTACACAAGGCACTCAACAAGTAATGCATGAATGCAAAGACTATTACTATATGCAAAGCTTATTCCAATGGATTGGCTTAATTGATTCTTTTGCATCAAGCGGCATTTTTAAACTAGTATCTTGTTTAGATTAAAGCAAAGGAACAGATATAAGTAATACTAATTTCAAATGGTTTTCTTCAAGATTCTCGCACACTGCCTTTATCAGTTCATTTCCAACACCGCACACACCACCCTTCCATGTTTTGTTTATGAAAACTACCCTTGATTGTAATCCCGAGCAATGCTCAATACCGTGAGCACGGCTATTCAATAGTTTTGACACTCTGCAGAGGTTGTACACTTTACCCACAAGATGCACCGCCACCACACGGTGATTGTCCGCAACAAAGCTTTTCAGAACTTCTACCTTAACCAAAGAACCTCTCCAGATTGCCTTCACTATCACTTCCCTCACAGAGCAAGTATAGGACCGCCAATCACCGTTGGATGGGCACCAAGCCGTAGCAGTACGCTCCCCATACAGATACACCCCTGTAATCGTCACCCCGAGGTATCGGAGGAAAGATATCGTAACCCTAGTCAACTAGGTCTGTCCCATGTCGGACATGTGGTTGTACGGTTGACTCGGATCAAAGGCTTGCAAGGTGAAGTCCTTAATCGACCAAGGCAAGACTTTCAACACTCAACAGTGGCACACACCCAATGTGGCACACAGACTCACATCACTCAACAACCCAATGCCACACAGCCCACTGCACACTGACCTCTTGCCACTTGCCCCAGCCTAAATCATTTTCCACCCGCTTGATTATTGTGCAACACATGCCAGCAATAACTCAATATCGAGACGGAACCACACAAAGTTGTCAGACTCAATCTCAACATGTGGCATCATCACACCACTTTTCAAAATACATTCAATATGTCTTTAATCAATATTGTAGCATTTTTCTGAAAGATCATTCATGATTCGTTGCAAGGCTAAGCATCTACTCACGGCCTAGCCTCCCGTGTTGGCACAATATTAACATCCAACTAATATAATCAAAACTTAGGGTGACAATGATCTAGGCATACAATTAATAATTCAAGGTGGCATAACAAAATGGGTTGATTAACTACATTATCCCAAATTAATTTAAATTCATTTTAAATAATTAGCATGCATAGTTTCAAAGCATAAATTACATTTTAAAATCTGGGATCAAAATGATCAAAGCATCACTTGCCTTCAAAGAGCTGCGGTCGTGTTCAAGCTTGGTCTTGAGCGACTAATTCTTCTTCAAACCTTCCGATAAATTTGCGTCACGCGCTCAAATAAAATATGCAATAAATAGCTAATACAGATGACTAGATAATCTCAAAAATTCAAATAAAATTCATCATTAAATAGATCACAATTTTATGAATTTTTAGAAATTTGAATCACCCAAATCCGAGTTAAAATGCAAAAGTTATAGTCATTTGAAGTTTTGAATAAAATCAAAATACTGAAATTAGAAAATCCGATTTTTCCAAATTATTTTTATACTTGAAATTCGCATTTATGACGTCAGCATGCCTCATGATGACGTCAGCACCGAAATGAATTTCCGTCGAAATATTTTTATATATGAAAATATTTATGACGCCGATGACGCGTCGACGACGACGCGGCACGCCCAGAGGCCGCCACGCCGCTCGTCTATGGATCGGGTTCACGGCTCGGCTCGGTCTAGCGTGGACTTGGTTCACGTAAGCTGCGTACATCGCGGCAAAATCCGCATCGCTCGCTAAAACCGACGGTCCGATCCTCACGCGCACCGCAGCAAGCACCGAGATGCGCGTATACACGCGTCGCAAGATCCGTGATCACCACGCATCGGTAGCGGGCGACGCTCGGGCTCCACGCCCACGCGGCGCACATCCAATCGCCACCTAAATCCAACGGTTGATTCCGACCGACGCGGCGACGCCGATTTACTCGTAGCCACGCGGCGACGATCGCGTGCGCGCCCAAAGCAACGGCCGGATCGGTCTCTCGCTCGTCAGCAACCACGCCGTCGTGCGAGATTGGATGAAGGTGCGGCGCTACCACCGCCGCGACGCTCAAATCGAACGGCGCGGATCCTAGGGCAAAACCAGATCCGAACTCAACCGCTTATATCCGATCCGACGGCTCAGTTCACGAGTCTGTTTACTATTCACGGCTTGACGTGGCTCAATCCTATGCATACACTAACAATCCAACTACCGAGATGTAACCAAGTTACAGAGACTAGATCTAATCTCTACCGCTCAACCCAGATCTAACGGTCAAGATCTACTAATAGCCCTAATGTCCAGATCTAATCTACGCGCACATTACGGATCTAACGCCTATAATTTAATCCAAACGTAAACAGAGAAGTGGATACGTGGACTCACCAAACCGAGCGATGAGGATCGGCGGCGGCGGAAGTTGGCGAGGTCAACGACGGCGCGAAGGAACAGTCACGAGTCGAGGAAGACGAGGACGCCGGCGGCGTTGCGGGCGCTTCCGACGTGAAGAAGTGGCGCGCTCGACGCGCCTCGACGAGATCGGTACCGGTGACCTCAACAACGGCGGAAGAGGACCGGCGGCGACGCAAACGACGGAGAACAGTGGCAGTGCAGGGAACAACTACGGCGAGCTCGTTCAGGCGCTAGAGAGGGTCTTGGCGTGCGTGCAAGGTGTCAAAAGACGCGGCGAGAAAAGTTCTGCCAGACGCGCTACTCGGTGCACTTTAAGGGGCCTCGACGTGCGCGCTACAGGTGGCGAAACAAGCGGTAACGGTCGGCGGCGTTAGCTCCGGTGATCTCGCGTAGACGACCGACGTGGCGCAATCCTGGACGTCCGCGCGGATTGGATCGGATGGCTCGCATCGCGAAACGACGTGGCACACGCGCAAGCGTTCGATCAAGATCGAACGGTTCACCGGGCGGCGCTTAGGGTTTCGGGCGGATGGGTCGACGACACGACAAGAATGGGCTCGCCCATTATCGCTCATAGCCATTTTTAAAACCTTTTCAATAAAAATAATTCTAGAAATTCCTTTAATTCATTTGGGACTTTTAAAATAGCGAAAAATTCTAGAAAAATTCCGAAAATACCTTGAGATATTTGGAACTCAAATAAAATATTTTCAATAAAACTTTGCTAGAACTTATACATTATTTAATTGTTTTCAAGGAAGGCTAGTTTTGAGTAATTCCAAATAAATTTCGATAAATTCTCAAGAATTCACAAAATCAAAAATACTCTCAAAATTTAAACTAGAGCAAAAATTAGGTGTTACAAACCTCCCCTTAATGTAATCTCGCCCCGAGATTCGTGGTTGTCTACAGAATAGGTTAGGAACTCCTTCTTGAGATCTTCTTCACGCTCCCACGCCGCTTCACTTTCCGAATGGTTGCTCCATCGAACTCGCAGAAACATGTTGACTTGTTCCTTGTCTCTCCGTCCATTATGTCCGTAATCTTCATCTGATGTTCTTTGTAAGTCGATCTTCTTGCACTCAATTGTCTCTAACGGTGTTTGCTCTTAGGTACTCAAGACACTTCTTCGCTTGAGACACATGGAATACGCCATGCACTCCGCCAAAGACGGCAGTAACTCTAATCGACACGCAACTTCACCCTTATGCTCAAGATTTTGAATGGTCCGACATACCAGGTGTAAGCTTCCTTTGCATGGAACCTTCGACTCCTTTGAGTGGTGTTACTCTAAGATACACAAAATCTTGGGTTCAAAGCTTAGTTCCTGCGACGGTTGTCAAGATAACTCTTTTGCCTGGATTGTGCAATCTTCAATCTTTCCCCGACTGGGGTGATCGGCTTCCGCTTCTTGAAGAATGTCCGTCCGAAAACATGTCGTCACTGTCTCATTCCAATTCAATGGTGTTCGACAGACCTACCATACTGAGCTTCAAATGGAGACATTTGTAAGCTCGCTGATAACCGTTGTTGTAACTAAACTCAAAGATAAGGCAAACACTTGTCCCATGAAGTGGAATATGCTAAGGCACATGCCCTCAACATATCCTCCAATATCCGATTGACTCTCTCGCTTGTCCATCCGTCTCATGGATGGTATGTCAGATCAAGTTCAAACGAGTCCCCATTGCTTCATGAAGCTTACCCTTAACTGAGGTAAATTGGGTACCTCGTCCGACACTATCTTTTTCGCACTCCATGTAAATGCACAATTCGACATATAAAGTTCGCTAACCGGTCTCCTAATAAGTGGTCTTTATCGGTATGAAATGTGCCACCTTAGTTAAACGATCTACTATGACCCATATGGCATCATATCCACTTTATGCTCGGGCAATCCGGTTATAAAATCCATACCAATTTCCTCCCATTTCCATTCGTATCTTTAAGGGTTGTAATAGCCTCACTGGCCTTTGGTGCATAGCTTTGACCCTTTGGCATATGTCACATAATGCAACGTATTCGCGACTTCTCGTTTCATGCTTGGCCACCAAAATTTTTCCTTCAAATCTTGATACATTTTCGCACTTCTGGATGAATTGAGTACTTGGAGTCATGGGCCTCTCCTGAATTAATCGCTTCAACTCCTTTTGTTCGGCACACAAATGCGCCTTTAAACCACATAGTACCTTGTTCATCCAGTTTAAAATCTTTTGCTTTGCCTTCATCCATTTTGCCCTTAATTCTTTTGATCTTATCATCATCTTTCTGCCCTTCCCTGATCTGATCTTCCAGGGTAGGTCTTACTTCCAAGGTTACTAGGAATCCTTTTGGTACCATTTCCAATTCTAGTTTCGAAATCCTTACACAATTCGCTCGACTTGTTTCCAACAAAGATATTTACACCGTGGTTCTTTTCGCTCACATGCCCGCCACCACGCTGGCTTTCCCGGGTGGTAGTGAATTCCACATTATAATCCTTGATTAACTCTAACCATCTTCTTTGCCTCATATTTAGGTCACTTGTGTGAAAATAT
Source organism: Otatea glauca (assembly GCA_036346275.1). Lineage (NCBI taxonomy): Eukaryota > Viridiplantae > Streptophyta > Magnoliopsida > Poales > Poaceae > Otatea > Otatea glauca. The sequence goes on from CM070714.1 coordinate 11,032,729, forward strand.
ACTTAAGGCTTTTATGATCGTGATATACTTCACATCTATTTCCGATGAGATGATGACGCCATATTTTTAGTGCATGCACTACGGCAGCTAATTCTAAATCATGAGTCGGATAATTCTCCTCATGTGGTCTCAATTGCCTCGATGCATAGGCAATTACCTTCCTATTTTGCATCAACACGCATCCCAATCCCTGACGCGATGCATCACAATAGATGTCAAAGTCTTGGTGAACGTCTGGTAAAACTAATACAGGTGCCGATGTTAACCTCCTTTTCAATTCCTGAAAATTCTTCTCACACTCAGGTGTCCATAAAAATTTCTTTTCTTTTTTCAATAATTGCGTAAGAGGTCTCGCAATCGTAGAGAATCCTTCAATGAATCGACGGTAATACCCCGCCATTCCAAGGAAACTACGGATTTGGGTTACCGTCTTCGGCTGTTCCCAATGTAAAACCGTTTCCACTTTCTTTGGATCTACAAAGAACTCCTTCTTTGTCATTATGTGTCCAAGAAATTCCACCTTATCTTTCCAGAAATCACATTTGCTAAATTTCGCAAACAACTGTTGTTCCCTCAACTTTTCAAGGACTAGCCTCAAGTGCTCGGCGTGCTCTTCTCTCGTCTTGGAATAGATAAGGATGTCATCTATGAATACGACGACGAACTTATCCAAGTTTTCCATAAAAACCTTATTCATTAAGTTCATGAAATATGCTGGTGCATTTGTCAGACCAAAAGGCATCACTGTAAACTCGTAGTGTCCATATCTTGACGAAAATGCAGTCTTCGGAATATCCTCTGATCGGATCTTCAGCTGATGGTATCCTCGATCAAGATCAATTTTGGAGAATACTCTGCTCCTCTCAATCTGGTCAAACAAATCATCGATCCCGGTAGCGGATACTTATTCTTTATCGTCACATCATTGAGTGCACGATAGTCTATACACATCCTCAAACTTCCGCCCTTCTTCTTAACGAATAAGACAGTGCTCCCCATGGCGATGAACTAGGTCTTATAAATCCTTTTCCAGCAGCTTCTTCAATTTGCTTCTTCATTTCCACCAATTCCTCTGTGGACATCCTGTAAGGTCTCTTAGCTATTGAGCTGTCCTCAGGACTAGTTCTATCACGAACTCGATATCTCTATCTCGCGGCATTCCGTAAATCTTCCGGGAAAACATCCGGATATTCATTGACTATGGAGACTTCCTCTGTCGACGCCTTCATGCCGTTGACCATCAATTGTCCATCTCGCATCGTTTCGCTTCAAACTCAATTTTCTTTCCATCAGGGCTCTCGACCGATATGACTCTTTTCCATGATCCAATATCGCTTTGTGATCGGTTAACCAATCCATTCCCGTGATAACATCCAAGGTTTGGGTATTAAGGACGATTAAGTTCGCTAGGAACTCAACTCCATTAATTATTATTCCTACCCCGTAACATCCTACTTTAGATCGGAGTTCGATCCAGGATTGACTATGAGCACACATTTAAGATTCACTATTTCCATATCATTTTGAACAGCAAAATCTCGGAAATAAAAGAATGCGAAGCTCGGAATCAAATAAAGCGATGGTGGTATCGAGTTTACTAGAACTTACCCAAGACAACGTCCGAGGCGCTCGACTTCATCTCTTGTGATGTGGTTGACTCGCCTCGTGCGGTTCCTTGGGATGGAGTCGCTGCTGTTGATGCCCCGCGTTCATGATTGGTGCGGAGTCCTTGCCGTGTGTTCCCTGTGTTAAAGCGAACCGGGTGACACCTCCTTCTTAGGGCGCTTGTTGGCAAATGCCCCATTTCATTGCAATGATAGCAACGCCTTCCCACGGCCCGAGAGGTTCCTCCACTGCGCTATAGTTCGGCCGAGTCTGAACATTTTGACCCATCGGGCGATTTGCGGCGGTGGTGCCTCGTCATTGCCTCTAGGTGGTACCGAATGAACTGTTGGGGTGCCGCCTTCCGCCTCGCCGCCCCGACGACCTCCTTGTTGCGCCATTCTCGCGCTTCTGTTGTCATCCAACTCTCGCGCTTGTCCTCTAAGATCGTGGCTTTGTTAACTAACTCTTGAAAGTCGGGAATGTGTGGGTGATCGGCCCCACTGCAACCTCGCATTCAATCCCTTCATGAAGCGGGATTGTCGGCCTTATCCGTAGCCACGCCCTCCGTGCGTAGCGTGCGCTTGGGTGAACTTGTTCGTAATCGCCACCGACCGCCGCTTTGCTTGAGGCTTCGAACTCCTCCTTTTAAGATCCATGATACCCTGTACATGGTAATCGACGGAAGGCCGAGGTGAATTCTCCCATGTGATACTCTGCGGGTCCTCATGAGTCGCGCAGGTTTTCCCACCATTCTGCGGCAGTCCTTCGAGTTGATGAGAGGCATAGAGTACCCTCTCATGTCCTACACATTGGGTAATGTGCGCTTCCTTTCAATTGTCCTTAGCCAATCGTCCGCTTCGGTGGATTGGCGTTACGAGAAAGTGGGTGGACGAGTTCTCATAAACTCCGGCTAACTGAGTAGGGTGTGGTCCATGGTTGCCCCTGTGTTGAACATTCGCAGCAGCCTTGATTGATATCTGCCGCATGGTTTGAACCATCGTGGTCATGAGTTGAGTCCGGCTGTCAAAAGGCTCCTGTGTTCAGAGATATCGACTGCGGTGGTCGAGGAATCGCTCTTCATTCCGTTGTCCGTCTCGTTAGCTCCACTTCACTGGCTCCAACATTTCCACGAGTCCTCACCATCATTGTTGCAAGCTTCAATGGTTAAGAAAAGAAGAAAGCATAGACAAGTAAAAGAACTTATGTGGGGAAACAGTGTAACTTAAATTATTTAGCCACTTTATTGATATAATATAAAGCAAGATGGTTGCTCACAAGTGCCTAAGGGCAATGCAACACATACGTGACACTCACAACCAAAAGCAAGTAAGCAAACATAGGAATCCATGACAACTCACACCTAAGGGTAACTCAAACAAAGACGCGACTCGGATATTCGAGTCTCGACACTACACTCTACTAGACTCGATCACCATCGAGCCAACCCGGCCGCGCTTCCCGAGCGCATACCGCGGGTGTCTTTGTGGCATTGGGGCGAATCGTCTCGTGACCTCATGCGGCGGGTGCAAAGACCCCATCGACTCTGCTGTCCCGGCTGCTCGCCTCTGATCGGGCGCCTCTGCTCCGGCCTCCGGATCCGGATCATGTAACTCAGGATGGTTGGGCTCGGGTCCATACAAAGCCATCTTCAACTCCCGGATCTTACAGATGGCATGAGCTAAGTTCTCCGGTGTTGGGTTCTTGCCTCTATAACCTCGTCGCGGGTCCTCTGCAACTCCCGACCGTCTCGCCCAAGGCGCCCTCTGGCGATGACGCACCTTGCCAGTGGGTGATAGTGGCGTCCTCCTCCACAAGCTCCATCCTGTCCAAACGATTGTCTCGACGCGGATGGTGGCGGAAGACGGTGCCTCTAACTCGCGGAGTAAGTGCGGCAACCGCCACATCGCTCGACGCGACGTCTCGAATCCCGCCTCGAAGAAGACCTCCTGGCGGTGATGTAGATAGGACGACTCGCCTCGCCCTCTCCCGAGCATACATCGTGATCTTGACGCCCCAGCGACGCCAAGTCTCGCCTGCACCACCAAGTCCCTCGCATGCGGTGGTCGGTCAAAACCTCCAAGCAATCGTGCATCATACGCCATAACTCATGGCAGATCCTCCGGCGCTCTCCATAGGTATGGATCATCCTCATCCGCCAAAACAAACCTTGTTTAAATTAAATAGAGAATAATAAAAATTCAAAGATAGGTATGAATAAGGGAGAAGAGATAAGTCGAGATTTCTTTGACATTCTTGCTCAAGTTGATTAGGTCTTTAGAAAATAGTTTTCACCCTCCTAGGCACAACCAAACTAAGGTCAAGGCCTACAGTCAAACCTGCTCGATACCACCTCTGCCGGGACCCGAATCGCAAATCCGACCCTCTGTGTATTCTCGTGCGATCCCAGATCACGCTAGCACACACAATCATACAGGTTGCACATCACGCACATTCACAAGGATATAAGAATAAATAGTGCAAACATGTATATAAAACGAGTTGTACAACCTTATGGTCTCCTTACAGATAAGTCACCACGCAGGCTTACATTATTCAAAACAAAGAAATAGCAATGAACATAAAAAGTCGTGGAAGCCTCCATCTTGCCACAGCATCCGATGGGCTTGCCCCTAGTTGCTCGTGTCCTCGACGCATCCTCCTCCCATACCGTGTAGTCTCCTCCACCGATGTTGGGGTTGAGAAGCAAGGTGGGGTGAGTACACAAGGCACTCAACAAGTAATGCATGAATGCAAGACTATTACTATATGCAAAGCTTATTCCAATGGATTGGCTTAATTGATTCTTTTTGCATCAAGCGACATTTTTAAACTAGTATCTTGTTTAGATTAAAGCAAAGGAACAGATATAAGTAATACTAATTTCAAATGGTTTTTCTTCAAGATTCTCGCACACACCTTATCAGTTCATTTCCAACACCGCACACACCACCCTTCCATGTTTTGTTTATGAAAACTACCCTTGATCTGTAATCCCGAGCAATGCTCAATACCGTGAGCACGGCTATTCGAATAGTTTTGACACTCTGCAGAGGTTGTACACTTTACCCACAAGATGCACCGCCACCACACGTGTGATTGTCCGCAACAAAGCTTTTCAGAACTTCTACCTTAACTAAAGAACCTCTCCAGATTGCCTTCACTATCACTTCCTCACACAGAGCCAAGTATAGGACCGCCAATCACCGTTGGATGGGCACCAAGCCGTAGCACGTACGCCCCCATACAGATACACCCACGTACCGTCACCCCGAGGTATCGAGGAAAGATATCGTAACCCTAGTCAACTAGGTCTGTCCCATGTCGGACATGTGGTTGTACGGTTGACTCGGATCAAAGGCTTGCAAGGTGAAGTCCTTAATCACCAAGGCAAGACTTTCAACACTCAACAATGGCACACACCCAATGTGGCACACAGACTCACATCACTCAACAACCCAATGCCACACAGCCCACCGCACACACCTCTTGCCACTTGCCCAGCCTAAATCATTTTCCACCCAGCTTGATTATTGTGCAACACATGCCGGCAATAACTCAATATCTGCACGGAACCACACAAAGTTGTCAGACTCAATCTCAACATGTGGCATCATCACACCACTTTTCAAAATACATTCAATATGTCTTTAATCAATATTGTAGCATTTTTGGAAAGATCATTCATGATTCGTTGCAAGGCTAAGCATCTACTCACTGCCTAGCCTCCCGTGTTGGCACAATATTAACATCCAACTAATATACTCAAAACTTAGGGTGACAATGATCTAGGCATACAATTAATAATTCAAGGTGGCATAACAAAATGGGTTGATTAACTACATTATCCCAAATTAATTTAAATTCATTTTAAATAATTAGCATGCATAGTTTCAAAGCATAAATTACATTTTAAAATCTGGGATCAAAATGATCAAAGCATCACTTGCCTTCAAAGAGCTGCGGGTCGTGTTCAAGCTTGGTCTTGAGCGACAATTCTTCTTCAAACCTTCCGATAAATTTGCGCTCACGCTGCTCAAATAAAATATGCAATAAATAGCTAATACAGATGACTAGATAATCTCAAAATTCAAATAAAATTCATCATTAAATAGATCACAATTTTATGAATTTTTAGAAATTTGAATCACCCAAACCGAGTTAAAATGCAAAAGTTATAGTCATTTGAAGTTTTGAATAAAATCAAAATCTTGAAATTAGAAAATCCGATTTTTCCAAATTATTTTTATACTTGAAATTCGCATTTATGACGTCAGCATGCCTCATGATGACGTCAGCACCGAAATGAATTTCCGTCGAAATATTTTATATATGAAAATATTTATGACGTCGCCGATGACGCCAAGACGACACGCGGCACGCCTGCAGGCCGCCACGCCGCTCTGTCTATGGACTAGGTTCACGGCTCGGCTCGGTCTAGCGTGGACTTGGTTCACGTAATGCTGCGACACGCGGCAAAATCCGCACCGCTCGCTAAAACCGACGGTCGATCCTCACGCCGCACCGCAATAAGACCAAGATGCGCGGCGACACGCGTCGCAAGATCGGTGATCACCACGCATCCGGTAGCGGCGACGCTGCCCACGCCCACGCGGCGCACATCCGGTGGTCCACCTAAATCCAACGGTTGATTCCGCACCGACGCGGCGACGCCGATTTACTCAGAGCCGCGCAAGACGATCGCGGCGCGCGCCAAAGCAACGGCCGGATCGGTCTCTCGCTCGTCAGCAACCACGCGTCGTGCGAGATTGATGAAGGTGCGGCGCTACCACCGCGCCGACGCTCAAATCTGAACGGCGCGGATCCTAGGGCAAAACCAGATCTGAACTCAACCGCTTATATCCGATCCGACGGCCAGTTACCGGAGTCGTTTACTATTCACGGCTTGACGTGGCTCAATCCTATGCATACACTAACGATCCAACTACCGAGATGTAACCAAGTTACGAGACTAGATCTAATCTCTACCGCTCAACCCGGATCTAACGGTCAAGATCTACTAATAGCCCTAATGTCGAGATCTAATCTACGCCGCACATTACGATCTAACGCCTATAATTTAATCCAAACGTAAACAGAGAAGTGGATACGTGGACTCACCAAAACCGAGCGATGAGGATCGGCGGCGGCGGAAGTTGGCGAGGTCAACGACGCGCGAAAGGAACAGGTCGCCGGAGCTGAGGAAGACGAGGACGTCGGCGGCGTTGCGGGGCGTTTCCGACGTGAAGAAGTGGCGCGTTCGACGCGTCTCGACGAGATCGGTACCCCGGTGACCTCAACAACGGCGGAAGAGGACCGCGGCGACGCAAACGACGGAGAACAATGGCGATGCGGGGAACAACTACGGCGAGCTCGTTCAGGCGCTAGAGAGGGTCTTGGCGTGCGTGCAAGGTGTCAAAAGACGCGGCGCGAAAAGTTCTGGCAGACGCGCTACTCGGTGCACTTTAAGGGGCCTCGACGTGCGCGCTACGGTGGCGAAACAAGCGGTAGCGGCCGCGGCGTTAGCTCGGTGATCTCGTGTAGACGACCGACGTGGCGCAATCTTGGACGTCCGCGCGGATTGGATCGGATGGCTCGCATCGCGAAACGACGTGGCACACGCGCAAGCGTTCGATCAAGATCGAACGGTTCAGCTGAGGCGGCGCTAGGGTTTCGGCGCGGATGGGTCGACGACGCGCCGACAAGAATGGGCTCGGCCCATTCATCGCTCATAGCCATTTTAAAACCTTTTCAATAAAAATAATTCTAGAAATTCCTTTAATTCATTTGGGACTTTTAAAATAGCAGAAAAATTCTAGAAAAATTCCAGAAAATACCTTGAGATATTTGGAACTTAAATAAAATATTTTCAATAAAACTTTGCTAGAACTTATACATTATTTAATTGTTTTCAAGGAAGGCTAGTTTTGAGTAATTCCAAATAAATTTCGATAAATTCTCAAGAATTCACAAAAATCAAAAATACTCTCAAAATTTAAACTAGAGCAAAAATTAGGGTGTTACACTGCCCGAGCTGCCGTCATCGCCGAGTTCTCGCTCGTCGTAGCTCTGCCGCCGCAGCTGAAGTTTTTTTTCCCATCGTCTCGCCGCTCCGGTGCCTCTCCGCCGCACCCGCACGTCTCGTTGAGTTCGCTGCGTCGTGCTCTTCCCGATCCGCACCGAGCCGTGACCGATCCGTCGCCGTGCGCCGTTCGCCGCGTCTTCTTCCTCGCCTCCGGCAAGCCCATGCCACCGATGAGCGACGCGTGTGCGCGCGTCACCGCCATGCGTCGGCGCTAACGCTATGCTACGGCGGCGTCGGCGCGACAAAGGAACCGGCTAAAGGCCGTGGACCGAGTCCACCAAGAGCCGGCTGACGTCAGCGTTGCGCAATAAACCGCTTTTCCCGTATAAAAATAAATCTAGAAATTCTGCTTTTCTGATTTTCTGTATTTTCTTTTAATTTAATTTTCCAGAAGCTTGTTCTCCCTCATACGAACTCCGATTGAGGCGATTCAAGTTTCTAAATTTTTCTAAAATCAAGATCTATCTTCCAGAGCCATTTATTTTCAGTTTTGAGCTTGTTTGAGTCTCTGTTTTGTATTTATTTGGTTTCGTTGCTTCTTTTCCGGTAGACGCTAATTCCGAGGGAGCGAACGAAGACTTCGAAGACCCAGACTCAGCACTAGAAGATTGTTCTAGAGGCAATCATAGAGATGATTATATTTCCATAAATGTTCATAAACTATAAGATTGTTCTTTGAATAACACCATGGATATTGATTAACAAATATGTGACTTGTTTGTGAGACTCTGTGTTCCTCTTTATGATGTTCATTCTAAAAAGGATCCCTAGTCGATAACCATATGAGGACACATATGAGTAGAGTAGCATATGTATTGGTCGATGACCATGTTTCACGGGTTATAGATATGGAGATATCAAACCAATAATATGGACACATGTTAGAGAACATGGTGTTGGACATCAACCCACTATAAGACACTACAAGAATGTTGTATTCTTTCATGTCATCAGTTGGTCTCATATACGATGTGTATGCTATATCCTTCGACTTGAGATTGTCGCATATTCTCAAGGTGCGTAATGGCTTACTTAGGGGTCGTCAAACGCTACATCAAAACCGGGTAGTTATAAAGATAGCTTTCGGGTTTGTCATGAAACTTGCTATATCCGAGTGCACGCGAACCTATAGGGTCGCACGCTTAAGGGGTTGTAACCAATTTGGATAGGGATCCGAGTTGTAATGGGCATAGAGTTCCTAATAGGTTTCAAGGGTTGAAACCCGTTATGGAACTTCTATATAAAGCGAAGAGGTGGTGGCTTTGAGATATAGGATACACGAAGAAACACAATAGGAATTCGGAATTCCTGAAACCCTAACCGCCACTCCTCCTCCGCCCAGAACCGCGTTGCCGGCGCTAGCACTCCGGCGCGTGGTGTTCCTGCCCTGTATGTGTGGATACCTTAGAGGCATTGCTGCGAAGCTTCAACGCTAGGACGATCTGCAACCTGCGACAATCACAAGGAGCTGTTGGGGAGGCGCGAGGCTAGTACGACTACATCTGCACCACCGTGATATATCGACTCTGCTTTCGCTACGGGTCTGTGCGTCTAGTGGTAATTCTGTGATCTATAATCTGCAGTGGTTTCTTTGTTACGCGGTAGAAAAAAAATCGCTAGAGTACCTACCCATTCCCCAGCAAAGCCTAAGGTCACCCCTAAAGACCAGTATTGGGTGGATGTCTACGAGAGTAATCGGAAGAAAGTCAATGGCAACAGCCTCGCGAAATCAAATGGGAAGGCATTGATGGATCCTACTGCATAGGGTCTGCGATAGCAATCATGACTTCTTTTCAATTCCAAAAGACACAAATGTTTCTTAGTTGAAGTTTATGTTCATGGTTTGTTCGTATTGCCATTTGTACCATAGAAGTAGCATGGTGAACATAGGCACCAGACCGAACTCTATACGTCATGTAATTCACACCTGTATTACGAAATGCTATATCCAATTTCGTCTAGTTTTTGCAAACAAGAAACATCACTCGGCCTCATTATATGCATACAATGAATTCCTCTGTTAAGTGACAGAAAATGCCCAATTTTACTTTCCTTCCCTAGACAAAAATATTTCTCTATTTCTATAGATGGCTAAGGTTGGCGTTTTTTCGCCAAAAATCAAGAGGTTTTTTGTACCTATAGGGTTCTGTCGTCAATTGAAATAGCGACAGAGTATTGTCACTATTTCGATTGATGATAGTGCTCCGTCACAGTTTCAATTGGCCAAACCAAACGGTGACAGATAGCCAATAGCAACATCTCAGAGAATGTGTCGTCATTTCAAATGATTATAGAGGTATATTTCTGTAAAAAAATTTAGTGTATTATTTCGATAATTTTTTTTGTATTATGTAAAAAATTCTTTCCTTGTAGGTCTTGTCCGAATTAATTCGGTTTATCCATTGCAAAGAGTTCAGTTTCCTGAAGTGCAAGACTTCCAAGTACTATCCGAAATTATCACCAAAATATTTTCGGGATAGTTCTCAACTAGAAGATTTGGGAATAGTGAAATACGTGCCGATCGGAACTCGATCCGGTGTCGAGCCATGCCCACGGTTGGCGTCGTCCCGTGCCGACTGGGCTCTATCCTTGTTGCAGGTCTAGTTGGCCCATGTGGGCCCCTTTTGCAAACTTTTGGCATTTTCAAATTATTTTCAAAAAAAAAAATCAAAAATACAACTTCCGTTTTGTGTTAAAGCTAGTGATAATAATTCATATTTCTCTGTACTTTCGAACCAATTTGCGGGATTCAAGACTCTGGAACCACGTAAAATGAGTGCCAACACCAGTGTTTATAGACGGTAGGGGTGTTCGTAGTCCCGGACGGGCCACCTTCAGTGACGTTGAGCTCGATAAGACTACCTTAGGCCCGATGTTTAAAATATTATATCCATGTGTTCCAAAAACATATTTTTCACATTAACTTTTAGAGGGAAAACGCATCAATATATGGCAAAACATATTTTTAATAGCATTGTATACCTGCCAGCTGAACTGTCACTACCTCCAGAAGTAACGAATGAATCAAGGCCGTGATGCTGTTTAGTTTGGCAAAATGAATCACGCTCTCCCATTTTCTCATTCGATTTTAAAATGAACCACACCGGTGCTTAAAAAAACATGAATCACACCTATTGTGTTGTGGTTAGGGGTGGAATTGAGCCAAATTCTCATTTTTTCGAGCTTTTTCCGACATTGACACAGTTTGATTTAATATCATTTTATTTATAGTTTGGAGGTATTTTTAGAATCGAGCTAACGAGCCGAGCCGAGCCGAGCCAAATCAAAATTCAATTTAATTCGAAATTAACTTATTTCAATATTTAATCAATAAACAAGTGTAATCGAAACAATTTTAAACCGAGCCAACGAGCTCTACCACCGAGCTTTTTTCTGGTCCTAGTTGTGGTCAACGTTCTTAACAAGAGTAAACCAGGACTTTATTAATATTTTCACGATCGATAACACAAACATGTCAAGATCCACGAGGAAAACACTTCGCAAAATCATACCGACCATACTTTTCTCGGATACGCCGCAGCGTATTTCTCGAGTACTTTTACCATTCATAATACTGAATATTAGCTATCAATTTTATTTGATCTAATGATCAGATTAATTATGATTTAGTTATATTTATGCTAGTATTAGTAGTAGAAATCATACAGTGCTAGTATTGTAATTAGCCATTTTTTAAATTTTGGACGTATGTGTATTTTTTAGTACTTTAGTATAAAATTTGGACTGTTTCGTGGACCTCGCAGGACAGAGCGCTCAATGTGTTAGTGCAAGGCCACGGCATCGTCACAAATCAGGCAAGAGCTGGCACCAGCCGCGGCGTGATCACAATCTGGGAGGGCACCGATAGGAAGTCAAAGGCTGCGATGTCGACAAAACCAGACTAACGGTAACGACGAAAAAAAGAGAGCAGCAATAACGAGTAACACAACAAAGGGTGGCAATGGTGGAAAATAAAGGTCAGCAATAAGGAGTAACGTAACAAAAGATCAAAAATTCACAATACCCTTACAAAATATACAAATAGATTTAATTTCTACTACAACTATTTACTACCCGTATTTTCTATCGTAAAATGACTCTATTTCTTATAGAGTTGCTGGCAGCAACAAGAATCCCAATGACTTCAAAGAAGAATTTCTAATTGCGCTTCGATGGGATCCCCGTTTGCAATTTCCCTACCACTCCACACTCGAGAATGACTTCATAATTAAGTACAAACAACAACTGAGGTGACAGCGGCCGTGGCTTCGGCAACTTCGATGCTTCATGAGTCATGACCAATTGACCACGTTTTTCCTTCTACCTTCCCCTCAAAATCATATAATCACCGGGTCAAACTAAGACACGAGTACTACATTCCAACAACTGCACTATTCCACAAGATAAACGAGTAAATTACCTACGACGTGCTTACTCATCATTAATTAAATAACCAGTAAGATGCCCGTGGGTTGACACGGAGCACTAAAAGAAGATAATATATATTAGTAAAACATGATTTTAAATTGTACTATGAACATCAGTTTTATCTTTAACAAATAAAGCGAAACATACATGAACACAAATATGTCAAACCGAACATAGCTGTACATATTTAAGTAATGGCGTTGTTTGTTGTGCAACATTACTACATATAAAATACATCAATCATCTAGGATGTTAGAACATCGTTATAAACGATATTCTAGACTGCGCCTTGGCTCTGCCACGAGAGAAATTTAGCCAATATTAAAGTGTATTCATTAGATGATTTCTTTCGTAGAATTACTAATGAAGATGATGAGCTTATCATTGGGATCATGTAGTTGATCATCAATATGTTGTCTCGCGCTCTCTGCAGCATCAACAATTGGTTAAGGTGGCGTTTGGTTGGATGAATGAAGGTGGATGGGATATGGCGGTCCCTGGATTTAGAGTTATCCAATTGTTTGGATGGGTGGATGGATGGGATATGGCTGTCCAGTTTTTTGGAATATTTTTTCAAGATGCTGGACAGAGTCATCCCAGAAAAAAGGCCGGACGAGTTCATCCAGTTTGTTGTTCGAAGAGGTATACTCGGTCAAATTCAAATTTCGTCAAAGTGTACTCGGTTAAATTCAAATTTTAGTCAAATTTTGTCCGAATATTCAAATTTTGGTCAGATTTTGACGAAATTTCAAATTTTGTCAAAAAAATCAAATTTTGCCCGAAAATTCAAATTTCGGTCAAATTTTGTCCAGAAGTTTAAATTTTGTCCAAAAATTCAAATTTGGTCAAATTTTCTCCAAAAATTCAAATTTAAGTCAAATTTCATCGAAAAATTTCAAACCAAAATTCGAAACCTTTATTACAACTAGCCCATCCATCCTTATCAATGCAACCAAACAAAAAATTAGCTCATCCTATCCACATTCTTATCCATCCAACCAAACAAAACATTGACTCATCCCTATCCACCCAACCAAACAACTACCTGGATAGTTTCATCCCATCCAGGTTGAATGACCATATCCCATCCAACCTCATCCAGGCAACCAAATGCACCCTAAGTCAATTGGTTTGGATTGACAGGATCAACATGACATATCTGTTAATATCGAGAGATTTGGCATGTATTGCACAGTGCTCATTAGAAGAAAAAAAACTCAAGCATTGTACCTCCTCTAATGAACTGGTAATCCATACCTCAATTAACAACTGAACTAATTGGATAATCTTGGAGAATGAGGCTAAAATAGCTATATTAACTCTGCAAAGCAATCAGATAGAATAAACAATCATGGAAGAAGACTCAAAACTATTGTGAAAAGACAAACCAGAGCAGAAAAACACCAAGCAACTATTAATGCAAATGCCAATTCCGTTGTTCTATCTGCAAAGGGGAATTTGTATAGAACAAGCACAACTGAAACACATACCTACAATTCGTAACGCAAAAAAAATGATGTAGAGGATTTAATGAGCCATGGGCTCTCAGGCAATAGGCAATTCGTGCACCACCTTAACTATCACACCATATGAAAATTAATATAAGATATGGTGGATTATGCTTGCCCATATGAAAATCAAGTGCCAGTAACAGGAAGCATTTTTCTCTGTTGTCAGTTCATATATAAAAGCGTTCATGATACTATCCTGAAACAAACATCAACCGAAAAAGACAAAGACAAAGAAGAAAGCTTACATTAGCCTCTTAAATATGCAATGGCTATAAGGTAGCATCATATCCACCTCTGCTTCTAGCCCTCAACCATTCTAAACAGTATAGAACAAAAAAATTAGTTAGCATATCCGATACAGACACTGAACTTGGAGGGATCTAGCAAAGGTAAATACAACAAAGAAAAAATGGTTTGGGAAAAAAGCAACCAACAGAACAAAACAAAGGGATCATCATTATTAGTTAGCAAAATTAATCAATAAAAAAAAGAAGCCTTCACCTCCTGCAAGTCTGCAACTTACTGAATCAAATGTACAAAAGTATATTCGTGCATTTTGAGACACAAAACAGAGTAGTGGCATCTTTCTCTGTGGCCTTTTCTAGCTCTACTACAATGCTCCTTACTTTTTTACTCTCTTGATACCACCCCTCCTTACTTATCACCTAATCATCCCTAGTACCACAGCTGCCACATAATCTGAAGGAAATACTGCTCACAATCCACAGCTCTTGCCTCTTGGGCACGAAAATTCATTTGGTCAGCAAGAATGGAAATTGCTGGAACGTAGGCCACTTCATCAAGCATTAACCGAATGAACATACGTAAGGGAAAATGCCTAATTGTCTAAAAACGTTTGCACTCAATTTCTGCAAAGCTTAGAATAAATCTCACCTTACCATCTGTTGTACGCTCGTGGTTCATCCACACTTGACGAATTTCCTGTTTAGATCTGCAAGCAGACCACAAAACTAACACATGAGGTTATTCCGGACAGATTCAATATGACGAATAAATTGCGTGAGATCATGTGCTGAAAAATTGGCTTAGTAAGAAAATTGGCATTGCAAAGTGGTTGTGCTCATAGCATGTGCTGTGCTTTTGCACGTGTTATTTCAGATGATTAATTGATATGCTTGTGAAAGCATGGTAATAGTTTTGCTTGATGCAATGCGCTCGTGTGAGTGATTGCATGGATTGACCTTGAGTCAAGTCAAGGACTTGTGCTCAGAATTGTTTCTTGTTTATTCATATGCAGGTGTTGCTTGAGGGTGAACATGGTCGATGACGGGACCGGAACTAGGTTCATAGAGGAACTGAGGTTCGAGACTAGATTCAGGGAGGAATTGAGGTCCTAGTGGTCAAGGATATCATGCGGGACGTTCGGGCTAGAGAACGGTGCACATGAAGGCTGGTTAGTCACGTGAGTGCGGCGCAGTGGGCGTCGCGTGCGATTGTAATCGTTTGGGGCAGTTTGCATGTATTGGGCCATGTTGGGCCAGGTGAATATGCATGCGAACTGTTACTCATTATAAATAGGAGAGGAATGTCTCCTGATGAGAGAGCTAGGTATTAGGGTTTATACTTTTTTGTTTGGAGTACTGTAACCAGATTAGACAAAAGGAAATAAAAATCAATTTTTTGGCTAGAGCGTTTTTCATTGCGACCGGAAAAGCTTCTGGCGGCGACAGGGGAGCGAACGAGCTAAAGAGAAAATGGCGCTACAGCGTTTCGTGATGCTACACTGTTGCTATAGGATCTCTACAGTTCCGTGCTACAAGGTCACGAATGCAACAGGAATCGCGAATACTGTTCACAGGGAGGTTTGCTAGTTCTGCTTTGTTTGCCTGGTTTTGGTTCTTATAGATTGATTCATTGTCTCTCTTGATTCAACGAGTTTAATCTTGATTTGATCTATCCAAAACCTTTGTAGAGTATCAATTTAGAGTTCCTGAAAGTTTCGTTGGTTAATCTTTTGTAGATTGTGATTAATCACGAAATTAGGGTTTGATCAGTTCTCGTCACAATCTGTCACAGCATGCTTGTGAGGTTAATACCTTTTGATCCGTAGGTCCGATCGAGCTGATTCTTTTTTTTTAGATGCGTATTGGAATATAGTTTCTATATTGCGAATTGCAGGTCAATCCGACAGTTGGATCTCTAGGAATTAGAGATTTACCGAATGCATCTAACTCTATTTTGTTGAATACGAAAGCAATTATTTGAGTCCGAATTGAGGTGAATGTTTAGTAGATCAAAAATTTGATTTTATCTTCCGCACAATCATTCACCCCCCTATGATTGCTAGTTTAATATATATAGATCTACAAGTGGTATCAGAGCAAGGTTTTTCTAATTATTCTTAACCGGTGATTAGAATTCATATCAATGGATCGTTATTCGACAAAACATTGTGTTTTCGATGGTGTTGATTTTCAGTTTTGGAAGGCCAAGATGGAGGCGTACATCCAAGCTCAAGGCTTCGCGATTTGGGAAAAGGTGTTCAAACCATATGAAGTGCTCGAGAACGACAATGTCAACGACGCCAATCGCGCGCATGTTGAAGCAAACAGCAAGGCACGCAACTTGATCATCCAGGGCTTGGGACGCAGCGAATTCGATCGAGTGGTTCATATTCAATCCGCATATGAGGTATGGAAATCTCTTTGTGACTATCATGAAGGATCAAACACTGTCAAAGAGGTTCGCCAAGATATATATAAGAAAGAATACATGCGATTTGAGATGAAGCCTGGTGAGTCGCTAGATGATTTCTTTGCACGTTTTAATAAAATTCTTAGTAATTTGCGTACTGTTGGAGTTAGTTATGATGATGCTGCTAATGCTCGACAATTACTTGGTGCTTTAGACATGTCTATTTGGGAGATGAAAGTTACATCCATTAGAGAATCAACTGTCATGAGTACACTTACTTTAGATATTCTTTTCTCTAAATTAAAAACTCATGAATTGAATGTTCTTGCTAGGAAGAATGATCACAAATCAATTGCTTTGATCTCCCAATCTAGCATGTCTCATAATAATGCTTCTTCAAGTTTTGCTTTGTCTTTCTTGTCTTCACTAACCGATGAATGATTGAGGAATTTCGAGGAAGAAGACTTAGCATCACTCGCTTCTCGCTTTAATACGACTTTGAGAATGTGAGAATGAGGAAGAGAGTTGGTGGTGGCCCTCCAAGATGCTATGAGTGTGGTGATCTCAACCACATTCGTTCAAATTGTCCTAAACTTGCAGGTAAAGCATCAAGGGAGGAGAAGGACAATGACAAAAGAAAAGAGAATAAGAAGTTCTCTCCAAGTGATAGAAAGAAGAAGAGCTTCATCAACCGCAAAGTTGTCCACTGGGTTCTTTCCGCTCTTGAACAAGTAAATCTAAGCGATGTGGATTCGGAGTGCAGTGAAGATGACACAACAATTCCAAGCAAGCATGAATTGACAGGGTTGTGTCTCATGGCTAAAAGCATCGACAGCTTCACCGATGATGATCATGACAGCGACTTCAATGAGGTAGAACCTTCTTACGATGAATTAGCTATTGCTGTTGCTCGTCTTGGTAAATTGCTTGATAAACGCGACAAGAAAATTAAGAAACATGGTTTTATTGTTGAATCATTGAATGCTGAAATTGCTAGACTTAAATCTTTGATTCCTGATGATGATGCTTGCAAATCATGTGACTTAATTTACAATGAGCTCACTTTGGTTAGGAAAGAACATGCTTCCTTGTTAGAGCAAAATAAGAAAAATGAGAAACATGTTAGACATGCGAGCTGTTCCACTGATGATTTGTATGATTCAATTTCTTGTTCTAAATGTTCAATTCTTGAATTGAAATTGAAAGATGCAAATGCTAGAGTCTCTCAGATGATTAATGATATGCTCACTCATGAGGTTCTTTCATGCTCAACTTGTCGTAAGCAAAAAGGAAAAGTGGACGTTTTTTGTAATAATTGTTTAACTCTTTCTCGAAAGGTTGATTACTTGGAAAAATCTTTAGAACGTTTCACTAAAGGAAAGAAAAACCTAAACATGATTTTGGATCAATCAAGGGTTAGCACGCATAACAAAGGTTTAGGTTTTGATTCTTATGCTCATCATAAATCACATGCTCCCACCGTTGTTAAGTCACTTGAAAGTGGAAAATTTAAAATTGTCAATGAGCCTAAGAAAACTGTTTTTAAGTCTGCTGGAGTTTTATCTTCTACTATAATGAATGCAAATGTTGCTTCTACTTCTAAAGCTAAACATCGTGTTAAGTACATTTGCACTCATTGTGATAGAGATGGACACTTAGTAGATTTTTGCTTTAGACTAGCCAAACAACAAAAGAAAGAAAAGGCTAAGGCTAGGTTTAATTTCAGACAGGCACGCTTTACTCCTCATTATGTGCCTAGGGTGATGCAAACACCTTTTGTTGCTAGAAACACGAGAAAGGGCAAATCTGATTTTGTGCATAAGAATACTCGTGTTGTGCCTACTGCTGTGTGTCGTGTGTCGTGTGTCTCAGTACTGGATTCCTAAATGCTTTATTTCTAACCCCAGTACCAAGACCTCGATATCTTCGAGTGCTATGTAGGTTTTTCAGATGCGGGTTGGAGAATAGAAGCTTAGTGGATCTTGGTCTTTTGCAAGATGTGATCAAGACTTTGATGGTTCTCACCTTTGGATGGCCTTCAAGAGGCATGTGCGATAATTCTTTATCTACTTTGTGAGCTATTTTATACACTCATATCTTTTACATTCACAGATATCTAATTGTGGTATGAGATGAGATATTTGCTTATATGCTCATATGTATCCCCTGGCATGTTCAATTATGTTATATCTTATATCATGCCTTTCATGCTCAGTATTTATTTATCATGATTCATACTTATGCTTAACTGAACATACCGTGATAACTCAAACACATGTATATCATCACCTCTCTTTTGATTTCATTGGTTATTCGTTTGAGGGGGAGTTAATGGACTTTTGGTGAAAATTTCTTTCGTTTTCCTATTGGGAAGATTGTTCTTTTAGACTTTTGTTTATAAAATTAATCCCATTGGGTGACAATTTTGAAGAAAGTTTTTAAGATGGTTTGTTTTGAGGGGGACTTTTTGAAAACTTTGTAATATTTTGTAACATACTTTTTATTTTGTGTGTCTCTTAAATGAAAAACAAAAAAATGAGAAAAATAATGAAAAAGTAATGAGCATTGTATTTGATACACATATGTCATTTGAAGCCATGTTTATGCTACAAGGTCTTTGCAACTTCATGTTTATGCATATATGGTGTAGTTTATGTCATGACTATTTAATTGGAATGACAACATGAATTAAATCTTGTCATGGTTGAACTTTCTTGGCTATCTTGATCCTACTAAAAAAAGTGCTAAATATGAAATTTATCAAAATTAAGTGCTAAAGCTCAAATTGTGATTGTTGATAAATGCAAGATCAAGGTTATGTACTATCGCACTTCTTCTTTATGAGACTGCTTATCATTGCACTTTGATATGAACTTGGAAGAGGTTGTGTATGATCGAAACCATGAAACCTTAAGCTTATGAAATGAGGCTTGGCATGGTTGAAAAGTAAGGCTGATGGTGCATATAATTCCTTGAAATTGTTATTGTTGCAATCAATCAATCAATGAATCAGTTTTTCAAGTATAAATAAAGTGCACAAAAATTCAATGTTTTCAGGTTTTGAGATTGTTGAGAAAGGGAGATTATGCCATGCAATAAATTGTTAATAATACTTGATTTCTAGTTATGCTTACTCTACATTGTCTTTGTGTAGATTTGAGAGTGCAATTATTTTTGATTGCATGGCTTGGTGATGAATTTGCTACATTTGTGGATGACTTAGAATGCTCATTACATAAAAAAATTGTCAAACTTTAATTTTTTTTTTGTTTTCTCTCTTTTGTGTTCTTGATGAATCCATTGTCAAAGGGGGAGAATTTTGCCACTTTGGAGAATTTTGGAGGAGATTTTTGGAGAACTTTATACATGCTTTACACTTGCACATATTCTTGTATAAGTGGTATTCATTCATTCACTCACATTTTTCTTCTTAGGGGGAGATTTTTCTTATTTTCACCTAGCGTGAATTTTTCACTTTGCATATTTGTCAAAGGGGGAGATTTTGTGTTTTCACTTTGGCTTTTGATTTTAAAACCTTTTGATTTCAAAAAATTTTCTTGCGAGATGAATGCCAATGTTCAATTTTAAGTGGTGTTGCCAATGTTTTCATCAAGGGGGAGATTGTGAGATCATATGCTGAAAAATTGGCTTAGTGAGGAAATTGGCATTGCAAAGTGGTTGTGCTCATAGCATGTGTTGTGCTTTTGCACGTGTTATTTCAGATGATTAATTGATATGCTTGTGAAAGCATGGTAATAGTTTTGCTTGATGCAATGCGCTCGTGTGAGTGATTGCATGGATTGACCTTGAGTCAAGTCGTGGACTTGTGCTCGGAATTGTTTCTTGTTTATTCATATGCAGGTGTTGCTTGAGGGCGAACATGGTCGATGACGGGACCGGAACTAGGTTCATAGAGGAACTGAGGTTCGAGACTAGGTTCAGGGAGGAATTGAGGTCCTAGTGGTCAAGGATGTCATGCGGGACGTTTGGGCTAGAGAACGGTGCACATGAAGGCTGGTTAGTCACGTGAGTACGGCAGGTGGACCGTACGCGTGCAGTTGTAATCGTTTGGGGCAGTTTGCATGTATTGGGCCATGTTGGGCCAGGTGAATATGCACACGAACTGTTACTTATTATAAATAGGAGAGGGATGTCTCCTGTTTAGATGAGAGAGCTAGGTATTAGGGTTTATACTCTTTTGTTTGGAGTACTGCAACCAAATTAGACAAAAGGAAATAAAAATCAATTTTTTGGCTAGAGCGTTTTTCATTGCGACCGGAAAAGCTTCTGGCGGCGACAGGGGAGCGAACGAGCTAAAGAGAAAACGGTGCTACAGCGTTTCGTGATGCTACACTGTTGCTGTAGGATCTCTACAGTTCCGTGCTACAAGATCACGAATGCAACAGGAATCGTGAATACTGTTCACAGGGAGGTTTGCTAGTTCTGCTTTGTTTGCCTGGTTTTGGTTCTTATAGATTGGTTCATTGTCTCTCTTGATTGAAAGAGTTTAATCTTGATTTGATCTATCCAAAACCTTTGTAGAGTATCAATTTAGAGTTCCTGAAAGTTTCGTTGGTTAATCTTTTGTAGATTGTGATTAATCACGAAATTAGGGTTTGATCAGTTCTCGTCATAATCTGTCACAGCATGCTTGCGAGGTTAATACCTTTTGATCCGTAGGTCCGATCGAGCTGATTCGTTTTTTGTTAGATGTGTATTGGAATATAGTTTCTATATTTCAAATTGCAGGTCAATCCGACAGTTGGATCTCTAGGAATTAGAGATTTACCGAATGCATCTAACTCTGTTTTGTTGAATACGAAAGCAATTATTTGAGTTCGAATTGAGGTGAATGTTTAGTAGATCAAAAATTTGATTTTAACTTCCGCGCAATCATTCACCCTCTCTGATTGCTAGTTTAATGTATATCGATCCTACAGAAGTGTACTAAGGACCTGTTTGGCCCAGTTCCAAATACGAATTTTACCTTTCTCCTAGTCCTAGTCATCCCAGGATCAACTCCAAAACAGGAGCTGGATCACAAAAACTGTAGTTGGGGAAGTGTTTGTACGAAGTTTTGGCTCCAAAAATGTGAATGAAAAGAAAATACGGAAGTTGGCCAAACTACCCTTTGTTAGAACACTTCAATACTATTTGTATGAATTATTTCATTTTTCTCCTGTTGTTTTTGGTGACTACTACACATAAATCTCATTGCACAACTGTGAATTTGTAATTTTTCAACTTTTACAATATCTAAACATTTACAACTCTGAACACATCTCAAAATTCCATATATGCTATGCGCTGAAATTGAGCTGAAAAGAACAATAGGACTGGAGTACCACAGACCAGAAATAAATCACGAGAGATTCGTGCAGCGCTCTTCTTATCACGAAGGTCAACCAGCAGCGTTTGAGTTGAAAATGTAGACTGCACATGAATATTTGCAAAATACCAAATTAGCAATGTTCTTGGCGAGATTTTGAACCCTGCTACCGACCATACTTTTCTCTCATAAGCCACTGCTATGTTTGAGCGCTTGATCAGATCAAAGTTAATTAACTAACGTACAGTTGCTGACAGAAACAAGAATTCCAGTGACCTCAAAGAGAATTTCTATATTCACTTGTTTGAGAACTCCAATTGTCTTTGCTCTACTGGTTGACACTAAACACATGGTAAGAAGAAAAGTCAAAAGAGTGCTCATCGATGGAACCAATCGCTTTATGTTGATAAGCACCCAACCTTGGCGGCTGTGGCTCCTCCAGTCTTGTTGCTTGAATGACCACCTCTCCTTTTCTAAGAAATTGGATTCGATCTCCCACTCGTGATATATGAGCATATAATCGCCAGGAATAAGACAGTAGTAGTACAACTCCACAACTACACTACTCAATATGACAAACAATTAAAATACCTACCACAAAAAAGGAGTCTGTTCTACTCATCATTCAAGAAATGAAATACTCGTCCAAATGTCGAACATCAGTTGCAAAGAAACTAACAACCACTTAACACGACATTTTGGAGCTATAGCCCACCCATATCAGTGGTCACTAGTTTATGATCGTATCAGAATGTGAGCAGTGGATAGAACTTTCACCCAACATGTCAGAAGGAGAGAAATCCAAAGCTTAGCCACCCAAAGGCTATGATTTGCTGCATAAGCAAAGAACATGGATTTCGCTTATGCTTGAATTGCAATTCAACTAGCAATGTTATCCAAGTCAAATAGGTTGAATCGCAATTCCACGAAACTGAACTAGTACTACTACTAGTATTGTTTTCATTATTAGTTATTACTACTAGTTTATCGTTACTCTCTCTACTCAAGTTTATAAGCGGTATTTTTTTAGCACATTGACAAAAAAATATATTAAAAAATAACTAGATTATCTTTAATTATTATCATTAAGTACTATACTCCGTACATGTACATAAACAATATAAAGTAAAGATAGATATTTATTATAAGCATAGAAGAAACATCACACTAATTATATATATATAAAAGATCATTTAAAAAAATATGCCAAACAGACTTCAACTTCAGAGTATATCGGAATGAGAACAGTACATCAAAAATTTATCGAAACCCAACAAAAGGAGCTGTGCTGTGCAGCCTGTGCTCCTTTTCCAAAGAAGACGGGTTCTGCAGCTTCTGCTTATGCTTAAATTGCTCCTCCAACAAGTCGACTACTAGTTCTAGTACTAGTACTAGTACTGTTGCTACCTCTACCGAATTCCCCACCATTGCAACTACTTGTGGAGCACCACGATGCCGCCGTCCTTCTTGGCGACTATCACCGAGGTCGCCATGCCAAGGAACATGCCGTGCTCGACAACGCCGGTGATGCGCAGGAGCCTGTCGCTGATGTCGCACAGGTTCCCCTGGATGCCGTCCTCGAAGAACATCTCGACGATGTAGTTGTCGTTGTCCGTCACGAAAGGCTTCTCCTCGCCATCGCCGGCGGCATTCTTGGCCTTGACGGTGCGGAGACTGGCGTGGAATCCGGGCTCCTTGTCGAAGAGATTCTTGATAAGGCCCAGGGTGTGCTTCCAGCCGAAGGGCACGACCTCGACGGGCACGGCGCCGGTGCATCCGAGGCGAGGCACGAGCTTGGACTCGTCGACGATGACGACGAACCGCTCGCCAGCGCCCTCGATCATCTTCTCGCGGAGGAGCGAGCCGCCGCGGCCCTTGACGAGGTTGAGCTCGGCGTCGACCTCGTCGGCGCCGTCGATCGAGAGGTAGACGGCGACCGCGTCCTCCGCGAGGGGGACGAGCGGGATCCCGACCCGCCGCGCGTGCGCCTCCGTCTTGAGGGAGGTGGGCACACCGATCACGCCCTGCAGCTTGCCGAGGCGGAGCAGCTCGCCGATGCGGTCGAGCGCATGCGCCGCCGTGGAGCCGGTGCCCAGACCGAGCGTCATCCCGGGCGCGACCAGCTCCACCGCGCGGTGCGCCGCGATCCGCTTGAGGTCGTCCTGGGACAGCGGCGCGGCGCCCGCGGGGGCTCCGCCGGGGGCCGGGGGCGGGGAGGGCGGCGCGGCGCAGAGGAGGTGCGGCGGCGGCGTGGGCATGTCCAGGGTCTGCGGGCACACGACGCTGCGCATGGTGGCTCCCAGAAATGGAATCCGGTTACCCCAGGATTCGATCTGTGACTGCTGGGGCAGGGGCAGGAGGAATTGAGAAATGCGGGATGGGGAATTGGGGTTTACGGGGAGGCCATTTTTATAGAGAGGGAAGCGGGAATTGGAATCTGCTAGGAAGACGGGGTATGGAATCTGCTAGGAAGAGGAGTGGATCGGGAAGCGAGCACTCGCAACTTTAGCAGTTTTGTAAGGCCATCTTCAAGATAGTAAGCCGTACAAACAGTACTGAAATAAAGCTTTCAATAGCTTCCCCATCACGTTCGTCATCTTTAGATATCGGCGAGTGATTCCCGAAATCTCAGAATCGGCGTAGCCTTCCCCATCGCGTTCCTCATCGGCGAGGTACCAACCGTTGCTCCCTCCCGCGCCCGCGAGGAGCGTCGAGGCGGCCAGGCGACGAAGGACGTGAGGCGGCCACAACTCTGCTTCAGAGGTGGAGGAGGCGAGCCGCCGCTCCGCGTCGGGAGCATCGCTTCGCTTGGAAGGCAGCCAGGCGACGGAGGACGTGACCTCTTCGACTACTACATCCGCACCGGCGAGCGCGACGCCTTCAGCAAGGAGCTCCGCCTCGACACCAAGGTAAACTAGGGGATGTTTGTTTCCTGTTCTTTACTATCTTCAGTACATGTAAATCGGGGATGATTGCTCGATCCGCTATAGGAAATTGCATGCCATCTAGCCCAATAGAAGCTGTTGTTTAGTTGCTGCATAGTACTTTAATATGATGACAACAGCAAGAACAAATGTTTGGCAAAAAGAACCTGCCTTATACAATTTTCCTGATCTTGGTAGGGTCATGTTAATATGGAAACTGAAGGAGAGAAAAACAGTGAAAACAATGCATCTTGTTGCAGTTGCATCCAGGTAGTGGACTTTTGTTAGAGCTGAGAACAATAGAATACCAACAAAAAAAACCTGTCATTGATGCACATTGACAACCGCACTTATTCATTCCTGGTTCCTTTACACACTTAGAATCCCTAAATCCTCTAACCTTATATGCATCAACATGAAATGTGGACACTACTGGTTCTTTTAGATTGAGTTTTTGATACACACTTGTAATACATGTAGATGGACAAGGATCAAGAGAAACTCAGCAAATGCTTGGCATGGACAGTACAACAAATGGAGTGCATCGTATCTGACCTTAACAAAATTGCAAAAGACAATTTTAGTCCTAACACATGTCAATGTGGCAATGAACTCAATAGCTTTGTGATTGACATCGAAGCTATAGCTCGCAGCCTAGAGTAGGTTGCCATACAGTCACATGAACTGATGCAAAGAGATGAAGTAGAGCCTGCGGAGGATGTAGACCCTGAGTTGTGTCTTTCTTTCGACTGCGAAAGCGATGACGAGGGTAAACGTGATGACAGTCAGTATTGTGAAGATGAGAGTATCGACATTGATAGTGATGATTCAGGAGTGTTCTAGTCATGTATTAATATTTTAATGTTAAGACTTGTTCAGATATTGTAATGTTGATGGATGTTGTTAAGACTAGTTAAGACTTGTTCAGAAAATTCTGCTCTGGATATGTAGAGATGTCATTCATAGATCTTTATGTGAAATCATGTCATTCTTCTAATTAATTTCAGGAATTTCAGGAATTTCTCAATCTGGTCCGCGAATCGACTAGTATCGCTAACTAGTCAGGCATGAACCGAGCTTTTATACGGACTACTTCTAAGTGGTCCGCGTGAATCGACTAGTATTCGGTTCAACGCAGACCGATTTCCACACTTAGGATTAAATCAAGTTCTTAGGCACTATTCCTCGTTAAATAGTTTTTCGTATACAATAATTTCCCTCTTAAATGATTTGAAGGTATGATTTTTTTAAATAGTTTTTGGTATACAATAATGGTGCATACCTTTTATTGAGAGCATGGGAAGTTTTGAAAAATTCCCCCTAAACTAGTGCAATGTAATGAACTTTTAAGATACATGCACTTAATTGAGTTTAAGAAATATGAATGATGCAATAGATAAAAACTTAACTCAGAGAGGATATAAACTCATAAGTCATAAGCACATTCAAATATGAATGATGCTAAGAAAGTGCCTTGTTAATCCAAAAGAACTTTTTTTTTGAACTTAGATAAGAGGTAGATCCCTGACATGAAAAACGGTGTCAGACAGATGAGTCTCTTTCATCATACTATTATTATGAACTTTGAAAACCACTAAGTATTTTACCGAGCTATTAGTGGTATTCAATTTGGTGAGCACCGAGCACTTGGTTCCAATGAGCTTTTCAGAACTCGCTTGGTTTGCATTTCTACTCAAACAAGTTGTTTTACATCAAGAGAAAAAGCAGTACTGTAAAAAGAAAACCTGAACAAGAAGAAATTCCAATGTAAGCAAAACAGAGTTGCCCAAAACCTAGGGTTTCGATTTTGACAGAAAGAAAAGAATGGTTCAAAGAAGTGTCATGGACCGAGGTTTTGTCCTTTCATACGGACTACCTAGCGATTCAACCTAGTTCACACGGACTACTTAGCGATTAAACCTAGTTCGCTACGGACCAATTCAAGGTGGTCCGTCGCACACATAGGATTTAAGACTTGTCCACGCAGACTAGTCCAAGAGGTCCGCGTAGAAGTAAAAACTTCTGGACAAAGAATTCAAGTGGTCCGAGGCAAACAAGATTTTTTTTTCAGAATTATGAGAAATTTAATTCTAACTGGTTATAAGACATTTTCGATGAACCTTTTCAAGAAAACATATAGAAGAAACAGGGACAAAATTTGCACATGTAGCAAACTTGACTCCTCCTAAATGTGACATTTTGATAAAACCTTTTGCAAACACAAGTAGGATCAATGTAAGTCATATGAATAAGATTTCAATATACAATAAGATTTCCATATACAATAAGATTAGTAGGTCACGGAGTCATAAACTTCTTCATTTAAAGATTCCCATTACAACACATATAACATATAAATTAGTACATAATTAAAACACTACTAAATTACACCCCTCCATAACGTTGCCATAAGTGCTCCATTAGATCGTCTTGAAGCTGGTGGCGAGTTTCACTATTCCGAATGGAACGATGAGTTTGAATAAACTCAGAGAGTTCAGGTGTATGTTCATGTGACACTGAAACTGTTTCTCCCATTCCTTCGTAATTGTAGTCAAGTGGTCCTCCGTCCCGCTCATCTTCAACTATCATGTTATGCATGATGACACATGCTGTCATGATATCTCTTAGTGTTTGTTAATCCCATAAACGTGCTGGACCTCGAACAATTGCAAAACGCGATTGCAGAACTCCAAAGGCTCGTTCTACATCCTTCCTAGCTGCCTCTTGAGCTTGGGCGAAATATTTCTTCTTATTCCCTTGGGGAGCTGGTATTGTCTTCACAAATGTTGCCCATGCAGGATATATCCCATCTGCAAGATAGTACCCTATTGTGTAATTCTGACCATTGATAGTATAACTCACTTAGGCGCTTGTCCTTCGCTAGCTTTATAAGAGAGGAACGTGAAGAACATTAATATCATTGTGAGATCCTGGTAAATAAAAAAAGGCATGCCAAATCCATAGATCTTGTGAAGCAACGGCTTCTAGAATTATTGTTGGCTTGTGTGCATGCCCAGTATACAATCCTTGCCATGCTGTAGGGCAATTTTTCCACCTCTAGTGCATGCAATCTATGCTTCCAAGCATTCCAGGAAAACCTCTTTCCTCACCAATTGCAAGTAATCTAGCAGTATCATTCTCATTTGGAGATCTCAAATACTCATCTCCAAAGAGGACAATGATAGCTCGCACAAACTTTTAAAACTCTCTATGGCAAGATTTCTCTCGCAACCGTAGACAATCATCAATAGCATCCGCCGGTACTCCATAAGCTATCATCCGAATGTCAGTAGTTAACTTCAGAAAGAAGATAACCCGAGAATTCCAAAGACAATTCCTTTTTGAACAAAATAATCATCATGGGCTTCTATAGCATGCAATATGCGAAGAATAGATAACGACTCATTCTAAACTGCGCTAAAAGAAGAATGAGTCATAGACAAGATGATCAACCAAAATGCAAGGAATTAAAATATTTCTCATCGTAAACTCTGCGTAAAGAAGGTTGGGCCGAGACCGAGGAGGAGTAAATAGTCTCCGCATGACCCTAGCATGCCCTTCCTCTCTATTGCGATGTACGTATTGATGGCCAAAAATAGAACCTCCATGGCGCCGAGCATTCACACTCTCATCTTGCTCTTGTGCTAGGTATGCTATCAGTAATAAGAGATTCATCGTCGCCATCCGACGATGAGTCTTCCGAGAGGAAATCTTGAACTAAGTTCTGAGGACTCATTGTGATATGCTAGACAGTGAACATTCAGAAATGGGCAAGGTTTGAAAGTGCAAATGGCTATGTATATATAGCCTAAAAATATAGCCGTTACAATATAGCCGTTATAATATAGCCGTTACGTTGACCGTTAGAATAAATTTCAAATTTTAAATTCCCGCAATTAAAAATAGCCGATCAAATTTTTCCAGAAAAAAAAATAGCTCATATGGCGGTTATAAAATATCATTATAATATAGGAGAGAGAAAACAGAGAGTGAGATATAGGGTATGCTGTTGGAGAGGGAAGAGATATAGGGAAGGAATCTTTTTAGAAAAATCTGTATATGGGGATATAGGGATCCAGATTTAAGGAACGCTGTTGGAGATGGCCTAAGAACCGTTTGATGAAAAAAAAATTGATGGTCTAGATACAAAGTATTATTTATAAAATACTATGCTGATTTTGGCACTATAGTTAGTACTATTAGACGATCCAAACAGTTCTCAAAAGGAATGGAGTGGATTTGGTTCACGGTACAGTTATCCCTTTATTCATAATATAGGTTATTTTAGTTTTCAAATTTTATTTGTAAATGCATGTCATTCTATAACTTTAAGGTGATTTTTACTATTTTTTTCAAACTATACTTCTCCTTTTTAGCTATTTCTAATATTATTTACTATTATAGACTAAAGTAAGACATCTAAAGATATAATAAAGAGAGTAAGAGAGTGTAAGTGTCGGCGTTTTCGGGAGCGCCGGCAAGTAAATTTGTAAGTCTAGGGGGTCGCGCGTTCCACTCCCTGAATGGTTAGACTCGTGAGTCCAAGATGTATACTTGGTTCTGGCCAAGGTCCCTACCCGCCTCGTGTGTGGTGGTGTTGTATTACTCGGTACAGATGATTGCACAAAGTTTTACAAGCGAGAATGCCAATGGCTTAGCGAGATGGGTTTGATAGCGCTCTCTCCCTTTCTCGTTCTAGCTTGTTTTTTCCTCTCGATCGCTTAGCCCCGCCTCCTTTATACTGTAAGGAAGGGCGGGTTACATCGAGAGTTAGGAGGAAAGCGAGGTGACCTATGCTAGGAGCTCCGGTCCTTCGTCCCGTGGATGGTCGCCACCCGCCTTGCCCATGCTGGGTTGGTAGCCTTGGTGGTCGAAGGTTAGGTATTTCCGGAAATAGCGACTTGCCCTCGTGATCCTTGCGAATGCCGACGCCGAGGTGCGTGACGTTGGTGCCGCGGGAGGAGCGGCGCCGTCTTCAGACGTGGATCGGTTGATGGGCGGAAGCTTTGTCTTCTGACCATCGATCTTCTTGGGAAGGAGCCACCGCCTTGTATAGTCGCTCTGATTAACCTTATTCGGGGTACGTGGCGGTAGGTCGATGAGGACGACACGCGGCACTCGGCGTTCATCACCTTGGTTTGGTTGAGTCGGAGATCCCGCCCGCCAAGAGGGGGTCGAGCGCCGTCTGTCTGATTCGCCTCGGCGGTCGGGAGCGGATGCCTTGCTCGGTCTCGCAGGCGATTCGGTCGGCGGCGGGCCGGGCGCGGCCTGTTGGGCTGGAGATATGCTTGAGGCCGCTGGCTCGTCGCTTCGGGCCGTTGGGGTATCCTTTTTATTAGTATTCGTCAGTAGCCCCCGAACTCCCAAGCGATTTCGGCAGATTCGGTTGGGGGTTGAACTTGGACGAAAGTGGTGGCCGGGCCTGGTAGGTCGGTCCAGCCGATCCGGTTAAGCGATTTCCGTCGGTGTGCCGCTGATCCGACGGCTGTCCCGGAGTTTGGCCGGGGCATTTGAACCGCCGGGGCTTTTCGCCTCGTTGCGCATGCCGAGCATAGTTTACGCGCGCTACCGCTCGTCTTCTTGATCGCCTCGGGTTTCGGTGAAGGATGCTTCGCTTTCCAAGACCCGCATTTACTCGAGACGCTTAGCCTCCCTTCGTCCGGATATATATATCGTGCGCTGTAGCTTGCTTGAAGGGGACGAGCTTTTTCTTTTGTTCTTTCAAATGGCTTGAGACACCCTCTAGTCTTTAGCTTCGGCGATGGCGTCGCGTGGAAGAAGAAGATCCTCCGCCGAGCTTTGGGCTGAGTTCGATCAGCGATGGCCGAGCTCGAGGAGGAAGAAGCCGCAGCCGCGACGCCGCTTCGTTGACGCTACCGCCGAGGCCGTTCCGAGGCTCGAGGTGGTAAGGGGGCCCTTCCGAGGCGATGGCGGAAGGCGCCGATCCGAAGTTGGCGCGGCCGCGCCGATGTCGCTGAACGGGCAATGAGGCATCGGCGTGTTGCAGCGCGCGGCGCGGCGTCCCGTCGACCGTGCAAGGGCCTACCAAGATGCCGCGGTGCCACCGATGCCGCACGGATGTTTGATAGGTTCTAGGCGTGGGTAGAGTCTCGCCGTGGTGCAGCGTGGCCACTCTTGTATCCGCTGCATGTGTGTAAAGTTGTGTAAAGTTTGAGCTCGTTGGCCTATAATGAAATTTTCTTTTCTTTATGAAAATGTCTTTGCGATGAGTTTGCTTTAATTTTAATCGCTAGGGCGGCGCCTTGCCTGGCAAGGCGACGGATGCCTCGTGAGGTTCGGTGTCCGAGTGCTCGCTTAACGTCGTAGCTAGACGGTGCCTTGGTCGGCAGGGACGACCGGATGCCTCTGTGAGCTTCGGATGTCCGAGTGCCTTGGTCGGGGGGACGACCGGATGCCTCTGTGAGGTTCTCGTGTCCGAGTGCCTTGGTCGGCGGGACGACCGGATGCCTGTGAGGTTTCGTGTCCGAGTGCCTTGGTCGGCAGGACGACCGGATGCCTCGTGAGGTTCGGTGTCCGAGTGCCTTGGTGGCAGGACGACCGGATGCCTCTGTGAGGTTCGGGTGTCAGAGTGCTCGCTTAACGTCGTAGCTAGACAGTGCCTTGGCCGGCAGGACGGACCGGATGCCTCTGCGTGAGGTTCGTGTCCGAGTGCTCGTTTAACGTCGTAGCTAGACAGTGCCTTGGTCGGCAGGGACGACCGGATGCCTCTGTGAGGTTCGGATGTCCGAGTGCCTTGGTCGGCAGGACGACCGGATGCCTCTGTGAGGTTCTGGTGTCTGAGTGCCTTGGTCGGCGGGACGACCGGATGCCTCTGTGAGGTTCGGGTGTCCGAGTGCTCGTTTAACGTCGTAGCTAGACGCTGCCTTGGCCTCGGCAGGGACGACCGGATGTCTCGTGAGGTTCGGATGTCCGAGTGCCTTGGTCGGCGGAGACAACCGGATGCCTCTCGTGAGGTTCTCGTGTCCGAGTGCCTTGGCTCGGCGGGACGACCGGATGCCTCTGTGAGGTTACGGTGTCCGAGTGCTCGCTTAACGTCAGAAGCTAGACGGTGCCTTGGTCGGCAGGACGACCGGATGCCTCTGTGAGGTTCGGGTGTCCGAGTGCTCGTTTAACGTCGTAGCTAGACAGTGCCTTTGTCGGCAGGGACGACCGGATGCCTCTGTGAGGTTCGGGTGTCCGAGTGCTCGTTTAACGTCGTAGCTAGACAGTGCCTTGGTCGGCAGGACGACCGGATGCCTCGTGAGGTTCTCGTGTCCGAGTGCCTTGGCCTGGCAGGACGACCGATGCCTCTGTGAGGTTCTCGTGTCCGAGTGCTCGCTTAACGTCGTAGCTAGACAAAGTGCCTTGGTCGGCGGGGACGACCGGATGCCTCTGTGAGGTTCGGGTGTCCGAGTGCTCGCTTAACGCCGTAGCTAGACGTGAGTGCTCGCTACCGTCGTAGCTGGACGTGAGTGCTCGTTACCGTCAGAGTGGACGTGGGGCATCCTTCTCGAGTCCTCGTCGGCGAGGGTAGCCGCGAGAGGAATGGCCGCCGTCTATCCCATGTATACCCCATCCGCAGTGTGGGACCCGGAGGATGAGCGCGCGTTTACTGCGCTGGTTTGAACGTCGTGCTCGTGGAGCTAATAGCGGGTAGTCCGAGTGGGTCTGGGAGGTCCGCCCAGGGGACCCTTCCGAGCGGACGGTCCCGAGTAGGGTGTCCTGGCCCGCGTGGGGCGACCCATAAAAACCTTTCTACTCAATCCCGTATGGACTCTAAGTCGTCCGCCGACCAGCAGCAGGTGGCCGTCGCCATTGATGAGCTCCGGGAGAGTGTGAAGTATGGTCTCCGACGCAGTAGAGGTGATTAGGCCGTCACCGACCTAACCGAGGACCCACCGTGGGGCTCACCTCATACCGCCCCTTGCTCAAGTTTTGTTGGCGGCTTTATACCCATCCGTGGGGTAGGCCTTTTGAACCCACAGCCTCGCTGGGCCTGGCGCAAGCCACAAAGCTTTTGCTGCCTTGGGGCCGCAGCCGCCCAGCTGGCTCGCGCCCGGAACAACTGCTCCGCCTAAAGGCGAGACCGAGAGGTTACGGACACGCGTTGTTGGGCGGCGCCTTTATGGCCCTTGACGCCGACAAGACAGGATTAAAAGCGAGTGGTATTGGAAACCGGAGTTACCAGTCGGGCGCGACAGACGAGGGTGGTCGCGACGCTCGCTTGACGGGCGCCGCTTGGCGGCGCTCGTTCGCCCTCTATAAATACGCCTGGGTGCTTTCGAGTGGTCACGCTTTCTTGCCCTCTCTCTCGCCTCAAACAAGAAGAGCACCAGAGAGCTAAGGAAAGAAAACCCCACCTTTCTTTCTCACCTTCCGGTGCGTCTCCTGTGAAGATGTCGTGGCGGAGTGCTCGCAAGAAGAGGCGCGGCGCTTCGGCTTGGTGAAGAAGGGCTTCTCATGCCGCAGACCTTTCCGGTGGAGGGTGCCGACCGGGCTGCCACCAGGCCGCGGGCGGCGAGATCGTGGTGCCCGCCGTTCTTCGAGCGGCTTTGGCTCGCCGCCGCACCCGCTCGTCCGGGGTTGTTTCATTACAAGGTGGAGGTGCACCATCTCAATCCCAATGGGGTCTCCCACATCGCCATCTTCATCACGCCAGGCGAAGCCTTCTTGGGGATCGAGCCGCACAGGGGCGTTGTGGAGGCACTTCTTCCGTGCAAGGCTCGAAGGACAGCCGCCGGACGCCGTGGCGCCTCGGTGGCTCGCCTCCGCCTCGCCCGGTCGAGCACGGAGTACTGGAGGTAAAGCCGCCCTCGCCCAACAAGGGTCGGCGTTCAATGGCTCTACGCTCAAACGCCGACGACAAATACTCGCTTCACCGGCGAGCTTCCCATGGCGGAGGAGCGGTGGAACTGGGCGCCAAAAGAGGGAGAAGAACAGCGCCGATTGTGAAGCGATCGGGGCTCAAAGGAGGCGAGGGCTCACCGGGGACGTGGTTGTGCGCGCTTCATAGGGATGCACGCAACCACTTGTGCCTGTGCCGCACCTTGTTCCGTATGGGCCGTCCGACCCGGCGAGGATGGCGTAACCCAGCCGGCCGCTCGAGTGGAGGTGGAGGGTGGCGGCGTTCTACGGGCGGAGCGCCACGGTGGCGCGGATGGCCATCCGGAGCCATTCTCGGCTTTTCCGCCAACCGTAAGCCGGTGAAATTCCTTTCGCTTTCTTTTCTTTGTCCTTAGCACTTGACCGACATTCCCGCATCCTCTCAGGGGCTCATGGGGATGTCTTCCCAGGCGCCGCTCCCGGGGGATAAGGAAGCGGGCGGCCCCCGGCGAGGACAGAGGTCGACTCTCCCGCAAGAAGCGGAAGGAGGAAAG
Organism: Otatea glauca; assembly: GCA_036346275.1. Taxonomy (NCBI): domain Eukaryota; kingdom Viridiplantae; phylum Streptophyta; class Magnoliopsida; order Poales; family Poaceae; genus Otatea; species Otatea glauca. The sequence goes on from CM070714.1 coordinate 11,066,640, forward strand.
GAGGAGGAAGAAAAGTAAGGAACGCAGGCAAGGCAAGGCTGGCGAGGATGTGTCGGAGACGACCGCCGTGGGGACAACCTCCACTAACACGGCGGAGGCTGCCCGGCCACCCCTATGGTGGGTTTTTTCCTGACCTGCCGACTGGCGGCGGCCCGAGCGTGGACTCGGCCGAGGGCGGCATCACGGGCCCCGTGGCCACGGATCCCCAGGTGGGGGGTGATCTTGCGCTTGCGGTCGTCGCAGCGTCTCGGCTGGAGGTGGCTTCAGGGAAGCGACCGGCCGACTTGCCCCTTGGCGGGGGGCCGGCAAAGAGGGCGCGCGTGCCACGCACCCGCTCGGCCTTGTAAGTGTATTATTATTTTATTTTTATTAGAGCATTTTTCTTTTTGGCAAAGCCGCCCGAGCGACTCTTGAATCTTTGCAACGCAGCGTCTATACTGGGTGACTGTGGGCGTGCCACATCGGCCCCGCAAGTGTGGCGCCGGTGATTTGGTGACCCGGTTGGGTCGGCGAAGGTCGCGGCCGACGTCCGAGGGCGCTGGTCGCCGAGGGGACGAGCCCCACCCGAGGTCGTGCCCGAAGAAGAACTTCCGCCGCCTCGTGAGACCCTCTCGACGACGTGATCGTCGTTTGGAGGATGAGACAATGGCGCGCCGGTGATCGCGCCCGACCGTGGCGAGCCGGCGACGGAGGTGCCCGATCCTCGCCCCAGGGGAGGTGTCGACCGATGCCCCTCAGCGCAGTCGCCGAGGGGGTTTCGAAGGTTGACCTCGCCACCCTTGCCCATGGTGCTTTGGGCCAGGCGACGCCCCGCCCGAACGGGCGAAGCGGAGGCGCGCGCGGGTGTAATTCGGTCGGGCATCATGGGTGAGGCGGAGGAGAGCGAGTGGGCCGCCTTTGGCAAGGCGCTACGGGACGCCGGCCGAGATAGGCAGATCCGTGAAGGTCCGCCCTTGCTCAAGTCTTCCACGGTGCTGGATATGATGGTCTGGGAGTCCACAATCGCCTGTAGGTCACCGAAAAAGTTTCGATTCGTTGCACAATTTTGATAGTTCTTCCGCGCGACTAACGGAGTGTCCACATTTTGCAAAGACTTTGCGGGCTCGCCGTGCGCGTCGGTCGAACTCTCGCAGCTCAGCCCGATCGTGGGGCGGCCGTGCGGAGGAGTGATCGGTGCGCTTGAGTTGCGCCTAGCCCAGAGGCCCCGGGCATTAGGCGGTCGAGGCGGTGGTGATCCGCCAAGGATTTGAAGAGGCCACAAAGGCCCTTCATGATGGCGCCTAGAGCCGAGGCTTTGAGGCGAAAGTGGCGGAATCGAGTCCTTCCTGACGGAGGTCACCGAGGCCAAGGATGCCGCCGTTGCCGCGGAGGGGATCGCGCAGACGCAGGTAACACGTCTGCGGACCGAGCGGAACAAGGCTCGGGGACGTTGCAGAGTTCGCCCGAAGCGGCGATCGCTCAAGGAGTGGCCGAGAAGACTTCATACGAGGCGCTGAAGTCGGAAGCTGGTAATCTGACCAACTCCGCGGCCAGTAAGTGTCTCAATCCTTCAATTAAGTTTGGGGGGTGCGACCCACAGGGCGAACTTATCCAAAATCTCCGCAATCTGCAGAGGCGCAGAAGAATCTGAGCGTCGCCGTGGAGGCGCAGAGAACGGCTTCGGACGCCCGCGACGTGGCGATCGTGGCCCGGGACGAGGCCCGGGCGGCGTTGAAGGTTGCTGAGGACGGTCGGGCCGAGATGAGCGCCGAGCTGGAGGCCCTCCGCAAGGCCGGTCGGGAGGTCTGCGACCGCATCCTTGAGCCGGGCAGCCCGAGTGCCCTTGCTCCCGCTACCGCCCGAGTGCGGACCGTAGAAGAGGCGGTGGTCACCGGCGCTGCGCTTGGAGCTTCATCGGCGCTGGTCAACACCATCTCGTACTACGACGGCATCGACCTCGCGGTGGTGGGGAGCGGCGTAGCTGGGAACCGGATCGACGAGGAGATCGACCGGTTCGAGCTCTTGGTCGAGCCGCACGCCCGGGAGATCGCCAGCCGCATCCCGCCGCAGGCCGCCCTCCAGGAAGCCAGAGGCAGCCAACTCTCCGCCTCGCCACCGGTCGCCCGCCAAGAAGAATAGAAAAAGTTAGCTTTATCCTTCTTAGATTGTAAAGACCGTTATTTAAACAATCTTGAAATTATCAAGTCCCAGAATCGTCCCTCGTCCTTTTTCGTATTTAGGATGAGCGTTTGGCCGACCATAGCCCTAAGGACCGCAGGGGCCACTTATGCGTAGGTCGGGTTGTTTTGGGAGGAGCGAGGTGGATTGGAGACTTGGCTATGCAGCGGTTAGGCGCACTTGTGAGGGATAGGAGTGTTCTAGACCGGCCAGGGATCTTTCCACTCGGGCACTTCCTTCTTCCGCAAAGTGCTACTTAGCAACCATAGCATTTGGGCGAGGGCCGTAACACTTGGGTTGAGAGGGTTACCTCGGGATGGACCTCATGACCGGTCGGGTCACGCACTCATAAGCGCGTGGGATAGCCGAGTTCGTGCGGGGAGGAGTGTTCCTCGCCGACCCAAAGGTCACTCCACTCGGGTACTTCCTTTTCCGCGAAGTGTTAGCAACCATAGCCGGGCGAGGTGTAGCACTTGGGTCAAAGGAGTTACCGCCGGGAAGGACCTTGTGGTCGGTTGGGTCATCAACCCGCATAGCGCCGGCCGAGCAGCTGAACGGGCGCCGAAGGCAGCCCGAAAGTCGTCGGCTGGCGACGTGTGCTCGGAAGGAAGAAGGTAAAGAGCATGCTAGGAAGAGGAAAAGAGTTTAGGGATAGAATCGCCTTAACTTTTCTATATTCCATGCATTTGGAAGGATGCGCCGTCGGTGTCCTTGAGCCGAAGGTGCCAGCCGAGGATCCGCACGACGGTGAAGGGCCTTCCAGTGGCGGCGATTGTGCTTATCCTTGCTGGTCTGGACCCGACGCAGGACCAGGTCGCCAGCACTGAAAGACCGCCCTCGAACCTGGCGGCTGTGGTAACGTCGCAGAGCTTGTTGATATCTGGCCGATCGCAGGACGGCCACGTCATGCGCCTCGTCGATCTGGTCGACGGAGTCTTGTTGTGCGGCGAGCCCCCGAGCCTCCTCGAAGGCTTGCAGCCTTGGGGCGCCATACTCCAGGTCTGTCGGCAAGACGGCTTCAGCACCGTATACCATAAAGAACGGTGTGAACCCGGTGTTCGGTCGGCGTGGTCCGCAGACTCCGGAGGGCGGAGGGTAGCTCGGCCGCCTACTGCGAAGTGCTTGAGCCGACTGAAGATCCGCGGCTTGAGCCCTTGAAGGATCATGCCAGTTTGCGCGCTCGACGGCCGTTGGTCCGCGGATGGGCCACGGCTGCCCAATCGACGCGGATGTTGAAGTCATCGCAGAACTCGAGGAATTCCTTCCCCGTGAACTGCGTTCCGTTGTCGGTGATGATGGAGTTTGGGACTCCGAATCGAAAGACTATGTCGCGGAAGAAGATGGCCGCTTGTGCCGACGTGACGCTACGACCGGCTTGGCCTCTATCCACTTGGTGAACTTGTCCACCGCGACGAGCAAATGGGTAAAGCCCCCGGGCGCTTTCTTGAAAGGCCCGACCAGATCGAGCCCCCAAACTGCAAAAGGCCACGTGATGGGGATTGTGCGCAAGGCCCGAGTGGCGGATGTCCGCCGGCAAAGAATTGGCATCCTTCGCAAAGGCGTGCGATCGCTCTGCGTCGGACACGGTCGGCCAATAGAAACCTTGCGAAAGGCCTTTCCCACTGTGAGATCGGGCGCGGCGTGGTGACCGCAAATTCACCGTGTATGTCGTCCAATGGTTATTTTCCTTGGTCGCCGAATGCACTTTTGGAGGACCCGGAGGGGCTCTTTTGTAAAGGTGCGGACCGATCGGGACGAAAGACTTTGCTCGCGGGCGAGGCGCCGCCGGTCGGGTCGGGAGGAAGCGACCCGTCCGTCAAACGATCTATGAATGGCTTTCTCGATCGGATTCGGTTGCTAGCACGCCGTGGCTCGACCCGCCAAGTCACGCCCGACCGCATGCATGATCGGGGCGACCGTGCTAGGTAGGTCGGGGACCGCTCTACCACCGGGGGCTAGATGGAAGGCCAGGAGGTCGCAGACGAAGATTCCGGCGGGACCGGCTCTGCTGGAGGCCGATTGGCTGTAGTCGGCGTCGCTATTGTGGCGTCGGTAGCTATGGTGAAGCTCGAAGCCCTTGAACGCGCCGAGCCCGCGCGACTTCGACGAAGACGCGGCCATACGGGCGCCTCGGGGCTCGCGACCTTCATGACTTGGTCGACGACGAGCTTGAGTCCCCGTGGGCGAGTCGGCGAGCACCGAGGTCGGCGGCGATCCGGAGACCGTTGACGAGGGCCTCATACTCGGCAACGTTGTTGGTGGCGTCAGCACCGATGGCGATCGAGCTTGTTCCCAAGTGGGAGATGATGACAACCCAGCGCCAGCGCCATTCTTGTTGTAAGACCCATCGAAGTACATTATCCAAGCTCGGGGTCTTGATCACCGGTGGTGCACAGGTTTGGTCCACTCGCCGACGAAGTCGGCTAGAACTGCGACTTGATCGCCGTCGAGGGACGTATGTGATGTCGTGGCGAGCTCGAGTGCCACTTGGCTATCCTTCCCGAGGCGTTGCGGTTGCGGACGATCTCGCCTAACGGGACGTGGTCACCACGGTGATGTTGTCTTGATCAAGTAATGGACGAGCTTCCTCTTCGCAATGAGCACGCGTAAAGTAGCTTCGCACTGCGGTACCGAGTCTTGGACTCGGAAAGGACCTCGCTAATGAAGTAAATCGGCGTTGTACCTTAAGCTCGCGGCCTTCTTCCGCTCGCTTCCACCACGAGGGCCGCTACCGACGACTTGGGTAGTGGCGGCGACGTTGAGGAACAGCGGCTCCTCCGGTGCCGGGCGATCAGGATCGAGGCGAGGACAGAAGGCCTTCAGCGGCGAGGGCCTCGAGCTCGGGTCCAACTAAAGCGGCCGGATCTCTTGAGTAGCTCAGAGTGGCATTCGCGCCGCCGAGGCGAGACACGAAACGGCTCAAAGTCGCTAGGCATCGGTCGACCTCCGACCCCTTGAGGTTGCCGATTGGGCCCATCCTTGCGATTGCTAATATCTTCTCTGGTTGGCCTCGATGCCTCGCCGAGACAATGAAGCCAAGGAGCTTCCTTTGGGAACCCCGAAACGTATTTCTCATGATTGAGCTTTATGCGGGATCGTGAAGGTTCGCAAAGGTCTCTTCCGTGTCGGGACGAGGTCGTCGGCCTTCTTGGTTTTTACGACAATATCGCCGACGTACACCTCAACGTTACGGCCGATCCGTTATTGAAGCACGTTTGCATACATCGTTGGTATGTAGCGCCCGCGTTTTTAGGTCGAACGGCATCGTAACGTGAGCGTAATGAGCCGAACGGGGTGATGAAGGAAGTCGCGGTGGTCGGACTCCTTAGCGCAACTGTGGTAGCCCGAGTAGGCATCCGAGAAAGAGAGGGACTCGCACCGCGGTGGAGTCGATGACTTGGTCGACGCGGGGCAAAGGGAACGGATCTTTGGGACATGCTTTGTTGAGACTCGATAGTCAACGACATCCTCCATTGCCCATTTTTCTTTTTACAAGTACAAGGTTGGCTAGCCACTGGGGTGGCGCACCTCTTTACTTAACCCCGCAGCTGTAAGTTTGGCGATCTCTCCCTATGATCCCGCGCTTCTCCTCGCCGGCGGCGCAGCGCTGGGCGATCGGCTTTGAGCCCGGTCGGATGCTCAAGGAGTGCTCTCGCGACTTCCCTTGGGATTCCCGACATGTCGGAGGACCTCCATGCGAAGACGCCTTTGTTGGTGCGGAGGAGTCGACGAGCCGCTTCTATTTGGCGGGAGCGTGGTTCGATCCGCACGACGGTCTTGGTCGGATCACGAGGATCGACCGCGACCTCCTTCGTGTCCTCGGCGGATTTGAAGGATCCCGCCCGACTTGCCGGACTCGGGGCGGATTCGAGGCTTCCTCCCGAGGTTGTCGAGCTCGGCAGACGCGATGATCGCCGAGGCAAGTTTCACAAATCACTGCGGGCGCGATTGTAGGCAAGCCGAAAGACGATGCCACGGTGATGACTCCCGTGGGCCCCGCATCTTCACTTGAGGTAGGCGAGCCGGGACCGCCATGAACTTGGCGTAACATGGCCGCCCTGTGATGGCATGGTAAGAACCGGGAAGTCCACGACTTCAAAAGCGAGGGTTTCGGTGCGCGAAGTTTCCGCCTCGAAGGTAACGGGCAGGTCGACCGCTCGAGCGGATGGGCTCGCCGGCCGAATGACGCCATGGAAGGGCGCCTTGCTAGGTCGGAGGGTGGAGCGCGGATCCCATAGCGCCGAGCGCCTCGACGAGGATGTTGAGGCCGCGCCTCCGCCCATGAGCACCTTTGAAAGGCGCTTCTTCCCCACGACGGCCGACCACCTGGGGTATCTCCCTACGCGAACGTGGTCGGGGTGGTCGGTCCGATCAAAGGTGATCGGAACTCCACCACCGGAGGTATCGGGGACGATGGCGCGACGGTATGGACTCGCGATAAGCGAGCTTGAGCCGGGCGCTTGTCGGCATAGCAGCCGGTCCTCCAAAGATCATGAGGCGGCCGCCGGGTTCGTGGAACTCGCCATCCGCTTTTTCTACGGCCACGGGCCGCAGCAGCTTCTTCCCTTGCCACGCGGCGCTATGGGACGCCGGAGAGGTAACGCCAGACCTCGCAGCCCGGTGATTTGTGTTTGACGGAGAACCCGTGGTTTGGGCACGGGCCGCCCATCAATTTCGGTGGTCGGGCGCGACGGCCGGTCGCACTCGCCGCTTGGCAGGGCGGTCGACGGTGGCGACCACTGGGGCTCGCGGATCTGCTTCCGTGCCGCCTGCTTGCTCGAGCGGCCGGCGGGGACCCAATGCGACGCCGGGTTCGGCTGGGCCTTTCCTCCTCGAAGATGGCCCCACAGCCGCCTCACGGAGGCGTGGTTGGTGGCGATATCGAGGAGCTCCTTGGTAGTTCGGGCTTGAGACAACCTAGTTTGTGTACCAAGGCCTTGCAAGAGATGTCAGATGAATGCTCCCACGACATCGGCGTCGGAGATGTCGGGAGCTCACAGACCGGCAGAAAACCGCCGGATGTAGTCCCGAGGGTTTCCGGCCGCCGCTTGCGTTCTTCAGTCCTGGAGTTTCTGTGGCGCTTGTAAGTGCCTCGAAGTTGCCGACGAAGAGGGCCTTCAAGTCGGTCCACCTCGATGGTTTTGACTGGCAAGTACTCGAGCTAGGCTCGGGCCGAGTCCGCGAGGTAGATGGGAAGGTATTGATGATGAAGAGGTCATCCGCTGTTCCTCCCGCCTGCATGCGAGCCGGTAATCTTTGAGCCGCACACCGGTTTGTGGCCCCGTGTATTTGGCAATGTTGGTAGGCGCTGACCGGGCAGGAAGTCCGCCTGGCGGATCTCTGGCGTAACGCCCCGCGTCCAGACCGCTCGGGGCTCGGCCGCGGGATGGTGCCCGCCGCCGCAACCCGTGATGGGCGGCTCTTCCGCCATCTTTCTCCGCTACCAAGGGTAGTGCGAATGTCGAGGCATCACCGAGGCGCTACGCACCGGGCGCGCGAGTCTCGTTGTGGCTCATGTGCGACGACGCCGTGCCGGACCCATCCGGCCAAGACAATGTACAGCCCGTGGGCGAGGTGGCTCCGAGCGATAGGAGCCAAGGCGCATGTGTCGTGACGGCCGCTGCTGCTCTACCAAACCGGAGGTTTTGGTAGGTGGCCTTGGCCTCCGGGTGATCGGCCCGGAGGCCTCGGCAAGCATTGCGCCGCGCCACGCTTTGATCGGGCGTGGGGAAGAAGCGAGGACCGCTTGACCCTTCCGCTGGCATTGGGGTGTGCTCGACGCCGCGCGGCTGCTGCCGCCAGCACATGCGGGCCTCGAGCCCTCCCGCCCAGTTGGCCCGAGCCGGCCGAGCTCACTCTTCGCTCCTCCAACTCTTGCGCCGTTGTTGAAGCTCGGCGCGCGGTCCGAAGGTTTCAAGACGCCTGGCTGGCACTCCTCCTCCCGCGCTCGAAAGGCCGGACAGAGGTCCCGCGCCACGAGGGCCACGGGCAATCGACGGTGCCCGCCATGTTGCACTCGCAGAGTGCCGCCGCGGCGTGGTACTCCGCGGTCTGAGCCGAGTCGCGTCCGAAGAGTCTTCCAGCACTCGTGGATGGAGGCCGCAGTAGCCACCATCGCCACTCGGCCAGAAGCCTACGGGTGACATGGTCACCCGCCGCCTACGGAGTTTTCGCCGACCGCGCGAGCACTCGGTTCCAGCCTGGGCTCGCAGGGCGCCTAAGCCGAGCTTAGCGGTCGCCGGAGAGGACGCCAAGCTCTCGGGGCGCGTTTTCCGAGACGACGGGACGAAGCGTGAGCCCTCCCGCCGGGTGACGGCGAAGTCGAGGAGCCGAAGCGATCCGTTCCCAGCCGCAGCCATGCCGCCGCAATGGGTGGATGCCATCGTGAGATAAACGAATCCGAGATGGCGATGAAGACGCCGCAAGCCCCCTACCGGCGCGCCAACCGCCGGCGTTTCGGAGCGCCGCAAGTAAATTTGTAAGTCTAGGGGTCGCTGCCCACTCCTCGAATGGTTAGACTCGTGAGTCCAAGATGTATACCGTTCGGCCAAGGTCCCTACCCGGCCGTGTGTGGTGGTGTTGTATTACTCGGGTACAGATGATCGCACAAAGTTTTACAAGCTTAGAATGCCAATGGCTTAGCGAGATGGGTTTGATAGCGCTCTCCCTTTCTCGTTCTAGCTTGTTTTTCCTCTCGATCGCTTAGCCCCGCCTCCTTTTATACTGTAGGAAGGGGCAGGTTACATCGAGTTAGGAGGAAAAGCGAGGTGACTTATGCTAGAGCTCGGGTCCTTCGTCCCGTGGATCGGTCGCCACCCGCCTTGCCCATGCCGGGTTGGTAGCCTTGGTGGTCGAAGGTTAGGTATTTCGGGAAATAGCGATTTGCCTCCGTGATCCTTGCGAACGCCGACGCCGAGGTGCGTGACGCTGGTGCCGCCGGAGGGAGCGCGGCGCCAGGCCGTGACGCGGATCGTTGATGGCCGGAAGCTTTGTCTTCTACACCATCGATCTTCTTGGGAAGGAGCCACCGCCTTGTATAGTCGCCCGATTGACCTTATTCGGGGTACGTGGCGGTAGGTCGATGAGGACTCGACACGCGCACTCGGCGCGTCACACCTTGGTTTGGTTGGAGTCGAGAGATCCCGCCCGCCAAGAGGGGTCGGGAGCGCTGTCTCGTCGGATTCGCCTCCCGCCGGCCGGGAGCGGATGCCTTGCGCGGTCTCGCAGCGATTCGTCGTGGCGGCGGGCGCGCCTGCTGGCCGAGATATGCTTGAGGTCACCGCTCGCCGCCGGGCTGTTGGGGTATCCTTTTTATTAGTATTCGTCAGTAAGAATCTATAATAACATATATTTAGGAACCGAGGGAATAGTAATAATATTAAAACAAACAAAATGTAAATAAACATTATTTATCCTTAATTTATGCTTTAATATTTATATGACTTTTAAATAGTTATTCCCTCAAGTCACAAATATTTGTCGTTTTGGACATACGTGCCGTCAAACCTTCGAAACTTTCAATGTCAATATCTTTTTAAATATTTAAATTCGATACATAAAAATCATATTTGTATATTTGTCTTAAAAAATACTATCATAACATTATAATTTTATTGGATTTCATAAATATATTATAATAGGAATTAGTAATCAAAACTGTGTTTAAAGATTATATCGATGTTCAAAACGATAACTATTTGTGATCGGAAGAGTATATACAGAAGCATCTCACTCCACTTTATTATTGCACGTTTCTAAGTAGGGTGACGGCGAACGGTGGTCGTGGCCTCGTGGGTGGGGTGCGTGCGGCGCTAGGGTTTTAGTGGGGTGGAGCTGAGATTTTGCGGTGCATGGCGGCAGATGCACCCAAACAGGCCATAACCAGAGAGTGACTTCTGGGCGGGGTAGAGACGACGAGGCCATCCTCATGGATGGCCCACAAAATCTAATCTTCAAGATACGCGGAAAACAAGAAAACCGCAAGTGCATGTACATCAGGATATGCTTTGAGATTGATGCATAATTCATCCCAAATATGGCCCCCCAAAAATCTTGTATTTGCTGAGTGAAATACCTATGCTCTCCTCCGTGCTCACATGGGTGATGGGGATGATTGGATGGCTATTCAAAATTTGAACTTTATAACATTGTGAGGTATTTGTTTTCCAAAAAAATTTTGGAGTTTGCAACATTTCTTGGTTTGCACTTTGTAAAATTTTTGGAATTTTAAATGTTTCGGTTTTTATGTTCTAACATTTGAAATTTATTGGAGCGAAAATTTTGTTGAATTTTTCGCTTTTCTGCACAATCTCTTATCTAGTATGAGAAAATCTCGGTTTTATTGTACGAAAATTTTATTGCGCTTTTTTCTGCACAATCTCGGATCCAATATGAGAAAATCAAGAAACACAACAGAAATTCAATTGGATGGGGAAATCAGGGATGGGAAACAAATTCATTCGGATGGGAACAAAAAGGACAAACTTAGAGCTCGGAGCCGAGCCTCTTGTGGCTGGTGGAGATCTAGGTGTTGGAAATATTAGGAATTTTCTCAATATTTTAATCCACAGAATTACGTAAATCATGATTAAACAAAGATGTATTTTTTTGTTCAAAGCCAAAGGTACTAGATAACAAATTATCTATCTCATACGCAAAGACTAATGAACAAGAAATCAGCATGAATAAAACACGGTATAAGTTAATATACCCTTGAGCCGGTGCCACCGCTGGCACAGCGCAGCAGTAACATTCTCGCTCGCCATGACGGCCGAAATAGACGATCACAAAGTTGTCGCAGATGAAGCGTTGGTGCAGTGAAGAGGTTGATGCAAAGGCAGACGCTGCTGCGCGCGATGCGCTTCAGAACACTTTTCGAGCAATCGCGTGGTCGCTCCCAAAACCTTATCGGCCTTCTATCTCGAGCAAGATCTCAAGAAGGGCGAGGTTCCGAGGCCTGCTCCTCTCGCTACTTGTGCGCGCAAAACAGAGGCGGGAATGCAAAGGACAGCAGCAGAACAATGGAGTATGCGGAAGAGTCAAGGTGTGATGAAAAGCACACCGTGGCTCTCCTTATATAGCCTTGCGACATGCAACGGCAGGAGCAGGAGTTACCACCATCAACTCATGTAGCCGCTACAAGAATCGACGGCCATTATGCGACCATCAACCACGCCCGCTAAGGTAATCGACGGCAGCATCGGGTCACATTGATCATCTGCGGTTATCGATCATATTGACTATCAAACGGCAAAACAAACCGCCCCGCCAAAGACATCACGCCCGGACTGGATCGATCGATCGATCGCTCAAGGCCAAGACGCAGACGCCTCGCCTCGCCTCGCCTCGCCTCGACTCGACTCGACTCGACTCGACTCGACTCGACCAAGACTCGACTCAAGACTCGCGATCAAGATCGCGACTCGCGACACGCCACGCCTCGGCTCGCTCATTCGGCGGCACAAGGTGGTGGCATGACCTTTACCCTTTTCCACCTTGCTAATTAAGAGACACACAACTCAACTATTTAAGTTGGTCAAACCTTCTCTCAATTATCCATATGGTACTAAACCAATTTCATGACTCCTAGTATTCTAATGGGCCTTTTGAATTTCTATTAAATTAATTATGGGCCAACCCCATAATAATCTAACAATCCCCACCAAATTTCAAAGGCACATTTGAAATACTCTCGCCCAATGTAGTTTGATATACCGCTTTTCGATGGAGACTGTTGAACTTCCACCTAGAACAAAGGTTACACTCATCCACAATCAACAATGGACTATGCCTTGAATTGACAGCTTTGTGCGAACAAGTTTCCCAAAGTCCTTTATCGATACTAGGTCGCTAAATGCATCCCCTCGGTTTGGAGCTTATAAGTCATACTCCTTAGCCTTTCATGAGCCTCTAGAGATCACCCCAATCTCATAGACTGTGACTAGTAGTCGAACTCATATAGGTGTATTCTCATAAGATGTTCAGAGGACAACATCTCTCGCTTATTAAAGCCACTGAATACATTAAGGTATAACCAACCCGCCATACAGAATAGGAGAGTTATTGCATCTCAAACGGAGTGGGCCAAGCATGTATACTCTCCTCTCACCAATACTAGCTTGTCTCAACATCCTAATTCACGGATCTCCGATCAAATAGGATGAGGTACCACTAAGACATGACTTTATGTGGGTCTCAAGCCCATCTCCTCGATGCTTCATCTATCACATTCCGTGATAGTCCCTTTGTAAAAGGATCTCGCCAAGTTTTTAGCCATCCGACATAGTCCAACGCTATAACTCCGAGTTTCTCATTTTCTCGACAGATTTCAACCGCCTCTTAACGTGCCTTGATGACTTCATGTTATCCTTAGAATCATTTACCTTGACAATCACCGTCGATTGTCACAGCTCAAAAGAATAGCGTGCACCGCTTCTCAACCACCTGTAAGTCCTTCACAAGTTCACGCACGATCGGCTTCCAGAGCGGTATCTAATGCCGTGAGTTCGCTCCATTGTAGACCTCAAGATGGTCTCGCTTGCAAGACTTCCAGAAACAGCCCACCACCCAATGTGAACTCATATCCACTTGTGGCTTTTATTTCATCAAGATCGATATCCAGCTTGAATCACTATAACCCTCAAGTACCCTAGGTACCGATGTAGTGAATTCCATAACTTGATGTCCCTTTTAGATAGCGATTACTCTCTCAAGAGCATGCTAATGATTATCTCCTGGTTTGAAACAAATCGCTTAGTTTGCTCACAAACAAACGAGATATCGTGCCTTGTTGCACTAGCTAAATACATCAAAGAACCAATGATTTGGGAATATCTCAATTGATCCTTTGCTATTCGCTGGTTCTTTCGTAATAGCATACTTGGATCATACGGCGTTGGAGCAGTTTGCAATCGCTATAGCCATAGCGACTCAACACCTTTTCCACATAATGGGACCGCCAAGAGTAATCCCACCGCCACCTTCTCTTAACAATTTAATGTTTAAGATGACATCCGCTACTCCCAAATCTTTCATTTCAAAGTTTTCGACAAGAAGTCCTTAACTTCCTTAATCACATTAAGGTTCGTCCCAAAGATCAAGATGTCATCAACATACGTATACATAATCACTCCTTCACCCCCACCATAGCGGTAATACACACATTTGTCACCTTCATTCACAACAAAGCCGACAGATGTTAAAGTTCCACGAACTTCTCGTACACGCTAGGTGCTTGCTTAAGGCCATACAAAGACTTCAACAATCTACACACTTTTCCTTCATGACCCTTTACTACAAATCCATCAGCCGATCCATATAGATTTCCTCTTCCAACTCTCCATTAAGGAAAGCCGCTTTACATCCATCCGATGAATGATCGACCGTAGGAGGCAGCCAAAGATGAGTACTCTAATAGTGGTCAATCTTGCAACAGTGAGTAAGTATCAAAGAAGTCCTCGCCTTCTTTCTGGTATAACCCTTGACCACAAGCCTTGCCTTGTACTTTTGAATCGCACCATCGGGCCTCGGCTTTTTCTTGAACACCCACTTACATCCTACTGTGTTTACACCCATATGGACGCTCAACAACTTCCCAAGTTCCATTGCTTAAGATGGAATTCATCTCACTGACCGCTTCCTTCCAATAGTCGCCTCCGCGATGAATAAGCCTCCTCAATGGTTCTTGGAGTATCATCCACTAGATATACAATGAAGTCATCACCAAAAGACTTTGTAGTCCTTAGTCTCTTACTCTTACGAGTTACTTCATTGCCCTCATCTATTGGATTTTCCTCAAAATGGGCTCAATTTGTATAGGAGTGGAAGGTTTAGGAGAGAAGATAGATTCTTGGCCGATGAGCTAAATGTCTCTTTCATAGGAAATAAGTCCTCAAAGAATGTGGCATCATTGACTCAAAAATTGTACCTTCATTCATATCGTAATCCAGATTTCACTATTAAGAATCTATATCCAACGCTGTGAAAAGCATAACCAATAAAGACACAATCAACGGTTTTGGTCCAAGTTTACGCTTCTTTGGGACAGCACATTCACTTTAGCCAAAAATGCCCCAAGCACGTAAATAGGAGAAATTTAATCTTTTCCTCTCCCATTCCTCGAATGGTGTGATTTCTTTATTCTTTGTAGGAACCTGCTTAGGACATGACAAGCAGTCAATATAGCCTCACCCCACCATTCCTTGAAAGTCCCACTGCTTCTAATATGGCGTTAACCATCTCGCTAGAGTACGGTTCTTTCTTTCGGCAACCCCATTTGATTGGGGCTAATAGGAGGCGCCCTCTCATGGATTATTCCATGTTCCTCAGAATAAATTAAACTCATTAGAAAAGTATTCTCCACCACGATCCGACCTAACCCGCTTGATTTTTCTCTCAAGTTGGTTCTCACTTCACTTTATAGATCTTAAAATAGTGAAAAGCCTCATCTTTTGACTTTAATAAATACACATAGCAATATCTAGTAGAATCATCAATCAAAGTCATGAAATACCTCTTACCACCCTTTGTCAACTCCCGCTCATCTCGCATAAATCGGTATGAACTAGTTCTAACGGTGCTAAATTTCTCGCCTCACCGCCTTTGTGAGGCTTATGAGAGGTTGCTTAGATTGCACACACACTTGACACTTAAAACCTTTGACTTGGGTAAATTTTGGGATTAAATTCATCTTGGCTAACCTGCATCATGCAACCAAGATTAATATGACAAAGTCGTGAATGCCAAACATCACCTCATGATTACAAACATGATTCACAATTTTATTCATGTCCACAAAGACAAGCTAAACAAGCCTCCGCCTCATAGCCTTTTCCAATAAAAGTTCCAATTTTAGAAACAACACATTTATTGGATTCAAAACTAGCTTAAAACCATCTCTACACAATAGAGACCACGACAAGATTTTTATTTATCACGGCACGTGATGCACGCTCTCGGCCGCACGACTTTTCCCAAGTAAACTTCAAGTCAATCGTGCCGACTCCACGCACAAATGCTCGCGACCCATTCCCATCAACACGGAGGTAGCCCTCGCGACCGGTAAGAAGAGAATAAGGATCCACAAGACAAACATGTATATTGGCCCCGTGTCAATCCACCAATCAGTGAACGACATATCGATAGAACGATAGGCATTGAAACATACCCGATGTTCCTCCTCAAGATACTAATAACAACGCTGGCGCACTTTTTTCGCTTATTGTCTTTGCGATCGTGGCAATCCTTTGCCCAATGATCGCATCATTACGCATAAAGCGCTTTCCTTTCCTTTATTCTTCTTCTTGAAGCTAGTAGTTTGAGCGACCTTGTTCTTGTTCTCGTGCTTTTCAGACTTATTTTTATTCTTCTTGTTGAATTGAAAGATTTTCTTTGTACCACATTGACACTAGAACTTTCTTTCCCACGATATCTTTTGCCTCGCTTTCTCCTCAACATTTAGAGACCCAATGAGACCAAAGAACGCTGAACTCTTGTCTCTTGTGTTTTAGAGTAGTGGCAAAATCCTCCAAGAAGGTGGCAGCTTCAAGAATGATGCATCCCGCCACAAACTTGTCTGTAATGCACATGTAAAATTCTCAAGTTCTTTCAAAAGCTTGAACCTCATGAGCCTGTTCTACTACAGAGTGGTCATCAACCATCTTGTAGTCATGAAACTGCTCCATGACATAGAGTTCACCGCCCTGCCGAGACTCGAATTTTGCCTCAAGTGCATCCCACATTTTTTACCACTTGGCAAAATCATGTACACATCAACAAGATTTTCTCCAAGAACACTAATCACGGCGCCTCAACAAGTTATCCGCACTGTGAAGGTACTCTCCGCTCAGAGAGAGCCCACTCAGCCGTGGCTTGCCTTGCGCAACGTGATACACGCTCATGGCACCAACCACAAAATCATCTTGCGCGCTAACGCTTGTAATTTGCGCCACAAATATAGTTGGCTTAAGTGCGCAAAGAAACCAAGAGTTGTAAAATTCCTAGGATAAGGTTTTTGGATTGTTGGAAATATTAGGAATTTTCTCAATATTTTAATCCACGTAATTACGTAAATCATGATTAAACAAAGATGCATTTTTGTTCAAAGCCAAAGGTACTAGATAACAAATTATCTATCTCATACGCAAAGACTAATGAACAAGAAATCAAGATGAATAAAACACGGTATAAGTTAATATACCCTTGAGCCGGTGCCACCGCTGGCACAGCGCAGTGTAACATTCTCGCTCGCCATGACGGCCGAAGTAGACGATCACAGTTGTCGCAGTGAAGCGTTAGTGCAAAGAAGAGGTTGATGCAAAGGCGACGCGCTGCAAAGCGCGCATGCGCCTCAGAACACCTTCGAGCAAGCGCGTGGTCGCTCCCCAAAACTTTATCGCCTTCTATATCGAGCAAGATCTCAAGAAGGGCGAGGTTCCGGAGGCCTGCTCCTCTGCTACTTGTGCGCGCAAAAACAGAGGCGGGAATGCAAAGGACAGCAGCAGAACAATGGAGTATGCGGAAGAGTCAAGCAGGTGATGAAAAGCACAGCCGTGGCTCTCCTTATATAGCCTTGCGACATGCAACGGGCAGGAGCAGGAGTTACCAGCCATCAACTCATGTAGCCGCACAAGAATCGACGGTCATTATGCCACCCATCAACCACGTCCGCATGTAATCGACGGCAAGCATCGTCACATTGATCATCGCGTTACCGGGTCATATTGACTCATCAAACGACAAAACAAACCGCCTCGCCAAAGACATCACGTCCGGACCGGATCGATCGCCCGGCCGCGCGACGCATCGCCTCGCCTCGCCTCGTCTCGCTCGCTCGCCTCGTCTCGTCTCGTCTCGTCTCGCCTCGCCTCGCTCGCCTCGACTCGACTCGACTCGACCGACCGACTCGACCGACCGCGACTCGATCAAGATCAAGACTCAAGACTCGCCACGCCACGCCACGCCACGGCTCGGCTCGGCGCGTACAAGGCAAGGTGGCACAGCCTTTACCCTTTTCCACCTTGCTAATTAAGAGACACACAACTCAACTATTTAAGTTGGTCAACCTTCTCTCAATTATCCATATGGTACTAAACCAATTTCATGACTCCTAGTATTCTAATGGGCCTTTTGGAATTTCTATTAAATTAATTATGGGCCAACCCCATAATAATCTAACACTAGGTGCACCCCCGGTGGCTAACATGGAGGTGCACGAGCAGAGCTGATCAGCCGCCACTACGAGGTGAGGATCTAATTGCCGGCGACGACGACATGCAGAAAAGGTCCGACGGCTGGAGGCACAGGGAGGACAGACCGAGGGGTGCAGCTCAGGTCCGGTGGTAGGAGGCGATGGGGAGGCCAAACCGACGGTTCGAGAGGACGGGCATGCCGGATCTGGCGACTGAAGAGGGCGGCGAGGCTGGATTCGCGCGGCCAGAGGTGACAAGAAGGCTCGACCGACTGCTGGAGATGACATGTACGATAGATCCGCCGGTCGGAGGGGATGGTGAGGCAGGATCTGACCGTAAGATCCAAGAGCACCTCCTCCCCTGTAGCCATCTAAAGCATATTATCCTAAAAAAAATTTAAATAATATATCCAAAAATAACATGTGAAATTAAAAATAACAAAAATACCCTTCTATAACCATTTGTATCAACCGCGAGAGGGAGAGGGAGAACCGGAGAAGAGAAGAAAGAGGAGGGGAAGGAGAGAAGAAAAGAAGAAAGGGAGGAGCACAAGGTCGTTTGCAACATCATAGGTATGAATTTTTCATATAAAATTACGTTTCGTAACATGACTAAACGACTATATTAATTAGATTAGTAAGTAATTAGCTGTTTAGAGTAGTAATAGTTGTGTAGATGCAATACGCTATACGCTATGTGACGAGTATATGAGTATATAGACATATTTGCATTACATCCATAATAATGAATGATGACTAATGAGATGAATATGATAAACGGTTAGGGGTGCAAACGGAGCGGATAGTTTTCGATCGCCCATCCGTCCGAATAGATTTGTACCTTATTTGAAGCATAAAATTAGATATCTGTAGTTTTTTTTGGATATCAGAGTCAAATTCGGATAGTTTTTATCAGATATGGAAATAGATTTGAAATGAAAATATGCATTGGATTCGGTGCTATATAGAATTTTAATTGGATAGTATCCGATAAACTTATTTCGAATATCTGGATATCAGCCCAATAGGCAAGCCTATGAAGCCATGAATCCATAAGTACATGACACTCTCACTTGCTCAGAGTGGGCTAGAGAGAAAAATCAGCCAACGAGGCTTTTTTAATATTAAAATTAGTTTTTTCTTTTTAGAAAATACAGGAAATCCCAATAAGCTATGAAAAATAAAAAATAAACTCAGAATAATTCCAAACAATTTAGACAAATACGTTTGAACATAAGGAACTTTTAAAAATACTTTTGACTTTCATTGTTATAGTCAAATTTGCATGTTGAACTCCTGATGAGTTGCATTTTAAACGTGCAGTATAGTTGATTGATTCTTTATGTGTGACACATGAGTTCTGTTTTTGCGCGATATCCGACTAAATATCCGTGATCAAGACTATCAGCATTCGGCTTGATATGTATTTGCTCCGTATTCGTGATCAAGACAATCCGCATTCGTATTCGTGTTCGGCATTATCCGTGTTTGACTTCTATTCCGAGAAAACATGTGGAATAGGATATGGGATAAGTAATATTCATTTGTATCCGCTCCGATTGCACCCTATAAATGGTTATGTTATTAAGTCATGGACTCATCCAAAGATGGTTAATGAGATGAATGTGATATATGGTTATACCGTTGTTTTATTATATACTTGCTGAGTCGTGGACTTATCCTTACTTAATTTAATATTTGAGATGACATTGAAGGCGATATGTACGGGATGGGAGTAGCGTCATTGTATCACTTTTCACATCATCTTCTAGAAACAGCTAATTTTAGTGTTCACTCATGAATAATATAGTGCTTTGCTAATTTAGTTGATAGACTCCCGTATTCATAATAAAGGTCATGTGAACTTAGTTGGTGTTTAATGTTAAAGGGGTGTTTAATGTTAAAGGAGAAGTTTAGTCTTTTATTTAATTCTCTCTACATTATTGATTATCTGTTGGCGTCAAAAACTTGATGTAGGGTTTCGACAACAAAGACACCGCATTTAACACCGTTCAGAGCGCGCTACCGATTTGACTCAGAATCGACAAGGTAAAAACAATAAAATTTACTCAAGCCGATCGTCAAGATCAATCGGCTTAGACTCAATCACTTGAAGCCGATCAAGATCAAAGTAATTAGATAAGTTTAATTAGCCGATTAAGGCTAATCAAACGATAAAGGCGCATTGATTCAAGAAGGCGGCGCGCAACAAAATCGTAACAAATCGAACTCGGGTGTAATTGACGAAGATCAACAATCGGGCGATGCGCCGCTTTATTGATCAAAAATCGATTACAAAGACTAAATTACAAGAACTACTCCTAATTGACAGAAAAGTAGATGAAAAGTAAAAGTCGGTTGATTGTATTATGTTGATAATAATTTCGCACCGCTTTGGTCCTTCTTTATACCTTTGGCCGATCGATCCTCGTTACAACACGCTCAAGTTCAGATCCAGATCGGCCTTATCTCGACGGTTGTTTTCTTAAAAATCTTGCGCTACCAAAATATCTCCAAACCTTTCCATTATGTCCGTTAATTCCAGATCTTTGACTTTATTGCCGATTTTGACCAAGCTTGCCAAATTTTGGTGCAAACATATGCCCCCATTTTGAGAGATGACTTGTCATCTGTCAAAATCACAATTATCGGCTTGTTCAATCGGCTAACGCTTGATCTTCACCCATTAATTGCCGCTTTATTTGCGCTCGTAATTTTCTCGACATGCCGGTAGTGCGCTTTAACCGCCGGCCCTTGAGATTCACTTCCCGCCGCTTTCAAATTTTTACCATGCTATAAAACGGGCCCCACCTCGGTCATTCTCACGCGCACAAGCTCTCGACCCCAAACAATCGGCTTTTGCTTACCCTTTGCTCGCTTCCATCAATCGGCTTGCACCTCTCTTCTCCAATCGGCTTGCTAAGATCGGCCAAATGGACGCGAGTCGTACTCATTCCGATCCCTAACAAGAAGATCAAGATTTCCTTGGTCCGATAGGGAACCTAGATGCCAAGACGGTTATTAGTCGATATTCCCGCCTTCCTCTATCGCCATCGATTCAACATAGAGAGTGGGAAAAAGCTTGTGGCATGGCCGACAGCTTAAGGGTGGAGATCTTGGTATATTCGCGTGGTTACTCAAAAAAGAGAGGAATGGGAAAAGATGGGTATAGCTGAGTGTATCCCTCTCTCACTAACCGATCCAAAAGCCAATGAGCCCTTAGTGGCCACGGCCTGTTATTTCTGGTCGGAGACCTTCAATGCCTTTTTGTTCCATACTGGTCCCATCGGCCCAACCCTCATGGACATAGCCCAATTGTGTTGCCTTAGGCCAGATGGTGAGCAGATATCGGCTTTTAGTGGCAAACCGAAATACAAGCTTATTCAATCCAAAGGAGAAGGTTGGCGCAAGTACATTGATAACAATAATAAGGTGAACGGGCCGATATCAGATGAAGAACATGTTGCTTTCCTGAACTTATGGTTAGACCGATTTTTGTTTTGTGGTGCTTCTTTAGGACCAACACAAGTGTATCAGTTGATGGCAGAGCGGTTGGTAGAGGGTCGTCGGCTAGCATTGGGAAAGATGTTCCTTGGAGCAGTTTGTCAAATGATGCATGTAATTAGGAGTCGGCTTTTTACTGGTTTTGCCAAATTTTGCGTCGGCAACGTAGGAGGTCCTCTCTGGTTCATACAGATGTGGTTGTACTGTTTATTTAGTCGATCCTTCGAATTGATCCATCTCGACGACTCGGCATTCCTCGTGAAGATACACCGTAAAATGTAGCACGTAATTCTGAGCCACCGATCTTATGGCTAAAGATACATAATGTGCTCGTAGCAAGAAGATATCTCCATCGGCTCAAAAATATTTATCTTTCTTCCCGAACTTGGATAGTAATGATTTTAGCCAACAAGACTTCTTCGCTTATACCAATGCAAATTGATTTTGAATGGCCATCATTTCTTCATCCGATTTCGACACTCGTAGATGCCCGAATCGACTCTAGATTTCTTCAAAGTTTTTATTTCTCCCAAAGATCTTACATGTCGGCTTTAATACAAGAAATCGTACTTTCAAATCTTCCTATGAATTTTATCATCCTTCCATTTTTGCCGATAACCTGGTTTCGCCAAGTGATCCCGCCTCCCACTTCTCGACTTGGTTCAAATTTAGGACTAGAGTGAGATCTTTAGTCGCAGCCAATATGGTCTTGGAGATAGCCTATGACTTGTGATCAAATCTTTGCCACATTTTGTCTTGAATAATCGTCGATCCAAATTGATTCTCAGATGGTGGTCTTCAATTGCAAATGCACTCTCTTAGATCGCACCCATCGGCCATTATTAATGCCCTTTTCCTGCACGCCTCGAGCCGATGGTATCTTCGATAATAGCTCAAGTGACGAATCGAGCCCGATATGATAATACGAGTCTTGTAGATATTATCAAGCAGGTATTAGTCGATTTTAACTTTTCTTTATCGTAGCCTATATGAATGTCTCATTGGCTTTATCCTCTTTTCTTTGCGCACTAAAGTCACGGTAAGAAGCCGATCGACGCCCCTTCGCTAGTAAAGAAAAACGACCATACAAGGCAACCGCACTTCATCGGCTATACTTCCGTTCCTTGGGCATTCAAAGCCCATCATTGTCCGATTTGGAAAGACAACAACAACCAAGTAAGTTACGCTTAACCATCTCTTGTTTCTTTTAGTTTCTTCATAAACTAACTTTCTAGCCGATGGACCTTCGTGAGAAGAAGAAGCCAAGTCCACTAAAGTTGCCGCCAAGAAAACACTCCAAGCCACAGAACAAAGTGGCGAAAGTTCACCGCACGGATCGGCCATCGCCTGTATTTGTCTATCTCAAAATTTAAGGATCTCGATTTAGTCCATCGGTTTTCATTATATTCTATCTTCTTCCACCTTACCGATCGGGCACAAGTGGCCAACATCTTGGCAAGCTTGCCGATATATCGCCAAAGAGCCGTTGCCTCCTCACCGATGCCGCCAACAACCATCGCCGCTTCCGGAGACATCCGATCCATCTAACATCCTTGGCTTCAACTTATCCGATTTGATGATCCGTAGATTTTTGCACCGATGACTATATCTCTCGCAATCCAAAATATCATCGCGGTTTCCAAAGACGCGCTTACCGCCGCCTCATCTCGCTCCCTAATGCAAGATCGCCTCAATGCACTCTTTGATTTGGTGTCAAGGCCTCAATCGTAGATTCTCAATAATAATCACCGATTTGAGATGCTATGGCCGTAGTTGAAACTGATTTGCCACCAGAGGCCATGGCTGCGCTGCTCGATGTGTGTCACCTAGATGAGAAGAAGGCTTCAGTGGAAGCACCAGAGAGGAAAGAAAGAGAATGGCCCAAGAGGCCGATCGTAAAATCCTTGACAAAATGGTTGCAGAGACAAAGGCAAAGAAGAAAATTTGATGCAACCATAGAATCTCAAGGCTAACAAATCTTCTTCAAAAGTTAGAAACCACTAAAAATTTCTTGAGGGTGAGTTGGCGAGGACGATAAAGCTCATTGCTAAAGGCCAAGATTCCTTTGAAAAAACATCATCGGCCGCCAAGGAGCAAAAGATAGAAATAGCATCAACCGTGGCAGCCTTCAAGGAGCAAGCGGCTAAACTTGTACCTATCCTGCATTGCATTGCAGAAGATGACAAAATCTTGATGAGGTACAAGAAACAATTGCCAAAGCTACCGAGCATCGTCGGCTTTAGGAGCACGACTCTGTGTTCGGGATGTAAAACTTGATTGGTCGCTCCAAAACTTCTAAATACTCAATGTCTCATGAATGCTTGTAATTTTGCTATGTTTACAATCACCGCTTAACCGATTCATATTTTTCTTATATCTAGAGTTTGTTACTTTTTCACCGATTAACAAGATCGTGTTAATCTTGGCTCAACGAGATTTTTAGTCGGCTAGGTTCCGATCCAAACGCTTAGGATAGTATTTCTTTAAGTATTTCCTGCTAATAGCTTTCGCAATACATACCCTTCAAGCGCTTTCAAAGAAGTATGAGTTTTCACGACTAGCCGATTAATTTTATATGGCCCTTCCCACGAGGTGACCATTTTCCAAATCGGTTATCTTTCGAGCCAACAGCAAAGTATTGTTTTCCATACCAAATCGGCTAGATCAAAAGACTTAATCATGACCTTTTATTATATGATCTTGCAACTCGATCTTATTCCTTTAAGCCGATCAAGCGTAGATAAACGTAACTCGCTTAATTCATCCAAGCTGTCGACCATTAAATCATTGTAATCTTGAGCCGACAAACCATTTTGTCTGGCTATTCATATCGACTCAATATTGATCTCTACGGGTAGAACGGCTTCTTGTCCATACACCAATTGGTAAGGTGAAAGTTTTGTCGCCCGTGATAAGATAACCGATAAGCCCAAAGTGACTCCGATAGAGTCGAATGCCAATTCCTTGGCTTCTCATCAATTTTTCGTTTGATCAATTTGATTAGCGTTTTATTAGACGACTCGGCTTGTCCATTAGCCTGAGCATAATATGGCGAAGAGTTTAACAATTTGATCCCTAAACTCGCTGCGTAACTCAAACTCGCTTGACATGAATACCGCATCTTGGTCGGTCGTGATTGTTTGCGGTATTCCAAACCGATGGACGATATGTTCATTCACAAAACTAATCGCCTAACACCGGTCACCTTTTAAGTGGTATAGCCTCGACCCACTTTGAGAAAT
The DNA here is from genome assembly GCA_036346275.1 of Otatea glauca. Taxonomy (NCBI): domain Eukaryota; kingdom Viridiplantae; phylum Streptophyta; class Magnoliopsida; order Poales; family Poaceae; genus Otatea; species Otatea glauca. Next base: position 11,090,730 of record CM070714.1, read on the forward strand.
AATCGGTTGCGCCAAAATAAACTTATGGCCTTTACTCGAGGCAGAAATATTTGGCCGATTATGTCTATTCCCCAACCTCCGAACGCCAAGGTTTGATAATTGGATGTAAAGCCGATGTCGGTGCCGCTTGTATGCTGTCGAACTTTTGACATGTCCGACATCCTTTATAGTACTTGAAACAATCTTCTAACATCGCGGCCAAAAATAACTCGTCTGGTCTGAGCATCCATTTCATCTTATGTGCCGATTGATGAGAACCACAAATCCTTCGTACTTCGCCCATTGCCACTGCGCTTCTTCGTTTCAAGACATCTCAACAACAAACCTTCCATAGTCCGATAATATAGTATATCGCCTAAAACAACGATTTCAACGCTTGTTGTCTTATCTTTCGCTCACGGCTTGGATGGATCGACTAGATAATCTTTTATTTGCTTCTCCAATCAAGAATATTTGCGCACATGACCGCTTTGCTCACTAGTTCGGTCTCCGACTTTGGTTAAAATCCTTATATCCTCGATGCTTGCCGAGCTAAAGATTAGCTCTATCGCTCAATTCACGAGGAATATGATCGATAGAAAATGAAGTAAAAGAGCCGATAATCTCTAAACATTGTTCTAAATATTTCAAGAGTATTTCATCCCGACATTGGTATTCTCTTTATTTGTCAGACTACCAATAGTGAATCACTATATGCCTCAACGGCTCTTACTCCAATATTTTCTAACAACAAGAAGCCTTTGAGTAACGCTCAGACTCGGCCTGGTTGTTGGAGCATCGCTATTTAGCCAAATGCAAATTCAAAGCTATGCCCTTTGGGTGAAGTGAGTACAATACCGATACCATCACCTTCCCCACATATCGATCCACAAAGAACAGCTGCCATGGTGCTACCAAGACTAGGTTTGTCATTGTGTCATGTCCTCGTTATAAAATCGCTAGGACTTGTCCTTTGACCGCTGGCCGATTCGTATGATAAGTCGAACTCGATCAAGGCGTAAGCCCATTTGCCAAGTCGACTCGCAGAATTGAGCCGATAATATATATTTTATAACATCGGTTTTGCAGATGACCTTACAAGCCGATGCTAATATGTAGTGCCTTAGCTTTGTGCACGAGAAGTATAAGGATAAACATAGTTTTTCAATAAAGAGTACTGACTTCAAGGCCCAAAGAACCGTCGGCTTAAATAAAAGATAACCCTCTTTACCATGCACTTCTTGTGCCAAAACAGCTCCAATAGTATCTTCTTCTACGAGACATATAATCTGAAAGGAATCCCTTTTTGTGCAAACAAACCGGAGGGTTGGATAAATACCTTTGACTTCGCTGAAAGTCACGATCGGCTCCCCATATAAATTCTTCATTGTCCTTCAACTTCAAGAATGGAGTAAAGGCACGAATTCTACAGAGAGGTTCGAGATGAACCGACGGAGATAGTTAATTTTGCCGATCAACTTTTGTAATTCATTTTGCACGCCGGTGGTTCAAGATTGGCTATGGCCTTGACCTCGCTTATTGACTTCGATTCCTCTTTCATGTACCATAAAGCCTAAAATCGCCAACCGACACGCTAACGCACACTTGTAAGGATTCATCTTCAAACCGCGCGATCTTATGTTTTAAACACCCTCTAAATCGCCAAATGTTGGAAATCGTCTCGCAGACTTTACTACTACATCACAATATATATTTCGACAATGTGGCCGATTAAATCATGAAAGATCGACTCATTGCCCGCCGATACGCTGCTCCAGCGTTTTCGCCGAAAGTCACATCGCCCACTAACAATCCTATTGCACTGTGACATCCAAAGCCGCTTTTGGTATATCGCTTCGCCATGAGTATCCGGGTTATACCCGCATTACCATCTAGAAAACTTATGATCTTGTTCCTCGATGCAAGATCAATAAGCATATCGCCTATTGGCATCGGGTATTCATCTTTGGCGCCGCTTGTTTAAATCTCTCAAGTCGACGATACCAAGCTTTCCATTTTTCTTCATGATCGAACGATGTTGGAAACCCACTCGCGCGATCGGCAAGGCTCGATAAATTTTGCCTCCAACAACCGCTTCTATCTCTTCTTTTATGATTTGGTACAAGGTGGATTGAAACGCCTAGGATATCGCTTAAACGGCCGATAACCCAATTTTATAGGTAACCGATGTTCCACAAGTGCCGGCTTAATCCTGCATTTCGTGATATTCCCAAGCAAAACAATTCTTGTAATCCTTAAGGATTTTTATTAATTTTTCTTTGTACTTTACACCTAAATTTGCACTAACAAAAGTTGGTCTTTTCCTATCACCGCTACTATATCGACTTCTTCAACTAAATCGTGGATGTGAAGCCTTGACCTAACTTCTCAATTTCTTCAAAATCTTCGATGGCTTCGTAGCTATCCGTTGTTTGCCGATAGCTTTGCATTTTATCTTGCGGCGCTTTCAATGTTTTTCTTGTCCCCATCGGCGTAATACTTCATTCGCCCGATCAAAAGTGCTCGGCTTGACATCGATCGGCATGAGACCGACTTGCTCACAAAATGAAATCACAATCGCCCAAAGACTTTGCCCGATATGCGCCACTTCTTCGTGTTGCCAATTTGCATCGGAGCTAGCCATGGCAATGTGAGCCGATGTATCTACCGAACGACCTCAACTTCTTCTCCGCTCCATTGAACAAGCGCTTGATGCATGGTTGACGGATACAACAGCTTGCATGAATCCAACTCGCCCGAGCAAAGACACTATAGTTTCCTTTGGCATCAATTACAAAGAATGTCGCCGGCAAGGTCTTGTCGCCGACAATTTCGCTGACTATGACACCCTTTGCTTCAGAGGGTCACCGTGAAGTCATTCGTAACCATGTTAGTTTTGATTAAGTCTTCGCCGACTTGCCCGCTTTTTGCATGTCGTGGTACGGCATAAGATTCACCGTGGCGCCTCGCCTACTAGCATCCTTGATATCGCACGCCGAGCACACCGAGCAATCGCCTCTTTGGCCGATTCGCTCGACTCAACTCACCGCAATGTGAACACCATGTTAATATCCATTGAGGCGTGTCATCCCGAATCATAGGAGAATCTAGTCATCACCGATTCAAATCTTCTTCGGCTTGTTCTTTTCTTCTCCACTCCTTTTCGACGATTTAACTAGACGGTTCGTTAAATACTTCGCCTCTCTCTCTTCGCGCCGGCCTCACGAATCTCTTGCGCCCTTAGCCTCGGGTTGTCGCTGCTATGATCGGCTCAGCCGATGGACACCACCGGGTTTGGGTTCCACCGGCTTCGTGATTTGACCACCAAATCTTCTTGATTAGAACTGGTTCAAGGCCTTGTCTTGGCTCGGCTCTTGATTCGTTTAGATATTCTTTCGTGGACCGCCTTCAGGATTTCGCCTTGCTCTCCGATTGGCCCAGATAGTTTACCTCTAGCCGATTGCATTGGCCAATCGCCTCGGGATAATGTTCCATCGGCGGGTATACGGTGATGGCAACGCTTACTCTCTCTCCCAAAGAAATCGCCAAAAGGGACACCTTCTATGTGCCCTTTCCACGTTCTCTCAGACGGTACAAATTATCCGACCGGCGGGCATGATGCCGTGGTCGGCTGCTCATCCTTTCATACTTCTCCATTAATTGTGAGAACGTTGGACCTATCCTTTCGCGGTCGCCTTGATGGGGATTTTCTCGCTTTGTACCATTTACCCACCGGGATTCCTTTGGGTTTAATGGTCCTTGAATTTTTCCCATCTCGATCGGCTTCTATTTGTAAGGAACCGATGGTAATCTTCGTGTTTGGCCGCCGCCGAGCTTGATCGTAGGTCGACTTGTCGATCCTTTTATGCTCGCCTTGCATCGCTCTTTTCCTTTAGCCGAACACCGTATCATGTTGATAGGAAACGGATCAACATCAACCTCGCATGGTCGGCTCATCGCAAACTTCAACCGACCATCTTCAACAGCGATCGGATCTGCTGACGGCGATATTGCGCCATTAGTGTTATGCGAATAAGAATGATGCCACTTGCAATACCGCGCTTTTTGATCTCATCAGCGATGGTATCACATGTCCCTCCCGAATCGATTATCTTTTCTGCGTATAAATCAAAATACGATCGCACTTAGAAACATCAAAAGAGTACTTAACTTCCGACTTGTTCCTAGTCGGCTTGAGCCAAGAATGTACTAAGGATTTCTTGGATCCTTTTACCCATTCGCTATGTTTATTTCGCTTCCTCGTCGTCCGACGAATCACTAGGACAATATTCAACCATATTGACCTTGGCCTTATCCCTTTCCTTGTTATTGCTATTTTTGAATCTATCTTTGAATGCTTTGTTATCGTGAATCGCTTTCTTGAGCCGATACGCGATGCAATAAGTGGCTAAGGTCGCTGAATTCTTGGCCTCCAAACTTCTCCCTAAGCGGCGGATCAAACCTTGAAATGCTAAATCGCAAGTTGGTTGTCGTGCAACGTAACGCTAAAACACCGATTCTCGATTTCCTAAACCTCTTGATGTAATCCACATCGATTCCCAAACTTTTGGCGCACATAACTCAAATCAAATTCTAAGCTCCAAACCGCTCAAAAGAAATATTCATGGAATCGGTTTCCAAATCGCTCCATAAATGGACCGAATTCGAGGTAAACAAGTAAACCAAGTAAATGTCGCCCCGATAAAGACAATGGGAACAACCTAATTTTAAGCCCATCGGATTGGGCCGCTTCACCGCATTGCGCGATAAAGCGTCCGACATGCTCCAGGTGGTGATAGAATCATCCCCGAGAATTTGGCAAAGTTCGCACTCAAATTGTGAGGGTAAGGCATGCGATCAATGTAATCGTGGTACGGCTTTCTATAGCCGATCACTTTTCCTTTTGGTTGTATGCCAAATTGGTCCTCAAAACGCAGCAGATCCGATCGGTCCATTGGCATTATCGCCATTGGCATAGCAGGCCCTTGATAATGTCGGTCATAATCGGCACTCGCCCCGAGCGTAAGCTCTGGCCGCCAATTGTGCTGCGGTTGCCGCCATACGCACCATACCGATCGCGTTGATTATGCCCGGTTTGAGTTTCGTACTAGAACAAATGGCTCGTGAGTATGTTACTACCCCGTGGACTCGGGTTCCTTTGCAAGGTAGATTCTTTGGGAATCTTTCGAGCCAATCTACCGTGAAACCGATTGGGGAAAAGCGAGAACGGAGCCGATTGCGGCAAATTGATTGATGCATCCAACCTAGCGGCGTCGGTATAGGCATGGTAATGACTCACCCCACTTGACCGAGGGTCCCTAGGCAATATGACCGTAGGTTGTGTGGGCATCATTGTGGGAGGTGAGGTTACAGCCGATGATTTAGGATCGACCGTAGTGCCCTGCGTGTTCTGTGGTATTGAAAAAACAGGATAATTCGGTAGAGCTTGTAATGGATCTAGCAGACTTCCTAACGAGGCTAACTCCTGGGCTATAGATTTGACGCTATTTGCTATCATCGGCTTAAGTGTTGTCACCAGAGCCAATGATTTGTTTATTAAAGCGTGATGCACAGACTGATTAATCATAGCCGATAATTCGGCTTGAGCAGGTAAATATCGGCTTACTTGTTCTGCTACACCCGCATCACCTGTATGCTGACCGCTTCAGGCGGATTTTTGAGTGACGCCACGCCTTGTCTTCTCGATAGCAACTTAGCATCATCTCTTCCAATAGCAGCCTTCCGAGCTTCAATTTCTTGGCGCTGTTCGCGGATAAATCGCCCATTGTTGGGACGATTATAGCTTCGAGTTGAGATCCGATGGTGGAATCGACTTCCGATGAAGACATTGCGTGTCCCACGGGCGCGCTAAAAGTGTGTTGGCGCCAAAACTTGATGTAGGGTTTCGACAACAAGACACCGCATTTAACACTGTTCAGAGCGCTACCGATTTGACTCAGAATCGACAAGGTAAAAACAATAAATTTACTCTCAAGCCGATCGTCAAGATCAATCGCTTAGACTCAATCACTTGAAGCCGATCAAGATCAAAGTAACTAGATAAGTTTAATTAGCCGATTAAGGCTAATCAAACGATAAAGGCGCATTGATTCAAGAAGGCGATGCGCAACAAAATCGTAACAAATCGAACTCGGGTGTAATTGACGAAGATCAACAATCGCGCGATATACGCTTTATTGATCAAAAATCGATTACAAAGACTAAATTACAAGAACTACTCCTAATTGACAGAAAAGTAGATGAAAAGTAAAAGTCTGGTTGATTGTATTATGTTGATAATAATTTCGCACCGCTTTGGTCCTTCTTTATACCTTTGGCCGATCGATCCTCGTTACAACACGCTTCAAGTTCAGATCCAGATCGGCCTTATCTCTGACGGTTGATTTTCTTAAAAATCTTGCAGTTACCAGAATATCTCCAAACCTTTCCATTATGTCCGTTAATTCCGTATCTTTGACTTTATTGCCGATTTTGACCAAGCTTGCCAAATTTTGGTGCAAACATTATCATTGTCCTTAAAAGGTAAATATTACTCCCGATCACTTGTGATCTGATCGTACCCAAGTGTGAAGACTTGGTGTTCCCGAGCATGTAGACTCGGACATGTGCTTGGGTGCGTGGTTTCAAGGTTTAATTCGTTAACATTCTTGTTATTGTTGTTACACAAATTCTTATAATGTTGTTTAGCAGGAGTGATAATTGTTTAGGATGCTTGCTGAAGTTATGGTAAAATCATGGTAAAGTGATGAGAAATATAAATACTGTTAATATCTTGAGGATGTATATAGTGAGAGTAGACATATGATAAAAGTATGAAAGTACACAAATAGAGACATTGGATCGAATTTAAATGATCCAGATCTAGTGGAATCACACCTCCTTCATTTAAACACATTTTACACAAAACCTCTAAAAAAATTACAAAATTTCACACTTTAAGTGAGAAGGTGAAATCCCACTTAAATCTGAACCATTTAAGTTTAATCAAACATCCCTGTTTACCTACTTTTATGCTTTCACTATCGGTCTATTTTCACCTACTTTTATGCTTTCACTGTCGGTCTATTTTCACCGTATACTTCCTCTACCTTGAGGACACGAAGTATTTGAGGTGTTTCATAGCTTATATAATATGCCACTCTAGGCCAAGGTTTCAAATTTCGGTTTCGGAATAAATTTCGCCCTGGGCCGGATAATGAAATTTCGGCGAAATTTTGAAATTTCGGACAAAATTTGAATTTGAAAATTCAAATCCGGTCCAATCCGAAAAAAAAAACGAAATTCGGCGAAAAAACCCGAAATTTCGGGTGAAATATCCGAAATTTTGGGTTTTTTGCACTGGCTGAAAAGTGGTCTAAACTTTATCGAAAACTTTTGAAATGTTTTTTGGAGGTTCCTGACATAATGCTGATATTCTCACAAAAATTTCAGCTGATTATCACACCTGAGGAATTTTTAAAAATTCGGAGAGTGGTACTGTCCTGATAAAACACTGACCGACAAGTTTGATCGGAATGGAAAATGGTACAAATCAAGTTATAAACTGTTGAAATTTTTTGTGCATGGTTATGATCCATAACTAATGTTCTCATAAAAATTTCAACTGATTATCACATGTGAGGAATATTTAAAAATTCGGAGAGTGGCGCTGTCCAGACAGAACACTGATCAACAAGTTTGATCCGAATGGAAAATAGTACAAATGAAGTTAGAAACTGTTGAAATTTTTTGTGCATGGTTATGATGTATCTATAATGCTCTCATAAAATTTTCAGATGATGATCAAACTGTATGAATTTTTAAAAATTCGAACAGTACTCCTGCCATGTTAAAAGGCTTACCAGCAAACTTGAACAAAATGAAAAATTATGTAAACCATAATTTTTTATGAAAATTTTAAAGGATGGTGATAAGGAAGTTCTTAATATCCCATAAAAATTGTGATTCATGATCACACTCCAGTGAATTTATAAAATTCTTACAAGGCACGGTACCATTTATGTTCTTTTCTTTTTGATTTTTGAAATATAATATAACAAACGAAGTTCAATGCTTACATAGATTTGATTGACCAAACAAACAAAGTTGAAATTTTTTGAAAATTTTATATAATGTTACTGAGTCAATTATTAATCTCTCAAAAAAAATTAGATCATAATCACACTCAAGAAAATTTATAAAATTCTGACAATATAAATGTCCCAATTATGTTCATTCTGTTTTTGATTTTTTAAAGATAACAAATGAAGTTAAATTATTTTTAAATTTTTTATGTATGATCCTAATCTAATAAGTATAGTACCATAAAATTTTCAGATTATTATCATACTTGAACAATTTTATAAAAATCTAACAGTGTTTCTGCCAAAATTTTAAAATATTTAAAAAATTAGGTTTTTCAACAAATTTTCATAGGAGATGACTTTCCTAAGGGTTATTGGACCAAATCCGGCCCTAAAACTTTCAAAACCGGCAAAAAAACACGAAATTTCGGCGAAATTTCACAAAAAAACCAAATTTCGGATTTACTGTAGCAATTTTAAATTTTTTTCCCCGGCCGGTACTTGAGATCTCGGGGTGGTCCAAAATCCGAAATATCGGCGAAATTTCGTCGAAATTTTGAACCTTACTCCAGGCAGGTGCAAGTGCAACAATGGAAAGTCGTTAATAATTGACAACTAACTCTCTTAGCGTAAATCTTATGCAGACGTCACCAACTGGGAGCCGCAGCAAAAGACCGATCAGACCGATGCTGACAACCATCTCGATGTGCCGGGGCTAATATATTTTTTTTTATCTACAGCAAAGCACAAGCATTCAGCTAATCTTAAAAAAAACAGTGACCCTAGAAATACCACTGTACTTGTAAGCAAAAGAACAAGGAAAAAGGAAATAAAGAAGAAAGTCCGAGCTCGATAACGATTGTTTTTTTTTACCGTTAACCCTGGTCATTTCACCCATCCAAAGTATGTCTGGTTTCCTATTCCACGACACTTACTGCTTACAAATGTATCCCAAGCTGAGGGCCAGACCTGAATAGATTTTTGTGCAAAACAAGGTGATGATCATCTAGACACAATGTCCATATACAGACTATAGGATAACAAATCCCAATAGGATAACAAGGGCTCACAGGTTGAATAATGCCTGTAACAGCTCACAATCCAGCAACCTGCCAAAAGATTACTTGCTACACATAGTCACAGTTCATGAACTAATAGATATAACGAGGAAATTTAGCTTGAAAATTCAAGCAACAGTTTAGTGTACTAACAAAGAGGGAATTGACTTTCAAGTAAAATCTCTAAAATGAAAGTTAGTCCCCTCCTGGTGGCATGGTTTCATGTTGCTGCTGCGGATTCTGAGCAACCTGCTGTGAAAATGGTGGCCTCTGCTCTTGCATCGGAGGACCCTGCTGTGAAAATGGTGGCCTGTGCTCTTGCATCGGAGGACCCCTCTGCATTGTTTCTCTCCGTTCAACTTGCATAGTCTCTCGTCTCTTATCATACCGAGGACGAGGTCTACTCCTTACCTGCTGCCTCTCACTAAATCGAAATTGTGGTCTAGGTATAACCTTGCCATCTACAAATAAATCACCTGGTCCAAGTGGTACCTTAATATAAGTACAACCCAATAACCACAGCATATAATTGAGTGAAGATCAAACCACCAAAAAAAAAGACGAGAAATTGAAAACAAAGAAAATTAGGTGCACAAAAAAGAACTGCATGCATGGACCTGTTTGGAGCTATAGCTTTTCTGAAAAGCTACTTATTGGCTTTCTAGGCTAAAAAACAGCTGTAGATTTTTATAAGAGGCTGTTTGACAAACAACTAATTTTTCTCAGCAATAAGTTGCAAAAATAGGTCCCACCGAGCTTTCAGCTTTTAGCTTTGGCTAGTTATATGTGGCTTCTAGCTTATGCCAAAAGCCAATTAAAAGCTGAGCTGTTTGAGTGGGCTTACTGGCTTTTCAGAAGCTAAAGTTGGCTTTAAGCCTCCAAACAGACCCATAATATGATCATACCATAAATGCTCTGCAAATGAAATTTCACTGAATAACGAAATAAGTAACTATGATCACTAACCTCCGTAATCCTTGTTAGGCACATCCAAATACGAATCAGGTAATACCCAAAGAACTCCCGGCAATCCTAAAGAAGTAGCAAAATCAACAAAAACTAAATTCAGTCACATATGATTGTGCAAAAGAATCTTACTGAAAAGTAGAGCCACAAAAAGTCCACCTTTAACTTTATATGAAAGCTCCTCTGAAATCAATGCACCAAACCCTGTGTAAGTTGTAGTGCACACTGAGTAGATCTGCTTCTTTGCTTCCTCCTCACTGAACAAAAGAATTACAATCAAGATTTATAGATTTATATTATTTATTAGAACATGGTAGTTCGTTAAGAAGAATGGACCGAAAGATACTCTTATAACCAATAGTTAGTGGTTAGAATGGAAAGGGCAAAAAGTCATAATTTACTAAAGGAACGGATCAACAGGAGTTCATGTAATACATGTCGAGCCACAGAATTAGCCATTCACATGTTGGACAGCCTGGGTAACACCAGGCATATTCACTGTTACATGGAAAAAAAACACCTTTGAACTAGCAGAATGCATGAAGAAAAAAATGCAGCATATAGATTTTTAGAATGGCTGGCACCTAATTTCCAACTAACTCCTAAGTACTGTCGTGGTGCAGAAAAGAAAGGATTTTCTATTCGAGACAACTGAATACTTTTAGATATTGATATGCTACAATTTGTGGCCTAAAAATCTTTGAAATAGTAGAAAGCACAAAGGAGACAGTTCAAAAGAGACAGACAGATGGCCCAGAGCCAAATTTTCATGACTAGAGCCTCTGAATCCTGATGGTACAGAAATGAAGAGTGTTGCACTGAATACTGTTGCATTTACTATCCTGCGAATTGTAAGACAAAAGCAAGGGACTCTTTGGCCAAACTTAGCTCGCCTAAAAGGCAAGCTTTTTGGGCTTGTAGGCATGAAAAGTAGTGCCGTAGGGCAGGCCCCAACCCCTACGAACCAGCAAAGGTCCTTCAAGCGAATGAGACCACTGCCGATGTGTCATACCCCGAGGGGCCACCAAGGGTCTAATCACCCATACACCCTCGGGAGGAAGGAACAGGACTTCGGTAGCAAGCCGAAGGGGGGATTGGACCATTCGGTTATCCACCTCCGGACCGCCCGAAGGGGGTACCCCCGAAGGTCAACATCGATGAAAAAATGCCAAGAAGCTTACATGTGACGAGGCCCACCGGCACCATAGGGTTAGCTAGCAAAGGAAGAAAGTACCTCAAGACCCATATAGCCCTAGGATCCTCGTAGGGGTATCTATGTAATCTCACGTCCTCCCCCTTAAGGGCCCTATAAATTTAGGATGCTCGAATACGCCGATAACGATACGGATACACGATACGCCATTTGCCCAAAAACACCGATACGACGATGCGTGTGTATATAAATAATAAAAATAAAATAATAGAGAAACATACATGAGATATGGTATATTATACACAAAATAAACATAAAATAGATAATAACAAAGAAAATGAAGAAGCAAATGGGCTATATCATCTCGAAGGCCCATCAGCCCATAGCAAGCGACTTAGGACATCTAGTCTATTGTTGCCCCAAATGTCTCCACAATTGCACACTTCTATTCTTGCCAGACGCAGCCATGTCTTGCCTCCTAGCCGTTGTTGCTCTAGCCAGCTTCTGGCTACCGCTGGCTGCCTGGGAGTATACCACACTACCACACTCAAGAGGGAAGAAGAGTACTAGTGGGAGGACTCACCGTACATGAGGACTAGTGGTGCCGTCGCGCAGTCAGGGAGAGGGATTCCACGTGCCGCTGTCTACAGGGGGGGAGGGATGTTAGCGTGGCAACCTGGGAACCACCTTCTCGCTCCCTACACCACCGCCCCTGCTTCTCTCTTCCCCCAGTGTCTCCTTCTGAGTTGGTAGAGGTATTATGGTTGAGAGGTATTGGGAAGTATCAGGAATTATTATTTTATTTTATTTTTGAAAATAGAAAATTCACCGATACGGGCAAGATACGTATCCGACCGTATCCAATATGGATGAGTATCCGATATGTATCCGATGCCGATACGCCAGTTTTCTAAAGTATCTGAGTAACATAGCTATAAATAGCCATGGGTTCATGTACTTAAGCACAACGAAAAAAGGAAAGACACATAATGTAAAAGCATATAGTTCATCTTGGACTGCCCACTCACGTTCCTTCGCACTAAGGGCCTTCGAGCATACCCCGCCTCGCAGGAGTAGCATCGAGGGCCATCCTCTTTATATTGTTTGGCCTTGTACACACAACAAGTAGCTTCCGGGATATAAGCTCAGAAGCAGTTTGGTAAAATTTGAACTTGTAACAATTTGAGAAGTGTTTCTATGTTCACAGGGCAGTAAACATAAATACAATTCATACTGAAAAGGATTGGATCAACCAATGGCATGGTGCTAGGGTCCTTGATGCGTCTAACAATTATTGCCATCATGGTTCCAACAATTGGCATCAGCACTATTCAGTGGCAAAGCGGCTCGATATGCAAATCAAGTGATCAGTATCAAAGCAGCTTTAGTAATTGGCTGCAAGATGCTCTGGTGGGCACCGATTAAGCAGCTTTAGCGGCAAGCTATAGCACAATTCATGGCAAGGTTGAGCTCCAGCTCCAATTTGAGGAAGCTCTACCACACTGGGCAAACAGTGTCCGAAAAAATAAGCCACAACTAGGCCCAGAAAAAAGTCCCAAGAGTGTTACAAAACCTGAAAAGACTAACAAGAAACTTTAATTTGTGCAAGCTGCTGTGATAGTCATGTGACTAAAATGTACGAACTACGAAGTTTACCATGTCTAAGATGTAAAGTAGTAAATGGTATCATGACTTTACTCCTTGTCTTCTTTTTCTTGGTTACTATTTGGTCCTTGTTTACATTGAGGGAAAATTGATGATTTGCCACTACAAACAGGAGGGGAGGTACAGAAGAGAAGGAATGGGAGCGGGAGGAAGGCTTTGTCAAATGAGTCGATTGAGTCAGATTCCATTGATTCAGATTGTTACCTCTCTGAACTAAGGGCAAACCTGTCATGGGTCTCGGTGGGTTCGACAATGTTTATTATCGTAGAGAGAAACGAAACACAATTAGAGACCAGCCCAGCAATGGTGACGCGCATAAAGAAAACAGCCGTGCGTGATCATTGGTGGATGGTTACTAGTTGGTTGTTCAGTCAGTTACTAGTTGCATGATAATCTTATCTAGTAGTTAGCGTTTCATGTGGTAGTTTAGATTTTATTGTTAGGCGGCAGCATCTTTACATCTATAAGTACTAAGCAAATCAATGAAAACGGCAGAAAGTATTTTGCCACAAATTATCTTAGGGCGGTGCCTTCCGATTAACAAGGCCGGTAGCTCCGTTCGCTAGTATCTCCGACGACCGCCAACACGGCGTCATCCTCCACATCTCACCGTGCGGGTTTAAGAACCAGCACACGTCTCTATACTCAGACCCACAACAAAATGGTATCAGATTCAGGCGATTCCCCGGCTATGGCGCGATCCACTCTTGAAGAACGCGTGGGACAACTTGAGATCTCGCTGGCAGAAATCAAGTCTTCCTTGGGCGAAATTTTGGCTATCTCCAGGGCGGGAACCTCCGGTCAAGGCGAGGCAGCAGATGATATTGGCCGTCGCCAAGACCCTGGACTGGAGCATCGCGAGCGGCGACTGACGCCCGACCCTCCTGGCTATGGATCGCACACACCTCCATTCGCCTGGCGCGCCCGCATGCAGCCGAACGAGGACGACGTGAACGCCAGCCATGGGAGATCAGAGGATACCTTCGCACTTCGGCTGAGAACCGCCATCTTCCGGAAGAAGCTGACGACGTGGTCCATCTGCGACGCTAGGCACCGCGCACACCTCGACTGGACCTTCCAAGCTATGATGTCAATGATGATCCACTGTTGTGGTTACGTCAGTGTGAACGGTTCTTCCGATTACATCAAATTCCAGCGAAGGATCATGTCGATCTTGTTGGTCTGCATCTCCGCGGAGAGACTCAAGAGGTGCTGGACAATTGGATGCTTGAGGAGGATTGGATTTCTTGGGAGGATTTCTTTGACACTTTCTTGCAAAGATTCACACGTCACTCGGGGGCGGGACCTTTAGGAGATCTAGTCAATCTCAAACAAGGAGCCAGTTGGGTCGATGAGTATGCACGTGAATTTCAACGGCTACTTGCACGAGCTCCATGCATGGCGCGGGCTGATCAAGTCGAGACGTTCACTGCTGGGCTCTCCAAAGCTTTGGCTGCTGACGTCCGGCGTGAGCGACCTCGTGACCTCTCTGACGCAATCTGCTTTGCTCGTGACACTAAAGAGCAGAAGGATCTTTGGGTCACCAAAGCCATACAAGGCTATGCCTCTCAAGGTCGCGGTCACGCGGTGTTCAATCGTGGCCTGGAGTCGACTGAGCCCAGTACTTCGTCTCCTGGAGGACAGCACTTGGGTACCCAATCGACATCCAAGGGCAATACTCGTGCCTCTGCCAGCGCTTACTCCGGTTCGGCCTCAGTCGTGTCCCCTTCCGCCAAGCTGCGCCTCAATGCCGACCAACTAGCTGAGCGGCGCGCGAAGGGCCTCTGTTACCATTGTGACGATTTTTACACCAGGGGCCATCGATGTAAGCGCCTGTTCTCCATTGAGATCATTAGCGAAGATACAGAAGACACTGATGAATTGCCCCTCAAGACTGGTATAACCGGAGAACAGGACAACGCAGCTACTCCTTCCCTCTCCTTACTTGCCATTCTTGGGCCAAAATCAGGGGGAACCATGCAGGTCTTGTTGCTCATGTGAGGACGCAGGTTATTGTGCCTAATTGACAGTGGTAGCACTCACAACTTCATTAGTAGTCACGCTGCGGTTTGTATGGCATTGGACCATCACCAACCATCCTCTCAGCGAGTAAAAGCGACTAATGGCTGCCAGTTACCTTGCCTTGGTGACATATCAGCCGAAGAGTTCATCATCGCCAATTATTCATTCACATCACCGTTCCTGGTCATTCCACTTGATGGATTCGTCGTGATTCTCGAGGTGCAGTGGCTGCAGACCTTGGGAGATATTCAGTGGAATTTTCTCACTCCCACGATGTCATTCGACCATGCGGATTCCCGGGCAATGCTCGAGGGCTTGCAGCGCAATAAGCAGCCGCACCTTCTGTCTCTCCAATCGGATCACAGTCCAGCGTTGGTTTCCATTTTAGCGGCTTTTGAGGATGTCTTCGCCGAGTCACACGGCTTACCGCCGATCCGCGCTTGTGACCACCGCATTTGCTTACGAGATGGCACAGATCCGGTGGTAGTCCGGCCGTACAGGTACCCATACCGTCAGAAGGACGAGATTGAACGCCAATGTTCGGCCATGTTGGAACAAGGCATCATTAGACACAACCGATCTCCCTTCTCATCGCCAGTTTTGCTAGCTAAAAAGAGAGATGGAACATGGCGGTTCTGCGTCGACTACCGTGCACTCAACGCTCAAACGGTGAAGGATAAATTTCCCATTCCGGTGGTCGAGGAATTATTCGATGAGCTACACGGTGCCAAGTTCTTCACCGAGCTTGATCTTCGCTCCGGTTATCATCAGGTGCGCATGTGCGAGGATGATATTGACAAGACCGCGTTTCGCACGCATCATGGGCACTACGAGTTCCTTGTGATGCCGTTTGGGCTATCCAATGCGCCATCGACTTTCCAAGCTCTCATGAATGAGGCTCTTCGATTTTCTCCGCAAATTCGTACTAGTCTTCTTCGACGACATCCTCACTTACAGTCAGTCGACCGAAGACCACAAGGTGCATCTCCAACTCGTCTTGGAGCGTTTAGGCAGCCATGAATTATATCTCAAGCAGTCTAAATGTGCATTCGGCCAACGTCAAGTTCATTATCTTGGCCATGTTATCTCAGAAGCAGGTGTGGCAGCCGACTCGGACAAGTTGCAGGTAGTCGCAGCATGGGTTCGCCCAACCACGATAACGGTGCTTCGTGGATTCTTGGGGCTAACCGGCTACTACCGACGGTTTATCCGCACGTATGCTACTATAGCTGAGCCACTAACGGCTATGCTTCGCCGTGGCAATTTCAAGTGGACCGATGCAGCAGACGCTGCTTTTCACAACCTCAAGGAAGCACTCACTTCAGCACCGGTACTCACCTTGCTGGACTTCTCAATTCCTTTTGTTGTTGAATGCGACGCGTCCGGCCAGGGCATCGGCGTCGTGCTGCAACAAGGCCATCCCGTTGCCTTTTTCAGTAGGAAGCTGGCCGATTGGCACACGAAGCTCGCGGCGTACGAGCGCGAACTCATTGGACTATCAAAAGCTGTTCGTCACTGGCGTCCTTATCTTTGGGGGCGAGCCTTCATCATTTGTACTGATCATGCCAGCCTCAAATACTTGCTTGAATAGGCTCTCATTACACCGCCTCAACAACACTGGCTAAGCAAGCTCATGGGCTTCGATTTTCAGGTGGAATATAAACCAGGACGATCAAACCAAGCATCTGACGTTGTCTCGGTTCGAGGCGGTTGATCCGGTGTGTGCAGCAGTGTCCGTTCCGTCGCTAGTTGTTGCGGCCAAATGGCGGGAGAGCTTCCGTGCGGATCCAGAAATTATCTGTCGATGTTCCACATTGCAACAGCAAGGGGTTGCTTCTCCTTCGGCGGTCCAGCGTCAACCAGGGCCTGCAACTTCCACCAGCCCGGATAGCCTAACGCACGAGCGGTCTTCTGCACTCCCACCGGCCGCTTCTACTTCCAAGCAGTCACGAATTTTATGGCACGTTCGCGATGGCCTTTTGTTCCGCAATGATCGCCTGGTTGTGCCCGACAAGTCTCCTCTCATCCCACACATCGTGGCCGCAGTCCATGACTTAACGCACGAAGGCGTGCACAAGACACTTCATCGCCTTCGGCAAGATTATTTTTGACCCCGTCAGCGTCAAGCGGTGGAACAATACATAGCTCAATGCGTCGTCTGTCAACAGAACAAGACATCCTCGTTATCGCCAGCTGCGCTTCTTCAACCTCTGCCGGTACCTCACCACATTTGGGCAGACATTTCAATGGATTTCATAGTCAACCTTCCGAAATCATAGGGCAAGACAACACTTTTGATAGTCGTCGATCGCCTGTCCAAGTATGCACACTTCATACCTATGATCCGGCAATCCACAGCCCCAATAGTGGCACGGCTATTCTTCGATAATATTGTTCGATTGCACGGTATGCCGAAGTCAATCGTGTGTGACAGGGATCCGATCTTCACAAGTGATTTTTGGCAGGAACTTTTCAATCGATGTGGCACAACTCTTCTCCTCTCGACAGCATACCATCCACAAACGGATGGCCAAACGGAGGTTGTTAACCGGACAGTGGAAATGTATCTCCGTTGCTTCACGGCTGAGACTCCCCGCTCTTGGGTTCAGTGGCTTCCATGGGCGGAATTCTGCTACAACACATCCTTCCACACAGCTCACCGCATGACGCCCTTCGAGCTAGTTTACGGCCGCCGTCCTCCACCCCTACTCCCTTACAACCAGCGGGCATCTGTTCTTCAAGCGGTTTATTGTCACCTTACGGACCGAGACACTCTACTGCAACGCGCTCGCAACCATCTTCGACATGCTCAAAATCGGATGAAGCAGTACTACGATAATCACCATCGGGAGGTTTCGTTCGAACAAGGTGATTGGGTTTGGCTGCGACTTCAGCGTCATCGCCAACACTCCATACGAGCTCCTAACCAGCATAAATTGTTCCACAAATTTTATGGTCCATATCAGATTGTTCAACGCATCGGGACAGTAGCTTACCGTCTCCAACTGCCACCGGGAGCCAGGCTTCATGATGTTTTTCACGTCTCTCCTAAAGGAATTCAAGGGCGCTGTACCAGCTACCGCACCACCGTTGCCACCAGATGTTGCGCCGGACTCTGCCTCTTCAAACCGAGAGCCACATCGAGTTCTCAGGCAACGAGTCATCAAGGGCCGACGGCAATTACTGGTTCAATGGACCAGTGAGTCTGCAGATGATGCTACCTGGGTTGGGGCCACGGACCTGCGGTGGGACTATCCCAATTTTTAGCTTGCAGACAAGCTTGTTCAGGAGGAGGGGAGTAATGTCATGGGTCTCGGTGGGTTCGACAATGTTTATTATCGTAGAGAGAAACGAAACACAACTAGAGACCAGCCCAGCAATGGTGATGCGCATAAAGAAAACAGCCGTGCGTGCATTGATGGATGGTTACTAGTTGGTTGTTCAGTCAGTTACTAGTTGCATGATAATCTTATCTAGTAGTTAGCGTTTCATGTGGTAGTTTAGATTTTATTGTTAGGGCAGCATCTTTACATCTATAAGTATTAAGCAAATCAATGAAAACGGCAGAAAGTATTTTGCCACAAAGTATCTTCCGGCGGTGCCTTCCGATTAACAAGGCCGGTAGCTCCGTTCACTAGTATCTCCGACGACCGCCTACACGGCGTCGTCCTCCACATCTCACCGTGTGGGTTTAAGACCCGGCGCACGTCTCTATACTCAGGCCCACAATAAAACCCCACTTGTTGTACACAAATTCCAATTCAAATTTTAATAGACATCTAACCAGCTGAAATCAAGTAGGCCCAATTCTGATTCCTCGATGCTAGGCGCAATTCAGGTATCCAAATGGGGGCCTAGGCTTATCTATTAGTTGCCACATGACTATTAAAAGGATCTCTGTGCTCTTTAATAATCAAGCAATGGAGTAAATAAATCTCCTAAGTCTCTTCAGTCTATCTCCCTCTTCTCCTCCCTAGTCCCTACCATGCACCCTCTCCTCCAAGCACAAATTATATCTTCAAGCCGTCGTTGTCGGTCTCACCTCTAAGTTGTTTATCCTGTTATGTACTAACATTCTACTATTTTTTTTAGTTTTGTCAAAAATAGGTGGGAGTGGTTTTCCATAAAACCCACAAATCATAACAAAGGTCTAGATTATTAGGCCAAATTCTAGTTTAACAAAATCTGGTTTCAATAAAACCTGAGATCCAAATAACTCCTAGTATTTTGCAATTTGCATGTGAAAATAATGCACTAACTTGAAGAAAACACAGCTCAGATGAATGGAGCGTCACATAGCTATGTGCAGGCCTAACAGGTGGCTGCATAGTTATTAAAACCGGACCGGACCACAGGTTAAACTGGAAAAAACCGGAACCAATAACTTTGGCGGCTCCGTACCCTTCAAAGATTGTCCATGCAATTGAACCGGAAAGAAAAACTGGACAAACCAGGTGGTTCTTCTCAGAACTGGCGGACCGGACAGTTTTGTCTGAACTAAGCGGCTTTTGTTTAGTTGGACATATAGCATGTGGAGAGACTTGGGCATGCCTTGGGCTGGCTAGTGGCCTGGCCCAGTTGGCTCGGCCCACATGGTCTTGCATGAGCCATGAGGAGCCCTAGGGCTCACTTGCCTTCCGCCTCCCTCCAAATATCTTCCCTCTGTCTCTCACACAGTCTCACGTTCTCTACATCCCCACCTCAATGATCCAGCTAGCCGGTACTGTTCTCCACCGCCGGAGCCTAAATACCATGAGGTGTCGTTGCCATCCTCCAAGATCCAAACGGCATGGCCATATTTCTGCCAGTAAGGTAGCTTCGGCAACACAAGATCAGCAGACGCAGTGGCATCCTAGCAATGAGTTCGGCAGCAATGGCTTTGACTGGGTAACGATGTTTAGGTGAATTCCATCAAAAGAGAGCTTGATTGGGTTATATCCCATGCAGGTTTGGTGAGGAATAGAGATTAATGCCTCAAAAGATCTTATCTCTGTGCTGAATTTCAGGTTGTCAATAGGAATTCTCTTTCTATCTTGGATTTACATTTGGTTGTTGCGGTTGTAGTTGATCCAAGTAATCGCATTTGATTTGTTGTTTCATGCAGCAATTGATTCCTCCAAATGATCAATTTTGACATTATATTTTCTCTATTTATGACTTCTATACACAATATTTTAGAATTAGAATTAATATTGACTAATACAA
The DNA here is from genome assembly GCA_036346275.1 of Otatea glauca. Lineage (NCBI taxonomy): Eukaryota > Viridiplantae > Streptophyta > Magnoliopsida > Poales > Poaceae > Otatea > Otatea glauca. Next base: position 11,110,862 of record CM070714.1, read on the forward strand.
TATTAATACTTGGAAAACCAGCGGTTCAACCGATGAACCAGTGGTTGGACCGGTGAACCGTTAACCAATGGACTGGCCAGTTCAGTCACCGGTACAGTTTCAATAAACTATGGGTGGTTGACACGTGTCCTGTAACCCATGCAGATGGAGAATAATGTCCATGCACTTAACAGAAGTAAGGTGCTATAATCCATTATGTAACCAACTGTTTCAACTTTCAATGTCAATGTTAATGATTTCTCCCTTAAATCCCTCATGTGATTACATTGCTTGCAACAAGACATGGGCCCCGTTTGGGACAGCTTCTATATAGCTTCTGCTTAAAAGAAAAGCGGATTATCTGCCAAACAGGAGGATTCTGGACAGCTTCTCCACAATCAGAATCAGCCTTTCTACATAGAATCAGAAGCTGTGTGCCAACTGATTCTCATATAATCCAGAATCTGCACAATCAGAATCTGTCCCTAAGAAGGCCATGGTAAAGATCAGTGCTAATACATGACCAGGCAAGCACTTCTGAAATTATTTGAAGTGCAGGACACATAGGAACTCCATCTCATCTCCCATCTACAACAATTATACATACTCTTTTGATGTCAAATAGAATTATTTTCAGTGATAGCTAGGAATTAGAAGCCTTGATGGATTTAGACATTATTTGAAGATTTCATGTTCAATTTTAGATCCTATTCACAGCATTGGCAATTTACATACAAAGAAATGGAAAAAAATTCAGTTATAAACAAAAATGTATCCATAGAAGCCTCTAATTTTATATCAAATCCCAGAACAGTGAAACCAAATGCCATTACTGCTCATTCAGAGCTTCATGTGAGACATTACAGTAATAACAGTACAGGAGGCGGTCTAGGCAACAGAAAGCAAGGGTCTTGGTTCTTTACCTTTGACCTTAATGGCATTGACAAACACGTAATAGGTGGAGATGGAAGATGTGTTTAAAAAGAATCAAGGATGCCATGGTAAAAAACATTCTTGAAAGGATACATGGTAAGCATCTATTGGTCCTGCACACATCTATGTGCAGGGCCCCATGCATTTGAGTTACTTCCTTAATGTAAACAGCAAGGACGACATTGTGCTATAGATGGATGCCCAAAGCCAAATGCAACTAACTAGGTTGCACCCACAGTGGTAGTGGATACAGCACTACACCCATAGTTAACCGGATTCACTCTAAACCCCCCCAAATCGCGAACTGGATTTGTCAAACTCAAACTAGTATAGGTTACGAGGTTCGTGTTCACAAAGGAAATTGGAAGAAAAAGTGGTTGATTGCTGATGCTTTGTCTATACGGTATACTTTACTGTCTCAACTTGATTGTAGAATTTTAGGCTTAGAAACAATTAAGAGATTTATATGATTCTGATGATGAAATAAAAGATGCCATGCCCAATTGTAAAGATGGTAAATGCTGGAACAAATTTGTTTTAAATGAAGGGTTCTTGTTTAGCACTAACAAACTATGCATTCCAGCTAGCTCTGTTCGTCTTTTGTTGCTGCAGGAGGCACATGGAGGACTCATGGGACATTTTGGCATCAAGAAGACGGAGGATATCCTTGCTTAACACTTCTTGGCCAAAGATGAGGCGCGACATCGAGCGTTATGTTGCTCACTGCACTACATGCCAAAAAGCTAAGTCTCGATTGAATCTACACAGTTTATATATGCATCTTACTGTTCCTAGTGTGCCTTGGGAGGATATTTTTATGGATTTTGTTTTAAGATTGTCTAGGACAATGAGGGGGAGGGATAGTATTTTTGTAATAGTGGATAGAATTTCTAAAATAGCACATTTTATTCCTTATCATAAGGGCGATGATGCTACACATGTTGCTGATTTATTTTTCAAGGAGATCGTTCGACTACATGGTATGCCAACCACAACTGTTTCGGATCGAGATGCGAAGTTCTTAAGCCACTTTTGGAGAACCTCATAGAACAAGTTGGGGACAAAGTTGCTATTCTCTACCACATGTCATCCCCAAACTGATGGACAAACTAAAGTCGTCAACCGCACATTGTCAACCATGTTGAGAGCTGTTTTGAAGAAAAACTTGAAGTTGTAGGAAGAATGTTTACCTCATGTGGAGTTTGCTTACAACCGCTCGCTACATTCAACCACAAAGATGAGCCCTTTTCAGGTAGTATATGGCTTTAACCCTTGGGCTCCAATTGATTTGTTACCTCTCCCATCTTCGAAGAAGGTAAATCTAGATGCTAAGAAACGTGTTGAATTTGTTCTTAAGTTGCATGAGAATACAAAAAAAATATAGCGCGCATGAATGAGAAATATAGGGTTGTTGTTAGTACAAGTAGAAAGGAAATAACTTTTAAACTTGGTGATCTTGTTTAGTTGCATTTGAGAAAAGATAGATTTCCAGATTTGAGAAAGTCTAAGTTGATACATAGAGCTGATGGTCCTTTTAAAATTATTGAAAAGATTAATGATAATGCATACAAGATTGAGTTGCCTGCAGATTTTTGGGTTAGTCCCACATTTAACATTGCAGATTTAAAGCCATACTTGGGAAAAGAAGATGAGCTTGCGTAGATGACGACTACAATTCAAGAGGGGGAGGATGATGAGGACATCACTTCCTTGGATACACACCACAACACTCCTCCGCAAGATGCTAGGCAAAGACCTATGACGAGGGCACATGTACGACAGTTGAATTATCAGGTAACTTCGTTTCTGGGAGTAAATTATGTTTCTAATGAGAATATGATGTTGCCTGAAACGTGTGATTTACTTATCCTCAGAAATCATGGAGAAGACTACAATGAGTCGGAATACGAGAAGGAAGGCTACAAGACGAAGGGCCACAAGGAGGATTCGAAGCCTGGCCTAGGCCGACGACTTCAACTCCTCTCCCTAGCAGCCACCACTCCCACAAGCCCACCAGAACAGCCCAACTATATACGGAAGCTTTCCTAACATGGTGTTGCGCCACCTTTGCCAATTGGGCTTCGACCCATACAATAGAAAGGCCTAGGAGGAGTCCATGTCTAACTACGCCTCTTGGCCGCAACCCCCCCCCCCCCCTTTAGATGACTATTTAAGTTAGCCGAGCTCCCTCATGAGACTTGGGTTTTGTTCGATTAGTTTTCCTCCTGAAATTTCTGTGTTCTTTGCTTGAGTCGGCTAGACCAACCATAAAGACCGCTATTGGAACCCAAACATTTGTCCATAATCCATATTCACAATTTAAGATTGCTTTTACTTTGTTCTTGCTTGTTTTTTGGTTGCTTGCAGGAATTGATCTTCATGATCAGGTCAATCGGGCTTTGGCACGGTTGATAACGACTCGGAAATTGCTTGGCGTCGGTCGTGTTTCGGTCGGTAGTCTGGATCGTGACGGTCATCTCCACAAATCGAGAGTTATCCATCTCACCGAAAGATCGGGCCTCTGTTAGTCTCACCAGGCAACAACCACCTAGGCTAGGGTAATTGGCAAGTGACATGGATTAATGAAATGCATTGGAGTGGCACACCATACTCTAAACATATAGGGCATACAGAAACAAACTAATATGGAACCGATGCTTATCAGCACCATACCTATATCTACAATCGATACAAATTGGGGTACAAGCACAGCACCCAAGAGATGTATTGGTGCTTCATATATTTGGCCCTTGTTTATCTACCCTTACACATCTATAATCATTTGTTGCCTCCTTATAATTGTCATTTTTCTCAATATACAAGGCAGGAAACCACCCTCCTCAAAACAACGGGGGGAATCTCTGGTTAAGACCCTATTGATGCCCCATTATAGTAAAGGAAAATGCAGAAGTTGGTGCAATTAACAGTATTTTGCAAGCATAATGCACTAACTAAATGAGCAAGGACAACATTGTACCGATATCAACACCCAAAGCAAATGCGTCCAGCAAACTTTAATTCTTTAAACATATGCAGACTAAGGATTAACCAATTTAAATCTGATGAAGGGATGTTCTACAAAAAATTGAACCATTGACAAGCTAGATTATTGGCCAGGTGTCCCTACCAATACTTCCATACACTATATGGCTTCTGTGCAAGACATTATAAACATCTTTAAAGAAACAGTAGGCACAAAGAGACAAGGTGATGCAGCCCTGCATTAACACCTATTTGTATTTTTGAGCCAAATCATAAGGTTAGTGTTGCAAAGCACGCTTCCCATGTTTTAACTGAAGAAATAAACATCATGGAAAGGGAGGAGAGGGTGGCTAGCAGGAAGAAAGGAGAACTAAGGCAGCAGCCTAAGAAGACTTTGTACGCGTGGTTCTGTACACGCGCACGAACTTAGGCCGCTTGGACAAGAACGAGTGTATGCACATGGGCTCAAAATGTGAGCCGTAGAGGCAAGCGAAGAGAAGTCCAGCTGTGTGGGGTCAAGCCAGGAATCATTGAGCTGACGCAAAGGAACCAGGAGTTTGCTGACGTGAATACGTGATCACGTTAGTTTGGATTTGCGATTTGGCTAGTCTTGAACCTATTATTTTCCAAGTTAGTTTTCTTATTCTGTTAAGTCTAAAAGAGAGTAGGGGGGGTTTAACTTTTGTATGAATCGGCTTGATTTATTTTAGTCCGAATAGAACTTGACACAACAATCATGCAACTGGCTATCATCACTAAGATATACACTAGTTATGGAATCCATCATGGCCTTACTCCCAAGCCACTTCTTTTCTTGGCATTCTCTAATTCTGATTTTTATGTTGTCCTCTTCCTTTCCTCCTCTAACATGTCTATTATCATTTTCCTAATCTACTTGTCATATTTACTATGTTTCTCAATTTATATTGCTGGAAGCTCACCTGCTCGGGGAGAGACAGAGACAGAGAGAGAGAGAGAGAGAGAGAGAAAGAGGAAACACCGATTGGGACTACGAATTATCCACTCTAATAACCAAAAAAAAAAGATACGCCTGAAGTTACATCAACCTAACTGAGCAAGGACAACCCTGGTTTTTACCGACATACCGGGATAAATGAATCAAATGAATGTAAACAAAAGCAGAACGATGAAACAAATATTCAATTGATAAGACTGGTGCTTAAATAGACGAAGCGGCGTGCCACTAACAATGTAACGTGAAACACTCAATTAATCAGATTATTACTAGCCACTTCGCGAAAGGAAAAAGCTATTACTAGCCTAATGTCAGCTCAGGAACAATTTAAAAATGAACAGTGTAATAGATAAAATAGCATAGTCCCAAGATTCACTGCTTCAGTTCAACGGAATCGTTCAAATGAGATTCGAGAAATTCATATACCTTCCAACGACGGCGGCGAGGGTCTTGACGTAGGCGGCGACCATCTCTTCCTCGGAGGGCTTTGGGTCGGTAGGGAACTCCATTACGATCAGCCAGTGCTCGTAGTCGCAGCCGTCCAGCAGGATCGTCTCCTTGGGAGGCCGGTTGCTCCAGTTCGGGGACGGGTCGTTCAGGGGGGCGTAACCAGACCCACCTGACGACGCAGTCTTCGCCCCGCGAGACGGCGGCGCCCACGGAGGGAGGTGAGCTGAGCAGGCAGCGGCAGCGGTGAGGGGAAGGAGGCGACGGGGCAGCGCGCGGGAGGACAGGAGGAGCGCGGAGAGTCTGCGGCGGGTGGCTGCAGCAGCCGCCATGGTTGGGGATTTTGGGAGGATCGACAGAGGGGTGGTTTTTTTTTTTTAAGATGACGCGAAGAGGTTTTAGGGTTTGCGGTGCAGCCGTGCAGCTCCACAGCAGATTGATGCCTTTATTTTTTTTTACTCCTTGTTCACTTAAAACTAAAGACGGCCAAACGGGCGGCCCGAGCCATTGGCGTCAAAAATTTGAAGTAGGTTTTAACGACAAAGACACTAGACGAATACCGATTCGAACGCGCTACCGATTTGACTCAGAATCGACAAGGTAAAAATATAAAATTCACTCAAAGCCGATCGTAACGATTAATCGGCTTAAACTCAATCAGCTTGAAGCCGAGATCAAGGTAACAGGATAAATCTAACTAACCGATCGTGAAGATCAATCGGCTTAGATTCAATCAGTTCAAAGCCGATTAAATCAAGATAAAAAAGGGTAAATCTAACTAGTCGACTAAGGCTAATCGGAGGATAAAGGTAGATCGATTTCAAGAAGGCGATGCGCAAAGAAAATCGTAATAAATCGAACTCGGGCGTAATTGATGGAGATCAACAATCGGTGATGCGCAACTTTATTGATCAAGATCGAATTACAAGAAGACTAAATTACGTAAACTACTCCTAGTCGATTTTAAAAGTAGATGAAAAGTAGATGCAAATTGGTTGATTGGCTCGCGCCTTTTCCGATCACCTATAGACCTCTTTTATACCCATTGGCGATAGAATCTCGTACAACACGTTAGAGTAGAATCCAGATTGGCCTCTATTTGATGGTGCTTTCCTTAACAACCTGTTCCGTTTCCAAATATCTTCAATCTGCATCCTGGTCGTATCTTGTTGATCTTGGACTGCCGATTCTGACCTTATCTGCCAAATTTTGGTGCAAACATATGCCCCCCATTTTTGGGAAATAACATGTTATCTTCCAAAAATTTTCATCATCGGCTTGAACATATATTTTCTTATCATAGCCAAATTTTTAACTGCATCGAGTTAATTTGGCTTTCAGGTTGATAATCGGCCAACTCGTATATTCGTATTTGAGTTTTAGCCAATCAAGATCCAACCAGTACCTCGGACAAACCGATGCACACTACACGATCCCATGTTGATCCCTTACCAAATCAGCTATCTCGAGCTGACGGGTGGTATGATTTTTCAGACTAGATCGGCTTCGTTGAATAAAAATCATCGGTCGAATCCGATTTTTTCTTCCTCCACTCTTTTCTCGCAATCTTAATCGGATGAAGCTCATTAAAAGTTTTATCCCTTCGTTTTTCTTGTTCAGCTTCCCTCATCTCTTGGGTCCTTAGCCGCTCAAGCCTTCTTCTTTGTGATCAGCTTAAACCTGGAGGACACTATCTCGGCTTTGGTTCGATCGACTTACATATCTTTCCTACCAGATCCATACTAGCCGCAGTGCTAGACCCTTCATCTTGGTCTTGTTTCCGACTTATGGTCGGCTTAGAAATTCTATCTTTAGCCGACCATCGCTGCCTATCACCTTGAAATGGGTAATACTACATCTGACATGTATTTGGTGATGGCAAAGCTAATCCTCTCCCAAAGAAATTGCTAAAAAGGGCACCGGTGAGCTCTTTCAGGCCGCTATCGATATTCATTAATCGGCCGATGTGGAGGACTTCGCCGTGGCCTTTCATTCCTCCTTTCATATTTTGCTAGTAGTTGGGAAAAGTGGGCTTCAACTTCAGACGGCCACGAGTGGCAATGCTCTCTCAGCTTGATAACCCTTTAGTGTGATTGTTTTAAAAATTTTCCTTTCACGGTTGGCTTTTATTTGTATAGAGCCAACATTAATCATGAGTGTCTTATTGCTATCAGAATTTGATTGTACATCGGCTTGACGCGTCATTTTTATAGCCGATGATATATGAATTTGATCCTTAGGCTCTTCATCGTGTGTCATCTTTTCCTTCTTTTTAGAGCAATGGACCATGTTAATTGGAAAAGGATCGCCATTCACCGCATCGCCGCCTCTTCCAAAAATTTTAATTGGTCATCCTCTATAGCCGATTGTATCTTGTCTTTGTAATTTTGAATTCATCTTTGAAGCCTTTTCATTTGAGAAACGGCTTTTTGAGTCGATACTGTAGGAAATGACTCAAATTGGTGAATTCTCGTCACGAATTTTTTCTTAATGGGGTATCAACCCCGAAAGCTAAATCGCCAACCGATTATCGTGCAGGTAACACTAAAACACCTATTTCTCACTTCTCGAATCTCTTAACATAATCATTTATAGATTCCTGACTTGCTGATGTAACTTAGATCTCAAATCTCGAGTTCCGCATCACAGAGAAAAAGTACTCATGGAATCGGCTTTCCAAATCGCTCCAAAATGAACCGAATTTGGAGGTAAACTACTAAACCAATTGAAAGCACTCGATAAAGACAAGGAATAATCTAATTTTCACCGCTTGACCGAAATGCTTCACCACATCGAGCGATAAAGCGTCCGACATGCTCTAAGGTCGTGGACCGAATCATTCCCAAAAAATTTGGCAAAATCAGAATTTTAAAATTATGTGGATATTGCATACGATCTATATAATCCGACACGGCTTTTATAGCCGATGACTCTACCTTTGGTCGTAGTCGAATTGATCTATCAACACGCGTAAATCCGAATGCCCAATTAATGTTGTTAGCCGACAAGATATCGGGCTCGCCAATGATCATGATCAGTATTCGCCCGAGTGCAAACTCGGCCGCCGGTTAGACCGAGCCGACGGATTGTGTTGGTTTTGATCATACCCATCGCATCTTCTAACCGGTGGTTCTAGTACAAGGACAAAGGGCTCTGCGTAGGTTACCACCTTATGAGGGACCATATTCCTGGGCGAATCGGCTCTTGGCATCGGACGTGTTTAATTTGTTCAATCACCGTGAGACCGATTGTGGGAAAATATTAAACGGAGTCGACAATGCAAAGTAGCCGACACGCTTGGTCTAACAAAGATCGATGCACGCTGATAATGTGTGACTCGCTAGGCGCGAATCTCGCGGTAATATGACCATCGGTTGGGTTGGCAATATGGAAGGTATTGAAACCAATGTTTTTGCGGCAACCGCTAGGCTAGAATTTTGCCCTATCGAATACACAGGATATGTTGGTAGTGCCTGTAGTGGATCGAGAAAGCTTCCAGATGAAGCCAACTCTTGAGCAACAGTTTTTACACTATTTGCAATTATTGGCTTGAGAGTACTGACCAAAGCCGACGATTGATTAATCAATGCGTGATGTACTGATTGCTCAATCATAGCCGATAATTCGGCCTGTGATGGTATGTAATGACTTACCAGGCTAGTTGAGATTGCAGCGTCGAAAGCGCATTCAAAGATCGACAGAGTGGTCTTTTGGGTTACACTATGCCGGTCTTTTGATAACAACCCAAAGATCATCTTCTTCCAACGCAGCCTTCCGATCTTCGATTTCTTTACGCCGCTCGAGTTAAATCGCCCAACGTGGGGACGATTATTGCCTCAGTGTTGAGATCTGACGGCGGAATTGATAGTGTTGGCGTCAAAAACTTGAAGTAGGGTTTCTAACGACAAAGACACCGCATTTAACACCGGTTCAAAGCGCGCGATTGATTTGACTCAGAATCGACAAGGTAAAAATATAAATTCACTCAAAGCCGATCGTAACGATTAATCGGCTTAAACTCAATCACTTGAAGCCGATCGAGATCAAGGTAACAGATAAATCTAACTAGCCGATCGTGAAGATCAATCGCTTAGATTCAATCACCAAAGCCGATTAAATCAAGATAAAAAGGTAAATCTAACTAGCCGATTAAGGCTAATCGAGGATAAAGGTATATCGATTTCAAGAAGGCGATGCGCAAAGAAAATCGTAATAAATCGAACTCGGCGAATTGATGGAGATCAACAATCGGCGATGCGCAACTTTATTGATCAAGATCGAATTACAAGAAGACTAAATTACGTAAACTACTCTTAGTCGATTTAAAAGTAGATGAAAAGTAGATGCGAATTGGTTGATTGGCTCGCGCTTTTCGATCACCTATAGACCTCTTTTATACCCATTGGCCGATAGAATCTCGGTACAACACGTTAGAGTAGAATCAGACGGCCTCTATTTGGATGGTGCTTTCCTTAACAACCTGTTCCGTTTCCAAATATCTTCAATCTGCATCCTAGTCGTATCTTGTTGATCTTGGACTGCCGATTCTGACCCTATCTGCCAAATTTTGGTGCAAACAGGTACTATTGATCCGGTGTGAGCATGGTACGGTCCAGCCGTAAATAGGTCGTGTTGGCACGGCCCACTCGCCCGTGTTGTGCTTGGGTCGACAAAGTGGCACGGCGGGCCGGCACGGCACCGCCCGGTAAGGCCCGGTACGGTTATGGCACGGTACGGCCCGTTTAGTTTGAAAAATAATCGTTGGAGGCTTAAAAAATCCAAAAAAAATAAAAAAAATCCCGAATTGTTTTCCTATAAATAGGTGGCTGCCCCCATTTCCACACTAGCAATCTTGCATTCTCTTATATTCATTCTCTTGTGGAAATTCTTTTGCTCTTGGTGGTAATTTGGCAAAATTCGAAATAGTTTTGCCAAAAATCTAAAAATCCGAAATTTGGCTTCTGGCTTCTGTCAAGAAATCAAGGTGATAATTGTGATTTATTTTTTCATTTTGTTATTATTTTAAATCATATTTTAGTATTAATATCGTAATTATTTCTTGTAGTTTGCTTTTTAGAGAACTAGGATTTTTTGTCGTTCCAAGCTTTTGATTTTGGGCTTTCACCCGAGGAGTTTCTTGCATCATATGATGCGCAAGAAGCTGTAGGGGCTATGCCATCCTCAGGCTCTACAAGTGTTACTGCGTCGGCAAGCATCGGGGCAAAAAGAACAAGACGTAGTATATTGGGAGTCTGGGAAGATTTCGAGCAAATTTTTGAGACATCAGATGGCGTCCAGAGCAGGTATGCTGTTTGTAAATATTGTAAGCATAAATTAACTGTGAAATCTTCAGGTGGAACGGGACACTTGAAGAGGCATGCTGAGAGCTATAGAAAAAGTGGATGGCATTAAGATGACGCAATGCAAAGACAACCTCAACGATACGCAGACGAATCGACTACAACTCGAGGTAGCTCATGAATCTCTTTGTCGTTTAATCGCTTCTAAAGATCTTTCTTTAAACTTTGGTGAGTTAGCTGCGTTTGAAAGCTATATTAGGACCGCTCATAATCATTTGTTTTCTATAGTTTCTAGACAGACAACAACTAGAGATTTGATTAAATATTATAATAATTGTCGCAATAAGCTAAAGAAAATTTTAGTACCTATACTTTTTCTGTGTCTTTGACATCTGATATATAGAGTGGTAGAGCTAAAGAGGATTATAGGATTCAAATTAATTGATATAGCACACACTGGTGAAAATATTGCTGATTGTATTGTAAAAGTTGTGGAAGATTTTGGTCTTAGTGATAAGATTTTTGCAATAACATTAGATAATGCTTCTGCAAATACTTCTGCCATAAACATTCTTACCCCGCTTTTCAATTCCTATGCTAAATCTTTCTTATTACATCAGCGTTGTGCTTGCCATATTATTAATCTTATAGTTAAATCTGGTTTGAAGAGGTTAGATCAGTATCTTGAACCTTTTCGCACTGCAATATCTTACTTAAATTATTCTAATCAACGAGTAGCAGCATTTAAGACTTATTGTATTGTAATGAATGTGCGTCCACGTAAGTTTGGTTTAGATATGCCTGTTAGATGGAACTCTACTTACTTGATGCTTAAGAATCCCATACCATATGAGAGCACATTTTCTGTTTTTATTAACACGCACTGTCGTACACGGGATGGTCAACCGCTACTCATAGAGCAACATTGGTATATTGCTAAATACTTGCTGTCGTTTTTAGAACTTTTTTTGAATCTACTGTTGCTTTATCTGGAGTTTATTATGCAACCTCTTCTTTAATTGTGTATCATATTTTAGAAATTGCTACCCACTTAAAGAGCCACGAAAATGATAATATCTTGCGTGGAGTTGTTTATGCTATGAAAACTAAAATTTTAAAATATTGGCAAGAAATTCCTATGTTATATGCATTTGCATTTATTTTAGATCCTAGAGCTAAAGTTTGAGGATTCTCTAATGTTCTCTCACTTCTAAGTGATGCGGTAGGTACTGATTATTCTAGTTATTTTTCAAGTGTCCGTGCTAACTTATCTCAAGTTTATGATAAGTATGATAGGAAGTTTGCTGGAGTTCGCATGCAGCGACCTCCACCAGCACCCACAACAGGTAAGAAAAAAACCACATCGGGAAAGATATGAGGTGCAGGTGGCTCTTCCTCAAGGAGTTCGACTACATCAACGACAAGTGCGGACACACCAAGTGGTGGAGAGCTAGCTGCCTATCTCAAAAGCGACATTGTCAACTACCAAGAGCAGCAAGAGGAGGACTTCAGCATTTTGTAGTGGTACCACGAGCACAAGATAACATATCCGGTGCTTTCCATATTAGCACGGGATGTGTTAACAGTTTCTGTCTCCACGGTTTCTTCGGAGTCTGCTTTAATTCTATCTGGAAGAATAATCGAGGAGAGAAGAACAAATCTGACAAGTGAGGAGGTGGAAATACTTCTCACTGTGAAAGATTGGGAACAAGCTGATCAACGAGCTCAACATACTGCAGAAAATGCTGAGCTGGCCCTTATGAGCGAGATTGAACTAAAATTTATGAATCTGGGAATATAATTGCATATCTTTTTGGACATTGCTATGTGATGATTTTTTTTCTTGTCTTTGATGGTCGTAGGACGATGGTGGTAGGTCATGGTGAGGCGGAGGATGACCGGTACTAGGCGAGGTGCGTCGGAGGTCCAGACGATTGAGGATCGCCTAAAGATGATCAGAGACGGAGTCATTACAGACCTAGAAGACAAGGAATGTATGAGATGCTAACTTGGAGCTACTCGGGTCAAGGAGGGTCGTTGGATCACGGTTTAGGTGATATAGTAGCGGGTCTAGTTAGTATGCTTTGAAAAGCATGCAAAAACCCGGTATGGTTGTTGGGTTTCGGGTTAGCCCATGTATGGCTGTGTGAGTGAATCAATCCTAACCCTTGATATGTTCCTTAGGGTTGAAGGAACTCATCCAAGGGTGGAGGATGACTCAAGAGTAGTATAAATAGAGGGGTAGGGGTAGCTCTTCCCTCTTTGAAGGTTTTGAGGTTCTTGTACTCCTTTGAGCTTTGCCCACTTTGTTATGTGGCTTTGTAAACCCCCTTCCAGAAATGAAAATTTAATTTTCTCAAGTCTGAATTTATTTTACGTATTTACATTATGCTTTAAATTCAGTCTTTAAATTTCGCTATTTACATTCTTACAATTTACTTTCCGCACATTTGGGTTTGCCTCCCCTCCTTCTAAATGCTTGTGGATTTTGTGTCGAGGATGTATGATTGATGGATGAGTCTTCTTTAGACCATATCCCAATCATCTAGGCAAATCTTGTGTTCTTCCTTGCAATAAACCGATCTTTTGCTCTTTAGAGAATCATTCTTGAAAGATTGGGTTTTTGGTGTTCTTGACTTGTGCTCTTGCTTGCTTTGACGTGTGGGAGGCTATCCAAGTTCATCTTGATCATTAAAACCCCACGAGCAAGTCCAAGAGCAATTTTTTTGGGTTTTTCCTCTCACTTGGTACATTCTTCCTTCAATTCGAAAAAGGTCAGAACCAAGCTGTGTGCGTGGTTGGGGAAGATCTGTGTTGCAGTGGCACCACATCTTGAGCATGATTATTCCTAGTCCAACAATGAGTCCCTCTTATTCTTCTACTCTGTGCGAGTGAGGAATAGTGAGATAAGACTTATCGAGAGTGTCTATATTCGGATAGAGTTTTCGAGATGTTTTGTTATGATCTTATATTATAACTATTATTCGTTTTACTGTCATTTCAATATATTTATTGTATTCAAACAAAAATGTTGCATTACTACAAAATAGCCATACTAGACATTCTTTCGAATAAGCCTTACATATATTTATAATAGACTTGCATTCTGTGCATAACTTGTTGAGTACTTTATGTACTCACCTTTGCCACAACAAAATCATCAGTTGAAGAGGAGTCTATGCCTGCTATGTAGGAGTTTCAGGAGGAGATGAGTTACTAGGAAGCGAACGCTGTCAGTTGTCTGTGGTATATTGATGGGTTATCTATGAAGTTTTTCATTCCACCGCTGTTATATTTCTTATAGTTTAAGCTGTGTGTGACCTAATAATGTAAAGTTGACCTTAAGGTCGTTCAACTATTTTTTTATTCAATAAATATGGTCTTTTATTATGTTTCTGTTGTGTACGATTGTGATATTACAACTATACTACCACTATGTGCACTAGCGTGATCCTGGACTAGTGCGGTATACACAGAAGGTCCGGATTTGTATATTCGTGTCCTGACAATCTGCCACCACATTGGATTTTTTGGGATGATAGTGAATTCCCACATCATAGTACTTTATCAATTCCAACCATCTTCGCTATCTCATTGATATCAGTCAGAGTGAAAATATACTTCAAACTCCTATTATCTGTGTATATGTCACAACAATTACAATTGAGATAGTGATGTCATAACTTCAAAGCATGCACTACATCACCTAACTCCAAATCATGCATTGAATAATTCTCCTTACACGGCCTCAATTGTATAGAAGCATAAGCAGAACTTTGTCTTCTTGCATTAACACACAACCACGTCCTTGACACGAAGCATCACAATAAACATTAAAACTTTTCTGAATATCTGACAATACCAATACTGGTGTTGAAGTCAAATGTTTCTTCAACTCCAAGAAACTCTGATCATAGTCTGGTTTAGCAATTTTCTTTCTTCTCCAAATGTGTGAGCGGTTTAGGAATGGTCGAAAACCCTTCAATGAAACAAAGAAAATATCCTACCATTCCAAGGAAACTACAAACCTGAGTTACTAACTTTAGCTACTCGCATTGCAAAATAGTCTCACTTTGCTTGGGTCAACAGCCACTCCTTTAACCGTCATAATGTGTCCAAGGAAATCGACCTCGTTTTTCCAAAAATCACACTTGCAGAACTTAGCATACAACTAAAGCTCTCAAAGCCTTCCAAGAAACAATCTCAAATGCTCAGTATGCTCTGCTTTAGTCTTGGAGTAAACAAGAATGTCATCGATAAACACAACCATGAACCTAGCCATGTATTCCATGAAAACCTTGTTCATCCTATTCATAAAATAAGCAGGGGCATTGTTCAATCCAAACGACATCATCATGAATCATAGTGTCCATATAGAGTAGAAAATACTATCTTAGACACATCCTTGAGACGAATCTTCAATGGTTGGTATTCTGATCGAAGATCAATCTTGGAAGACACATCAGCTCATTTCAAATGATCGAAAAGATCATCAATCCTGGGAAGCAAATACTTATTTTTAATTGTCACTTCATTAAGTAAACGGTAGTCTGTACACATTCTCATATTTTGTAGCATTCTAGAGTTAAAACAATAACTAAAAATATTATTTTATTGGATTTTATAAATTTTCTAAGAGTTTTCCCTATTTTTTGGATTTTGGAAAAGCTTTTCCTGTTTGCTAAATTTAGTTCTAAATTTAAAACTAATTTCCGAGTAAAAAGAAATATCAACTTTAAGTTGGAAACAATTTTTCTGAGTTTAAAATGCCTTAGGGAATTTCTTATAATTTTTCTAGATTTTTAGCTCTATATGGTATTTTCTAAAGCCTCTTTGATTTTCTGGGTTTTCTTAAATTCAAAAATTAATCTATTTTCCCTAATCCTTTTTGGGCCAAAATCTTTTTCCCGTGGCTCGTTTGTCCTTTTTCTAGCCTGACCTAACCATCCTTGCCTTTTTTTCTTCCTGTACACCGGCTCATCCTACTTCTCTTCCTCTCACTAACATCCGGCTCCGCCTATCAGGATCTTCTACCTCATGCCCATACCCAAGCTATCACCATTTTTACACGCGAGGATTTCTTCAAGCTGCCCATTTCTCCCTAAATTTGTGCGCACCTAACGCCATTGATGACTCTCTTCACATCGCATTTAAGCTCAGCCATTCCCCTCACAACCCTAAATCATATTCCAACTTTCAATGGCACACTGCCTCCCTTCCCAAGTCTTATTTTATAGGATCTAACCGTTGATTGTAATTCCTGAGTATTGTCCATTACTGTGGACATGGCTATCTGAATAGATTTACACTCTACAGAGGTTATGCACTTTACCCACATGATACAATCAACTCACCACGTCTGCCATGACTTGCCATACAAAAGTATGCGATTGAGTGATCATAACAAAACCTTTCGTAAACTTTTATCCGAACACTGACCCTCCCGACAAGCTTGACTCACTATTCCTTTTCTCCACTAAGCAGAAGAATAGGAGAGACTTATTGTTGGACCAGTGTGAGGTCACTGCACAACACACCCTCCCCTTAACCGCATGCACCATGTGGTTATCTACCTGTGGTATCACATGTTAAGACATCCGTAACTTAGTTAGGTTCATCCCATTCTAGACATGTGGTTGCATGTTAGACTCAGTTCAAAGGCTTGCAAGATTAAGTCCTTAATTGATCGATGCAAGACTTCCACAACCCAACCGCCTCACAAGCCCACCTTGGCACACGGCCCCTTGCCACTTGCCCCAATCTAATTCATTTACCACTCCAGTTGATTATCATGCAGCATATACCATCAACAACTCAACATCATTTCGTGACAATACATGTCAACACAACTCAACATCATTGTGTGACAATACCTGACACACCTTTTATAAACATGTTCCATATTCTATTAGTAAAGATTGATTTTGATATTTCAAAAGACATGTGTTACATGTGGCATGGCTAAGCAACTAAGCACGATCTAACCAACCCACGTTGGCATCTATTAGCAAACAACTAATAATGAACCATCCTAGGGTAAAAAATAATCATGGTATACAAATGACAAGGTAGATTTAATCCAATTGGGTAATAATTAGATCCCAAACTAATTTGAAAACAGTTCTACACATAAAATATCATGCATTAATTTAAATCAACATAGCAATTTGTAAAACTAGGTTTAATGTGATCAAAGCACAACTTACCTTAGAAAAGATCTTATTCCTGCTCTACATCTTGGTCTCGGATCAACTCTTCACTCTCGCGCGATCCGAGCACTTCGACTTCTACGTAAATTGAGACAAAATAATAAATAAATACCAAATTAGAAAGTAAACAAACTCTAAAAATCAGATAAAATTCACCATTAAATATATCTCAATTTTACAAATTTTTAGAAATTTGAATTGCCTCAATCGGAACTCGTATGGAGAACGGGCTATCGAAAAAAATAAAAAAATCAGAAAAATAAAAACACAGATTTTCTCAAATTAATTTTCTATTGAAAATCCTAATTAATACATCATCACTAATGTCGACATCAGCACATAAATTAAATAATTAAGTAAATCTCTTAGCTAACACATGGGGCTCTCGATCCATGGACCAAGTCCACGACTCAACCTGAATCCATGATGAGCACAGCTCACGGCCAACAGCAACTGACAACTCGGTGCCGTGGTCTGATGTGGCAACTAAAGGAGCACCTACATGTCAGTCGACACCCAACACACTTGAACCACGTGGCTCCGATGCGGATGAGAAGACGGCCGCAAACCCTGCCAACGCTGAAGACGACGAAGTCAAAATAGCAAAACAGCGACGCAATCACCTTATAACCATATGGATCTGGAAGCTCCGAACTCGATGACCCCAAATTTGTACTTGGCTTCAACAGAGAGTGCCCGACGACGGATATCTCGATGGAGAAACAATGATGACGCAAAAGTTAACTCCTGCGAGCTCTTGCGACTACTTGAGCACATCTCGAGCTTCAAATCCTAGGGAACCAGATGCAGCGTAGCATGGGGATCACGAATCTGAGGTCAATGAGGCTTGTAAGGGCCTCGACGATTGTGTAGCTATCGGTTTCCGTGATGGCGGCGGATCCGAGTCTGGGATGACCACGAGAAGACGACAAAATCCATAAATTCATCTCGAAAAAATATCGATCTCGAAAAAACGTCGTTTAGGGCCTCAAAACGGCCTCCGAAGTCAGGGGAAACCGATAGCTACACAATCGTCGAGGGGGTTACATTATAAGTCAGGGGAAACCGATAGCTACACATCATTTTTAAAATCCATAAATTCAAGTCAGGGGGTTACATTATAAGTACACGTGAGGCTTCGAAAAAATATCGATCTCGAAAAAACGTCGTTTAGGGCCTCAAAACGGCCTCCGAAGTTTTTTTCGTCGATTTTGCGTTTTCAAGTTCTTCAGAGCAGGAACATGGGATATCTCACACCTATTAGCTCTTCTATTATGCCTGAACTAGCACAGAGTAGCTGGATCACAGAAATATCATCTGTATGTGACGATATTTTTTTTTCCAAAAGTAACATCACAGGCGGTTCATAGTAAAAACCGTCTGTGATAGTTTGTTATCACAGACGGTTCTTAGTAAAAACGTCTGTGATGTTTTCATATCATAGACGGTTTTAGTTTGAAATCATGTGTGATATGTTCTATCACAGACGGTTCATAAACCATCTGTGATGTTCCGTAACATCACTGACACATGGTTACAGACGGTTCGAAAAACCGTCTGTGATGACGGTTTCGAACCGTCTGTGATGACCTTTTCTGTAGTAGTGTTATTAGCAAAATATCCCTACTCTCGGTAAATGAAACAATGCTTGACTGAGGGCTATTGAATTCCTCTGGGCGTAGCATCACCTGAATAGGTGTCTAGAAGTTCTAACAAGCTGGAAGCAATGCTGGGGATGGCATCTTGGACATAGCTTGAGACTGAAACATAACAAACTATTGAGGTACAATCCTCAAGCTCTATTGATTTGGATGACTTCCTTGTTGAGCCATTGCTTGCGGTTCTCATCTAACTCATTGCGCTTATCGTCCAAGATAAGGGCCTTGTTAACCAACTCCTGAAAATATGGAAAGGTATATGTATTCAACCCAACTTGAAGTCCATAGTTCAGTCCCTTCATAAAACGAGACTACCTTGCTTTCTCAGTAGTAACATTTTCAGGTGCATAGTGAGTAGTTGTGTAAACTTATTCAGATATTCTGCCACAGATTGGCCTTCTTGCTTTGTAGCCCTAATTCTTCCTTCTTTAGGTCCATGATCCCTTCCGGTACATGGTACTGATAGAAAGCAGTAACAAACTTGTAAGGACCCGAATCCACTGATTCGAACCCACTGTGTTTACCGCACTAGTCCCAGGATCAACGCTAGTGCACACAGCTCAACATTGGTACATATCACATCATACACAACGATAATAGAATAATAGTTCATTCATTGATATATCTAAAGGTATGATCTTATGACCAACTTACATTACTAAGCCACGCAGGCAAGACCGAAATATAAACTAGTAATTAAGCAAATGGAAAGTAGAAAACGAGATAGCTCATCGCTCACCACAGCAACCGACAAGGCTCGGACCCTAATGACTCGTGGTCTTCCTCGACTTCCTCTTCCAACACAGTGTAGATTCTTCAACTGTTGATTATTGTTGTTTGGCAAGGGTGAGTACTTAAGCACTCAACAAGTTGTGCATGTAATGCAATTCTATGTATCTATATGCAAGGCTTATTCCAATGGATAGGCTATCATGGTTATTTTGCAATAAGCAAGATTTATGAACAAATAC
This sequence comes from Otatea glauca, assembly GCA_036346275.1. Lineage (NCBI taxonomy): Eukaryota > Viridiplantae > Streptophyta > Magnoliopsida > Poales > Poaceae > Otatea > Otatea glauca. Next base: position 11,130,317 of record CM070714.1, read on the forward strand.
AAGAAATAGATTGTAAAGATCAGAAACAAATATCAATAGTAAATAAATTCAGATTTCTCAAGTAAACCAAGTTTCCAATCCTAAGTCAAATTCCATCTTCCATATGGCATTCCGCCATCCCAACCAAGTTGTCCAATTAATTACACTAACCCTTAATCAGAATTTTAGCATTGCTCAATACCGCGAGCACGGCTATCCGAATAGTTTCACACTGCAGAGGTTATGCACTTTACCCACGTGATACAACCAAACACCACCAAGGCGAGTGATTATAACAAAGCCTTTACAATGCTCGCTTAACCGATACTACCCGCTAAGGTTTCAACACCGTGGGTCTGAAAACCATGACCGTGGCCCCTCTTGCGCCATGTGAATTACACCATAACTCGGGAACAAACACCACCACGATAGTACCAAAATCAAGACATTGCAAATTACTCACTAGGTCGCCCATACTGCACATGTGGTTGCATGATTGACTCAGTCAAAGGCTTGCAAGGTTAAGTCCTTAGTGTGATCAAGGCAAGACATCCACATACCCTCGCCCATCGGGCCCACCTTGGCATCCTCGCCTTGTCACTTGCCCCAATCTAAATTATTATCACCCGCTTGATTACCAAGCACCACGTGCCATCAACAATTCAACATCGCTATGTGACATGACTCGCCACAACAACTCAATCTCATCGTGATCCCACATGACACACAAGTTCATAACATTGTTCCATATTCCATTAATCAAGATTAATTATCAATGATTCTCGACACATGTGATGACGTGGCAAGGCTAAGCAACTAATACGAACTAATCCTCCAATGTTGATTAAATTATTAACCAACTATGTTTAACCAATCTAGGTGACAATAGATCATGGCATACAATGACAAGGTAGGGTGTAGATCAATCTGTATATTAGCTAAACCCAATCTAATTTAAAACAGCTTGTATATTTGAAATATATGCAATAGGGCAAATCGATATAGCAATTTTATAAACATGGGTTCAACATGATCAAAGCACAACTTGCCTTGAAATAGGTCCTGATCTGGTTCTCGAACTTGCTCTTGAGTTGTCGGATCTTCCTCCAAGCGTCGCACAATTCAACGCTCACGCTGCATCAAGAAGAAAAGCAAATAAATGCCAAAACAGAGAGCAATTGAACTCCAAAATCAAATAAAATTCACCATTAAATAGATCTCAATTTTACAAATTTTTAGAAATTGGAATCACTCAAACCGAGTTACGATGCAAAAGATATAGCCTTTTGAAGTTTGAAATAAATATCAAATTGCTAAAATCGAAAATCGAATTAACAGATTTATTTTTAAACCGAAAAGATATTTATGACGCCAGCCCTGGTCCGGCACTGGTGTCGACACGCGCCTCCTCGGTCCATGGATCGCGCCCACGCTTTCCTCGGGTCCACGGTGCACCCGCTTTCACGTGGTTTTGGGCCATCGACACGCGGGCCCGCCTCTACCGATCGATCGCCACGCCGCTACCTCACCGACGCGACGCAAGCACGCGCCGCCACCTCGCCGATCCGAGCCGGCTGCCACGCAAGCGACACACGGCGACGAACCAGCGCACCACGCCGACGCGATGGCGCGGATACCTAGGGTCGCTTGCGGCGAGGTTGGGAGTACCTTCGCACGCTTCAACATGGCGAACCGATGACGCGTCGATGCTCCATCGACCACCAAACGCCGACGACGAGGACTTCTTCATCGCGGCGGCGGCTTCTCGGTGATCTTCCTCCTCGCGCCGCTCTGGCAGATTCGACGCGCACACGAGGTGCTCCGGTGAAGACGAACAGATGCGGTCGGCCTTGACCTTGGGTGGTTTCAACGACGGCGAATCGACGATTCTTCGCGCGCGCGGCGCCGCAAATCTTCATGAATTCGCGATGAATCGCAACGCCTCAAGGGATAACCTAGGGCTTTGGTTTGCGGCAGAGGCGAACCAAGTGCCCCTTTATAGCCCTCGATCCTCTCCCGACGACGACGGACACGGAGTCCACGGCGGCTACGGCCGGACGCGATCCGTAGTTCGCCGCGAAGACGACAACGCAGCTCCACACGATGACGACGGACGGTCACAAAACAATCCGGATGTCGCACAATCTCGTCCATCCACGCGCTCGCAACGGCCCCGATCCGAGAAGTCCCAAACCGGTGACGACTTGATCTCACCCGCGATCTCGATCCAACTACGAGGATTAGATCTCCAAAACAAAGCTAAATGGGTCATGCAGACATCTGGTCAGACAAGACGCTGCAGCCTCATGGGCTCGGCCCATTACTGTTTAACTGATATTTTCTGGTTTTAACACTTAAAATAATTACAGAAATTCCTTTAATTACTTTTAGGCAAATAAATTATCAGGACAAATCTCAGAAAAATCTCAAAAATACTTTGAGACATTCTGGACTCAAATAAAATATTTTTGGCAAAACTTTATTTTGACTTTGCACATATTTAATTAGATTTCAATAAAAGGCAATAAACTTGATTTGAAATTAATTCAAATAAATCCAGAAAAATCCAAATAAATTCCAGAAAATCATAAATGCACTTTTAAGCAATAAAATAATATATAAGCAAATTTTTGGGATGTTACAAAACTCATTATAGGAGATATTCTATGGGACTTCGTAGGCTACACAATAATTCTCCCACCATTCAATAGCAATTCCTTTCATTTGATGAGAATCATAAAGAACCTTCTTAGTGCCCTCACACTAAGTAATGAATAACTTCTTCTCGATGGTCATGAGCCAATCATCTGCTTCCAGAGGTGTAAGATTTCCAGAAAATGTTGGCATATGGTCCTCATGAATTCTGATGACCTTGAGTAAGGATAGGGACCATTGACAACAGCTTGGGTCGCGTTGTTGACATTTACTTGATTGGTTATGTTCTACACTTGCTACATCATCGTATGCATCAACTGGGTTTGAGCAGCCAGAAACGCTCTAAAATTCTGCATATCCACTTAAGGTGATGGTTGAGGAAATGATCCATCATTGGGGTTCTCACTAGGTCTAGTACCACTTCCACTGGCTCCATTGTTACCACGTGTCTGAACCATCTGCTGATCATTTTACATGGTTAGGGAAGAGGGAACATCAAAGATAAGAAAACAAGAATCTAATGCATGGGAACAGGTTTAACGCAACAACCAAACTTAGGATTTCAACATCTTTTATTAATAACTTGATATGGTTTTTTACAAGTGACTAAGGGCCTCTTACAACACATACTGCACACATGGAAAACAAAACTCCAAGCTAAACCTAAGCACACAAGTCTAACGCCTAAAGGGTAACACTCCTATCTTAAGCAAACGCGACTCCCACACATGAGTCTCAACTGAATAAGCTAAATTCTATCACTCATCAAGCCAATTAGGCTGATGCTCTCCTTGGGCATACAATAGCGGATGGGCAGGCATCGGTGCAAACTGATCCCGATGACCTGGGACAACATGTGCAGATGTCTTAGGTGCCTCTTGAGATAACTGCTCTATAGGTTCTGGCTCCACTTCTTCTAAATCTTCCTCTTCCTCTAGCTCTTCTTCAAATTCCACGCTAACTCCATATAGAGCTTCTTTCAGTTCTGCAATCCTTTCAGCGGCCATCATACGAGTAGCATGAAGATCTTCTTCTGCAGCCTTCAAAGCTTCATAGGTAGGGGTGGATAACGAGCCAACTCGGCTCGACTCGATTCGTTAAACTCGTTAAGATAATGAGCCAGCTCGACTCGACTCGTTAACTTAACGAGCTCAAACCTCAGCTCGACTCGACTCGTTAAAAGCTCGAGTTGGCTCGACTCAACTCGTTAAGCTCGAGTATGCAATTTTACAGGACCCAATTTACAATTTTACTGACCACATTTCTCCAAACTGTAGTCTTTTAGCCATTTGAGCTCTTTCCAGCACTACATCTAAAGGACATAATCTTTGCTATGCTTAAAATGAAGAAAGTATCAAGGTATTCAAATGGCAACCCCAGTGTACTGAGAAAGCGACAATAAAACTAGATAGATAAATCAGACATAAAGAATAATGCCTCTAATTCTGTATGAGATTCTCCATTGCGCAGTAATGACATGTCAAATTAAACTTCTTAGATGTCGTTGCTGTTTAGGGTGTCATGCACAAGAGAGTTTCTTATTTTTTTCGTTAGCTTCTACCACAGAAATAGCTGTACGATGTTTCAATATATAGTGCAGTTGTGCCTTGTGTCTTAATTAAGAATCTTGGAAATATTAACAATCAATCAATCATGATTCCAGCAATCCATCGTTCTAAGTTAGGGTTATCTTGAAGTATCTCTAGTAAAATTGGAAAAGTGCTAATCGAGATGAGAGCCACAAACCGATGTTGGGGCAGATGTGGGAGCAAGGGGAAGCAGCATCGGATCGTATCGTGGAGGATTTGCATGGTTCACCGCCACTATCGATGTGGAGCATGAAACAGAATCAGAGCCACAAGACTGCCTCAACCTCATTGCCTTGTTCTTTGACTCCATACTTTGATATTTTTCCATCACACAGAGGTTGTAGGACCACGGGCGGAGCAGGACCGAAGCAGTGGCTGGAAGGGACAGAGGGGACGGAGACAGTGGCCGAAGGAGAGGCTCAATGTGCCGTTGGTCGCCGTGTTCCTCTCCTGTGTAGTGCACCTAAACCCTAGGAGGGCTGGATCCGGGCGAATATGGGGAGGGGAGGCAGCGACGACCGAGGGAGCAAGAGGAAGGGGAGGGGAGGCGACGACGGGAGAAGGGGAGGACGGAGGCGGTGCGAGCAAGGGGGAGGGGAGCGGCGGCGGGAGAAGGTGAGGATGGCGGCGGCGCGAGCAAGGGGGAGGGGAGATGCGGCGCGAGTGAGGAGTGGTAGGGATTAGGACCCATCGGGTACTCGGGTGGTGGCGCGAGCAAGGGGAGCAAGGGGGTACTCGGGTGGAGTACTAGAGAGTAGAGTCCGGAGGGTTTTTGCTTGGGTAGTTAGGTTGTTGGGCAAGTTGGGTTGGGCTTGTCACTTATGGCTTATGGGCTAGTTTTTTCGAGCCAAACGAGTTACTCGCTAACTTGCTCTTTAAACTTGTTAAGATAATGAGTTCAAATCCCAGCTCGGCTCGACTCGTTAATAAACGAGTTCGAGCCAAATCGAGCCGAGTTTTTGAGTACTCGTTTAGCTCATGAGTTTCGAGTTTTTTTTTCCACCCCTATTCATAGGCCTTCTTCAACTCCTTGGTTGTATCCTTCATAGCTTCCTCTTAAGCAGCTACAATCCTGGTCAGGTGGATGACTGTAGCATCTTCCTCATCCTCTGCACTTGGGCAGCAAACCGTATGTCCTTGGGGATGAAGTCGAAACAATATGTGCCTTAGCTCAATGCTTATTGCAGATACTTAGTAACGCTAGACGTGATGATTCTTGGATCTCGGCTTCAAAATTAAAACTTTTGACTGTGAGATGGATAGGAGGACTTGCCTTAGAATTTTTCGTGACGTAGATGGTAATCTTACACACCACACCACGGCCTTTTCCATTGATTGTCCAACATGTTTCCAGATAAAGTGGCCTCTCATAACCACCAAGCATTTGAAAACTCTCCATAGCGCTGCAACATATCCACCGGTGTGCTCACCATAGGTGTGGAGCATCGTTATCTATTAAAGACAACTTGGGTAAGAGTTCAGCTTAGACAAGAAGGGGGAAAGAAGAAATTTTAGAAAAAAGCAAATAATAAGATAGATAAGATAATTCAAGAACTTATTAATATTACAAGTCAAATTTTCTCTTTAGGAAAATAAATTTTGAAGATCCTAAAGAAACAACTAGTCTAACTAAGGTCAATAACTATAGTCAATATGGCTCGGATAGCACCTTTGTCGAGACCTGAATAAGATCATCTATGTATACTGCACTAGTCTAGAACCACACTAGTGCACACAGCAGCAACATAGATGAAATATCACAATCATACACAGCGAAAAAATAATAAAAGACTCTATTTATTGAATAAAAGACAATTGATTGACCTTATGGTTGACTTTACATTATTAGGCCACATTGGGCTTAAACTCTAAGAAATAAGGTGGCAACAGAACGAAAATTTCGTAGATAACACATCAATATGACACAGGCAACTAACACAGTTTGCTCCCTAGTAACTTGCCTCCTTACGGAACTTCTCCTCCAGAGCGGGTGTAGACTCCTCTTCAACCAATGATTTTGTTGTGGCAAGGATGAGCACATAAAGTGTCGGGACCCGGACTTGCAAATCCGAAACCCTCTGTGTATACTGCACTAGTCCAGGATCACGCTAGTGCACATAGTGGAAACATAGATGAAATATCATTCCATACAACAAATTAACTAAGAAGAAGCAAATTATTATTGAATAAAGCAGACGACCTTATGGTCAATGTTTACACCATTATGCCTTAAGGGCTTAAGAAACAAATAATTATTGCAGCGGAAAAGATAACTTGAGCCATTCGACATGCCACAGGCAATCGTTTGGGGAACGCCTTCCTAATCCACGTAGTCTTCATAGAATTCCTCCTCATGATATTCATTATCTCCTTCAGCAACTGATCAACAAAGGCGTATAGCCATGAGTACAAAAAGTACTCAGCAAGCCGTAGGGAATTGATGCAATATATTCATGCACGGCTTGACAAGGATGGCTATATGTTTCATTTGCAGAAAGCAATAACTTGAATTGAAGTACAATAAATAGACTGAAAACATATTTATGAAAAGATAAATAAATAACTGGTAGATCGATGGTAGACAACAAAACAACAGTGAACTCCCCGTTCACATCCCACATTTCAAGAAATACTCTATACCCTGTGTGAAATTCCTGGGCTTGTCCATGACCGCGGACGCGGTTATTCGAATAGTTTTACACTCTACAGAGGTTGTACAACTTTACCCACAAGACATGAACATCTCTTTGTGCAAACGTTATTAACACACATCCTTTGGTGTGTTGCAGAGATATCATGACAAAGCCTTTACAATGCAATCGCCTAAACTCTAGATCGCTCGCTAAGGTTTCGCCCCTTAGGGCCCCCTCTTGCGCCTTGCGAATCTACCCGTCCATCCCGGAACCCACACCACCAATTTGGCAGTACTCAAGGCTAGAAATTGCAAGTTAATCAGCTAGGTATGTCCCATACCAGACTTGTGGTAGTACGGTTAGGCCCATTTCAATAGCGCACAAGATTAAGTCCTTAAGTTGTCTCAGGCAAGACATCCACATCCCAATGTGCTAGAAAGCACCCCCTTTATTGCACGATCACTTGCCTGAAGGAAAACAATTCGTTCAACCAAGACCAATGGCAACCCCGCTATGGTACAACAAATTTTACAACAGTGGTTAACGGCCACGATTCAATATCTCATTAAGTCAAGATTAACATTATTCAATATGTGACATGAATACCCAACGTATATCTAAGCATGTCTAAGCATAGCTACGTAACCCAATGTTGGTATAATGATTATGTCCAACTAGTAATGTCCCAACCTAGGTTTAACAATGGATACATGGCTTCCCAATAATTAAGGTGGTATAATGTCAACTAGAAACATATCTACTCCCATGAAATAAGCATTGATACACAAAATAGCATGCAATTGTATAAAATAAATTACTTTGCAAACATAGGATCAATATGATCAAAGGTTGCGACTTGCCTTGCTAATCTAGTGCTGAGTCTTGGTCTTCGAAGTCTTCGTTCGCTCCCTCGAAATTAGCGTTTACCGGAAAAGAAACAATGAAATCAAATAAATACAAAACAGAGTCTCAAACAAGCTCAAAATTGAAAATAAATGGTCTGGAAGATAGAGCTTGATTTTAGAAAAATTTAGAAACTTGAATCGCCTCAATCGGAGTTCGTATGAGCGAGAACGGGCCTCTGAAAGATTAAATTCGAGAAAAGGTCAAAATCGAAAATCGAATTTTCGGATTTATTTTTCTATTGGAAAAATCGGTTTATTGCGCAACGTTGACATCATCCGGCTTTTGGTGGATTCGGTCCACAGATCGCGCCGCTCACCGCGGCACCCGTGCACGATGGCGCCGCCACGAGGCGACACGACACGGCGCAGGCTAACGCGGACGGACACGCGTCGCGCATCAGGAGGCTACGATCGGATCCGACGGCAGAAAGCAAGGGTGCGGTGGCGACGATGTGGCGCGATCCAGAGCGTCCGTAGAAGATTGGACGGCCAGAACTTGCGACGTGGAACGATGACGAGCGGCAGAGGCGCAAGCTCACCGGACGCGAGGAAGAAGCCACGGCCAACGGCGGAACGGCGATGGATCGGCCGCGGCTCGGTGCGAATCGGGAAGAGCACGACGCGGGCGACACGAAGAACGGCTCGTTTGCGGCGGGGATGGGCCGGAGAGACCAAGCGACGACGGAGAAGTTCTCGGTGACGGCACAACTCCGGTGAGGTTGCATCGACGGTCGGCGAATGGCGGCGCTTGTGGAAAAACTCCAAATCCAGGCAAATGGCGACGCTTTAGCTCGATTGGATCTAGGGCTTAGGGCCTGTTTGGAAGCATAGTATTTTTATGGTTTCTAGTTAAATACCATAGTATATGAGAATATCATGGTATTTTATACCATGAGGTGTTTGGTTGCCCATCAAAAAACTCTGTTTCAAAAATCATGGTATTTTTGTAGTATTGGAAACTCTAGTTCAGACCAAAGTTTTCTCACCGAGCAAGCGTTGCGGCTCCGTTCCGCGCGTTTTTTCTTTTTTTTTATCATAGTCAATACTTTGATAAGTATGCCAGCCAAAAAACCATGAAACCATAATTTTTTTGTGTCATAGTCAATACTTTGATAAGTATGCCAACAAAAAAACCATGAAACCAAACAGTTGGTAGTTCCAAGAAGTACCATGATTTCAATAGGGTTATATAAAACCATGGTATTTATGTCAAAGCAATTACAGACTATGGTTTTTCAAAACTATAATTTTAGAAAACTTTGATTGCAAACAGGCCCTTAGCTTGCTCGTGACTTTGCAAATCAGGTGCTCTCCTTTTAAAGCCCTTGGCATCCGTACCTTGGCTGCTATGGTGTTCGTGTTTGCGGAGAACACGATGATGTGCTCCAAGTTCAGCTCGTGCACGAAGACAACACCTCTGACAGTTGGACCCAACCTGCTAGCGGCACGCGCGATGCAGACCAGGTAGGATCAAGGTTTTAAATTTCGGTTTCGGAATGAATTTCGTCTCAGGCCGGATAATGAAATTTCGAAATTTCGGATGAAATTTGAATTTAAAAATTCAAATCCGGTCCAATCCGAAAAATAAAAACCGAAATTCGGTCAAAAAACCCAAGATTTCGGATTAAATTTTCGAAATTTCGGGTTTTTTGCACTGGCTGAAAAATGGTCTAAACGTTATCGAAAATTTTTGAAATTGTTTTTGGAGGTTCCTGACACAATGCTGATGTTATCACAAAAAGTTCAGCTAATTATCACATCTGAGGAATTTTTAAAAATTCGGAGAGTGGTACTGTCCTGATAAAACACTGACCGACAAGTTTGATCGGAATGGAAAATGGTACAAATCAAGTTATAAACTGTTGAAATTTTTTGTGAATGGTTATGATCCATAAATAATATTATAATAAAAATTTCAACTGATTATCACATGTGAGGAATATTTAAAAATTCGGAGAGTGGCGCTGTCCAGACAGAACACTGATCAACAAGTTTGATCCGAATGGAAAATAGTACAAATGAAGTTAGAAACTGTTGAAATTTTTTGTGCATGGTTATGATGTATCTATAATGCTCTCATAAAATGTTCAGATGATGATCAAACTGTATAAATTTTTAAAAATTCGAACAGTACTACTGTCCTGTTAAAAGGCTTACCGGCAAACTTGAACAAAATTAAAAATTATGTAAACCATAAATTTTTTTGAAAATTTTACAGAACGGTGATAAGGAAGTTCTTAATATCCCATAAAAATTTTGATTCATTATCACACTCCAGTGAATTTATAAAATTCTTACAAGGCACAGTACCTTCTTTTCTTTTTGATTTTTGAAATATAATATAATGAACGAAGTTCAATGCTTGCATAGATTTGATTGACCAAACAAACAAAGTTTAAATTTTTTTAAAAATTTATATAATGGTACTGAGTCAATTATTAATCTCTCAAAAAAAATTAGATCATAATCACACTCAAGAAAATTTATAAAATTCTGACAATATAACTGTCTCAATTATGTTCATTCAGTTTTTGATTTTTTAAAGATAACAAATGAAGTGAAATTATTTTGAAATGTTTTATGTATGATCCTAAACTACTAAGAATAGTACCATAAAATTTTCAGATTTTTATCAAGCTTGTAAAATTTTATAAAAATCGGACAGTGTTTCTGCCAAAATTTTAAAATATTTAAAAAATTAGGTTTTTCAACAAATTTTCATAGGAGATGACTTTCCTAAGGGTTATTGGACCAAATCCGGCCCTAAAACTTTCAAAACCGGCCAAAACAACACGAATTTTCGTCGAAAAAACCGAAATTTTGGATTTTTACTGTAGTAATTTCAAAAAAAATTTAATTTTTTTTTCCGGATGGTACTTGAGATTTCGGGGTGGTCCGAAATCCAAAATCTCGGCGAAATTTCGCCGAAATTTAGAACCTTGGGTAGGATATTGCTAGGCTACATAACGCTCGGCTGACTGGGCTTCAACACAAAGAAATGGACCGGACAAGACAGGATTGGCACGAAAGCCTTTCCCAGGTTTTTCAACAATTTCTCTTTTAAAATAATTACACAAAATACAAATGGCTTCAAATAAATAACAAGTAAAATTTGAAGAATCCTAGAAAGTTCTGTAAAATACTTTTGAGCATATAGAACTCAAAGAAAATATTTTTGGCAAATGTTCACTTAAATTTAATCCATATTATTTTTTTTTTCAAAACGAAAATTCTATATAAATATTTAAATTGCAAATTAAATCCAAAAAATTCAAAAAAACGACAAATTATAGCAAAAACAATTCAAAAGCAAGAAAATCGGGATGTTACGGCTTGCAAGCCATATATTGTAAACTCTGATAATTAATTAATTAATTAAATTTCACATGATATGATGTGATACCATCTTTGTTTAATATATACTAGCTGTTCTTGGAATAGTACAGAATACACAAAGAATTCGGGATGTTACTCTCAGGTTGGACAGAGATGATATCAGAGACATGTCGACTGTAGGAGTGGGGCTTAGCTAGAATGGTTTAACATGTACTCCCTCCGTCCTGAAAAGTAAGGGACAGAAGAAATTTTAGGACAGATTATAGTTTCTGCCAAAAGACTCTAATGCCCCTATTTAATACTATGTCTCTATTAATTGGTAACATGCATGTATTAATTAATCACGATTATAGGGAATGACCTGCCACGTTTTTGTTTTGGAATATGTGTAGTCGCATGTATCTGCGTGCATCTACATGTATGGGCACAATTTGAGAGCATAATTTAAAAAGGGAGAGCTCTCAATCCCTAATATTAGATGATATAATTTGAACGCTTCTCTCCTTTACTTTTAAGGACGGAGGGAGTATCTAACCCTTTTCTTTTTCAAATAGTTGATGATCAGAGTTAGCATCGAGCAAAGCGACGGATGGACATGAGTTCTTTGAAGTCTGCTCTACCATCTATGTTTCAGACGTCGACCAATCTACCCTGTTAGGGAAGAACACTAAGAAGGATAAGTCATTGGACGCTGCGTCAACTTACTTATCACCACACCGACTGGACACAAAAGTCTTCGTTATGGCTTCAAGGGACACAGCTCTTCTTTCGATGATGCAAAGCAGGATGCCGCCCGCAAAGCTGTTTGTCAACTCTACCACATTTACAACCTTCACCTCGAAGGAATGGATCAACGCTTTGTACCCCCAAGGCCTTGAACGTTAGGACCATATCTGAGGAGAATACCTTAATTAACCTTTGCCTTTTTGTAAAGGAAACTCGAGCACATTGGTGTGGATAAACCGCACAGCAATCACTTGATTTGGAAAGCTGTATGAAGATTCCAGAGGGACTGAAACCCCATGTATGTGGATAAATCGCACAGCAACCCGGATTTCCAAATCTAAAACCCTCTATGTTTATTGCACTAGTCTAAAATCACGTTAGTTGTAGCGACCTCCATTTTTGCATAAAATACGAAAATGAGAATCTATGTGCATACAGTACTAGTTTCATGATCAGTGACTAGTACGCACATTTACAACAATTGGAATCACAACCATACATCACTAGTATAGTGCCTGTGCTAACGCTACGACGGCAGTACACCCGCTTATCAATTAAATGAGAAGATAAGTATGAATACAACACTTAATAATAAAAGAGAAATTTAGAATTTTAAATGAATTTAGAAAGAAAAACGGAACTAAATGGAGGTCGAATGGGCGAAAACGGGCTCCCAAAAGATTTTAAATCAAGAAAGAGAAAGAAAAAAGAATTTTCTGATTTTAGATTATTTTTTTTGCAGCTTCCACAGAGACCAGCGCAAGGGGGAGGGAAGGCCAGGGGTGGCCGGCCGGTCGCAGTGGGTCGGCACTGGTGCGGCGAGATCGTCGGCACCGGCGCCTGCGGGGGAGGAGTCACGGTTGCTATGTGAATTTCGCTCTGAAAGATGACGGTGATGGCTTGGGTTACCTCCAAAATCCGACGATCTTTACAAGAGGGAGCACTTGGGGATTTACGCAATGCGATGGGGTGGAGAAGAGCTCGCCGGCTTTTATAGTCCCGAAACAAGCATATTTATGGAAACCATAATTTGGGATCAAATCAGATTGGGAGGAAATTTTGGCAATAGAGCACGAAATTTGAGGAATTAACACCATAGATGGAAAAAGGAGATTTGGTGCGGGATTGATGGAGCTTTGGAGCTTCTTTCTTACTTTAATGGAGGGAGGGAAGAGAAGAAGCTTCTCTGGTTTGGGCTGCAGCTAGAAGAAGCTACAGGTGAGTTGCCTTTATTTTTTTAAATATAGAAGGATTTTTGAAAAGATAGCACATTAGGTTAAAAATTCTAGAAAAATTCTCAAAAAACTTTCGATTATTTTGTACTTAATAAAAGTATTTTCAAAAAATTTAAATTATAAATTTGTCGAGAGACGCATGCGTCGCGAGGTCACGACAAAGAACCTCACAAGGTCAAGAAGCCACCGATGGCGACCATAGAGCCATTGCGGACTGCGTTCTCCCTACGCACACGCCCATCTCCCGGTTTCCTTTTCCCAAAGACGTAATGTATGGTCCTTTCCTTTTCCAGACGTTTGTTTCCTTTTCCTTGATTCCAAGACGCTTGTTTCTTTTCCTTGTTGATGCCGGAGGTGAGGAAGGTCTGTTGTAGGCCACAGGATGATTTGGAAAAATAAACTAAGCTCGCCGATCACCGGATCCTCAAGGAAAAAAGATAAAACTAAACAATGCTCGCCGCCACGGTTCCGCGAGAAAAATTGAAAAAATTAAGCAAAGACTCATGCATCGCTGGTTCCTTAGATAAAAATAAAATAAAAATTCAGCGCTCTCCGTGCGCCAAATTAGGCTCTATGGGGCTAGATCTGTAAAAATTTCGAGAAGGGTCATATTCGTAAAAAATACGATCACAATGCCGTGACAATAAAAATTCAAGTCTTGTTTCCTTGCATGCGGATCCTCCTGCTTATTTCCTTGTTTGATTCACCCTCCTTCCAAATATGTAGTACGCATAATTTTGGCCATAAAAAATTCAAGTCTGGTTTCCTTGCATGCGGATCCTCCTTATTTATTTCCTTGTTTGATTCGCTCTCCTTCCAAATATGTAGGTGAGGAAGGTCTGTTGTGGGCCACAGGGATGATTAGACACACTAAATAATGGTCATCGGATGTGGGTGAGTAAAACTGAGGAAAGATCTGAGACGTTCATTTTGATGAATGCAAGTTTCTAGGGACATTTTGCTGGGTGCACGAACATTAGACCATCTCTAATGAGGTGCATTATTTAGGGTGGACGTAGGAAAAATTGCTTAGGTGCATTATAAAGGGGTATAGATGTCATTAGTGCGGAAGCTATTTATACAATGTATTTTTACAATTAAGAGTAGATTGCAGCATCAAGAAGCAAAAGTCTTATAGTGTGCCCATCCAACCCTCAGGCAATTGACAAGGCATAATCCCTAGAAAGATTGCTTCATTAAAGTTTCCGTATCTCGCGACGAAAGCAATCCAGAGTCTCGTTTTCTTTTCCACCTAAAACAACATATTAAGTAAGGTTGAGTATTTTCATACTCAGCAAGACTTAAAGTGGTATTTACAAAATGCAATAATACAGGTATGTCAAAGGAGTCTTCTACGGTTAATTTGCATAAAGCGAAGTTGAATTTGTAAATCAAGTTGAAATTTATAAACGGAATTTGTAAAAGCAAGTGTAATTGATATGAAAGTAATAAGTAGAGTATAAGTAATAACTCACTGTCCTCTACGACGTGAGTATCGAGATGTCCAATTCCTGCCAACACCATTCTTTGCCAAAACAAGCATAACAGATGAAACCAAGATATTTTAAAAATAATAAAACATCTAACTATGTGATGACTTTACCAAGTGCCCTTGACCGCGGGAACGGCTAATCGATTAGATTTACACTCTGCAGACGTGTACAATTTTACCCACAAGTCATGATCTTTTCTTTTTACCGCATGTTTCATGCACTTTGGCGTTGTGACCAGAATGTTCATGATGAAATCTTTTACATTACGCACCAGCCCGATGACGACAAATCCATACTATGGCGGCAGAAGATGTGTGTACATAGTACGACAAATGGTTATACACCATATTGTCCCACTTCTCTCCATAGCATGGCGTACACCATTGTATCGGCAAGCGTTGTTCCCATCACGTTGGTGTGGGTGCCCCTTCGAGCAATCCATAATGGAACAGTCGTACTACTACAACCTTCCAATGTGCAAAGTTAAACTAGATAACTTAATTGATTTAAGGTTGTCCCATACCAGCACTTGTGGTTGTACGTGTTTCTTGGCCTGAAAACAACACAGTAGTTCGGTCCATAATCTAACACGGGCGAGATCCCCCCTTACACTACGTGCAATACCTTCACCTCCGGCTATTGCCAATAATCGCCTGCATTTAACCCATAGTTTTATTTTGAGTTTTTAACAAAAATACTAGCAACCATCATCATGTCTCAATATCTCCAAGTTTTATCTTAATTAGTTTATCCAATTTGTTCATCCCAAGTCTAAGCATGGCTAAGCTTGATTAATATTTAATCGCATATACCCATATTGACATTATGTATTGTCTAACCATATTCTAGGGTCATCAAGGTTCACATGTCCATACTTATCAAGAAAGTTTCATAAGACAACAGGTATATCTAACAGTACCACAATATGGCAATTTAATAGAAAATAAACGTGTGCATAAAGTAATTTGGTAAAACAAAATGAAAATTAAAACACTGGGATTAATATGATCAAAGGGGGTGCTTTCCTTGCTTGATTGTTGTTTATGACAAAGCCGAGGTCGTGGTTGATGTTGTCAACGATGGAACCTAGAACGTCGGGTTACACGTCGTTTGATGGTAACATAGCAATAACAAACTTCAATAGGGGCAAAAAGAATACAAATATAAAACCAAATAAAGACTTTCTATAGAAAACAAGCGTGGTTTAGATTAGGGTTGTATGATTTCATCTATTTGTGTTTTATATCTTACCAGTAGCTTTAGGTTAGGCGATGATACGGTTCCTTTTTATGGACTATCTATTCTTGTTTTATGAATTTAAGAGGCTAAAATTATGTATTCTTGTATTTACAACTTCGAATTGAAGAGGCTAAAATTATTTGGATTAATGGAATTAAAACATTAGTTAAGGTGTTATGTATGAATAGTACTTAACCCTAGGTGTTTGTGCATATAAAGTGATTTGTACATGTTGTGTCTACAAATTTTAGGCTACTGGTTGTACATTCATGGTTTCAAGATGATTCTTGCGATACAAATATTTTATCTACTGGTTTCTTATTTATTAAGTTCGTTTATTCACATTACGGGTTTTAGTGATCATAATACTTAGGGTTATATCTTTAACATGATTCAGATGCAAAGGAAGTTGTAATGAGATTATTTTTCTAGATTAGGGTAGTCCTTACCCTAAAGAGCATTTCTAGGCTGATCTTCTTAATATTTGCATTTAGACGATGTGTTTTATACATCGCTGAAAAAGTATAAGTGGCTTTATAGTTTATGTTATAAGAGATCGAGTTTCATTTTAGACTTGCAACTGCACCTTACAATATTATTCAACTATTTTTCTAGCATTATCATGGGATGACCCTAAGAGTGTTTTAAAGCTGGTTTTGCATCATTTCGTCTATTATCCGCGATAGTTTATATGTATACGAAGAATGAAGTCTTTTATGATCTTAATTCAATTTAGATCTTTTTGCCGACTAATATGGTTTTGTCTTTAGGAATGCTGTGGGATTAACTCTACATGATTCCAATATTCAATTTATAACATTTTACTCATATCTGTTTCCTTATATTTTGATTCTTTAGATATATATTACATGGAGGTAGATCTTAGTTAAGAATTTAAGTACAAATGATAACTTATTATAGTTATTTTTATTGTATCAGGTAATATGGTCCTAAAGAGTTTTCCTTTTACTTTTGCACACATTTATGGACTTTATCTATATACCTTAATCACATGTAGATATTTAGTGCAAGGTTAGTTACAAACTTAGTTCAAACTCAAATAAATATGAAATGTTTTTGCATAAACAGGGGTTTTAGGGTATCACTGAAACCTAGTAATTGGTTTTACCAAAATTTGAGTTTATTTAATCCAAGTTTTAACTATTTTGATTTTCTATGCATGAAAAGCAATCTATCTTCAAATTTGAACTAAACTAAATTCAAATCTAAATATTTTTTTTGCAGAAATGGAGCACCTCAGGTGTTAGTATTTTTCCAAAATTAATTTCATGATTTTAGGATTAATAGTTTATGTACTTTTAATAGTAACCCTATTAGGGTTTATTTCAAGTTTTAACTCATTCATATTAAGTTTGAAAATTAAATATTTTTGAACAAATGAGTTTCTAAAGGTCTCAGGGGATTATGAAAATTATTTCATTATCTTAGGAGTTATATTTTTCATATGTGCAATAGTGTCCATAATAGGATTTCTTGCAAACTTAAGTTCAAATAATTTAAACTAAAGTGCAAAATTAAATATTTTTGCATATTTTAGAACTAAATTTTTTTATATGAATTTAAAATTTTATTTTACTTAAATTTGACTTAAATTACACAAGTTACTAATACATGAACATGGGCCGGTTTAGAAAATGCTTGGAAAGTGTGAAATACGCTTTCATATTATGAATATGCCTTTCGGTTAAATTTCTCTTGAGTGGACTCCTTCGACTGACATAATGGGCCCATTTGCTAGCCAGCCGAAGCAGAGCTCACAGCCAGGGCGATCGTCGACGATGGGGAAGCGGCGGAATCGGTCGGCCACGGCCTTGGTGAGGTAGAGGAAGCCGAGGGGGTGTCGGAGCACCGGTCAGTGGTAGTGGAAGATCGCCGAAGATGGCCGACGATGGTGATGTGCGGCGGCAGCCATGGAGGTGGCGGCGCCGGTGCTAGGTGTAGGCTAGAGCTCGGAGGAACTGGGGATTAGCATCAGAGGATGGCAAGAAACCCATTTTTCTAGTTTGTTGGACCGGAGGTTGATCGAGCGGCTCTACCACCGTGCGTCGGCGTCCGGGAAGAAGAACAATGCGATGGTGCGGTTTTCGGTGAAGAGAGCAGGAAAAGTGGTGCGCAGTGAATTTTGGAATGCTCAGACATACAATATGCTTAATGGTTTGGAAGATTGTTCACCGAATTCTCTTAATCGGATTTTACTCCACTTTCTGTGTCCTTTGGCTATGGAGGATCTAAGGGGTGCAATTGGCCACAATCTTGGACAAAGGGGTAGAGAGGAGGTGCGGGATGGTGTTGCAAGGGTTGACCGGTCTTTATATTGGTGAGGTGCGGGATGCATGGCCATGGTGCCTGTGAGGTGACTCCCTCGTTGACGCAAAGATGCGGAAGATGCGCATGGCAGGGCATGGAGAAGGCCAGGGCATGGCAAAGATCACATTGTGACAATGCCGTGGCAAGGCGTGGTCGGTGGGGCAGAGACTCTGGTAGAGCAGGATTCCGGCAAGGTGGCGCAAGTTCCGTGGCTATGTTCACTGTGTCACGGCAGTGGGGATGGGTGTTATTGGCTGCCGCGGCAACCATTGGCGGAAGGGGAAGCAAGGCTTGGCACGGGGTTTCCACGAAGCTGCCAAAGTTCTTCCACGGGGACGTTTTCAGCTCGGTTCGCTTGCCATGGCAGGAGTTCAGCAGAGTCTCGGCTGTGCTCGCGCAAAGAGAAGGGGAAAGGGAGAAGGGAGCTGACCACTGGGGCCAAGAGGGGAGACCTGAGGCTGCCAAGTGGGCCAGGGAATGTCAGAGGTGCAAAGTTCTGACAGGATGGGCCCACACGACAGAGGGATGAGGAGGGAAAAGGAAAATCAGTTTTCTGAATTTTTGACAGCCATACGGCTTTAGATTTAATTGAGCTTTAAAAATGATTTGGAAAATTTTAAAACTTTTTTTGTAGAAACCTAATGAGCCAATTATGCTATCATAAATTTTTCACCTAAATATAAGACGCGAGAATTTTTATAAAATTCTGACAAGCTTACTGTCTGATTAATGATCTCTCTATTTTTGATTTTCTAAAGGAAAAAAATGAGATCAAAATATTTTTGACATTTTACTGCATGATTCCGAGATTCTGTGGATGATACTTTAAAATTTTCATATCAATATCATGCACAAATATTTTTTTTTTATAAATCTGACATTGTCTCCTTTTACAAACTCAAACTTTCTATTTTTGATTTTTATTAAATAATAAATGGGTTCAAAACTTTATGAAACTTTTCAGAGGTTACTTATGGCTATGATATTTTTATATAAAAATTTCAAATCAGAATATTTTATATTTAATTTATAAAAATTATGTTATTGATAAGATTCTATTTAATTTAATTCTGTCTTTGATTTATTTTCAATTTTAAATGAGTTGACATGACTTTAGAAGTTTTTGTACATTATATGGAGATGATTTGGGATTTATCTAAATTTTTCCAGATTTTATTTATTATGGGATTTTAAGTTTTGCATGATAAAGAAAAAGAAAGCAATTATAATAAAAGATTTTCTTAAGAACCAAAATTCAAGAAAAATTTAGAGAATTGATGGAAATTCAAAATAGGATTATATTTAAACCTCATTTTTATAGTTTGTTTACTTTAGATGAAAAGTTTTATATTGCAACTTTACTTTCCTTAACACTGGAATCCAAGAAAAATAAAGAAAAAGAGGATAATTTAAATTAAAATCTTGATTCCATTTAAATTTTTTAGTTAATTACATTTTTAAATTTTATTTTCCCATTTTTGAAATTTTTGGGATGTCACACTAGTGCACACAGTTGCAACATAAATAAAATATCAACCATATACACGTATAATTATTAAAATGGCAATCATCATTAATAAATCATAGTAGCAACTTTGTGACCAAAGCTTACACTTAATAGCCCAGAGGCTAAACAACTCAATTGAAATGCAGCGGAAGAAATTTTGATAACTTTAGTTATAACCCATTCACATGCCACAAGCCATCAATTAGGGCAGCATGAACTAGTTCCTCATGATTGTAACATCCTAATTTTTGGCCTAAATTAATTTAATATTGTTATTTATGAATTTTGGAATTTTTTAGAATTTATTTGTATTTTTATTAATATTTTTGAATTAGGATTACTGGGAATATTATTTAAATATATGAAAAGTTTGTATAAACTTATATCAAAAATATTTTATTTGAGTTATAAATGTTTCAAAATATTTTTTAAAATTTTTATAATATTTTTGCTATTTATTTGGCTTTGTTTAATTTCTAGAATTGTTTTATTCAAAAATATTTGAAAATATGTGGAATAGTGATTGGGCCGAAACCCTAGCAAGCCCAGTCCATTTCCACCGCAGCCCGACCCAGTTGTGTAACCCTAGCTTTTGGGCCATTAGATCTCGGTGGACGGTTGGGATAGAATCGCGTAACCCTAAGCGTTGTAGACTGTCTGATCGATGTGCATGTGTGGCTGAGATTGCGCCGCGTTTGAAGCGTCAGTGGCCGCCCGATCTGCAATGCGTGGATAGCCAGGATTCTATATTCTCTGGGTCGCCACTGCCGTGTCGGAATAGTAGTCCGCCGTCACATCATTCTAGGCTTCCATGTAGTGCACGCTCGTCGAGGCTTTAAAAGGTGGTAGGGTCATCTCTCGAGGATCGTCGAGTTCTTGCGCATCTTCCTGCGTGTGTAGTTTCGCACAGGGTGCCATCATTGAGGAATTTGAGATCGACGGAGTTGGATCTTGTGCCGTCGTGGTTGTTTCGTCGATTCTGTCGTTGTTGAGTCACAACCAAGACAAGATCCAGAAACCTCCCCCTCCCCGTCAAGCTCATCCGGATCCATCAAGTTTGGAAGCTGATTCACTAAGGAGTAGCCACCGGGGTGGTCTTCATCTACACGGCCGGTGAGGAGCACCGTCGAACTCGTCGTTGGAGCCCTAGCCGCTCGATGCTGAGGTGGTAGCCTCGTTAGTGTCGGGTGCTGCCAAGTGTCAATTGCGTGTTGCTGCATAGCAGTCAAATTGGCAGCACCGTCAGCTTGCCACGTCATCCGCCTAGGGGCTGCATGTCAGGTTACACTATGTTCGTGCACCGAGTTCGCCATGGGCTTGTGTCACCGTGGACTAGGTCCATGGAACAGTGGGCCCACATATCGACGAATGAAGGGTTTTCTAGGTTATTTTTATTCATGAATATCCAATGCTGACGTCGTTAATAAAGTTTTTCAGTAGAAAAATAATTTGGAAATTTCTAAACTTATCTTTTCTGTTTTTCTATTAATTTGAATTTTTTGAGAGCTTGTTCTTCTTGATACGAACTCCGATCGAGGCGATTTAAGTTTCTAAAAATTTGTAAAATTAAGGTCTATTTAATAGTGAATTTTATTTTATTTTGGAGTTTGTAGCTCTCTGGTTTTGTATTTATTTGGTATTCTCTCTTGATTCTCGTAGACGTTGAAGTCCCCGAATCGTTCGAGGGTGAAGCGTTGGCTCAAGATCAAGGTCTAGAGCAAGAACAGGAGCTTTTCTGAGGCAAGTTGTGCTTTGATCATGTCGAACCCAGTTTTGCAAATGCTATATTGTTTTAAATTAATGCATGTTATTTTATGTCGGGACCCGAATATGCAATTCAGGAACTTCTGTGTATTCCGCACTAGTCTAGGATCACGCTAGTGCACACAGGCTCAACATAGATGATTATAACAATCATACTCAACGATAACACACTAAAGACTTCATAATATTAAATATACTGTTAGACGACCTTGTTTTCCTCCTTACATGAATACGTCTCGCAGGGCTAAGACTAAGAAAGAAATAAACTGCAGGGAAATATAAACTTCTCCAACTATTAATGTTTTGTTGCAAGGGTTGAGTACTTAAAGCACTCAACAAGTTGTGTGCAGAGTGCAAGTCTAATATACTATATGCACGGCTTATTACAAAGGAATAGCTAACATGGTTAATTTGCATTAAGTAGCATTTGTAAAGGAATATCATAAATAGATTGAAAGACAGTAAAACAAATAGTATTAATAATAAATTTCTCATTTATTTTCCAATAACCAACTCAAAACCTTAAACCATAATTCAACATCCATACCCACATTGGTTTTGATAAAAATCTAACCCTTGACTATAATCACCGAGCAATGCTCAATACCGCGAGCACGGCTATTCGAATAGGTTTCACACTCTGCTGAGGTTTATACACTTTACCCACAAGATACAATCATGCATCGCTGAGGCGAGTGATTATAACAAAGCCTTTTCGATGCTTCAATAAACTCAGTACTACCCTCTAAGGTTTCAACACTGGTGGGACTGGTTACCACATCCAGGGCCCCCCTCTTGCGCCATTGAGTTTACCTGTATACCTGGAACCCACACTACCAAGACAGTACCAAAGTCTAGACATACAAATTAATCAGCTAGGTCTATCCCATAACAGACATGTGGTTGTATGAATAACTCAGTTCAAATTCTTGCAAGGTTAAGTCCTTAATTGGCCAAGACAAGACAAACCAAAAATCATCATTATCATAAGCCATCATATAACATTAAAAAGCAATGAGACCGCCCAATTGCCACATTAACCCACCACAAATTCTTGCCACTTGCCTCAGTCTAAATCATTTACCACCCCAATTGTTTTATCATGCACCACGTGCCATCAACAACAACAACATTGTGTGACAACACCCGACACACAAGTTAATAAACATGTTCCATAATCATTAAGAAAGATTAATCATTTTTACATAAAATGAAGACTCGTTGCATGGTACTAGCGTTCTAACTACCCACATTGGCATTTATAGCTACCAACTAGTATGAAACCATTCTAGGGTGATAAATAAAATACGACATATGACACGGCAAGGTGGATATATCACAATTGGATGAATAACTATACCCAACAAAATTGAAACAAGCGATATTTGAATTATATATCATGCAATAATTTGAAACAATATAATATTTAAAGCGTAGGTTCAACATGATAAAAGCGCAACTTACCTTCAAAAAGCTTTGAATCCTGCTCTGGACCTTGATTTTACAATGACTCCTCGATCACAAACTCACTGGGCAACTCGACGTCTACGTGAAACGAGAGAAAGTAATAAATACCAAAAACAAAGAGCAATATCAACTCCAAAAATTAAATAAAATTTAAAATTAAATAGAGCATGATTTAACAAATTTTTAGAAATTGGAATCACCTCAATCGGAGCTCGGATGATAAAGATATAACTATTCAAAGTTTGAAATAAAAGATAAATCAAAAAATTAGAAAACCAAATTATTTTCATACGAGAAAATAACATTTATGATGTCATGCTGATGTCACCACCAAATATGATTTTTGGCTAATTATTTTTCTGAAGAAAAACCGAATTATAACATCATGCTGACGTCATTGACAAGTGGCGGCATCCCAGCGCGACACGTGGCACGGCGCATGGACCTGGTCCACGACCGGCGCTGGTCCACCGTGGACCGGTAGCACTGTGCCTGTGCACCAGCTGACGCAAGCCATGGCGTCAGCGGTGGCACGCGGCCCAATCACAGCGCGACACACGGTGTGACGTTAGTGGCGCAAGGCTTGGCGCAATCTCACCCGCCCAAATCAAAATGGATGGCCAAGATCAACTGACACATGCGGCGGCATCTCAGCCCTCCACATCTGATCTAACGGCTCGGCTGTGTGGACCGGCGGCATGACGTGGCACAATCTAAGATGCACAATGCAGATTTGATGGCTGAGATGGCACAACGGTTCGGGAACCAGACAACACACGGCGTGACATGATTTGGCGCGGCGTCGGTGCGTTCTCACCCATCCATTCCAGTTCGAACGGCTCAGATCTACACGGCACAAGAGACGACGTGGCTGGCCCAGTGCACGACGCATGGCGAGCATCCGATGGCGCTTAACAAATCCGACGGTCAACAAAGCTTGCAACGGCGGCGATGGCCGACGACGTTCTGGAGCTCCTCCGGTGATGTTATCTAGCGCGTTCAAAGTGTCTTGAGACGGTGAAAACACGGGCACCAACGGCGACGGTGAAAACACAGGCACCAACGGCGACGGTGAAGATGGCTCAACGGCAGCGGAGCAAGGCAAAAACCATGATGATAGGGGCGGTGAACTCCGACGAGCTCCCGTGGATGAACGGCGGCGACTCGGCAGGCATGCGCTAGGGTTGCGGGTGCGACTCGAGGCGGGCTGCACGATGTGCTAGGTGGCGCATTAAATAGCCGCCTCGACAAGCGAGAACGGGACAGAAACTAATTCAATTGAACTCTACAGAAACGCATCGACTTATTTCTGATCCTGCGATCAGCTACATCCAGAATCTTGATTGGTTGTTCCCTGTAGGTTAGATCCTCTTGCAATTCAATTGATTCCAATGGCGTTTGTTCCGCGGGCACTCAAAGACATTTCTTCAACTGAGATACATGGAATACATCATGCACTCCTGCCAACGACTGCGGCAATTCCAACTGATATGCAACCTCTCATCTGCGACTCAATATTTTAAACGGACAAACATATCTTGGTGCAAGCTTTCCTTTGTCATGAAACCTTTTTACTCCTTTGAGAGGGGTTACCCTAAGATACACAAAATCCTTAGGTTCAAAACTTAAATCACGACGGCGATTATCAGCATAGCTCTTCTACCTTGACTGAGCAATCTTTAACCTCTCTCTAATCATAGCGATTTGTTCTTCGGCTTCTTTTAAAATATCTGTTCCAAAGACCAATCTCTCTGTTGTCTCATTCCAATTTAGCGGGGTACGACAAGATCGACCATACAAAGCTTCAAATGGCAACATCTACAGACTTGATTGATAACTGTTATTATAGCTAAACTAAGCATATGACAAACATTTATCCCATGTTGCGGCATAAGCTAGAGCATAAGCTCTCAACATATCTTTCAAAATCTGATTAACTCTCTTGGTCTGACCATCTGTTTGTGGGTGATAGGCTGTACTGAAATTCAAATGAGTTCCCAATGCTTCATGCAATTTATTCTAAAATCTTGAGGTAAATTGGGTACCTCTGTCTGACACAATCTTCTTTGGCACTCCATATAAACACACAATTCTGCCAAACGATCTCGTGAGTATGTGGTCTTCACTGGTATAAAATGCGCAACTTTTGTCAAACGATGAACTATGACCCATATTGAATCATATCCACTCTAAGTTCTAGGTAAACCGGTAATGAAATCCATACTGATCTCCTCCCACTTCCATTCTGGTACTTTTAATGGTTGTAACAATCCTGCTGACCTCTTATGCATTGCCTTCACTCTCTGGCATATATCACATAGAGCAACATACTCAGCAACTTCACGCTTCATGCTAGGCCACCAAAACCTTACCTTCAGATCCTGATACATCTTTGCACTTCCTAGGTGAATAGACTACTTCGAGTCATGGGCTTCCTCAAGAATCAACTATTTTAATTCCTTCTTGTTTGGCACACAGATTCGACCTTTCATCCATATAGTTCCCTGCTCATCCATGGTGAAATCCTTAGCTTTACTTTCATCCATCTTGGTTTTAATTCTCTCAATTTTGGTGTCATCTTTCTGCCCTTCTTTAATCTGATCCTCCAAGGTTGGCATCACTTCCAGGGTAGCTAGAAATCCTTTAGGTACCACTTCCAATCTCAGCTTCTGAAATTTCTTGCATAACTCAGGTTGATCTTCGTGGACTAACATGTTAACAATGTAACTTTTCCGGCTTAGAGCATTAGCTACCACGTTAGATTTTCTAGGTTGATAGTGAATTCCCAGGTTATAAAACTTGATTAACTCTAACCATCTTCTCTGCCTCATGTTCAGGTCCGACTGAGTGAAGATATACTTCAAACTCTTATGATCTGTGTATATTTCGCATCGATTTCCAATAAGATAGTGACGCCATATCTTTAAGGCATGCACTACTGCAGGTAACTCCAAATCATGCGTCGGGTAATTCTCCTCATGTGGCCTTAGCTGTCTTGAAGCATATGCGACAACCTTGCCATTCTGCATTAGCACATATCCAAGTCCTTAACGCGAAGCATCATAATAAATATCAAAACTGTTCTTAATATCTGGCAATACTAATACTTGTGCTGATGTTAACCTTTTCTTCAATTCTTGTGGTCTAGCAATAGTTGAGAAGTCCTCTATAAAGCGACGGTAATATCCCGCCATTCCAAGGGAACTATGAATTTGGGTTATTGTCTTTGGTTGCTCTCAATGCAACACTGCTTCAACTTTGCTAGGATCAACAACAACTCCTTTAGCAGTCATTACGTGACCAAGAAATTTCACTTTCTTTTTCCAGAAATCACACTTACTGAACTTGGCATACAATTGTTGCACTCGTACCTTTTCAAGGACTAGTCTTAGATGTTCTGCATGATCTTCTTCTGTCTTGGAGTAAACAAGAATGTCATCTATGAATACGACAACAAACTTGTCCAAATATTCCATGAAAACCTTATTCATCATATTCATAAAATATGCAAGGGCATTAGTCAATCCAAATGAGATGACTGTGAACTTCGTGCCGGGTCGGGCTTCGTGCATGAGCTCATCGGAGTTGAACAGTGGAGAGCCTTTAGTTTTTCGGAAAAACCTCATCGACCACCGCGACATTTGCCCCAGGTAACATCACCGGAGACGCCTCCTTCTGCCACGTCGTCGTTGCATGGCAAAGCATGGCTAAGCATACTACTAGCGTTCTAACTACCCACATTGGCATTTATAGCTACCAAGTAATATGGAACCATTCTAGGGTGACAAATGAAATACGACATATGACATGGCAAGGTGGATATATCACAATTGGATGAATAACTATACCCAACATAATTGAAACAAGCAATATTTGAATTATCATGCAATACTTTGAAACAATATAATATGTAAAGCATAGGTTCAACATGATCGCAGCACAACTTGCCTTCAAAAAGCTCTGAATCCTGCTCTCGACCTTGATTTTGCACGGGCTCCTCGTTCACAAACTCATTGGGCAACTCGACGTCTACGCGAAATGAGAGAGAAAGCAAAAAATACCAAAAATAGAGAGCAAGATTAACTCTAAAAATTAAATAAAATTCACCATTAAATAAAGCATGATTTTACAAATTTCTAAAAACTGGAATCACCTTAATCGAAGCTCGGATGAGAAAGATATAGCTATTCAAAGTTTGAAATAAAAGATAAATCAGAAAATTAGAAAACCGAATTTAACTGAATTATTTTCATACGAGAAAATAGCATTTATGATGTCATGCTGATGTCAGCATAGATTATGATTTTTGGCTAATTATTTTTCTGAAGAAAAACTGAATTATGACGTCATGCTGACGTAACTGATACGTGGCGGCATCCTAGCGTGACATGTGGCACGGCGCATGGACCTGGTCCACGATCGACGCTGGCCCACTGTGGATCGGTAGCACTATGCCCGTGCACCAGCTGAAGCAAACCATGGCGTCAGCGGCGGCACGTGGCCCAATCACGGTGCGACACACGGCGTGACATTACTGGCGTAAGGCTTGGTGCAATCTCGCCTGCTCAAATCAAAACGGACGGCCAAGATCAACTGACACACGCGGCGACATCTTAGCCCTCCACGTCTGATTTGACGGCTCGGTTGCTTGGACAAACAGCGGCATGACGCGATGCGATCTAAGAAGCACAACGCAGATCCGACGGCTGAGATGGCACGACGGTTCGGGAACCGGATGACACACGGTGTGACGCGATTTGGCGCCACGCTGGTGCAATCTCACCCATTCGTTCCAGATCAGATGTCTCGGATCTACACGATGCAAGCGACGACGTGACTGGCCCGGCGTGCGACGCGTGGTAAGCATCCGACGATCGACAAAGCTTGCAACGGCGGCGAGGATGAAAACGGTCGACAAAGCTTGCGATGGCGCGGGGAGCATGTTCGCCGAGGATGAAGACGAAGACGTGGCCAACGACATTCTGGAGCTCCTCTGGCGACGTTATCTGGCACGTTCGAAGTGTCTTGACATGGCAAAAACACAGGCACCAACAGCGACGGCGAAGACGGATCGACAGTGGCGGAGCAAGGCAAAAACCACGGCGACAAGGGTGGTGAACTCTGACGAGCTCGCACAGACGAACGATGGCGACTCGTTTGGCGTGCGCTAGGGTTGCGGGTACGACTCGAGGCAGACTTCATGATGTGCTAGGCGACGCATTAAATAGCCACCTCGACGAGAGAGAACGGGATGGAAATGAATTCCAAGAATCCCGGGATATGGCGGTGCAGCATATTCAGAGAAATCTGGCAGAGCTGACGTGGCTCAATCATAGGCGTCCATGCAGACTCGATCGGACGACTGCCAATGAGCGATGGCGCGAAGCGATCCCGGCCGTTGGAAAAAATACAACAGTCTCGAGGCTAGTGTTTCGGCGGAGCGACTGCGTGGGTCGGTGCCGTGGGGAGTGGGCTGGGCTGACCTTTGGACCGAAGCCCAACACTATTCAATTATTTTTAAATCATTTCTGACTAAAAACAATTCAGAAAAATACATAAGGTCCAAATAAATAGCAAAAATATCAGGAAAATTCCTGAAAAATTCTAGAAATACTTTAAAGCATTTAGAACCAAAATAAAGTATTTTCAATAAAAGTTTATTTAAACATTTCATATTTTCCAAATAACTTTATAAAGGAGCCATAAATCAATAAATCCAAATCAATTCAAATAAATTTTAGAAAAATCAATAAAATATAAAATGCATAATGAACTTAAGAAATGCAAAAAATGGGGTGTTACATTTTGTGCTTGTTTTCAATTAATTTGGGATCTAGTTATTCTACCCAATTGAGTTAGACCTACCTTGTCATTTGTATGTCATGATTATTTATCACACTAGGATGGATAATTATTAGTTGTTGCTAATAGATGCTAATGTGGGTTGGTTAGATCATGAATAGTGTGCTTAGCCATGCAACATTTATCAATATCATTTTTGAAAGTTCAAATCAATCATGACTAATGGAATATGGAACATATTTATGAAAAGATATATCATGTGTTATCACACAATGATGTTGAGTTGTTGATGGCATATGTTGCACGATAATCAACTGGGGTGCTAAATGATTTAGACTGAGGCAAGTGGCAAGGGGCTGTGAGGCATGGTGGGCCTGTGTGGTATTGGGTTGTCATGATGTTATATGAATGAATGTGAGGCGATTTCTGTGAGTGAATTGTTGTAAGTCTTGCCTTGGTCAATTAAGGACTTAACCTTGCAAGCCATTGAACTGAACTAATCATGCAACCACATGTCTGGAATAGGGCAGACCTAACTAAGTTACCAAGTCTTGATATTTGATGCCTTAGGAGGATAACCAAATTGGGTGTGCGGTTGTAGGGAAGTGTGTGTGTAGTGGCCTCACATCTATCCAACGGTAATCCTCCTATTCTTCTACTCTGTGTGAGAAGATGGAGTTTTCGAAATGTTTTGCTATATGATCTTCTTAGTCACACGTCGATGGGTATGTGTAATTGCCAACAATATAAGATTGATCATATCATGTGGGTAAAGTGTATAACATCTGTAGAGTGTAAATCTATTCGGATAGCTAGGTCGCCGGTTATGGACAATGCTCGGGAATTTCAGTCGAGGGTTAGATTTTGTAACATAAAATTTGGGAAGGGATGGTGTGTGCCAATGGAAGTTTGAATATGGTTAAAGGCTGCGAGCCAAGTTTATTCTTGAGAAATGCATGAAAGTTATTTATTATTATTATTTGTTTTACTATTATTTCAATCTATTTATCGTATTCATTTGTAAATGCTGCTTTATTAAAAAAAATAACCATATTAGCCATTTAATTGGAATAAGTCCTGCATATAGTTATATTAGAATTGCATTCTATGCACAACTTATAAGTGCTTTTTGTACTCACCCTTGCCATAGCAAAATCATCAGTTGAAGAGAATCTACACCAACTCTGGAGGAGGAGTACTAGGAGGAGGCGAACATCTAGGATGCGAACCTTGTCAGTTGCCTGTGGCATACTGATGGGTTTTTTATTTATGTTTTCTTTCTGCTATAATTTTATTTAATATAGTTAAAGCCCTACGTGGCATAGTTATGTAAAATCTGCCATAAGGTCAATCAACTGTCTTATATTTAATAAATGAAGTCTTTTATTGTGTTTCTATTGTATGACTGTGATTTGCATCTACGTTGCCGCTTTGTGCACTAGCGTGATCCTGAACTAGTACGATGTATAGAGATGGTCCGAATTTGCATATTTGGGTCCCGACAATGATCCTCGAAGAAATAGTCCTCATTAACCATCTCTTATCTTGATGAAGTCTTAAACAACTGATCAACAAGGCATATAGCTGTGAGTACATAAAGTACTCACAAGTCGTAGGGAAATAGTGCAAACATATTCATGCAAGGCTTTGACAAAGGAATATCCATATGATTCTTTTGCAAAAAGCAATAGTTATTTGGAATACAATAAATAGATTCAAAGCATATTTGATAAAAAAGATAATAATTAACTAGTAAGCCAATGGTAGACAACATGAATAGATTGGCGAGGTTTCACCCATCACCATCTAAAACCATTATCAAACCATTGAACTCATCAGTGCTAACTTTAGACATCAAAACACAAGTGAACTCCGCGTTCACTTTCCAACCATTCCATAATTCATCATTTTTATGAAAAAACTCTATATCTCATGTGAAATTCCCAACACGTCTATGATCGCGGACATGCCTATTCGAATAGTTGTACACTCTACAGAGGTTGTACTGCTTTACTCACAGGATATGATCAACTTGTACTGCCCGCTCACACTCAACATGGTAGAGTGCGGCTAAGAAGATCACAGCAAGGCCTTTACACTACTGCACACTAGCATCACCCTGCCTAGTAAGTTTATCCCCTTAACCCTGGAATGTGACCTAGCCGGTCTACCCACACCACGCATCTCACATCTTTAATGACAGGCTCATCATTGTGAGAGAGAATGGAGTAACCCTTCTGTCATCACCGTACACCTAATGTCTCATCGAGTCGGAGTAACCCTCTGCTTGCACACCCATTAGAGTAACCCTCCAATTCAACCATATAGGGGAGCACAAGCATGCAACAGGTTATTTAGCTAGGTCTATCACATATCAAACATGTGGTGTATGTTTAGGCTCAGTTCAATGGCGCACAAGGTTAAGTTCAATAGTCTCGAGCGAGATATCCACATCCCAAATGTAACACCCCAATTTTAGCATTTCTTGAGTTTAATACGCATTTTATATTTTTAGGAATTTGCTGGAATTTTTTTGAATTGATTTGTATTTATTGATTTATGGCTCCTTTATAAAGTTATTTGGAAAATATGAAAAGTTTAAATAAACTTTTGTTTAAAATATTTTATTTGGGTTCTAAATGCTTTAAAGTATTTTCTGGAATTTTTTTGGTTTTTACCTGATATTTTTGCTATTTATTTAGACCATATTTATTTTTTTGAATTGTTTTTATTCGAAAATGATTTAAAAATAGCGTGATTAGTGTTTGGGCCGAAACCCATCGGTCCGGCCCAATCTGCTCGTGCCACCGGCTCACGCAGCCCATTTCCCCAACGAAACCTAACCCTAATAGCAGTGATTTCTCCGCGTCGCTGGCGCGTGTGGGCCGTCGTATCGTTGCCGCGTGGACGTTCGCGATGCCACCACATCGTCCTTTCATATCCCTGTCGGATTCCGCCATCATATCCGAGAGAACCTCGTTTCGTGGAAGCCGAGGCCGCTATTTAAAGCGTCACCGCCACCCTTTAATTCTTCACCCTGCGCAGCACCTCCTGGTCAAGTTGCACACGCCGAGACACCGTCGTTTGCCCGTAAAAGCTCACCGGAGTTGGTGAGGGCAGTCATCGCGGTTCTTCATCATTTCCATCGCCGTCCATGTCTTCCACCATGTCCGTGCCCAGGTTTGAGTTCGTCACATCGAGACACGTCGACCCTGCCATCTCGCGTCATCGGAGGTGATCTGGAACGCCATCGGCCACATCTTCTTCTTCCTCTCCGGTGAGAATGCCGCCGCGCCGTGCCATCGCGCCATCGTCGACCTTGCGAACTTCCTTGACCGTCTGATCTAACACGTGTGGTCCAGATCTTGCCGTGTGTGCGCTACCGCTCCGTCTGCCGCTGCCGTTGGATCTGTGCTGAGCGATCAGATCTTGCCACGTGTTCGCCGCCGTTATCGCCGTGTCGTCTGATCCTAGCCGTTAGATTTGAACCGTGCGGCCACGATCGCATCGCGGGCCAAGCCAGTCTTGTGCTGCCACATGTTGCACGAGTACCGAGGCATCACCGCTGCTGGTCATCGATGATGTCATCATCATTAATCTCCGCCGTCAGATCTAGCGTGAATGGTCGAGATTTCGTTGCCGCATGTCTTCATCGCAGCCATTGATTTTGTGCCACGTGTCATCAATCCGATGATGCCACGTGTGCTGCTTGCATCAGTTGGTGCATTGGCACAGTGCTACCGGTCCACAGTGGACCAGGTCCATGCGCCGGTGACGTGTGTCGCTCTGTAGTTGTGCCGCATGTCAAGCCGTGGTGATGCCACGTGTCGCGTGACGTCATAAATCGGTTTTTTCGTAGAAAAATAATTCAGCCAAAAATCATTTTTCTTTACTGATGTCAGCATGACGTCATAAATGCTATTTTCCAATATAAAAATAATTTGGTTAATTATGTTTTCCAATTTTCTGATTTATCTTTTATTTCAAACTTTGAATAACTATATCTTTTTCATCCGAGCTCCGATTGAGGTGATTCCAGTTTCTAAAAATTTGTAAAATCAAGCTCTATTTAGTGGTGAATTGTATTTAATTTTTTGAGTTGATATTACTCTCTGTTTTTTATATTTATTGCTTTCTCTCTCGTTTCGCGTAGACGTCGAGTTGCCCGGTGAGTTTGTGATCGAGGAGCCAGTGCAAGATCAAGGTTCAGAGTAGGATTCAAAGCTGTTTGAAGGCAAGGTGTGCTTTGATCATGTTGAACCCATGATTTAAATATTATATTGTTTCAAAGTATTACATGATAATTCAAATATCGCTTGTTTTAATTATGTTGGGTATAGTTATTCATCCAATTGTGATATATTCACCTTGCCATGTCATATGTCGTATTTCATTTGTCACCCTAGAATGATTTCCTACTAGTAGGTATGTCGGGACCCGAATTTGCAAATCCGGACCCTCTGTGTATACCGCACTAGTCCAGGATCACGCTAGTGCACACAGGCTCAACATAGATGCTATCATAGTCATACACAGCGGAATATAGCATAACTTTAATAATTAATAGTAACTGTTGTCTTACATGATTATTGCACACAGGGCTTATAAAAGAAATAGCAAATAAGCAAGAATGAAAAAAAAGCGTAGCAGCTCCCGATTCACCGCAGTAACCGATAAGGCTTGGACCCTAAGCATTCGTGATCCATATAATCCTCCTCCACGAAGGGCGTAGATTCTTCCTCTTCCAAGTTGTTGTTGTTGGGGTGAGTACATAAAGCACTCAACAAGTTGTGCACAAGAATGCAAGTCTAATATTCTATATGCTTGGCTTAATCCAAAGGAATGGCTAATATGACTATTTTGCAATAAAGCAAGATTTAACAAGAATATAATAAATAGATTGGAAAGCAAAGAAACAAATACAAGAATTAATAAATTGGTATTTCAAATACACCAAGTTCCTAATCCTAAATCAATTTCACCTTCCATGGCACCTTGCCATCCCAATAGGTTTTTGTTTAACAAAAG
Source organism: Otatea glauca (assembly GCA_036346275.1). Classification (NCBI taxonomy): domain Eukaryota; kingdom Viridiplantae; phylum Streptophyta; class Magnoliopsida; order Poales; family Poaceae; genus Otatea; species Otatea glauca. The sequence goes on from CM070714.1 coordinate 11,164,003, forward strand.
TCTAACCCTTAACTATAATTCCGAGCATTGCCCAATACCGTGAGCACGGCTATTCAATAGATTGTACACTCTGTAGAGGTTATGCACTTTACCCACACGATACAACCAAACACCACCAAGGCGAGTGATCGTAATAAAGCCTTTACAATGCTACACCTAGACCCAAGATCGCCGCTAAGGTTTCAACATCAAGGGTTAAACCACCACAACAGGCCCCCTCTTGCGCCATGTGAGTTAAACCAGAACCGGGACTCACTATTCACCACGACAAGATCAAATCTAGGTTTCACAAATTATTCACTAGGTTGTCCCATTCCGCACATGTGGTTGCAAGAAGGACTCAGTCAAAGGCTTGCAAGGTTAAGTCCTTAAGGTGATTAAGGCAAGACTTCCACATACCCTCGCAACCTCGGCCCACCTTGGCACACCGCCTTGCCACTTGTCCCAATCTAAAATCATTACCACCCCGGCTTGGTTACCAAGCACCACATGCCATCAACATTTCAATCTAGATGTGTGACCTCCTTGCCACGACAACTTGATATCACTGTGACGACACATGACACACCAATTCATAAACATTGTTCCATATTCCATTAGTCAAGATTAAGTATCAACATTCGGACACATGTGATGACGTGGCATGGCTAAGCAATCTATGATGGTCTAACTAGCCCAGGTTGATTATCAATATTAACCAACTATAATTCCACATCCTAGGGTGACAAATAGATCATGGCATAAAATTGACAAGGTATGATTTAATTCAAATAGGCATATTATCTAATTCCAGATTAATTGAAATCATTTATACATATAAAATATCATGCATAAAGTTTAAGAGATAAAATAGCAATTTTGGTGAAAATTAGGTGCAACATGATCAAAGCACAACTTGCCTTGGAGTAGGTGCTGGTCTTGATCTGAGCTTGGGTCTTGGAGCGACGAATCTTCCTCCGGATCACCGAGCAGTTCAACGTCTACGCAAAACGATGCCAAAATAGCAAATAAACACCAAAACCGAGAGCAAAAAAACTCCAAAAATAAAATAAAATTCACCAATAAATATATCTTGATTTTAAATTTTTTTAGAAATTTGAATCACTCAAATCCGAGTTAAAATGCAAAAGATATAGCCTTTTGAAGTTTGAATAAATATCGAAAATACGTAAATTAGAAAACCGATTTTCCCGAATTATTTTTCTACCGAAATTACCGACATGCGCAAGTTTACACGTGGACCAATCAGAGACGGACACGTGGCCTCGGCGCATGGACTTAGTCCACGAAAACACGCTGGTCCATTGTGGACTCGAGATACTGTGCTGTGGACCGGTTGATATCAGCATGACGTCATCGCGATACGTGGGCCAATCAAATTGCGCCACGTCGCTCGGTCTATGGACCAAGTCCACGGCACACGCCTTGTAGGGAAACGCGGTATGCTACACTAGCACAAAAAAAAAAAAACTACCGCGCAACCAGAAAGCTACTCGCAAGAAGGGGATCATAGATAAGATTACCACTAGACGCGCAGTTGCGGAATCCTTCGCGCGTCGATGTAGTGGTTCGTCCTCGCCGCAGTCGTTGCGTCGATGTAGTGGATCGTCCTCGCCTCACCGTGGATCGTCCTCCCACGCCGCAGTCGCAGCAGCGTCACCGCAGTAGTCCACACGTCCAGAGATGGAACGCTGCGTGCGTCGTGTGCAAGCACCTAGTCGCTCGGCGAGGGCGCGAGAGGAGGAGGCTAGGGTTTCAAGTGAATCAAACCTAAACCGTGGAAAGCACACTCGCGCCTCCTCCTCCCTCCTTATATAGCCACGAGATGAAACCCCAAACCAGGCCCACCAAAGATGCTAAGCCCACGAGGTTCATTAATTACGGATCCAATCCAAATTAATGCGCCCCACCATTAAGTGTGTGACCTGCGAGGTTCACATACGCTTGGACATGGATTCGAAAAACTCCTTTTCAATCCAATAGTTGGTAGCGGCTTCTTGCAAAGTATGCCAACTCCCAAACATACTGTGATCAAATCGAATGTAACCTATCAAAAGAACTCATGTAATAATCCTTTGCCAAGTATATGAAGATTGATCTCAAGGCAGAAGCATGTCATCCTTTGATGATTCAATCCATCTCTCGTATCCGTGATATATTAATAAGTTGTGATTGACTCTCAATCACGGCATGGCCATGCACTTTCTTAATCATATCACACGAGTGGCCTTGTCATATATCTCTGTTTCATTGGAGTGGCAAATTCCATCTTGATCGCCACTTCCCTCTGCACGTTTCATAGTAAACATGAAAGCTACCTTTATAACTATCCGGTTAGGAAGTAGTGTTTGATAGCCCCAAGGAAAACTATTACACATGTAGGGAATATGACAATTTCAGGTCTAAGGATCATACATCTTCTAGGTATGAGATACATCGATGACACATAAGAATGAAACATTCTCGCAGTTGTCCCATAGCGGGTCTATCTAACCCATGTTCTTCAACATGGTCCACAATGTAGAGATGATATCTCCATATCCCATGATCTATGAAGCATGATCATCGATCACTACATGTGCTGATCTATTCATCGTAGTCCTATACGATGATATCCGATCAGAGATATTTATCGAATTACATCATTAAGTAAAGAGCTTCATAATTAAGTCACATACTTGTTGATCAATACAATGATATACATTCATTGGACCAATAATCATATTATTATTCATAAACATAGTCATGTTACAATCATCTAAATGATTGCCTCAAGGGCATAACACTAACACGCCTATCCACGGTGCACGTACAGACGATGCTTCGCAGACCGCGACCGACACGCGTCGCCGCACATCTGCGAGACGATCCAACGGCCGACACACTACGCACACGCGTCTCAATCCCGAACGCCTATTCGAATCTAACGGTTAGAAATATACCCGAGCGTAACACTGCCAAGAAGCGACGTGGCTTGATCCGGACGGTTGGCCAAGATCCAACGGTGTGCGGCTTCGAGACACGGCGGCGGGCTTGCACCGAGCAGAGGAAGACGACTACCCGAACGGCGTTTCGCGCGACTCGGCGAGAATAAGTGGCGGCCTCGACGCGTCTTGGAACAACGACCCGGATCTGGAACCGATTGGCGGGAGGAGGCTCGACGGCGTGAACAGCGCAAAACTCACGACGGCGGCGCAAAGAACTACGGCGAGCTCTCGAGCGGCGACGACAAATAAACAGCGAAGAGGCTAGAGCCATCGGTGCGCAAGGGAATGAGGAACATTGGAGTGCGGTGCGGCTTTATAGCCTCGGCATGCGCGCAGGAAGGAAACCCTAAATCACGCGGCGGCGACAAGAAGCGGCGGATTCGAAACCGAATCGAGAGGCGACGACCAAGAGCCGTCCGATCTGCAACGAGAGGCCACGATTAGATCTCGGTCGATCCAATCCAATCCGCACCTTCCAAAATCAACGGATGCGATCAAATCTTTCCAAACCAACACCTCATGATCTTAACCGCACGATCTTGATCTAACTATTTGGCGCTGCATGGCGGCGAAGCAGCCGAACGGGCCGACGATCGGGCTCACGACGCAAAGGTCGGCTTGACTCAAGATCGCTCCAAGATTTTTCAAAAGCTTTTTGAATTAAAATAATTCCCGAAATTAGATTAATTCATTTAAGGCAATAAAAATATCAGGAAAAATCCAGGAAAATTCTCATAAATACCTTGAAACATTCTGAACTTAAATAAAATATTTTTGACAAAACTTCATATTATTCTTATCTATATATAATTAGTTTTCACCAAAGGTTCAATATACTTAATTAAAATGAATTCAAATAATTTCTGGAAAAATCCAATAAATTCAGAAAATCACAAAAATGCACGTGAGCAAAATTATAGGTCAAATTTTTGGGATGTTACAAGGTAGCTATAAATGCCAATGTGGGTAGTTAGAACGCAGGTAGTATACTTAGCCATGCAACGAGTCATTATTTTATGTAAAAATGATTAATCTTGCTTAATGATTATGGAACATTTTTATTAACTTGTGTGTCGGGTGTTGTCACATAATGTTATTGTTGTTGATGGCACATGGTGTATGGTAAAACAACCGGGATGGTAAATGATTTAGACTGAGGCAAGTGGCAAGAATTTGTGGTGGGCCAATGTGGCATTTGGGTGACCGCATTGCTTTTTAATGGTATATGATGGTTTATGTTAATGATGGTTTTTTGTTAGTCTTGCCTTGGCCAATTAAGGACTTATCCTTGCAAGAATTTGAACTGAGTCATTCATACAACCACAAGTCTGGTATGGGACAGACCTAGCTGATTAATTTGTTATGTCTAAGCTTTGGTACTTGTCGACGATCGGGACCGTCGACCGCAAAGAAGGGGGGAAGGATCGTGCAAGGGGCGAGGCCCAAAGTCGTGCTCGTCCAGGAAGGAGGGAGCATCAATAGGTGCACAGCTCGGGGAAGAAGAACAATCAGACAGGAGACACAGTATTTATACTGGTTCGAGCCCCCTGGGTCGGGTAATAGCTCTACTCCAGTCTTGCCCATAGGCGAAAGGTGACTAAAAGCTCCTCGGGGGAGAACAAATGGGGAGCTCGACCTCGGGGTCGCTCGGAAGTGACAACCGAGGGGAGCTCGATGGACGGTGTGGTGTACAAGTGTGTATGCAGATGTGTCTGCGCACCCCCTTAGGTTTCTGCTGTGTCGTGTCCCTCTCCCCGACCGGGGTGGTCTTGTGCTTTTATAGCTGACGTTGGGTGGCTGTCTGTGAGTTGACAAGAGCAGTTGACCCTAGTTCCCGCGTAGGGGAGCTGACAGGAGTCGGTGACCCTATTTCCCACGCAGGAGAACTGACAGGAGTCGGTGACCCTATTTCCCACGCAGGGGAGAGAGGTCACATAAAAAGGAAATTATTACACTGGAGGCCGGGCCGAGGGTGCTGAGGTTCTTGGTTACGGGAGTCAGCACGAGTTCGGGAAAACTCTCCCTGAGCTTGGGAACCGTCCTCCGAGCTCGGGAACAGTCCTCCGAGCTTGGGGGAGAAAGGCCTGAAGCTCCCCGGGGGGGCCTAGACATGTGTCAGGGTGACCGATCCTCGACAACCAGCCCACGAGGCTCAAGAAACGGTCTGAGACACTAGGCGTTCTTGAGTCTAAAGTCTTCGAGGAGGGATCGTCCCCTTGATCGAGCTCGGGAACTCTCAAGCTCCTTTTCGAGCCCAGGGGAGGTCCCCCGCGGGTGCTTTCGATACGGTCGCGCTCGAAAACACTCGAGCTTTAATGCTTTGTCTCCAAATTGAGTCGATGATGTCTGGAACACTCGGGCTTCTCCGCCACGAGGGAACGAAGGGGGCCCAGAAGTGCTCAGGCCTCTCGAGCGGAGAAGTCGGGGGAACGGTTAGCGGACATCGAAAAGACGTGTCTACACAAGGATTTTGAAGGGCGCGATGCAGCGATTCTTGCCCGGCTCGCTGGGCGATCTTTAAAGCGACGATAATGTCGGCAATCCAGGCGCCTTTTAAACCGGGAGACACCACCTTTCGAAGCCTTTCTTCCTCAGCGCTCGTGTTCTCCGTCCTCTTCCTTTCCTCTTTGCTCCCTGCGCCGACACGTCTGCCTTTTGCCTCCGATCCCATCCTCCCCTCCGGCTCCATGGCGAAGTTCGGGAAGAGCACGCTCACCGCGGACCGGATGAAGGACTTGGAGACCCTGGGGCTGTTGGACCCGTTCACCTGGCGACTTCCAGCCGGGGAGAACGTGCCACAGCCTCAGGACGACGAGATTGTGAGCACGGAGCAGTACACGCTCTTCGGGCTGCGAACCCCGGAGAGCGACTTCTTGGCTGCGGTCCTTGCGCAGTGCAAGATCGAGCTCGTTAACTTGGTACCCAACTCTCTTCTCCATCTCTCTATCTTCGCGCATCTTTGCGAGGGGTTTCTGGGCATCCTTCCCACCCCCCTCTTTATTTTTCCGTTTCTACTCCATGTCCCATACCACGACGAACCCCGTCGTCGGGTGTCACTATTTCCGGCTACGGGCGGGACTTCCTTGCGCCTTTCTCCAGATCCCAACCCGGGACTTGCTCGGGCCGTGGTTGGAGAAATGGTTTTATTTGAAGAAGGGCGAGGGGAGCGGCCTCGCATACCATGGCGCCGCGGTCGACGGCAAGCAGGAAACCCCGGAGCCCGAAGATTTGGCGGCTGACCAGGCGGCGGTTGCCTTCATCCACATCTACGCGACGCGCGGACTAAAGGGGCAGGCAGTCGTTTATGACTACCTGCAAAGCTGCGTGTTTCCTCTTCAGAAGAGGTTGCACCCCTTCTTCGAGATCTCCGGGGAGCATGATGCCACCCGGGAAGGTCACGACGGTAAGCATCGCTCAACCCCGAGCTTCTTTGGGTCTGGTCGAAGTTTCTTGCTCTCAACGGTCTTCTTTTGGCTTCTCCAAGCACCGAAAGCGGCCTAGATCGCCGCGAAGATGCAGGAGATCTTCGGGAAGGCCGCCACCGCCTACGACCTCGACGGCGATGTCCCCAAGAATATCTTGAGGTGGAGCAGCGAGGTAACGCATTTCGCCTTGATGTTGGCCCTGAGAGCTCAGGTTCGAGCACTAATTGTGACGAGCTCGTGCAGGAGACCAAGGAGCTCTGGGACACGGCCAAGCAAATGCTGCCGCTCCTCGGGCTAAGCAAGGGCAAGAAGGGGAGCAAGAGGCCGGCCCCAGAAGCCCCGAAGCCAGTTGCCAAGAAGCCCCACGTCGAGTGGGGTGATCGGGCCGTGGTAAGCCGAATGCCCTGGGCTCGGGAACGCTCGAGCCCGGGCTCGCGTCTTTGATGTTTCCTTTCAACTTCTTTACTAATTTTTTTGATTTTCTATCAGCAGCAGGAGGCTACCGCTGCCGCTCGAGCCTCGGATGCACAACCGGAGCAACAACCCCCGGTGCTAAGCACCCAGGGAAGGAGCCTTCCTGCCGCCCCCGTGGAGACGCTGCGCCAGGTACGGTCTTTTTCTATTTTTTGTCACTCTGCCCTACCGCAGTGCTCAAGCGTCCGAGGGGCACCGATCTTTCCCGTGGTCCTGGGCGAGGCCGAGGAGGAGGAGGAAGAGGATGAGGATGAATTTCGCCTCGTGCCGCTGTCCTGGGCGCGGCGAGTCCCACTCGCCACGCTTCTCAAGGAAGACGACGCGGCCGAGAGGGATGCGGTCGAGGGCGACCAGGGAGCCCCCGAGCCGGACACCAGCCTTGGGGGTTCCGCTGCGGTGGATGAGGTCGAGCCGGGGCAGGTCGTCATCGCGAGTCAGACGACCACGACCGCCGTTGTGCCCGGAAGGGCGCTAGGCAAGATTTTGTCTGCTTTCGTTTTTTTCTCGTTCTTTTTTACTTAGCTCGTTTGCTGACCTAGCCTCTCTTGGTCTTTTTCTTTTCTCCAGAAGTCCCGATTATAACTGAGCGAGCTCCTCTCCCGGCCTAAGGAGACCAGGCCGGGACGTCGGAGAGCGCCGGGGCTGCTACCGAGCGAGATCCCCTCCCGGCCCAAGGAGATCAGGCCGGGACGTCGGGGAGCACCAGCGCTGCTACCGCGACAGGGACCACCGGGGACGGGGCCGCCACGGTTCTGCCTCGAGGACCTGACGGTGCCGTTGATTTGCAGGTGCTGGAGGAACGGCTGGTAGCGGTAGGCGCGCTTGTCCTGAACTCTCCCCTTTTTCTTATACTTTTCCTTTCCCTTGGAGCTGTGGTGACACTTCCTTTGTTTCTGCAGGGCTTGCGACTGATCTCCCAAGGGTTCAGGGCCGTGCGCGGGCACGTGCTCAGCTTTCGGGCCCTCTGGGATGCCATTGAAGTCAACCAGAAGGACGCCGCCGAGCTTGAGGCCGACGCGATGCGCGGGTGAGAGGAAATCGAGCGGCTAAAAGAGGCTCAAACTCTCAAGCTCGCGTGGGCTGTCGAGGCCGAGCGAGAGCGCGGGACCCAAGAGGTCGAGCGGGAGCTGAACCTTGAGAGGGACGCTCACGCCGCAACGCTCTCCAAAGCCATCGAGGAGGAGTAGAAGAAGGCGGAGGAGACCCTTGCCCGCGTTCGGCAGAAGGCGCAGGTAGTTCTCAATGAGAACCGCACGAGCGCGACGGCGATGGTTCAACGCCTTGAGCTCGAGCTCTTTGGTGCACGCTCGAAGGCGGAGGTCGTGCGGCAAGTGGCGCAGGAGCTTCGGGAGTGCCTCGAGACATCCTTCATGGCTTGCGAGGAGAGCTACGGGATCACGTCATCCGCGCTTGAGGACTTTGCGATCGCGCAGAAGGAGGTGAAGGGGCTCCAGGTGCGACTGGCGGATCTCCCACAGCACGCGAGGAGGCATAGGCCGCGTGCGAGGAGGTAGCAAGTCTTCAGGCATGGCTCGACAAGCGTTCTGCTGCTCTGGGGAAGGCCTCTACCGAGCTCGAGGCTGAGGTGGCCGAGCACAATGCCAGGGCGACCGGGGCCGAGGCGAAAGCGGCCGTGCTCGAGGAGAGGGTGGCCGAGCTGGAGAAAAGGATCACTGAGGCCCAGGCGAAGACGACCGAGGCCAGAATGAGGGCAGCTGAAGCCGAGGCGCCGGCGACCGAGGCAAACGCGAAGGCCACCGCGTTCGAGCTGAAGGCCACCGGGCTTGAGGATAGGCTGGCCTGGGTGGCCCAGGCGGGGAAGAGCGCTCTGGTCCAACTCCAGAGCGACCGCAATCGGGTCGACAATGCCGAGGCCGAGGTGCTGGCGCTGCGGAGGAGAGTCTCCGACCTTGAGCAGGAGAAGCTTGCTCAGGAGATGTTAGACTAGGCAAAATAGGTTAATAGATAGGAGGGGGCAAAAGATTTGCACCCTTTGTAAAGATAATTGTATTTTGTCGCCCCAAGATATGAAGTTGCATTTTTTAGATGACTTAGCTCCATTTTTGCTCCTCATTGCCTTCGTAGGCTTGCTTAGCTCGCTTCGTAGAAGAGCCCGAGCGACATCGGACTGGAACGCATGGAGCAGACATAGCCAGAGGGGTTTGTCGGGTGAGCCATTGCCTTCGACCCGAACCCTTTAGTTTAGGTTGACCAAGCTCAGAGATACTTGAGGTCAGGTTAACCGAGGTCGGCCGAGCCCGGCAGTGCTCAGGCTTTGGGTACGACTCGGACTGGCCGGCCTGGAATCGCTCGGGCTCAGACCAGGTTTGGGCCTCGGGTCCAGTCCGCTGAGCTTGGGAATGCTCAAGCTCGGGGCTCCCTCGCAGGGCGATTTCAGAAATTCGAACCTGGCCTACACGGCCACGGGGGTATAGTCGGCTTATTGTGACAGGGCGGCTTATCGCGACTGGAAACGTCCCCGGTGGTGAATTTAGGAACTGCAACCTCCGAGCCCGGGAATGCATCAGGCTCGGGGCGCCCTCTGAGAACGTTCTCTGGTTGGAAGCACGGGGAATGGCCGGCTTATCCCGATAACGATCGACTTACTGCGGCCGGGGCTTCTCGAGGCGAACCTAGAGAACGTGACCTTGGGCGCTGCAAAAAACACGCAAAATATATACAAGAAAAGCTAACACACAGGCGTCTCGAGGTCAGGGAGTTTCTCCGCGTGACCTCTGGTCCGAACCTACGACAGGAGGGAGCCCCGAAGCGATGAGAATCAGCTTACAGCAGTGGCATGGGCCTCCCGGAGGCAGTCCTTATGTTCACAGCGCGAGATCACGTTGCTCGAGGCGCGAGCATCAATGGAAAGGGAGGCAGGTCTTACCTGTATCTTTTAGGTCGAGCCGGCTGACCCCGAGAACACTCGAGGTCAGGTTAACCGAGGTCGGCCGAGCCCGGAAGCGCTCAGGCTCGGGCATGACTCGGACTGACCGGCCCGGAATTGCTCAGGCTCAGGCCAGGTTTGGGCCTCGGGTCCAGTCCGCCGAGCTCGGGAATGCTCGAGCTCGGGGCTCCCTCAGAAGGTGGTTTCAAAAATTCGAGCCTGGCCTACTTGGCCACGGGGGTATAGTCGGCTTATTGCGGCAGGGTGGCTTATCGCGACTGGAAACATCCCCGGTGGTGAATTTAGGAACTGCGACCTCCGAGCCCGGGAATGCATCAGGCTCAGGGCGCCCTCTGAGAACGTTCTCTGGTTGGCAGCACGGGGAATGGCCGGCTTATCCCGATAACGATCGACTTACTGCGGTCGGGGCATCCCGAGGCGAACCTAGAGAACGCGACCTTGGGCGCTGCAAAAGAGAACACGCAGAATATGTCTCGAGGTCGAGGAGCTCGCCGCGTGATCTTATGGTTGCCCTTATGGTCATGCCGCGAGGTCGCGTCGCTCGAGACGTTTTATTATAGGAAAAAGAAGACTTTCGGTCGAAAGTAAAACAGACAGAGCCTCGGGCCCGAGGTCTTGAAACGGCGCGATCTTCGGTGAAAGAACCTATAACTTGGGACCGTGACCTCACGTCACGTCCCATGAGAGGTCGAGAAAGGTTAGTACCGAAGATAAAGGAGGATTTTTATCATGGGCCCATACCCGGATTGGGCCGGATTGTGGTGACATAAGAGTTGAAGACCTGGGCGCCCTCGAGGGCAATTTTGGGCTCGACGGGGGGAATGGTCGGCTTACCGCGATGAGAATCGGCTTACTGCGGGTTCGACCCCCTGGTGTCGATCCTTCGCACCATGACCCTTAGACACGTTTGCTCGAGGCGCAGAAAAAACATAAGAGGGATCAAGAGACGATAAAGCAGTACATTTTTTCGCGAGGAAGAAAACTAGGCTGAGCCCCTTAGCTCGAAGCCCTTACCAGCGACGGTCCTAGGCCCGTGCCCTGCGACGGGGGGATGGTTGGCTTACTGTGAAGAGAATCGGCTTACGGCGCATTCGACCCCCGGAGGTGAACCACGGGACCGCCACGCTAGCTCGAGTGAGGGGCCTGAAGGCCGAGACTCGAGTATCTCGAGGCCGACGAGCCCACAGGCGTGACCGTTAGGACGGATCCTGTGACGGGGGGATAGCTGGCTTACTGCGATGCGGCTTACAGCGTATTCGACCCCCGGAGGTAAGTGTCCGGGCTATGGCCCGGGTCGCGTCGCCCGAGATACGAGAGACAAGCATGATGATAAGAGAAAAGCATTTTATCGCAAAACAGAAGGAGGGGGAGCATCAGGTATAAAACCTCCGGAGCTGATCTACATTCTACGAGTTCGTGAGCTCCCAGCCATCGGGGGTTGCTAGTCGGTAAGCTCCCGCGCGACTTGCTGAGACGACTCTGTAGGGGCCTTCCCACAGTGGGGATAGCTTGTTAGTGTTGGACCGGTTCTGGATTCGTCTTAAGACCAGGTCCCCGATGTGGAAACCCCTAGGTCGTATCGATCGGACGGCATGCCTGCGGAGATCTTACAGGTAGCGCACCGAGCACAGCAGTGCGTGGCACCTTACTTCCTCTACCAGGGCGAGGTCGAGAGATCGCTCCTGCTCGAGACCGACCTGGTCGACCGAGCTAACCCTGACGGAGCCGAGCGCAATCTAGGATGGCAGGACAGCCTCGGCACCGAAGACGAGCTGGAAAGGGCTCGTCCCTGTCGCCTAGCTTGATGAGGTGCGGACGGACCAAAGGACAGTGGGGAGCTCATCCACCTAGGCCCGACCGCACTGTCCGAGCTCGACGAACACTCGCTTCTTGACGCCTTGGACGAGCTGTCCGTTGGCACGTTCGACCGCTCCGTTGCTCTGAGGATGGCTCACCGAGGCATAGCAGACCTTGGTTCCCATGTCTGTGCAGAACTCTTGGAACAGCTCGCTGGTGAACTGCGTCCCGTTGTCGATGATGATCCTGCAAGGGACTCCATACCTTGTGACCATGAAGGAACGGAAGAACCTTACCGCGGCTTTGGTGGTGGTAGCGGAGACCGGCTCAGCCTCAATCCATTTCGAGAAAGTGTCGATGGCGACGAACAGGAATTTCTTCCCTCCAACCGATCTCGGGAAGGGGCCGAGAATGTCGAGGCCCCACGTCGAGAAAGGCCAGGCGAGGGGGATGGTTTGCAAGGCGTAGGCCAGTTGTCGAGCCTTCCGGGCATGGAACTAGCAGGCCTGGCAAGCGCGGACGATGTCTTGAGCGTCCTCGAGCGCCGTTGGCCAATAAAATCCCATCCGAAATGCCTTCCCGGCCATGTCCTGAAAGAAGAGTGAGCGCCGCATAGGCCTGAATGTATATCATTGAGCAAGTACTTACCCTCCTCCGGGGTGACGCATTTCGACAGGATGCCTAGAGCTCCTTGACGGTAAAGCTGCCCGCAAATGAGCCTGTACGAGCTCGCACAGCACCAGATCCTACTCCTCTCGGCCGGAGTAGCAGGGAGCTCTCCGCAGTCGAGGAACTTGGTGATCGGGTCCATCCAAGAGGGAACACTCTCGAGGAGGGCCACTGGGTCTTCCTGGTCGGCGACGGACGGCGCGACCAAGGTCTCGAGGATGACGTCCGGCAGGAGCTCATCACCGGACGATCTGAGTCTGGACAAGAGGTCGGCGGTGGAGTTGTCCTTCCTTGGCACGTGCTGGATCTTTATGTTCTGGAACCACCTCTCCATCTTACGTACCTCGGCGAGGTACTTGGACATTAATGGGTCTGAACACTGGTAGTCTTTGTTGTATTGATTGATGACGAGCTGGGAGTCCCCTTTAACAATCAGACGGCGGATGCCCAGGGACTTGCAAGCTCATAGGCTAGCCAAAAGGGCCTCGTACTCCGCAGCGTTATTGGTTGCGGGAAAACTGAAGCGGACCACATACCTCAGGTGGTCACCCCGAGGGGTGACGATGAGAACGCCAGCCCCCGAGCGCTCAAACGACCTCGACCCGTCGAAAAACATGGTCCAGGGGTCCTCGACTTCGACCACGGGCTCGGGGGCAGGCTCGATCGTTTGCTCGACCACGAAGTCGGCTAGCGCTTGTGATTTGATGGCGGTGTGGGCCACGAAGCGGAGGTCGAACTCGCCCAGTTCCATGGCCCATTTGGCGATGCGACCTCCGGGTTCCTGAGAATCTCTCCGAGCGGGAGCCCGCTCGAGATAACCACCGCATGCGCTTGAAAGTAGTGCCAAAGCTTACGCGAGGCCATGAAGAGGGCGTAGAGGAGCTTTTTGACTAGAGGGTAGTGCTCCTTTGGCCCATGAAGCACCTCGCTGATGTAGTAGATCGGATGCTGTCGTCCGGTGCGCTCGGCTACCAGGACCGCGCTAACGGCCTGGGTCGAAGCCGCGAGGTAGAGTAACAGCACTTCGCCCTGCTGCGGAGTCGTCAGCAGAGGCGGACTTGAGAGGTATGCCTTAAGCTCATCGAAGGATCGTTGGGCTTCGGGGGTCCACTCGAAGCCCCCGTGCCTGCGCAAGATCCTGAAGAAGGGTAGCCCCCATTCGTCGAGCCTGGAGATGAAGCGACTGAGGGCGATGATGCGGCCGGTGAGGCTCTGGAACTGTTTTACCAAAGTTGGGGCGGCCATCTGCTCAATTGCCTCGATCTTCTCTGGGTTCGGGACCATGCCCGAGCCCCCGATCATGTAGCCGAGTATCTTTCCGGAGGTCGTGCCGAAGACGCACTTCTCGGGATTAAGCTTGATGCCGAACTTGTTTAGATTGGCGAAGGTCTCGGACAGATCGTTGACGTGGTCGGCCTCGGAGGAGCTCTTGACGATGATGTCGTCGACGTAGACCTTGAGGTTCCGGTCGATCTGCGGGTCGAAGGTTTTGGCCATTAGTCGCTGGAACGTTGCGCCCGTGTTGCGGAGGCCAAATGACATGGTTGTGTAACAGAAGGTTTCGAACGGCGTGATGAAGGCGGTCTTGTCCTCATCTTCCATGGCGAGCTTGATCTGGTGGTAGCCGGAATATGCGTCGAGAAAATTCAACATCTTGGCGTTGGCGGTGGAGTCCACAATTTGGTCTATGCGCGGAAGAGGGAAGTTATCTTTGGGGCACACGGCGTTTAGGCCCGTGTGATCGACACACATTCTCCATTTCCTGCCTTTCTTTTGCACAATTACAGGGTTGGCCAGCCATTCGGAGTAGTTGACCTCGCGAATGAAGCCGGCCTTTAGGAGCTTGTCAAGGTGCTCCCTGATTATCGCCGCTTTCTCGGGGGAGAAGCACCGCAGTTTCTAGCGCAAGGGCCTGCAGCCAGGCTTTGTTTGCAGTTTGTGCTCGATCACCTCCCGTGGGACCCCCAGCATGTCCGCTGGTTCCCATGCAAAAATGCTTTTATTATTTCGGAGGAAGGTGACGAGCTCGTTTTCCTATTTTGTGTCGAGCTGGGCGGAAATGCGGGCGCACTTGCCCGAACTTCCTTCTCGAGCTACGGCCTTGGTCGGGCCATCTGGCTGGATTGCCGCCCGGCGGCGTTCTTGAGGTTGCCTCGGGACCTGCCGAGGCAGCATGCATGCGAAGCGCTAGGGCCTTTTCTCTCACCGCAAGGCCGCGTTGAGGTCGCCGCAGACCGTTATGACGCCGCCGGGCCCCGGGAGCTTCATACACCGGTGCCCGTAGTGATTCGTGGCCATGAACTTAATCAGGGCCGGCTGCCCGAGAATGGCGTTATAGGGGAGGTCCTCATCGACCACCTCAAAGGTGATCAGCTCGGTGCGGAAGTTCGTAGAGTCCCCGAAAGTCGTGGGCAGAACCACTTGCCCGAGCGGAGTGGTGGTGCTCCCCAGCACGATGCCGAAGAAGGGGACCGCTATATTTTTGATCTTCGACCGGGGTATCTGCATTTGGTCCAATGCGCTTGCTAAGAGCAGGTTGAGGGAACTTCCCCCGTCAACCATAACTCGCCCGACGATGGTGTTGCTTATGGTCGGGGCAACGACCAGGGTGGTCTTGAGGTCTCGGGACATCCCCGGGGGAGCATCATCCCAGGAGAAGGTGATGGGAACGCCATCCCACCTGCAGGGTTGGTCGGTGGGCTTCCCGACGGTGGCTTGGTACACGGTGCGCGTAGCGTCCTTTAGTTCGCGTCGGGACCGATATGCCGAGGAGCCGCCGAAGATTACGTCAACTCGGCGATCGCCCTGTTGGAACTCCAGGTCGAGGCCTGCTAGATCCCCGCCGGTGTTGATTCTGCCGGGCAGCTCATCGTCCTTCGGGAGCGTGGGCATCTCTCCACGCCCTCTGTAGAAGGCGTCCAGTCTGTATAGCCACGTTCTGCAATTTCGCAGATCGTGGGCATAGGTTTTATGGAACAGGCAGAAATTGTCAGAGTTGAGGCGGAGTCGTTCTTCGTCGTCCCAGGATCGGGCATCGGCACGAGGGGGCCTGTCCTGACCCTGCCCCTGCTGGGGCCGGCGTGGTGCTTTCCGAGGCCGTGGGCGATTCTGCTGGGGCCGAGGCCCTCGGCGGTCGGGTCAGTGCGTCTCCGTCCCTTCGCGCCTGCTGTTGATCGCGGCGACCACGCGGAGCTGGCCACCTCCAGCACCGCGGTCTTTCCCTCGCTTCTTGTCGCGCGGGGCTGAGCCCCCTTCCCTAGTGCCGGACGGCCCTGCTTCGCCAAAGATGAGGCTGAGCTTGCCTCAATCGTAGTCGTGCTTCCAGCGGACGACGTCGTCCGCGTCTGCGTATCGCTCCGCCATGCGGAACAGCTTGTTGACGGTGAGCTTTGTTGCGATCTCGAGGTCCTCCGTAAGGCGTCTGTCGCGGACGCCGAACTTGAAGGCCTTGATGACAGTCTCATCGGAGACGTTGGGGATCGAGTTTCGTGTGCTGGTAAATCGACGCACGAAGTCTCGGAGGGGCTCTCCCTTTCCCTGGATGACACGGTCCAGGTCCCTTTCTCGTCCAGGCCGCTCGTAGCAGCTCTGGAAGTTGGAGTGGAGGGCGCTCCGCAACTAGCTCCATGACCGGAAAGCGCCAGGCGCCTGGTTGAAGAGCCAGGTGCGGGCGGCTCCGTCCAGGACGGTGGGGAGATAGTTGGCCATCACGGCCTCGTCCCCGCCGGCCGCCAAGATGGTGGTGGAGTAGATGGAGAGGAATTTCGCGGGGTTTTTGGTCCCGTCGAACCGCTCCATTATCGCCAGTTTGAACCGGGCCGGCCAGCGTACCTGAAAGAGGTCGTCCGAGTACGCCGGGCAGCCGTAGGCCGGGAGACCGTTGCCGCCGCTGCTGGCGTCGGAGTCACCGTCTGCTGACAGGGGGAACTCGAGTCGGCGGCGCACCCCACGTCGACCGCGACGGTCAGCAAGGGCATCGTTAGGACGGTGGCGCGGGCGGTCGCGAACCTTTCGGCGCTTGAGCAGAACGTTCGGGGAAAGACCTTCGGAAGCGTTACTGCTCAAGCGAGCATCACTGCCGCTTCGCTGGCAGTGGGCGCGCCCGGGCGCCACGTCTTCACCCTGGCGAAGTGGAAGGGACGGTGACAGGGTGCGAGCCCGTGGGTAAGGAGTCTGCTGACGGAATGGCCGGCGACCGCGCGGCGGGTCGCTAGTGCTCGTCGAGGGGCGAGACTCGGAGCCCAAGCGCTACCCTTGCCGCGGAGGCGCGACGTCGTCGGTCGCCCTATTGAGCTCTTCGGCCAGGGATCGTCGGAAGAGGGCCGAGCCGGTCCGCGCAGGGTCAGCCATGACCCGGGCGATGGCCCGTAGGCGCTCCCGGCCAGGCTCGTCCGGGTGGGAAGGACTGAGCTGTCCGGACGGAGAGCGGGCCGCCCCGCGCTCCTCTCGCCGAATGGAGGTGATAGCTTGGTTGATGGCGACCTGGGCGAGCCGACGTGCTTCCTGCGGAGTCTCTGGGCCGCCGTCGTCTGCCCCCGGAGTCGCCTCACGGGTGCCGGCCATGAAGACCCGGCGTTCACGAGATTGCAATGAGGGTGAGAGCATGGAGGTGGAGCCTTGGTACTCAGGGATCGCATCCAAGCCCAGGCTCACTGATCGCGACATGCTGTCGGTGAAGCTGAAGGTGCTGACGACGCTGAGGCGATGAACTTCGGACGAACGAAACTTCGGGCCCCACGGTGGGCGCCAGCTGTCGACGATCGGGACCGTTGACCGCAAAGAAGGGGGGAAGGATCGTGCAAGGGGCGAGGCCCAAAGTCGTGCTCGTCCGGGAAGGAGGGAGCATCAATAGGTGCACAGCTTGGGGAAGAAGAACAATCGGACAGGAGACACAGTATTTATACTGGTTCGAACCCCCTGGGTTGGGTAATAGCTCTACTCCAGTCTTGCCCGTAGGCGAAAGGTGACTAAAAGCTCCTCGGGGGAGAATAAAGGGGGAGCTCGACCTCGGGGTCGCTCGGAAGTGACAACCGAGGGGAGCTCGATGGACGGTGTGGTGTACAAGTGTGTATGCAGATGTGTCTGCGCATCCCCCTTAGGTTTCTGCTGTGTCGTGTCCCTCTCCCCGACCGGGGTGGTATTGTGCTTTTATGGACCCTTGGTGCTGATCTCGAGGCTAACGTTGGGTGGCTGTCTGTGAGTTGACAGGAGCAGTTGACCCTAGTTCCCGCGCAGGGGAGCTGACAGGAGTCGGTGACTCTATTTCCCACGCAGGGGAACTGACAGGAGTCGGTGACCCTATTTCCCACGCAGGGGAGAGAGGTCACATAAAAAGGAAATTATTACACTAGAGGCCGGGCCGCGGGCGCTGAGGTCGAAGAGGTTGCGGGAGTCAGCACGAGTTCGGGAAAACTCTCCCCGAGCTTGGGAACCGTCCTTCGAGCTAGGGGAAACCCTCGCCCGAGCTCGGGAACAGTCCTCCGAGCTCGGGGGAGAAAGGACTAAAGCTCCCCAGGGGGGCCTGGACATGTGTCAGGGTGACTGATCCCCGACAGTACTATTAGTGGTGGTGTGAGATCCGGGTTGTGGTAACCAGTCCTTGCACGGGTAAGCTCACATGGCGCAATTGTTAGTGCTATGCCCTTGAGGCAATCATTTAGATGATTGTAACATGACTATGTTTATGAATAATAATATGATTATTGGTCCAATGAATGTATATCATTGTATTGATCAACAAGTATGTGACTTGCTTATGAAGCTCTTTACTTATTGATATAATTCGATAAATATCTCTTATCGGATATCATCGTATAGGACAACGATGAATAGATCAGCACATGTAGTGATCGATGATCATGCTTCATAGATCATGGGATATAGAGATATCATTTATACATTGTGGACGCATGTTGAAGAACATGGGTTAGATAGACCCGCAATTGGACACTGCGAGAATGTTTCATTCTTATGTGTCATCAGTATATCTCATACTTAGTAGATGTATGATCCTTATACCTGAGATTGTCATATTCCCTTCATGTGTAATAGTTTTCCTTGGGGCTATCAAACACTACTTCCTAACCGGATAGTTATAAAGGTAGCTTTCATGTTTACTATGAAATGTGCAGAGGGAAGTGAGCAGTCAAGATGGAATTTGCCACTCCAATGAAACGGAGATATATGACAAGGCCACTCGTGTGATATGATTAAGGAAGTGCATGGCCATGCCATGATTGAGGAGTCAATCACAACTTATTAATATATCACGGATACGAGAGATGGATTGAATCATCAAAGGATGACATACTTCTCGCCTTGAGTTCAATCTTCATATACTTGGCAAAGGGATTATTACATGAGTACTTTTGATAGGTTACATCGATTTGATCATAGTATGTTTGGGAGTTGGCATACTTTGCAAGGAGCCGCTACCAACTATTGGATTGAAAAGGAGTTTTTCGAATCCATGTCCAAACGTAT
This sequence comes from Otatea glauca, assembly GCA_036346275.1. Lineage (NCBI taxonomy): Eukaryota > Viridiplantae > Streptophyta > Magnoliopsida > Poales > Poaceae > Otatea > Otatea glauca. The sequence goes on from CM070714.1 coordinate 11,182,746, forward strand.
GTGAACCTGCAAGGTCACACACTTAATGGGCTGGGACGCATTAATTTGGATTGGACCCATAATTAATGGACATCGTGGGTT